>OZ012656.1:5485822-6085822 GCA_963942575.1 Priocnemis perturbator
AAACTCTCGCCATTTAGTCCAACCATCCGTCTACAATAAACTCACCGTCGCGCAAGACCTCGCTCCGATTTTCAGTTTCTCTTGTTTGCCAGCTTTACCCACCACCCGCACCCTCTTGCTCCACGAATGAATAACCTGAATAACGTGCCACATAAGAAGGATCCTGCCCTTTCTTCCCCCCTCTCTCTCTCTCTCTCTCTCTCTTCTGTCCATCTTGCCCTTTTCACGAGGTACCCTGCAGGCAAGAACCGAGCACGGAACTCCTGAATGGTCCCATCTCAAGGGTCTTGAGTTTCAATGCACCGTCCGATCTCACCCGAAATCCCGAGTCTCAGTAGGCGCCCCGAGACTCGAGTGAGAAGGATCCTCGAGGCTTTTTCCCGCAGAAGGTCATAGGAGCTGTGAACGACAGGCCTTCGAACTTCGTGCCTCGATCGAGATCGATTTTCTCTCGCGACCGACGCAGACGAGTTTCGTTTCGTTTCATTTCGATCGACGACGGGTCGTGTAATGGGTGATGCTCAGGGGTCGGTGGGCAGGTAGTAATTTGAGTGGTGGATTCGTATGGGCTAACTTTCGTATGGCTGTTTCATATAAGTGCGGGTTGATGAAGTTTCACTCTTGGGCCTGCGCGATGTTTCGAGGCTTTTTTTCTCGTGGTGGCTTGTCGGATTTTATGGGAGTATGGTTCCGACGGATTTTGTGTACTATTGCTGAATGCAGTCGTGCATCGCGTATATGTATATTCTTTTCACTTTTCATATATTAGAGACCCGCCAACGTAAAATCTATCTACATAATATTGGAAACGGTCAAGTAAATCATCTTCGTATATGTATATTCTGTATAGAAAAATTGGTTTTTAATAAATATTGTTATTCTGGGCTTGACATTATACGAATATGTTTTTTTTTTATATTACGGTTATGTGCTGCATTTATTTGGATACAAAAATCTGGTCAGCTTATTCATGATTCAATTTTTAATACTGCTTCTGGACTCCATTTTGCGCAAGTTTCGAAAGATAATTTTTGCCGGACAAAACCAGCTAACAATAGTGCGCTGATGGAGAGTCCGGACAAAATTCTGGCCATCTGGTCTTCGTAAGCGTGATGAATACGATATGGCATCCCCAGGCCTTAACAGGTGTCGCTAATTCTACGCAGTGTCAACGTCCGTGACGTCGTTCTCCGACCGAAAACGCACTACTACGCAGTATCGAATTTAGAGCAACGCGTTCACTGGTCGGGGCAAAAAGTGAAGAGTAAAAGGCAAAAAGGTCGGCGATCCAAAGTAAACGCGCAAGTCCGCTGCACTCGTCGCAAGTAGTGATGGGATCGAACGTACTGGAAGCAGTTTTGAAGCTAAGCGACAAATAACGCTCGATATTTGAGATCTGAACTCATAACTTCAAATCGTATAATCCTATCCTTTAAAAAATAACAGCATTAGTTACACGCATGACTGACACCTATTCTAAATCTATGAAACCTTACATCAATACGATAAGAATGTCTTACAATCTCTACAGTTTTAAACAAAATCACTTAGTTACTGCCAGTAACGTCGCATGCTCACCAAATCAGTATTGGAATATACTCCGTCAGAATTTCATATACACATTATCGGTTTCAATTTAATGACACCAAGGTACGTACTTTGCAAGATCATAAAATAAGGTGCGAAGTTTTACAACAAGTACTATTCGATTCTACTCATGACTGTATACTGTACGCACTCATGAGTTGCTACTAATTGTGAGCTCGAAGCCATCACTACCAATGAGCAAACAAGAGACAACGTCCATAGAGTTCGTGACATGCCGGAGGTTCGAGGACGGGTAGCACGAAGAAGGGGTTCGCGCAGTTATGCGTTTTACGCGTAATTTTCGTTCGCCCGCTCGTCGCAGTAATGGGAGAGTACACGCAAGAAGCGGCCAAAAGGAGAAATTAGAAGGCGGGCGGGGAAAGGGCGCCAAAACAACACGGCGCGAGCCACGTGGCTTCTTCTATCTTTGTCTCCGCGCTTCCAGCTTCGGATCTTCCGTTCTTGGGCGTCTTCTTTCCACTCTTTCGTTGTATCGCTTCTGCCCTCCTGGAATCGTTCCCTGTTGCTTTCGCTCTCTTTCACGAAGATTCCGTCCTTTTTTGTGCTTTTTTTTTTAAGTTTTGTTTTTCGCTATCTTATTAGGCCACTCAGTCATAGTTTTCTATCCTGCTCATTCTTGCATTCTAACTCTTTGTGCCTAATATAATTTTTTTGATCACGTTTCCATGACAGCTTGTCATCTTCTAATTCTAAAACACTGCTTTCGCTCTCTCACGATGATTCCGTCCTTTTTACTTTTTTTTTTTAAATTTTGTTTTTCGCTATCTTATTATGCCACTCAGTCATAGTTTTCTATCCTGCTCATTCTTGCATTCTAACTCTTTGTGCCTAATATAATTTTTTTGATCACGTTTCCATGACAGCTTGTCATCTTCCAATTCTAAAACACTCTCGATTCTCGAAGCGATACTTTTAACATTCCAGACAGTGGCTTCTCGATATTCAATGAGATCATACTGAAAAATGTCTGAATAAAAAGCTGTAAGGCAAATTCTTAAATCAAAGGATAATAAAATTAATAAGTTTAATTTAGAATTTATAGCAAATTCAATTATTAAATCTTTTCAAAAGAAACCTGCATAAAATGGGAATCCTATTAATGCTAATATAGATACATGATGATACTGAAAATCGAACGAAAACATGTTTTTTTTTCCCCCAAAAACATCTTTGCCATTTTACATGCTCGGGTGATATAACGATGCGCTGACTTCGATTTCCGGCAAGTTCGATCTAGAAGTGAGACGTTCTCCTCGCTAGCTTCGTTTCCACCACGCACACGCTCCTTTTCTTCTCGCTTCTGTCACTTCGGGACACGAGCAAATGGTGAAGAGCGCGCGCGCACGCACACTCCGCGAAAGACTCGTGCGTCAGAGAGGAAACACATGAGTCCCTGTCATCTGGCCAGCAAGTGGTCGACCCGACTTTGAAAGCCACTGGGTTAGGCCGTGTGTCAAACGACACGACAGAGAAGGAGAGTGAGTCGTTTCTGGCGTCGAGGAGCCGGCCGACGCGGTTGGTCGCACTCGTGGGACGGTTTCTTTTCCGGGGAACGAGGAATCGGGGTGAGAAAGAATCAAGAGAGAGAGGGGAGAGGGAGAGACGAGAGGCACTGCGGAATTGTAATTTTCGGAAGAGGATTTGGGGAGCCGTGGATGAGAATTCAGCTGGCGCGGGGAAACAAATGAAATGTTTATTAGACGACTGATGGACTTGTGCTTTATGCGTGACAAACTGTCGTTTTCGGATGGTCGGAAAAGAATCAACAGAGATATTGAACAATACGAGATAAATTGTAGGATGAAAATGATAGAGTGTTACGGCGCAAGTTTTACCATCCACAATATTTTCAAATCCAAAGCTCTATTCGTTCTTCTCAAAGTTCCAGCGGAAACGTTATAAACGCCCAAAAAAAAAATAAAAAAAATAAAAGAAATAAAATATACTCATCGAATAGATAACCTCCTCCTTTTCTGAAGTCGGTTAAAATCGCAGCAATCAGTACCAAGTCCCTGAACTCCCGAATACTTCATGAGCCTCTGTGCGCGCAGCGAGCAAACGACATCTAATCATCGGGAGCAAAAGAAGAAACAGCGAGAAAGAAGAAAACATCTCCAAGTGCGGGAAGAAGAACGAAAAAGCAGAAGTTGTCAGCTAATCGTGACACGGATACTCTCGTCTTTCACGGCGCATCTCTTTTTACATCCCGACAGCGAGGCGAACATGCGTATCATTTCGTAACCCCGAGCTCGCCTGGTCACAGGGGAAACACATGAGTCCCTTGTCACTTGGCCAGCAAGTGGTCGACTGCGTGACTTACTAGGCGACTTTGTATCAAAGGCTACGAGCTATTTTCGGCGCGCGGCGCTCGGGAAACTACGCGAGCTTAGTGGGTCAAATCTCGTGCGACACTCGAGTCGGATGGCGCGAGAGGCCTGGCTTAATTACGCCACATGTTGATTTTCAGATTCGACCTCGTCGCCGCTGTGTCCGTACTCGATCACTGATTCCCACTCGAAAGTAAGCCGTTCAACGAACGAAATCTGTCTATCCTCGACCTTCGACAAGTTCCATCAAATTCGACTTTTTAACCTTTCTTCTCCTACCAAAAGAATCATGTCTTCCCTAATACACCTTGGTAAGACTTCGTTTTAGGGGGCACGAGTTTATTGGTTTTTGCCGGAAATTATACCTTCAAAAGTTATGAACGTTTTTTTGTGAAACATACGGCAGTATCATTTCTTGCCGTATTTTGAAGCAAGTGCATTTTTTCTTGGCGTTCTATTTTTTTTTGGACAGAGCATCGAAAGGTTTATAAGTTTTCTCTACAACTTTTTTTTAGGAAATCACTCCTTCGAAAGTTATGAATTTATTTGTGGCGTCAAAAAGGCGTCAAACTATTTGGCGTCATATGCGCTAGCATTCGAGTGCAACGCTTGACGTATGTTTCACAAATAAATTCATAACTTTCGAAGGAGTGATTTCTTAAAAAAAAAAAAAAAACCTTGTAGGGAAATGTTATAGACCTATCGATGCTCTATCCACACAAAAAAAAATAGAACGCCGAAAAAAAACGCACTTTCTGGAAAATACGGCAAGAAATGCTACTGCCGTATGCTTAAGGAGGAATTGGACACACATAAGAAAATCGCGGAATTTCTTGCAATTTTGAGGGATTATGTATTTTAATGTAATAAAGGAGCATACCAAATTTCAGAATTCCCTACTACATAGTTCAGAAGAAAATAATTTATTAATTTAACACGGTCTCTTATGGAGAAATCGCAATTGAAGCTCTTTTGTCATCAGATTCAGCAGTTGTACAGTGAATATAAAAAATTCTGCACCGCGTTACCAAATAATGGTAATTTTTACCGTGAAAATGATTTTAAACGGGAAGTCAATCTTTCGTACCACCAACTACATATTAATCATCCATTTGTCCACCACTACATCATCCACATGTGTAAATATGTATGCATTTTCGCCATATGGCATTAACTTTTGACCAGATCGCCTGTCCCATTCCTCCTTGAAAAAAAAACATTCATAACTTTTGAACAAATGATTTCCGGCAAAAACATCATACGGTAACCCTATACACCTTCCGATGCTCCATCCAAAAAAAAAAACACCAAAAACCTCGTGCCCCCTAAAACGAAGATGAGCCCACACCTGTACACCCGCGAACCTTCGTCCACATCTACCGACAACCCACTGCAAAACTTCGCACCCCCCCCGTATGAATACTTGACGCCAGCAGATAATGCTGCCAGATAAGAATTCGCCCCGTCCCCCAGCCTCCCGTCAATAATTAATCCAAGACTCTTTGATCGTAAATTCCGTTTGAGCGTCGCTTCGAGCCAGTCAGCGATCGGTGGGCTCGCGCAAGTGCGCCACCCCGAATTCGTTTGGCGTTCCGAGGCGTAGGCGGAGGTGTGACGACCCTTAAGTGATTCATCCCATCCCTTTCCGCGCCCTTCTGCGAGGGTGGCACCTCCGGACGGCTCGTTCGACGTGGCCCCGCCGAGTGGTCAGCTCCTTCGAGTGTCACATAAATTTTCTCGCCGTGCCTCGGCTCAGCGCGTTCGGAAGGGACAGAGGCGAGCCAATCTCGCGGACAAAGTGCGCGATGTAACGATCGCGGTGGCAGCTTTTATCGAGGGCCGTTTGACTAAGAACGTTATTAACCCCCTTTCGCACGCTCCCGGCGTGTAGGTGCAAGCGTACTCCGGGCCTTGCAGAATTGGAGGTTGTTTTATGGTCGGAAGCGTCGTTCGGGGAGAGTGCGAATTGCAGTGGCGGATTTTGTCGGCGGAGGTTTGATTGAGAACGCTGTTAAACCCGTTTTCTCGTTCGTGTGGTGTGGGTGTGCGTGTGTGTGTGTTTGTGTTTAATATTGTGGTTATGCGCTTGTAAGATGGGATTGGTTTTATTGTCAGAAATATCGGTCGTCAGGAACGTTTATGAATGTATGAGAGTACGTTGTTAGATGTGAAATATGTATGGTATTGCGTGGATGTTTATGTATAATTAATCGTGTTATTCGGAATGATCCATATTTTGCAAAATGGAATTGTGTGTATGAGCGGTTGTGTATCTGTAGGTAAGTATTCTTTCATTTGTCGTGAAATAAAAACATTTTTTTATCAGACACTCAGAACGTCATTACTTATTTTACTGTATCTGTTATTGCAACTGATCGTGTACTCGTGCTTTTCGTCACTATTGTTACATTTGAGAAAAGAGTAAAAACCTGCGTAACCCACACATTCAAATACCATCTAACACTCGTGTACCCAACATTCACCGAACTCGAGAGCGCCATTACTTCGCGCGGCTCGATCCGTGAAAAGAATCTTGACAATCGAACCACTCGCCAGGGTTATCGAATTGAGTCCGTCGTATTTGTTTCATGCCACATTAGCAAGAACGCGTGGCCCGCGATAATCGTATGACCCGCTTTGTGCTCGCGCACTTCGCTCTGGAAGCAAGCGCACGCTGGATGACGCGCGATGTTAGGCATTCTACTTTAAAGGCTTCTAACTGACGGCACGCATATGGCATTCCAAGATTCCGTGACAATGCACATACAATGCTGCGTGGAAAGAAGGAGCGGGCAAAGCCATACCGTGGCAATTAATCGCCCCTGTTTGCTAACAACGCTGGCGTAGAAGTGGTACAAGTAAGCGTCTGCGTTGACTTATTGTTAGCGATACTAACTCACAATCAGTACTGCACTGTCCTTATGATTTTGCAATTTGAAGAACTGTACATAATACATGGGCCTATTTTGTGAATTCTGAAAACGTGAGAAAGAATATATTTCCTTACACCCTCAAACATTATCTACCGAAAAACGTCAAAAACGGATGACGACCACACAAATCTCTAAACATCACCCCAATGTAAAATAAAAAGAATTCCTGATACAAACCACTTCTATGTGCTCAATGCCACGAAAAAGGACTGCCGAAACTATTGTTAAAACAGGCAACACTCCGCAGAATATAAAAATATAATTTATTGAAAGCACGTGTTGTTAGTACAAAATGAAAGATACAACTGTGCCTTCTGCAGCCTCGTGTGAGAAGAAGCGCAGGTAAAACAAATGAACAAGGGCACGCGCGCTGCAGTCCTTCTTATGCCTACAAGCTTCAAATACAAATAATCAAAATATATACCTAATAGAAACAAAGACAAAACATCGATTGAAATGTCGCCCGCTCAAAACCGTTATCATACTTAGAGACACTATAATAGGAAACTGGACACGAGCCAATGTCCGCCATGTTTTGGCTTAATCCTATATTTACATAGATTTTTCACGTTCATATGTGTATGTATTGGGTTATTCCGTTTTTTGTTTATGTTTGTCATTATATAAATTTGTGACGTTCATATGTGTAAAATTAACGAGAAAAGCCAATAAATGGCGGACCAATCAAAAGTTGCTGTCTCGTGTCCAGTCTCTTATTATAGTGTCCCTAATCACACTGAATACTGACCGCTCATAATGGTCCGGCGCGACTGAAAACGGAAGCAGATTAGGTCGCGTGGCGTTCCGCGCAAAGTGCCGTCGCCTGGACATTCCAGATTCCAGTTAACCCAAATCTAAGCCAGCGATTAACCGCCCGCCCCCCCCCCGTGAAATATCGGTCGCGGTCATGCGATCGCGATACACCGGAAGCAATGCTATTCCGATGGCTGAGCCTGCATTTTTATGCATCGACTACCCGCCGTATCTGATGCTGTCATTCAACCCGCCCCATATCCACCGTCCACCTCCGCGTCCACGTGGGTAATTCCGCTAACTTTTTAACGATCGTCACGTCCGCCCTCTCTATCGCGGCCGATCTTTCCGCTCGGCGCGAACGTGTCGCTTTAACGATCGTCTGAATTAAAGATGTACACTAGCGCGCATAAGTATCGCGGCGCTCGTGCCGACGAGCTGGGTTTCGAGGTGAAGTTGACGGGAAGGGTGGTGAGCGATTAGAAGAAGTCGGTGTGGAAGGCTATAGGTACGGTTTCTGCTGATGCACTTCGACGAATTTTAATTTGTACGGAATATTTGTAATTTGTTAGAACGATAGCGTGGCATGTGAGGGCAGTAGAGTGTCTGTTATTTGATGTGACATCGCGTGCGCGGATTTGGCATGTTTGAGAGATGAAGATCGTATTCGAAAATGGGGTGGTGAGCGATTGGAAGAAGTCGGCGTGGAAGGGTATATGTACGGTTTCTGCTGATGCGTTTGGTCGAATTTTAATTTGTACGGAATATTTGTAATTTGTGAGAACGATAGCGTGGCGTGTGTAGACAGTAGAGTGTCTGTTATCTACATTTGAGAAATGAAGATCGTATAGGAAAATGGTATGAAGCGACTGTACATGAGTCTGATGGTTTGAATAATTACAGCGATTTTTGGGAAGAATCAATGTTCTTCAGAAAAAGATTCTAATTACATATTCTCGTACATATCTTTCTACCCGAGTCAGTTGTAGAAGAATTGCTTAAATTTACATCAGCACCCAACCTCGCTGATCAACCCAAATTCTTCGGACAGTTCAATGCGTACCGAACAAACGTTATCTTGTGATACAAAAATTTCTGTTGACCAACGACTAGCAACCGACGCCAGACGCATGCCGACCGACACATTTATGCGCGGTAGTGTATTCGCGCGACAACGGACGTCAAGGAATAAGGGACGCCGCGAGTAGCCGTCAAGACGCGAAGATAAATCCACGGAAAGCTGTCCCGTCCAAGTTGGAAACGTCTGTTAGCCGCGTCTAATTACCGACTCGGACGCCTTCATCATTTATTCAGACACACGCGCGCTCTGCCTTCCACTCGGCGAGCCGTGGCGGAAAAACGGGGAATGAATTCCGGACTGCCGCGGTATCCAACTATCCAGGCACACGTGTGCGGCTCGCGTTGACTCCTCGCGGAACAGTAGGAAAGCCGTAGAAAGATAGTCGCCACGGTCAATCGTTCGCTCCATGGCGTGTCGTCGCACGCACTGTTTCCCGCGGTTATTGTTTTTAAATGTCTTCAGAAAAGAAGGAGGTTATGTATTCGATAAGTATATTTTTTTCTTTTTTTTTTCCTTCGCGTTTTTCAAGCACGGATTTCAACGCGAATCATGCGGACCGAGTATGTCGATTATGAACGAGCAATAGACTTTGGTAATTTGGGAGCTAAAAATTGTGAGATTGATGATTGTAATTTGGATGATTTACAGGTTGGAAAAGACATTAATTTATGTTATTTTTTTCCTTCCTTCGCGTTTTCCAGGCACGGATTTCAACGCGAGTCATGCGGACCGAATATGTCGATTATGAATAAGCAATAGACTTTGGTAATTTGGGAGCTAAAAATTGTGGGATTGATGATTGTACTTTGGATGATTTGCAGGTTGGAAATGACGTTAATTTATGTTATTTTTTTCCTTCCTTCGCGTTTTCCAGGCACGGATTTCAACGCGAGTCATGCGGACCGAATATGTCGATTATGAATGAGTAATAGACTTTGGTAATTTGGGAGCTAAAAATTGTGGGATTGATGATTGTAATTTAGATGATTTACAGGTTGGAAATGGCGTTAATTTATTTTATTTTTTTCCTTTCTTCGCGTTTTTCAAGCACGGATTTCAACGCGAATCATGCGGACCGAGTATGTCAATTATGAATGAGCAATAGACTTTGGTAATTTGGGAGCTAAAAATTGTAGAATTAATGATTGTAATTTGGATGATTTACAAGATGGAAATGACGTTAATAATTATTGAGACGTTTGGAAACTGCAGTGGTGTCAGTTTACACGTTGACAATGACAAAATTTGAAAATAAATACATACTGACATCAGTCTGATCAATCAACTTCACTGCTCGTAATTGTAAGTCTCGTCGTTCGCACGTTCAAAATTGTGAGTATCCTGGCCTTACTTACACCGCTGAACGTGCAGCACACGCTCGCGCGCGCGGACGAACCCTCGTGTGTATTTTAGCTCCGGTTGGAAGCGTCGGGGAGAAAAGGAGAGCCGCTCGAGGACACGCTTTATGAAGATTAGGAGCTTTTATTGTTATTGCTGTCCGCCGTCCCGATGCCACCCTGCTCCGGGCCCCGACTCGCGACAATGCCCGGCGGACTCTTGTTGCTTCGACGATGAACTCCCAGGCGCGTAGGGTGGACTGGCCTCGTGCGAATGTTTCCCGACCGGCGTTTTTTTCCGTCTCGACGGAACGAGCGGGAGAGCGAGCGGTGCAGATATTAATAATGCCGACGAAAACGTCGGACGAGCTGCTAATGGATAGTGGCTGTCGTGAATATTTGATTTGTTACGAGCGCGTGCACTATGTTTCGAATTCCGTCATTTATCGACTCGAGTGTGTACGCGAACGTTGCAGTTTAAAATTTTTCCATTGGCACGATCACGATCGTGTAATGTCAGTTTTGCTGGTGAGTCAGTGAAATTCGCAATTATCGACACTGTGGTTTCGAATTTCGCCAGGCTTTACGTGCCTAGACACTTACGTGCACGTAGACGATGGCGAAACTTTTGGTACAGAGGAATGGGAAAAGGGTGGTTTGCTGTGCACACGGGAGTAAAGAGCATTTGGCTTTTATATAACGGGTATGTATATTCACATATGAACGCATGCCCCTGTACGCCGGAGCATTGTGTGCGGACACCGCGGTGTGTGAGTACATATCACGCGCTCGTATAGGGTGGATCAAAAATAGAGCACAGAAAAAAGCGGGATGATTCTATAATACTTGAAAAAAAGACATTGAACAACATTCTCAAAATCAAACTCTATTACGTAACAACGCCATTCCAACCATCGATCGCCGAATATCCGAACATACAAAAAGATAAAAAAAAAACGTAGAAAATAAGCAGTACAAATTTAAAAATGACGCGACACTCGAACAGTCCATCGCCTCCTCTCGCTTCCGCAAACAAACCAAGCGTCGGATGAAGCAGAATAATTGCCACACTTTTCTTTCATTCCAATTTTTTTCCGAAATCCACGCGCTCCCGTTTCGTGCCACGATTCTCGCTCCACCCTGTACATACACAGTCACGGTGAATATTGCTCAGCGTGCCAGGGACCTTGCTGGGGAGCAGAACAGTGAGAGAGCCCATAGAAATCTACGGGACGGCAGCTTCATAATTGCTTTTAGCTGGGTAGTATGTGCCACTGTCAGCTGTTCCCTTATTACGATGATACACTCCTGCCCCCGTCTCTGTCCTTCTCCCTCTCCTCACTCTCTCCCATTCATTCTCCGTTCCTCACTCGCGCACACATGTTTCTCCATCTATTTACTTCACTCCTCCGTTCCCTTTTTCATCCTTCCTCGCCGAACACGCACTCTACTCTTCTCACTCCTTCTGTCCCACGCAACTTTTTTTATTCCTCCGAGAGGATCGTTCGCGCGCACTTTTAATTTTCACGCACCTTTCAAACACAACCGTTCTGCTTTTCCATACTTCGAATGTGCTCGCTTTCGTTTTTCACTTTCCGTCTTTTTCGAGCAGACAGGAATAAAGGCATTGTAAACGCATGCATTAACATTGCAAATGAAAGCTTGAGCAGGCACGTCTACTGAATGAAAGATAGGCGAAACAAATTTCACTCATTGTCAGTTTGATGTTAATACACGCACACGTCATAGAATGTACTTCAAAAATTACATCAATTCTTACGAATCCGGTGATGGTCCGCAGAAAACATATGTTACTCACTAACAAACGCATATATTTCCAATAAATGCCGAACCCATTAATTCTGATCCACGCTCCACCTACGTCCACGCAGACTGCCCACATACAATTATTGAATTTCGTGCTTCCATTCCGACATACACACACCGCCACGCACGAAACCTTCGACTCCCATCATACAAGCGCGTTTGCACGATAAACCTGCGCCAGGTCTCGAGTTTGTCAATATCCGTCGTGAGAGTGTATCGGCAAACAAAATTCTCGAGACCCCAGGGACCTTCTCTCCCTGTAAGGTACACCTATTAGGGAACGAACTTTTCTTTTTTGCACGCCGACAGATAAATCCTGGTGGAAGCAGTGTCCCGTTTCAGGGCTCAATTATCCGTCGGTGTGTAGATAGGCGAGGGTGGGAGGTGGGAAGGGTGGATTTCGAGGGAGGGGTTGCTTTTCGGGGGGTGGCGGACTCTCGATCGATTGTATCCACGATTGTTGACTCCTCGAATTCGACGCCGGTGTCGTTAGCGACGGTATCGAAGTCATAAGTAATGTAATAGCTGTCTTCTCCTCGCTTCTCGCCGTTCCTCTTTAATCGTTTACACGGTAATGATATACGAGGGTGGAGAATCGGAGATTCTTAATGGAACGGTATATAGAATGTGTTGAATGCATGCGTTTACGGTGGCTTGGGACTTTTTTCGAACATTCTTTCCGTCATGTGACTCGAATAGTACGAATAAATCTAGACTATCTTAACCCTCGGAGACCGGACTGAAAAATGAGACACGATACAGGATGGGTCATTCTGACCCAGACAGGACGGCAACCCGATATTTTCAATTCATAGACATTTTATTATTTGTATAAATTTATGTGAGACGAGAACCTCAAAGTAAATTCAACGCGTTATAAAATACTGACGACCACGTCGCAAAAAGTGTTAATTTTGCTCGAAAACAGTTGTGAACAATGTATAAACAAATTATTAACAAACGTAAAATACAGTGCAACATCGCTAAAATGTACGTAACCGAAAATTTGTATTTCGCTCAAAAAATAGGTTCACGATCTTCAAATTGACTTCGGGTCAAATTGACCCATCGTGTTTATCCGAATATTACTCCTCGAACATCGTATCCGACCAGCATCAGTGTATCACTTCGCAGCACAGCATATAAATACCGATGACCGAATACACATTCGACTACGTTCCATGCCTATTCGAACGAGTAAACTGATCGAATATTCCAACAGCGAATAACTCGACGAACAGTACGAGGCCCTGAAGGTCTGCTCGCCGAAAACCAGGAACGACGTGGGGTCGCTAGGTGCCCATAGCATAGGGGAAGGCCGAGAAGAGTGTTTCCGGTAAATAAAGCGCCCCGCTACGAACTTAATCATTCCCCGGCACTGCGGCCGAAGGATTCCGTCGTTGGGGAAAACAATTGACTGATTTACCGGCACGATATCGTCGCGCTGCCAAGGTGGGGTGGGCGAAAAAAGAGTGTCGGGGTCGTTATCTATCCGCCGCGAGATTCTTATTACCGTGAACGCTCTCACGTAAATTGAAGCGAGTCGTGCGGCAGGATGTGCGGAGCTGAGTCGAGGAGGAGAAGGTTGAAGAAAAGGGAAAAAAAGTTTCGGCGAACGAGCAATTACGATAATGAGAGCGAGAATGGGGAATAGGGGATGTTTGGCGAGATCAAATATTTAAAAGGGTACCCCTCGCTCGCCATGCTGAAATACGTTTTTTTTTTTTTTTGGTTCTTGGGAAGAGTGCGTTGATTTTCGTTTCTTTCGCTCGTCTCGGCTCGTTCTTTTGATCGATTAAATCTCGGCGCGCGGGGGTGGAGAAAGTTTGACACGACGACCTTGAACGAGGCGAACGTGGGTGGGATCGGTTGCGAAGGTTGCGCGGAGGGGCTGCTGGTTTCAACCCTTGCCAATACGTGGCCCGCTTAATCTTCATTAAAAGTCGTCGCTGTCGTCGGTACTCGCGGCCGGAGCGGCCCGCGAACGGTTGATTAATCGTCCGTGTAATGAAAGAGAGCGGGATCGAGAGAGGTGCGAGATCGGAATTGACTGAGAGCAGATTTCGAGACTTTACTCTTTAATGATTGGACGCTCGCCGGGGCGTCCGTCGTCCGTCATAACTTATGCAAGGTACCCTTCAAGCCGTCACGTCATGTCATAATACAAAGCACTTCCGACAATCTTCCTGCATACAATTCGCATCGATCATAAAGTTCAAAGCAAAGCTTCGAACGTGCCTGCAGAATGCAACGTACTTTTCAGGCCGGTCGCTTTGTTGATTTCTACTTTCCCTGGTCGTACAAACGTTAGCCACTATAATATAACGAGACGATTTCAGTTATATAACGTATGATACTTTTGTTTCTCGTCCAGCGAGGACAAAGACAAGCACATGTCGTAATATGCCTTGCACTTGAATAAAGACACTTTTACAAAAATGTAATCTTTTTTCCCTTCTAATCCAGTGCTTGTCACATTTATCAATTGTACCTGTTGGTTTTTGGAAAACACTAGACACGAGTGCGTGGATGGAAAAGATTTCTTTGGATTTGACTTCTCGTTTTATTCACCGAAACGTGGACGATGTGTGTCTTATCTTACTTGGTCTTACTCTCTAGCCGGCTCGATCGCAATACGTAGACATAGAAACTTAAGGAGGAATTGGACACGCATAAGAAAATCGCAGAATTTCTTGCAATTTTGAGGGTTTATGTATTTTAATGTAATAAAGAAGTATACCAAATTTCAGAATTCCCTACTACATAGTTCAGAAGAACATAATTTATTAATTTAACACGGTCTCTTATGGAGAAATCGCGATTGAAACTCTTTTGTCATCAGAAGCAGCAGTTGTACATTCAATATAAAAACTTCTGCGCTGTGTTACCGAATAATGGTAATTTTTACCGTAAAAAGGATTTTAAACAGGAAGTCAATCATTCGTAGCACCAACTACATATTAATCATCCATTTGTCCATCTTAAACATGCACTACATTATCCACATTTGTAAATATGTATGCATCTTCACCATGTGACAATAACTTTTGACCAGATTGTCTGTCCCATTCCTCCTTAAAACTAGGAAGTGAGAGTGCACGGAATTAACAGACAAAATAACAGTAGGTACCCACCACACAAGACAGCAAAAACCTAGCTTACATTCGTCTCACACAGACACATAACCAAGTGCCCTCGATCCTCACATTTATTCGCATCCCTTCACCCTGCCCATCGATTCCTCGTTGTTAGCAAGCAAAAAAACAAAAAAAATAGTCCGTCGCCATAGTAATTGGGCGCAAAAGGCGTCGCGTTCGGAATCCCGTCGATTCTCGTCGCTTTAACTAAAGATCGCGGTTCCCATGGTACGAAGAGGTGTCCTCTGACGCGACACGTGTGCCCGCCAACGCGACACGTGGCACTTCTCCGAAGGGAGGATGCTAATGCACGTGACCCGGCCCATTGTCGAGCGTGATTCGAGGGGTGGCCACCCCCCTTTGGGGGCACCTAAGCACCACGTCCGCTCGCGTAACCGCGAACTTCTGCGCCCGTCTCGTACGGACGTCCCGTGCGATTCGTGCGAATAATGCGAATAATCGTGAATTATGCGAGTATTGCGAATAATGTATGTTTTGCTGATTTTGTTGTTCGGGCGAACGCTGCGAATAATGCGTGCGTTGAAATGCGGGAATAATTATGATTGGAGTGGGTACTGGGAATGGTGTGTGTATTGGTGATGATGTGTGTAGGGGTGATATTGTTTTTTGAGTGAATGCTGTGATTAATGTGCGCGTTTGAAAGATGCGAATGATGTATGTATTAGAAGTATTTTGAAGGTTCGTGATCGAGGGAGCATGGACTATAGAATCTATGGGCGAATTTGAGAGAGTTCCATTTGAAGTATTATTTCAAAATTACACATTTCGAAAAATCGTAAATGGAAGTCTTGACGGTAGAGTACCGACTAACTTAGATCAGCATAATTTCACTTACATCGTTGAAATTTTAGGACTCAACTATTTTCTCACATCAAACGTGTGTCAGATATTTTCAATACATGCGGCGAAATTACTCACGCATCACGCACAGCGTCCAGCATAGACATGCACAGCACCCCGCCGTGATCATAACGCTTCGAACGTCCATTTGCACGAAACGAATCAGTTGGCACGAGAATTTCGGTGCATTTCGCGGGCAGTTATTTCCCCAGTCGCTCATTTCTCTCTATCTCTTCTCCCGCATCCGTCGAGTGTGACCCCCTCCCCCCTCCCCCCTTTTCCTGTCACTCGACCATGTCCTTCTCTCACGATAAATCGACCGCCATTGATTTCCAAATCGACGTACTTCGCACGCCCAGAGACAACCAATGGCCCGTGATAAATCGGCTACGCGTTATGTACGAACGTATTCCCGCGTGTATAGGGTACTTCAGAAGTAGGCGGTCAGACTTTAACGAACACTCGAAAGCGTCCAAAAACGAGTCTGCTTCTAACCCATATCTAAGTCAGAGTACTTGCGATCCGTCCGACGAATTCTGAGCTCGACATGAGTTTTCAAGGAACATCTCAAACGAAGCGTGTCTGTGATTTAGAAATTAATTGACGAATTCTGAGCTCGACATGCATTTTCAAGCGACATCTCAAACGAAACGTGTCTCTGATTTAGAAATGAATTGACGAATTCTGAGCTCGAGATGCATTTTCAAGCGACATCTCAAACGAAGCGTGTCTGTGATTTAGAAATTAATTGACGAATTCTGAGCTCGAGATGCATTTTCAAGCGACATCTCAAACGAAGCGTGTCTGTGATTTAGAAATTAATTGACGAATTCTGAGCTCGACATGCATTTTCAAGTGACATCTCAAACGAAGCGTGTCTGCGATTTAGAAATGAATTGACGAATTCTGAGCTCGAGATGCATTTTCAAGCGACATCTCAAACGAAGCGTGTCTGTGATTTAGAAATTAATTGACGAATTCTGAGCTTGAGATGCATTTTCAAGCGACATCTCAAACGAAGCGTGTCTGTGATTTAGAAATTAATTGACGATTTCTGAGTTCGACATGCATTTTCAAGTGACATCTCAAACGAAACGTGTCTGTGATTTAGAAATTAATTGACGAATTCTGAGCTCGACATGCATTTTCAAGCGACATCTCAAACGAAGCGTGTCTGTGATTTAGAAATTGATTGACGAATTCTGAGCTCGACATGCATTTTCAGGCGACATCTCAAACCAATCGTGCCTGTGATTTAGAAATTAATTCAATATTTACGATCAGCTATGTGTCTTCTTGAATTTTGAAACGGCCTGTACGTACGCGTGACCGGCAATACGAGGCGAGGGTCACATTCGAAAAATCGTCTCGCGCATTCCCGTCGAGCGGCACTTAACGATCGATAATAAATTATTCATCGTGCGCCGGGAATTACCGCGGCCGGATTCAAACTACACGCGCGGATTTGTCGGTAATGTGGGTTATTAAGGCCGACCCAAATTGACATGAGGACGCGCGCTTGATCCTGCAGGTTATTTATGTATTCGCCGTTCCCGCGTCGTTCGCAGATTAAATCTTCCGGAAACGCTTGCCGGAGCGCGCTGTATGTAGTTGTTCTTGAGTCATTCTTATGCGCGGCCACGTTCGTTGCTCGGCTTAACTTGAGTCGTCTCGTAAATTTTTCGGAATGACGGATTATAGCGTCTGACACGAATTATAACGCATACCTACGAATTAACGTGCTGAGAACGAATGAGAATAATGGACAGTCCGGTCGATATATTGATAGGCTTTCCATTTTGAATAGCTAAGTAAATTAAATAATTTAGGATCATTAATAATAAAATATATAAAACATAAATTAAATATTTTAGAAATCATAAAATGAACGTATATAGGCAGGAATCAAACAAACATTTTATTCATACCAATGTGTCCCATATGAATTCAGATATCAGACTTATGGAGCACATGTTCGTAAAAAAAGTATCGAAAATTCTAAACGTCAACGAGATGAAAGAGGAAGAATTACAATGCGCAACTTTTTTTTTCGACACGCGCACATCCATTCTCGTCCACGATTCTCATTCTTTTTTTTCTTTTCGCCCGACGAAGAAATTGAACGGGACATATTCGTAGTTGATGGACAGATCTCGCGCGCGTACGATTTCACATTCTTTCTCGGGACCGACTGATCCCGTAAAGCCCGATTTCGATCTTCTATATTAGCGCATCGGAACCGTCGCTTTCGCGTCCCCGCGAGATAAATCGGCCTCTGCGTACGTACGATCGTTGAATAATAGTCAGAGCGATCCAATCTGTCACTCGTTAACCGCCTCCTAACTATGATAAATGGCCGCCGCCATCATACTCACCGTTCCACGATACATACGCACGTGCACGTGTACAGAGTGTTTCATAACGCATGGGAAGTACTTCAATAAAGAGTACAAAGCTCACTCGTACGCAAAGTCTAGGCCCATTCGACGTGTACAGATATATATTGTGTGTATGGATTTGTAACGTGCATCGCGTGTATCAGGGAAGTGGGGTATAGACGCATTAAAATGCGAATAATACTGAGATGTATTGAGATCGTTTATGAGCAGACGTGTGTCTTCAATGTAATAGTACTCGTTTCCGACACTGTATCAACTGTAACTCGGTTCCAGTGGCGTATTTGCGGGATATTATAACGCACCAAATCGAATAAATATATATAAAATACAGAAATTTACCCAATCAGTAGAATCGATCAAATCGACCAAATTGATTCTAACACAATTCTCCGAATCGATAAGTCTCACGAAAATCACAAAATCGCGGCCAGTGTAAAGGACTCGATATCGGTCCCATGATCGTTATTATTTATTTTGATTTTATCTTAAATATCTTTACACCGTATACGGCACATAAATACGAAACATCATATATGCACAAAATCGCGGCCAGTGTAGAGAACTCGATAACGGTCCCACACTTGGTCATTATTATTTATTTTGATTTTATCTTAAATATCTTTACACCGTATACGGCACATAAATACGAAACATCATATATGCACAAAATCGCGGCCAGTATAGAGGACTCGATATCGGTCCCACACTTGGTCGTTACTATTTATTTTTATTTTATCTTAAATATCTTTACACCGTATATGACACATAAATTCGGAACATCATATATGCGCCGGTGAAAAATTAACTCCACTACCATGAAATCAGAAAATGGAAAGAACTCACCGTACCGGCAGCGACAATGGTGTCCAACGTCCACGTGACCCGATCAAAACAGAACACCGTATAGCGAGTAGCGCCGGGGTCCGTATCTGCGATCGCTATCTTCCTGCCGATCCGTTTATTCGACTCCGACGTTAGTCACTCGTTAATCCCATCCTCGTGCGCCGTCGGATGCAAATCAGTCGAGCGACTACTTAATAACGAGCGATCCGCGTTACGTTCGCTCCGCTTACCCGGACATAAATTGTTCGTGCCGCGGCGTACGACGTCCCTGCGAATCGCTGATCGCTCGTAGAGAAGATCGCTCAGACCCGACCAGACGCTCCTCTTAATGGATTTAATAAAGTTCACCGTGCGAACGCGCCGCTTCTTGGGTCCTGAGTGACACGGAGTCAGGTTTTGATGGAATCTGAAAAGGAGGAAGTAGAAGAATTGTGGATTAGCTGTATAGGTGATCATTAGGTTCGTCGAATTTGAAAGAGTTCGATTGTGGCTTGTAGAATTTTAAAGAAGTGCGATTTGGGAGTCCTGTAGTCGATTGTTCTTATTTATTGCGGTGAGTGTATATGGTGAGGTTCAAATTCCGCGAAATCTATCTTTGTGTTATTGGAGTGTTGCAATGCACGAGCTTTCTAATACCTTAACATTTTCCCACACACTCTGCCGTAACTTGCAAATTTCACATCGCACACCTTTATTCCCCGGTTCAAAACCTCATCCATATATTACATCGTCCAACTCTCGCTCAACTTACATCAACTGCGTCCAATCAAGCGCCTTAAACGCAGCCGTTCTCGTATTCATTCTCCGACTACGTAAAGCCCAGCACTTCGCCAGACGAATTTGCCCTGGCATTTCGCAGGAGTACGAAACGATCTCTCTTCATATGCAACCCTCCCAAAATGCACGCACGATTCACACGTACCTGTATTCCTAAAGTTTGAACGCGACGTAAGTATGTCACTCGTATTAGAATCCACGTTCAAAAGTGTATAACTAATAAATTTCCTAAACACACATATTTTTCGAGTACTAAAATCTAGATTAATTGTGATGACTCAACCGTAATTGTATGTATGAGATATTATGCTCTCTTCGAGGTTGAGAATTTACTGTTCCAAATCTTTTATTCGAAGCTCAACATGTTTCGGGACAACTGGGTTAGGAGTCTGCTACAAAGAAAATTTTTGATTATAGTAGGTGGAACTACCGTAAAAATACATATCTATACGTAATGAGACAAATCTGTAACGGTGATAATGCGAGATCATATGAATGTATGTGGTGTATGGATTCGTATTAAATGATTGTAATGGTATTTTGCGTACTTATAAGTCTTTGGTCAGTTTCGTCTGTTTCTGTTTCCTCGGACCTCGAAGAGGGCATAATATCTCATACATCAAATCTAGATTTGACGTTCACAGAAAACGTCTCTGGTAACTTCGCGTCTATCGGAATCCACACATAAACTCAAACAAAATATTCATAAAAAAAAAGAAAAAACCACGTTCTAGTATTAGAATCTACATTCGAACGCGACAAGTAAGTACAGAACATAACTACTTCACCTGTGCCAATCATAAAGAAAATATAAAACACATTTTCTATTCCATATTATAAGTTCTTATTGTACATAGTACAATTCAGTTGCTTCGTCATACTCCGTAATTTCTGAGCCAAAGCTCTCACACATGTCCCCATATCTATGATTTTATATTATATTACAAAATAAGGGTATTCCGTAAATAAATAAATAAACAAAATAAACAAAGTACCCGTTTCACGTGCGCCAGAGTTTACACATCAAACGCGAACGATCGTCAGCGTTTCGTAAACAACGTACACATGTCCGCATATCTATAATTTTATATTGTATTAAAAATGGGGGTATCCCGTAAATAAATAAACAAAATAAACAAAGTACCCGTTTCACGTGCGCCAGAGTTTACACCTCAAACGCGAACGATCGTCCGCGTTTCGTAAACAACGTACACATGTCCGCATATCTATAATTTTATATTGTATTAAAAATGGGGGTATCCCGTAAAAAAATAAACAAAATAAACAAAGTACCCATTTTACGTGCGCCAGAGTTTTCACCTCACACGCTCACGATCGTCCGCGTTTCGTAAACAACGTACACATGTCCGCATATCTATAATTTTATATTGTATTACAAAATGGGGGTATCCCGTAAATAAATAAATAAACAAAATAAACAAAGTACCCGTTTCACGTGCGCGAGAGTTTACACCTCACACGCTCACGATCGTCCGCGTCTCGTAAACAACATACACATGTCCGTATATCTATAATTTTATATTGTATTAAAAATGGGGGTATCCCGTAAAAAAATAAACAAAATAAATAAAGTACCCGTTTCACGTGCGCCAGAGTTTACACCTCAAACGCGAACGATCGTCCGCGTTTCGTAAACAACGTACACATGTCCGCATATCTATAATTTTATATTGTATTAAAAATGGGGGTATCCCGTAAATAAATAAACAAAATAAACAAAGTACCCGTTTCACGTGCCCCAGAGTTTACACCTCAAACGCGAACGATCGTCCGCGTTTCGTAAACAACGTACACGCTCGCCCGGCGTCAGAATCTTTCGCAACGGAGCAGCGAACGTGAAAATGAAGATGTATCCGCCGCGCGGCGAGAGATCGCGATTAAGGCGATCGGGAGGCACGGCTTTTCGCCTTCTCTCGACGTCGCTCGTCCGTCGCAGTCCGTGCTCTTTGCCCGATTCCGCCGTTTGATCGGGTCGCGGACCCTACAACGGGGTCACTGACATTTCGTCCCGGCTCGACTCGAGGAAAGGAGCGCCCCCCCTCTCGTGCCGTCTCTTTCTTCCCGCCTTTCTTTTCTCTATCCTCGCACTCTCCTCGCATGCGGCCCTCGCTCCGATCGCGGAAGATGATGCCGATTGCGAGGCGTCGATGATTTATAAGGTTACCGCCGATAAATCACGGCTCGGCGTGGTAGGCTCGCCGACATTTTCGACCCCGTTCCTAGTCGCGAATCGTAGGACGGCTGGTTGGTGCGCGTGGAGAGGCTGGATTCGGTTAATGGGTCTGACCACTCTGACCGCTCGAAAAATGCGCTTATTTGAAGAAGTTTGTGGTCTCGAAAGTACAGAACAAAGTTTATTTATTTTTGGCCTTATGGTATCTTCGGGCAGTGCTGTCCAGTGCTCCCGTATACAATTTAGGCCCTTCTCCAACAAATTAACGTTGCCCTGGAAACGGACGACGCACCGTGTGTCATATGATCGGCATAAACAGAAAAACGAGATGCAGCGTAAAGGACAGAACCATTTCTATCTAGTGGAGGTGGAAATAGCGGCGTAAGGGTACTCGTGGATTGCACTGCTTTAGGGTTTTAAGAATGCTTCTCATAAATTTTAGGTGTAAATATTGTAAAATGGCGATTGCCGCAACTGTTGCCGTGAAGGTCCTCCGTTGATTCGGCCGGAAGTGTATCTCAGCTATGAAGAGACAGAAAAAAAAATTGAAAAAATGTACTTATTGGTGACAAGTGTCGCTACAATGTAGCGTAGGGATTTTTCTCTCGATTATCGAGGAAGTAGCACTGAGTCATTGAACACAAAATATGTTTTTTATCGATATTTTTCGAGGAAAAAATATTAATAAAGAAAGAACTCGACTACTTATTGGAAAAATCCTACACTACATTGTAGCCACACTTGTTACCAATAAGTACATTTTTTTTTTTCTGTATGCGAAACAAATAGATGCAAAGATAAAATCATCTATATGACAGACACCGCATGAAATACACTCTACATAAATACAACCAGCTACCTTCAAATTTTCACATTAACATTACATCCAAACTTCCCACACCCGATTTCTTAAAGCCGTGTCTATCAGTATACACGATCCACGCGAAAAACGGAATAACCAAATCGACGTCGAAGGCTTCCCAGCCAATCTCCCCAAAATCCAGTCACTCCCACACGTCTCTCATCACACTCCGCAATCACGATCTGACTCGCGCCTACCCCACTGCCCGAAATCTTCGAATTCCATCGCCGCACACTTCTCCCGCGTCACTCTCCGATACATCCTCGAACCGTCTTTAAACGGTCCTGCAACGCTGAAGGCGTCCCCAGCAAATCCCCAGGGATCCCTCCTGTCTCTCGAAAGGATCAGGAAGCGTCGTCGGGACTCGGGCAAGACCGCAGATGGTCCGACGTCCGAATCCGAGCGTCGTCGGTAAGGCCAGCCGATTCTGTTCCTTCGTCCGAAGAATCCGCCCCTGAGCAGCAGACTCGGCTAGGCCAGCACACGGACGCGCACGACGACGCAGAAAGCCAGCCAGGATTTACCCCTCGACGTCTCGAGAAAGGTGCCGAGGATCGGTCACTAAAGGTGCGTTCAGACCTGAGCAAGAACAGATGGAACAGTATGGACGTGTGCGAGGATAAGAAGGCATTGGCTTCAACGTTCGCATGCTTTTGAATCATTGTGAAGGTTTTTTGCAAATTTTTCCTCCAGTACTCTATGGGCCATGTGCCATTATTTTGTAGCATTCATTCCGGTAATGCCAGTATACATTACTCTCAAAGTCTCAAGTGCTCGATAAAGGCACCAAATAGGAACCTAGACACGAGCTACGGCCTAGGATCTGTTCTTGCTCTTCGCAAACAAAAAAAATAAAAAACGCCGCACACTTTCAAATCCTCTCACGCACGTACTCCTCGCTGACGCTGGTGCTCAGGTCTGCACGCAGCCTAACGCGAAGGACGGAGAGTGCGGTTTCGAAGATCGCGAACGTTCCGTTTGCGTCGGAGCCGAAATGTATTCCGACGTCGGACGTTGTCCTGCCGCGATAAGGGTGGATCTCGAAAGGGGCCTGACGAGGGTTGTGACGAATGTGCTCCCGCAGGATGAACGAACATGATAAAGAGAGAGAGAGAGAGAGAGGGGAGCGATCCACGTGGAGCTCGAGTTTAAAGAACGATTTTATTCATTTCGCCGGACGACGCACGACGGGATGGAAGTCGAGAAGGTCGAAGTCGGTCGCGGGCTCTGGTGGCTTCCTGGAAATCGGATATCCCCGAGGGGGACGCCTAATGTGATGTTCCCCGATCGCGATAGCCTTGGTACCGGTCACGTAACGCCGACGTCTACCTCCTGCTAACTATCGTCGAATTGGGGTCGCCGGACTGAGGCTGTCCTTAGTACGTGGGCGCGTCCTTTTTATCGGATTCTGCTGATAAGTCGGGATGATTCTGGGCGCTCGAGTGTGGGGGAGGTGTGCGCTTGTTTGGTTGGAGGATGTTAGGGTTAAGATTTCGCAGTGTAGTTGGAGGCTTTAGACTTGTACTCAGTGTGTATTTTTACTTTTCAATGGGCCGGTTTCACCAACGACGAATAAGTGGTTATTCGTAGAATACAGTTATTTGTCGGTTAAAATCGATGTTTTTCGTTTCACCAACTTCAGTTAGCGCTTATTCGACAAAATGATTGGTCTCGATACTCTCGTTAACTGACAAATAAATTTTATTGGCTGAATAACTATTTAGAGATTTATCAGTCGTTGGTGAAACCGGGCCAATATCTTGCAAACGGAGCGAGCACTTGCGTCTCGTTCGCGTCTTACTACTACATTGGAGTGATCGGAGTGTTACGGTTTTGTTAATTGCTTAGAGGTGTCGCGAGTCTCGTGCCGCCGCTTACAATTATATTATCGCCATCTGACAGAGGATAATGTGAATTGTCTGTTGTTGTCGATTTAGCGGCAAGATTCTCGATGTGGGGTGTTGGTTCAGTATTTTGCGCGCTGAGAGGGAATCTGATTTTTATTCATTTTTTGACGGGTTAAACGAGCATTATGTACAATGGAAACGAAACAGGATGGGAACTGTAGTGTAGAGAAAGAAGAAAGTGAGACAGATACGGCGCGAGCGTGGCAGAGAACTAAAGAGAAGATAAAATTAAGATGAGCGTCAAAATAGAAATAATTTTTGATATATAGAATTTCGAAAAGACTTATGTTCTACTTCAAAGACTAAATCGTGCGGACGGAATGAATTTCGTTCGTGTCGATAGGCGCTTAACGGCATGCAATCCACTCACGTCCTAATTACCATTCCCAGGTGTTAATCATGTTCGCAGAAGTTGGGAAAGAGAGAAAGGCCTTAAGCGCGAGTCGCGAGACAGAAATTGTAACTTGATCGGGATAATTCGAACGAAGTTGGAGTAATTAATTAAACGATACCATCTTACAATGGCGCGAACTCTACGGGGGACTAAATCATTCGCAGGATGAAATTCGCAACGGCGAGACGCTCGGGAAGTAAATCATCCGAAAGATCAGATATTCGCGGAATCAAATGTCTACTGGGTTGGATTTCGAAAGAACAAAGTTTCTGCGGGTCAACGTATCCGCAATTCGATCTTCGGTTCTGCGGAAATCGTGGGAATCTGGAACGAGGCGTCTAGTAAATCGAACCAAGGAAACGATACCATAAAATGTCTGTTAACAAGCCTTTCGTACCCCACAACCATCAAACAGACAAAACATTAATTCATAACTCACGCCACGTGTGACGTGAGAACTTAATAAATTTTCGATTTATTCAAATTATCTACTTACACACGCATTCATAGATGCGTACACACGACACGTACCCACCCACATACACTCGTGACACTTACAGAACCAACATACGTACTCGCGCATTCATACATACGCACACACACAAAATCATCTATATACGTACACCCTTACCATCCGCACACATACGTACATCCACCCACGCGTCAAGTAGGTGTATCCAGGAGTGTGCTCCGTGACGGATGAGCACGGGTAAGCTTTGGACAGGGCCCCATACAGGGATCCCGAGGGATCTGGCGCGAGATTGATGGGTTATGGGAGGCGATCGTAACGCGACCCATGCATCGGCAATGACGCCTCTGGAACCCCATCGGATCTGTCTTGCGCGAATTTTCCTCCCGGCCCTGTCTCATTATGAATTTTCCACGAGCGCGCCGCCGATTCCGCTGATTCTTCACGGCGCGAATACGATTTCGTTTCCTCTTTCACAGACTGACGTGAGGGTGCTCTCCGCGGCAGACGCTTGAATACAGTTCTTTCCGAGCGAATCAAAATGTAGGTGGGGTTCGGCGCGCGAGAATGTGTCAGTGTGGAGTGTGGAGTGAAGGGTAAGTCGAGGCAGCGGCTGGTGGGATATGTTAGTGGGTAGGGTAATACTTCGGGATGTCGATGGTGACGTGTTCGTTTGTAGGCTAATATAGTTTGCGATCTGTTAGTTTTGAGGGCCGACAGTTTGCGAAATTTTCATTTGGACTCTGGAACTCTGAACAGTTCATGATTTTGGCATCATAGGTTTGAGGTCATCGAATAATCTCGAATTAAATTGAAAGTGATTTTGGATGTGAACTAGGAAGTTCAAGATCCGTGCTTATAATACAGAATTAATCACTCCGTATCGGTATGATTCGCGTGCGGTTAAATATGCGGATACCAGCGCACTAGATAGATTCAAGTAAAAAATAAATAAATTGCAATTTTTCTCAGTGCGTCTTGACGTAATTAATTAAGACGCATTGCAGTTGAATACACGTGGCGTTTTGGTACAAACCGAAAGTCTGTGCACTAGGAAGCGCGAAGGTTTGCGACAGAAATTATCGATTACAATTCGACGGAAATAAGCACCAACTAATTATAACTGGGACCTGCCCATCCCATGAGGCCATGAGTCTTTCTCTTCTACTCGACGCGACGGAAAGGGGCTCCAGGAAACCGTGCGAGCATATGACGAGAACACGCGCGCGCAAGATAGATGGATCCTTTATTTAACGCCGCACTCCGTGACATCGTTTAACCGTGGATCGTTTACTTTGCGCGAGACGTCAAATTTTACTCCAATATATGTCCTCCCCGTTCATTTTCAGGCGTCGTCGTCGTGGTCGGCATTAAATTTCAATTTGTTGCTCCTCTCTTTTTTCATATAAAACCAACCATACGTCAGACTGATGACTCGACGATTTGACAGGCGTCGTCGACGAACATATTATTTTCGGCGCTTCTACATTACTTGCAGCGAACAAGACCGTGTTCTCGTTCTCGTTTGCAAACATCGACCTCGCAGTCGCTATCAGACCTCGATTTTATTTTCTTCGTTAGAATCTCTCATTAGAATCGTTGGTCATTACCACTCATTAGAATCGGTAGTCATTACCATCGTAGATCGATTTCGAAAAGAATGAATTCCACGAAGAATCGGACAGCATACAGTCGATCTTTCGACCGAGAGAATCGAATCGGAATCGAGCGGCCCTAGTCAGAAGTCCCGCGAGGCACGGAACATTTACTCCCGGAGTAATACGGGAGGCAGGCTCGTCGGGGCAGGATGAAAATTACTCCTCGCAGTCCGGGTGCGTTTGCGATTGGCTCCCGCGCCGGTCGTCGGGCGACATAAATCGTTGCGCCGCGAGCGATCGATCTCGCCCCGAGATTCGTCTTCCTTCTGCTCGCTCCGAGAAAGAGAACGTTTTCTCACGATCCGCACGCTCTAGCGGCCGGCCAGGAAGTGTACGCGGGAGTCGTTTTACTAAATGTCTCCTTGACGTTAATTAGTCGGCCGACTATTTCCCCCGCTCTTGCTGTCTCTGTCTCGCTCTCTGGTTCTTGTTGGATTTCTGCTGCCATCTCTCTCGAACGATGCCTTTCTCTTCTTTGGTGGCATGCGCGCTGCGACGCAGGTGAGTTCTAAGCTTACAGACGTATTGCCGCGTCGATGTGTAACTGAGAAAAGGATGGAGTGCGGTGCTGGTGGGTTGGATGCGCTTCCGAGTTGGGTGTACCTGTGAGCCTGTTGAAGGGAAGATGGCGCGGCTGATGGTTTCGTTTGTCATGGTCTTTCAGTGTGAGGGTAGTCGGATCTGTCGGATAGGTGAATCCGACGGTGTCGAGAGTTCAGCGATTTTATATGCTGTGCGCGACGATGTGCTGGGGCTTAAGTTACTGTCGGGGTAAATTGAAGATGGGAACGTTGAGGTGTGAGTTTCGATATTGCGAGATTCAGGATTGGGATTTCGAGACCAGAACGGAGGCTGAATATTAAAATAACGTAACTGATAATAATTGAATATAATGAAACTTGATATTAGAGTAGAGCAGAAGTGTCAAACTGGCGGCACCCGAGGTAATTTTTGGTGGCCCACAATGCGCTGAAATAAAATTAATGGAGAAAAAATTGTTACGAAGAAAATAGCGCTTAGGAGAGATCGAGGCAACACTGTACAGCGTACACATAATTCCCTCGTTAACCCTTTAACTACTGATGACGAGTATCCTGAATCCTCACTTCAGAATGTAAATTTAACAAAATTTGTAAATGTCATGTGGCCCGCGTTAATCTTGCCTGTTGCACCAAATGGCCCGCGTTTTAAGAAGGAATGGGACAGACAATCTGGTCAAAAGTTACTGTCACATGGTGAAGATGCATACATATTTACAAATGTGGATAATGTAGTGCATGTTTAAGATGGACAAATGGATGATTAATATGTAGTTGGTTCTACGAAAGATTGACTTTCCGTTTAAAATCATTTTTACGGTAAAAGTTACCATTATTCGGTAACACAGCGCAGAATTTTTTATATTGACTGTACAACTGCTGAATCCGATGACAAATGAGCTTCAATTGCAATTTCTCCATAAGTGACCGTGTTAAATTAATAAATTATTTTCTTCTGAACTATGTAGTACGGAATTCTGAAATTTGGTATGCTCCTTTATTATATTAAAATACAAAATCCCTCAAAATTGCAAGAAATTCTGCGATTTCCTTATTTCTGTCCAATTCCTCCTTAATTGAGTTTGACGCCCCTGGACTAGAGTGAACAACGAAATATCGCAGGACAAACGTTGCCTCATGTTTCCAATTTTCGGCACCTATCAACTGCTAACAAAGAACGATTCTTTTTTCTCGCCGTGCCAGACATGAACTTATCGCCCCGTACATTTTCATATATAAGAATATCCTTCTCCATTCCTATTCTTATTGCCTTCCGTCAACGTCCCTTCCCATCCTCGCGCTCATCGTTCTTCCTCATCCCGCAACTCCTGCGCTCCTTTGAGCCACCCCGAATGGGAAGGAGAAATGAGAGGGAGAGGGGCAAGTACGTGCCTTCGAGACGGCTAATCATCGAGATTTATGCCCGCCACTGCGAACCCCGCATTCTCGTCGCTCCTAATGAAGCGATCGGTATAATCACCGACCGTTCTTCGCTCCACGGATTCGACTTTACGCCGGTACGGATTTATCGTTTTGCTCGTCCTGTCTGTCTTCTTACCAGGGCCGAGACTACTCGTCGAATTATGCTGTATTCGAATCGTTTATCGGATATTCGTTAAATGTATCATTTCGGTACTGTTCGAATTATTGGTCAAATATGTCGTTTAAATTGTATTCGAGTAAGAATATTCGTCGCATATAATTTGAAAACTTAGGTATCATTTAGCAATATTTATTCAGGTTACGCGCTATGAATACCTCGTTTTACACCGTCTCACGTTTCCGCGATGAAAATATTGATTGTTCTACATATTATAGAAGACCCTTCCGATCGACATTACCCGGCACAAAATCGATGCGATCGGTATAATCACCGACCGTTCTTCGCTCTACGGATTCGACTTTACGCCGGTACGGATTTATCGTTTTGCTCGTCCTGTCTGTCTTCTTACCAGGGCCGAGACTACTCGTCGAATTATGCTGTATTCGAATCGTTTATCGGATATTCGTTAAATGTATCATTTCGGTACTGTTCGAATTATTGGTCAAATATGTCGTTTAAATTGTATTCGAGCAAGGATATTCGCCGCACATAATTCAAATACACTCATACCTCGCTTTACGGCCTAGATACATTCCGGAAAAGTTGGCCGTAAAGCGAAAAGCCGTATAACGAATTAATTATTTTGATACACAGTATTTTGATACTGCAGCATTTTTTTAGTCGTATAATGAAACCTTGTCGGCGGTAAATTGAAAAAGTGCCATAATTAAAAAAGGCCTTTATATCAAAATGTCGTATAAAGAGCGGCCGTATAGCGAGGTATAGGTGTACTTAGGTATCATTTAGCAATATTCATTCACATTACGCGCTACGAATACCTCGTTTTACACCGTCTCACGTTTCCGCGAGGAAAAAATCGATTTTTCTACACATTACAGAAATCGTCGATCGAATCGCAACAGCCATACAAACCACATAAGCCTCGCACCGTCTCATATTCAGCCACCTGAAACGTAAATAATTCTCGGCCAATATTCTCATCAGCCTCGTCGACGCAAAAATAAACGACCGACCGAACGAAGTTTCTCGCCAACTAAAACGTGCATAACGGTCCCGTCGATCGTCTTCCGCGGAATTCGATTGCACCTCAGCGCCATTTCTGGTCAACAAGTCTGGCATATCGCGACGCGCCCGGCCAAATAAGTCTCCTCTCGACTCCCGCGGCCAACAGGAAGACCGCCCGACGTTTTCCACCTTCGTATCCTGCCGATCGTTGGGCGTACTCGCCACCGAGCGAAGAAACGTGCGCGATCTTCAAGGAGTGTGGAGACGGAAGGTTGCGCGTTGCTTCGAAAAGGGTCGTCGACGGTCGACGCTCATTTCAATGGCTCGCCGATCGCAATCGGTTTCTGGCTGGCGAGTTGGCGCGCTTGTTCGAAGAAAGTCGGAACGGAAGAAGCCTTTGCACGTGGGAAAACGACCCCGATGATGCGTGTCGCGCCCGTTTGGTGGAACTTATTAGGGAATGAGGTAGGTGGGGAGGGTGGAGAGTGATCGTTGATATGCCACGGTCGCTGTGCTGATGATTGTACGCGATTCGGCGCGCGGAGTCTGTACTGTGACTCGCGATGCGGACGCGACCGGTAAGGAATTATTATGGGATGTCGAGGGTTTATGGCCTTTATGGTGTTGGACGCGGAAAGACGTAGAGCGGTGTTCTGTGTTCTTACTTCTTTTATTTAGTTACTTAGTTGCGGGAAAATGCTAGTTTGAACTGAACATTGTAGTGGTCACTGAAAATAGGACTTACGGGCGCATAAGCGGGTGCTTATGAAAGTGGGCCAACCGGAACATTTAATTTAATTTAATTTAATTCAGTTAAACGGGAAAAACCAGTGTGTACAGAAATAAGAACTAGAAGAGGAGGCGTGCATAGGTACAATATAACATAATAACAATCATAAATTGACGCTGATGATAACAAAAAAACACAAGAGAGAGCAATAAAAGACTAAAACAACTAGATGAGTAAGGAAAATAGATAAATAAATAAATACAATAAAATAAATAACATAAAAAAAAATATTAAAAATAAAGAATATAAAATATATATAAATACATAAATAAATAGGTAAATAAATAAGTAAAATACAATAAATAAATAAATGAACAAGTAGAATAGCGAAAAGGGAAATAGAACATATTAGAACAGGAGAAATAATGAATAATTAACAATTAAATACTAGATTATAAACAGAAACAAATAGAAAAACATTAAGAAACATATATACAACAATAAAACAATAAAAGCACACAATAAGCTGATAAACTACAATTGAACGATACTGTGACCCATATTAGAAGCCGCCTTTCGGAAAGAAGATAGCGAGGGGACGAAAAAGTCCAGTGTAGAGCCACAAGTGTTGGCAGACGAACAAATACGGGCACATTTAAATGAACGTAATTTTTCAATAAATCAGCGCAAATTTACACTTTCCACATTCTCGCTTCTCAGATCACGCTCGTGAGCGAACATTTCACAGGTAAATATGTTTCAGACTCATCGAAATAAAGTATTAACACGATCGTACGAAAAATCTTTAACCGTGCTCGGTGTTACACGAAAAATATCCGACCAGCGCCGACTCCTTTCCGCCGACCTCGCGTTTTCTCGAGGGGGCACAGGTAATTCCACAGGCACGGCCGGATTTTCAGTCCGGCGCTCTTGCGCTGCTTACCAGTAAATCCCATCAAAGGAAGGATCCTCTCTCCTTTTTTTTTCCCTCCGTCCGCCGTTAAACTCCTTCCCGCGCTTCCCTCGCCATTCTTTCCCTCGCTTCCCTCCATTTTCGTGCCTCTTCCTCCTTGCTCGGAAGGAAGACTCAGACGGTGATTAGGAATTCTTACGTTTGCGACTATCGGCCGTGAAGACGGCACGGTCCATCTTCCTTCTTCCTACCCTTCTTTTTCCGCTCCTTCTTCTTCCTCCTCTTCTTCCGCCTCTTCTCGCTCGCGCGGCTCTTCCGATCTTCTCGTTTTTCTCCAATTAGAACGAGGATCGCTCTGTCGAGAGTTCTCCAGACCGAGCGCCGCCGAGGCAGAGCCATTAACGAGATTTTAACGTCCGTTAAGGATATCCGCGATGGCGACGATGTGCCAGGTTATCGCGCGAGTCTTTCGCGGATAAAGTAACAGCTGCGTGGAGAGCCTCGGGACGCACCTCGGTTCAGTGATTTTTTAACTGACTTGTAAAAAGGAGGATGTTCTCTATTCGACATGTACATTTATTTTATTTTTTTTTTGTTTTTTTTAATATTAGCGCCGTTAATGAGTGGTGAGCGTTCACTTTCACGCTGTCGTGTTCGAAAGAGTTAAGAAATGTAATTGTAGTTCAAGCCGTCTCGGCCACCAATTTGAGTTGAGCGGGTCGAGATAATAGATGGCGATGTGGAAGTCAAAAAGGCATCGTCAAAATAAATGAACGGGAAACAATTTCTCTCTTCCAGCCTGGCCAGGCAAGCGATAGGTGGTGTTGTAAAGTTAGCATATATAATAAGAGGTTAGCGTATTTAATAAGAATATGTTTGTTATAGAGGTTAATATTTATTTTAATAAAGTTTATTTACTATAACATAATCGTTCCTATCTTCCCACACATCTATCTTCTCGAAGCTTAAATCCCAACAGAAAGAAATACTTTGAGACGACCGTGTACTCTGTTAGTATTTCATTTTTTTATATTCTGTGTCACTGTTACTGAGCGTTGCTCTGCAGAAAGTGTAAGTACTGTATTTGTATCTTGATCCTGATTTATCATTTACCATGCTTCGAAATGAAGTATAAAGTATAAACGAACACATAACACGACAGGTTGAACATTATAAAAATCGTCGTGAACCAATTGTATCCGTTAAATAATCCCAAAAATTCTTCCCAAAAATGTCCAAAAAATACTAGAGAGCCTACCGAAAACTTCGAACCAGCGAACCGCCTTAAAACGACGCACACGGTGGTCCAAGAATAGAAGAACACCTAGTACCTAGCCAGCAAAGTTTTCCCAACGGCATCGAGTTCCGGGCCCATGGCGAACTCGTAAAAATGACGCGCCTCAGAACATTTCTTTTTCTCTCCCTCTCTCTCTCTCTTCTGTAATAACTCGCGTTCCGCCGGCTCCGTCAGAAAAGAGACAGAAAGAAAAAAGTAGGCGTCGGTGATGTGGCTGGGCGAGGAGGCAAGCGGGAACGAAGAAAACGCGCGCGGTGCCTATCTGAAATAACAAACTGCTCGCTGGGGAAAGTATTCGTGGCCGCGCGGGCTGGCTCAAATTAAAACTCCTGAATTAATTTCCCACACTCTGTCTCCCGCCCGCGCCGCCCTCGTCGTCCTCCCTCCGAGGACCTGGATTTGATAATATCAAGGACAGCGAGCGCGGCGCGAGAATAGCAAAACGTTCCTCCGTCTTCGTTTCTCAGTCATTTCGCCTCCCTTTTGCATCTCGTCGGGCACGTTCGCTTCTCGTAAATTAATGTGGCCTGATATTTTGTACGGATCGTCTCGTTGCGGGGGCTAGTTGCTTAGCTGGCGAGATAATAATGGGGACAATTTTAGTATGGTTATGACGTGAGTATGGTGGACGGTGTTTTTTAATCTCGTCTTACTCTGCGAGGAACGTGGAAAATGTCAGAAGTCGCGTGAATATACGAAATTTGTCGTAAAAAAGTGTCAATGACTAGAATGTGTTATGTACACTGTTTCTTTTTTAATGGTTAAAAATCAAAAGCATCGCGTCGCGAGTAATTCAGAATAAAATAACGACGATTATCAATTGTGAAGATTTTCGTGATTTTTCGTGAAAAGAAAATACGCGTTAAAGAGAAGAACTTCGAAACTGACCGAATTTGCTTCGAATGCGCTAATAAAAAATAAATAAAAAAGAAGCATTGAAAACCGACGTCCGGCCGAAAGGCCTACATTCCTCTCGCCACTTTATCGTAGTCCCGTCTTCTGTCGAGGCGCGCAGCCCAGGAGAGACATCTCGTTAGTGTCGAAACTCGAAACAGGCCTAGGTAATAATCGTTGCCGCACAGTTATGAATAATAAACTCGCCGACAAAGTGACCGCCTAGGCGACGAGCCGCAAAAGGGATCGCGATGACGCCTTCCAGGAACCATCCTTTCCTCCCTCTCCCCCTCCCCCACTTTCTCCCCATTTCAAAGAACGCGACGGACGCGAAAGACGGCCGTCCGCGAGTCCGCGATATCGCACGGTCCGTGTTTACGACCCGCCGTAGAAATTGATTTCCACAATGGACTCGCGTTTTGGGTGGTCCTTAAGCCTAACGAGGTCCGAAACTTTCGTTGCGCGACATCGTAAACGCGCCTGAAATGCGTCGATTCGCTGCCTGAAAGACGGCTCGCGATGGTATAGTCGATTTTTCAAGTTTTCACGACTGCGGATTCTAGCTTATATTCAAACCTGTTTAAAGATCTGCATTGTAAAAGTGATCCTAAATAAGAGAGGTGTGTGACTTTTTATAGTGCATTTTCAGACGTCAGATATATACCCAAAGTCATATTTATAGGTATACTCGAAAGAATTTTATTATTATAGACGGTCGTAAAATATTCAACAATAACGCCATCTTCTTAGTACGGGATTTTAATTATGCAAAAGTGTTCATTACTGCACGATTTGCCGTTGAGCAGTTGTCGAGTGTTCAGTTTCTATAAACGCGCCGTCAGAAAAGTGTTCGCCGTTCGTAAACGGATTATGGAGAAATCGACGCGTGAGGAGCTTCAACTGTTTGCGTCTGGGAATAATTTCGGCGAGAGGGTGTTAAGTGCATGAGATGCGCGGGGAGAAGTGGATGGATTCGAGGGCGAGTCGGAGTCCCTAGTGATTCGATTCGATACAATCGGGAGTAGATTTCCGCGCTTTCGTAATACATTGCCTCGGCTACCCTATGTTCACTCGCACTCCGCCTCGCTTCTTTCCTCTCCGACGTCGTTAACTGATTTGCCTCGACTTTCTAATCTGTCGCCTTCGGAAACTAAACTACACGGAACGAAAACTGAAATTAACGTATAATACGTATAATTAGACATCTGCGCGTAATTGCAGAGTGTGGAAGATGAAGAAATTAGGAGAAGCAACAGGAAGTGCAGCGAAACAGATGCGTTTGCGTTACAAATTCTTCTGACAATACTGTTCGACGCGACTGTGTAAAGTTAAGGTATTACTAGCGGTGGGTGCCGTATCAAAAATGGGCTCCATTATTTGCTTTCAATTGCGTCAGAAATTTCTTACGGCCCTGATTCAATCCATGCACACATTCCGTATACATATGTGCACGCTAGTATAGTTGGCAATGATGCATACTAGCGTTTGTACCGCAGTTCAGGCTGAATACAAGCACTCAATTTACAATTTTATATTCACCATTTTTTTTCTCCTGAACTAGACGGTAGAAAGTCTTTTTTTTTTTAAATGTTTCTCGAATGTTAATCTACAACCTGGAATTTTTTCCAAAAAAGTTTAAGTGCCGTTTTCGAGTTATTATCAAAAAACCGTTTTTTGTGATCATTACCATTGCTTTAGACGGAGAAAACGCTAAACTTTAATTGTTAATAACCCGAGTTCTAGACGGTGGATCAAGTTCATTTATAAGAAAAAAATTGTTATTTTTTTTAAATCTTCAATTTAAGTCCGATTTAAAAAAAAGTTGAAGTAAAGTGATTCAGCGCTAGTAATACCTTAAGCACAGCGACAGGAAACGAAAGAAGCGGTTAGAATATTTGAACGACTCGAGACTCGTGCCAGCCGCCGGCATCCGTCGCGAGAGCATCAAGACTCCCCGCGAATTAATTCCGACAATTTTTCCAGCCGCGCGCGCGCGCGCGCGCCTGTTCGAAGCAAGAGAGTAGGACAGGCGAGAATCGAGCGATACCGCGAAACACACTTTCGACGAAAACCGGATTTCCCTCTCTCTTTCATTCCGCAGGGATGGGAAGCGAACGTAATCCGGTACAACATTTTTCCAGCCGGCGAACGAATCCGATTTACCACCCCCCACCCCTGCGCCCCGCGTCTTTCATGCTCCTGCCTCTCCCCGTCGATCCGCTTCCCTTTCGGTTTAAAGAAAGTAGAGAGAATCACTCCTCTCTGCCCCTGACGTTTTATTCGAAATGCAGATCGACAGGCGCGGAGCAGCCCCGACGCGCTACCGTAAAATAGGATGAACAAGGGTGTGTACGTGTGAATGTATGTATGTGTGTGTGTGTGTGTGGCCAATCGCACGCGGTGCGACCCTGCAATTTTGCCCCTTCTTATGCTTTCAACTTTCCATCTTGCGACCGTCGACTTTCTAGCTACCGACGTTAGCGATTATTATCTTACAACGTTGTTGTAACATATGTTTGCTCTTTAATTGATAAGTGATGTAGGTAGTGACTGAGGCTTAATGAGCAATGTATTCATTTTTATATAGGAAGTTTAATTCGCCAATGTTCCTGTAAACTTCTGTGACCCTTTTCAGGACGAATACAATGGTGTATTTCTTAAATCTGTGTGAGAACAATTTATGTTTTGGACGCAGGAAAAATTATATGAAATTCTTGTGTTAGCCCTGAAGAGAGTCACAGAAGTTGACAGAAACGTTGGCGAATTAAACTTCCTATATGAAAATGAATGCATTGCTCATTAAGCCAGAAACACTACCTACATCACTTATGTTTATCTATCTTACAACTGTCTCGTCGGTTGTCGTCTTTCGAACTTTTCGGTAGGAGCAATATAATCGTTTGCAAAAATCGGCGCAAATTCGAAGTCTGCCGTGCAGAACTTTGTAAAGCATCGCGTCGCAACGCGATATATGTTTCTTCCAATTTCCAGTCTAATTGTAAAACACGACGACGACGGCAGCGCAAGGCCACGCGTCAAATCTGCATACGACAACGGACACAAGAGAGCAACGAAACACTACCGCCGATTGCCGCGAAATTACTCTGGCCCGTTTCTTCTTTCCCGTAAAACCATTCGACGTTCCTGCTTCCGCTGTTACGACAACCTTACTCTCCGCCCATCTGCTACCTTTCCCAAATCGTCCTATTCATTGGCCCTTCCCTGCTCTCCTCGATTCTTTCAGCCGCCTTCCTTCTGTTTTTCTTATCCCTCCCGCGACGTTTCGTTGAATTTCGATCAGTTCAAAGAGCGAAACGGCAGTGCGGCTCGCGTGACGCGGACGATTTGGCCGATCCTTCGACACGAGACTGTCGCGTCGCACAAAGGACAGGTCCCTGGTGGCGGAGCCTAAGAAACTGCGCGGAAGTGTACGGTGGTGGTGGAGGAAAGAGGCGAGGAAAAGAGTGGTGAGAGAAATAGTGAAAGCGAGCGAGTAGGATGAGGGAGGAAAGGTGTGAGAGAAAAGCTGCGAATGGAGGAAAAAGTGAAGACGTGAGAAAGAGGATGAGAGGCAGAATGAGAGGGAGAAAGAAAGAGAAAAAATAGGAAAAGCGAGGAAAAGTGTGAAAGAGAGGAAAATAGGGAACAGGAGAAAATGTAGAAGCATGCAAAAGAGGATGAGGGGGAGAAAGGAAGAGAAAAAATAGTAGAAGCGAGGAAAAGTGGGAAAGAGAGGAAAATAGGGAACAGGAGAAAAAGTAGAAGCATGAAAAAGAGGATGAGAGGCAGAATGAGCGGGAGAAAGAAAGAGAAAAAATAGGAAAAGCGAGGAAAAGTGTGAAAGACAGGAAAATAGGAAACAGGACAAAAAGGTAGAAGCATGAGAAAGAGGATGAGAAGGAGAAAGGAAGAGAAAAAATAGGAAAAGCGAGGAAAAGTGTGAAAGAGAGGAAAATAGGAAACAGGACAAAAAGGTAGAAGCATGAGAAAGAGGATGAGAGGGAGAAGGGAAGAGAAAAAATAGGAAAAGCGAGGTAAAGTGTGAAAGAGAGGAAAATAGGGAACAGGAGAAAAAGTAGAAGCATGAGAAAGAGGATGAGAGGCAGAATAAGAGGGAGAAAGGAAGAGAAAAAATAGCAAAAGGGAGGAAAAGTGTGAAAGAGAGGAAAATAGGGAACAGGAGGAAAAGTAAAAGCATGAGAAAGACGATGAAAGACAGAACGAGAGCGAGAAGAGAAGAGCAATGGTGCGGGCGAAAAAATCAGGAACAGAGAGGAGAAGTAGGAGGGAGGAAGAGGCGGAGAGAGATGGCAAGTGAAAGCAGGGGAAAAAAAAAGGAGAAAGATAGCGCGGAAAAGAGAAGAATGCTCTGCCAAACCGAACTCTGCCCCTTCCAACCACCGTTCGGCCGTTCGTCCAATTTCCCTGATCAATTTCCTGGCAATCAGCTAAGTGCCCTTACTCGCGCACTGCGTCCGCGCACTTTTCCGCCTCTACAGGCTGTTTCATGGAATGGTCATTCGCTGACATTCGACCGGTCGCGAAGCAAATGTTAATTTAATTTCGCTCTACGTTCAGCCACACGCCCTTTTCAAGCGTGCTAATTTATTTCGCAGGGATCGCCCTCGGTTTAATAAAATAGACAGTCGAACCCGAAATCTAAGAACTCTTATACCAACGAACCGCCCATAAAACCATGAGGCCACGAAATTGAGAATCACCAGACTAATCACCTGAGAAAAAAAGAACATAGACCGAAAACTCGGATTTAAAACAATTGTAAAAATCATCACATCATTTTGATACGATAATTTTTGATGAAACTCTCGTCTCTCAACAAGTCACAGAATTAATCACAAAAAAAAACACCGTCCACCCTGACACATCGAAACGCATCAGAAAGTGAACCTCGCCCTGAAAACAGGAAGCCTTCTAAATCCATCGGCACCGAAGTGTCGAAACTTCGTTTGGCAACAATGTTCGACGAAAATTCTCGCAAAAGGTCGACAGACGAGCGAGGGCGGCCGTGACATGAAACACCCTCTACACGTGCGCGCGGTAATACACACTTGAAGGGAACCTGGCAGAATGCACATGCGCTCGATATGCCCGGGCATAGGTACATCGGCATCGGTGCGTTTAGCACAAAGAGGAAAGAGCTTCCGTTTGAGCTTGTTTATTTTACCTTTTACCCTCGTTAAGCCGCGCGCGCAACGGGAAGCCTTTGAAAAGCGGGCGGAGGGCGCAGTGGGCACTTTGAAAAATAGGGATCAACGCTCAAACACGGCACGATAATAACTTTCGCGCCGCTGCACTCGAAAAACCTCTACCTCCTCTCTCTCTCTCTCTCTCTCTCTTTCTCTCTCTCTCTTTTTCTCACACACTCCTCTTTCTCGTCCTCACACTCGTCCGCGCGCGTCGTCTTGCGCCCTTGCGAAAGCGTACTTCGAGCGGAAGGATGCAGGCTCGTCGGATTCCAGTTTGTCCGAGAAAAATTGTTAGACTCCAAACGTTTCCCTGGTGCCACGCCAATTGCGCTGTCGGACGTATTTTTGTGTCTTGTTAGACACGAGCATGTATTTCGAAAGCAGTATGTACACGCCTGCTCCGTTCGGCGCCGGACGTATCGAGCGGTAAGAATGCGTTTGACACTTTCCTACATCGTTTGCTCGTTTTTCGAGCCTCTTGCCGACTGAAATTTTGCCAGACTTTCTGCGGCTGCTTCGGTGTACGTACTTCGTACCAAGAGATCGGATTCCACGAAATACAGTGACGACGGAATAAATTTCAGAAATACAGCGCCAGGTGGGTAATGAAATTTCCAAATATGTCTCATACATAAAACAACTTCTAAACCACTAAACACCACTACGTTTGTTGTACGTTTGTTATAGTTGACCGGATCCAATGATGCTGTGGAATTTCTTTGGCGCAACGCTCAGTCTATATTAAAGAAGGAAGCTAATAATTGTCCGACGTTTTGGTCAGTATATCTGACCCTTCTCAAGAACTATGCAAACCTGTATATACGGAAAGAAGAAGATAAAGAATTAAAATATGTACTAATAATTAAGGACCAATAAATTAAGGAAATAAACGACATGCGTCTTATACTTGAAATAAATTATCAAAGATTGAAAATGTGTTAAATTGTTAAGGAAGCTGTACCATAAAAGAAAAAGAAAAATCGAGAACTGAAACTGTGTATAGAAAGGAGGACAGTGCACGCTACTTACATGAGTTACCAAACACCACTCCCAATAACTAAATATAATTCCCATTAAAACATCATCTATTACCCACAGTTCGCATTCCTATTTTCGTCGAATGCAAAAAAGTAGTATATATCCAACTTTATCAATGCACCTCTTCACTCGCACGACGAATAACGGAGCGCCCTGTACGTGTACGCGCGCACATGTACATAGATCGAAGCCCGGACCCGCTCTTATAACTCTCGCGCAATTGGACGGCCGTAATTCGAAGCGAATAATTGACCGAATGGCGCGGTCGGTGGCGGCGTTTCAGAGGTTTACGGCCGGTGCCACGACCTCAATTTCGTCCCGGCAATCTCTGCCCACGCGAGAGGGCCCCGCGTCACTCCCGTCGATCCTGTCGATCCCGTCTAGATCATCGATGGACGGCCTGCCGCCGGCTCGCGACCCTACCTATTTCGCGGACCCTTTTCGAGTGACTCGGACTAATGCACGTGTAAGGGCGCTCTCACACGAGGCCACATATGTCGAAGGAGGTCTTAACGGGGAGGCTGCCGCGTCGGCCGGATACGGGTGACGGGAGAATGTGTTGAGGGAATATTCATTGTTTTGAAAGAATGTTGAAAAATTTAATAGGATACGAAGCCCTCTTCTTGGATGAAATGGTGAATGTGACTTGTTTATTCACTCAACATGTTTCGGAACGTCATAGCTCCCTCATCAGGAGTCTGCGTGTTACAATAGATAATTAATTCTCTGACGTTTCAAGAGGGCTTCCTATCCTATTAAATTACACAAAGGTTGAACAACAGAAACAATGTGGAAATATGTTAGCATTTCTCGTATCACTTGCGTCGGATTCGTTTCTATTAATCTGGAAGCCCTCTTCTTGGGTGAAATCGTAAATGTGACTTGTTTATTCACTCAACATGTTTCGGAACGTCATAGCTCCCTCATCAGGAGTCTGCGTGTTACAATAGATAATTAATTCTCTGACGTTTCAGGAGGGCTTCCTATTAAATTACACAAAGGTTGAACAACAGAAACAATGTCGAAAATTTTAGCATTTTTCGTATCACTTGCGTCAGATTCGTTTCTATCCATCTGGAAGCCCTCTTCTTGGTTGAAATCGTAAATGTCACTGGATTTATTCACTCAACATGTTTCCGAACGTCATAGCTCCGTCATCAGGTGTCTGCGTGTTACAATAGATAATTAATTCTCTGACGTTCCGAAACATGATGAGCGAATGAACAAGTCACATTTACGATTTCAATCACAAGAGGGCTTTCTATCCTATTAAATTACACAAAGTTTGAACAAGAGAATCAATGTCGAAAAATGTTAGCATTTTTCGTACCACTTGCGTCGGATTCGTTTCTATCTATACGTTTTCGCGCAGACTCTGTGTCGAATCGTGTTTGAGGAAATTTAAGAAGTTGCTGTATTAATCGCAACGTAAGTACCATGATCCTGTGGAAACAGTTCACTTGATCGTAAAATCGAAATTGCTCATTTCAAGATTCAATTTCCGAACACATGACCACGTCTGATTGTGCTGATACACAATTTTGCATCAGTCATGCGTAACGTTTCACTCCGACCCCGAAGTCCCGTGCAACCGAAGGATTCTCTACACACATTCATGTAAAACAGCACTTATCCCATGCATCCCAACAAACAAGCCAATATTTTCATACCTCCGCAGCATCCATTATTCACCGAGCGCAACAACGCGAACCATCTAGTCCCGACAAGCCCCTCATGCGATCCACCTACCACAACAAATCGCGTACTGTCAACAATCTGAACAAAAACCGAAATCCCACCTCCAGCCTCCGGAGTCCCTTTCGCAAAAGGGGCCTAGGGGTGATTATCGTGTCGAAAATTTCGAGCAGACGACCCTCTCCGAGCCTGTGAGCATCGACAGTAGGAAATTGTTAGTAACATTTTCTCAGCTGCACTTTCTATCTTCCTTTCGACAGGTGTAATCGACAAGCCGCGACAAGACACGTTCCGTTCCCACGTGAGCGTATCAAGAATTAACCCTCGGATACACACGATGGGTCAATTTGACCCGAAGCCTGAAGATCGTCAACTCATTTTTTGAGCAAAATAAAAATTTTCGCCTACGTACAATTTAGCGAAGTTGCGATTTGTTTATAAATTGTTTACATCCTTTACAAAATTAAAATTTTTTGCGACATGATCGCCAGTGTTTTGTAAATGGTTTGGGTTAGACGTAGTAACCTAACTATTTTTGATCAAATTCCGCAGAATTTATTTCCAGGATTGTTACCTATAACACATATTCTAATAATTATAACAATAATGTTGGTGTTACGTGGAGGCGTTGAATTAACTTTGACGTTCTCGTCTCACATAAATCTATACAAATAAAATGTTTATGAATTTAAAATGTCGGGTTGCCGTTCTGCAGGATGGGTCAGAATGACCCATCGCGGGATTTCGTGTCTCATTTTTCAGTCGGGTGTGCGAGGGTTAAAAGAAAGTATGTTACGTTTCTGTGAGGATGACGTGCGAGGTAGCTGGAAGTTTGGAAACGAAGGCAGGCTGCCTGAATTTGAACGAAGTTAAATGTTTGCGCGGGGGGCGGGCTAATGAGAGGATAATTAAATGAAAACTTCTGAAATGCTTACACATACCGTAATGCGCCATTGCCGATGCTCGGGGCTTGGGTCTTTGAAATCGAGAGAGGGAGGAGTGGAGAGAGGTGGAGAGCCCATCGGCGGTGGTTAAATTCATTAGGACGACATCGCATTGGCGTGGACGACGACTCCGAGCGGAATATCAATGAATTCGAGGACGCACTTCTGCGTACAGTCGCCAGATTCGATGCTTGATGCTTGCTAGAGACGACGATTTTTCCGTGTGATCTATATGTTACTTCGAATTGCACTAAACATTACATAGTAACAATCCATGTTTCGAATAACTAACCCAAAATCTATTAAAAGTTCATATCTATTAAAATATACGCAATGTTATTTTTGCAACTGCATTTACTTTAACCTCCGATAACTAATATGCATATATATATTTGCTAAGCTTATAGCTCGTGTAAATAAACGATTAAATATTTTCATTTGCAGCGACGTAACGTGCGTGTCACCAGGGCACATAAAATGGTAGTACGTGAAGTTCGAATACGCGGGCAATAACATAAAGTGTCGAATTGACACCATCAAAACTAAACGGCGTACGCCCTCGCCCGCGTATTGCCACTCACATGCTGTCGCGAACACGTGTGTATACGGTATCGCGACACATACGGTATTTAGGGTCCGAACGGCCGGTCGACATAAATCGAGAGATGCCCGATAAAATGGCCGAGAAAATACGAGTTGCGCCCGGAATAAATAACGCACGCGGAGGGTGCTGCGGTCAAGCGTGGGTTATGAATTACCGTTTATATAAGGAGAAGCGAAGGGGTGCGCGGAGGATAGTGAGCACCCTCCAGGATTTTTCGAAGTCGTCCGACGAAGTTCACTCCCTTCAGTTTTCGGACGGAAACTTACTTTCGCAGCACTCTATCCAATCCTCGCAAATTTTTCACGGCGCAATTTACGGCGCAATATCAGAAGTAATTAACTGAGAGATCATATTTTATGAAGACAAATTTGTTCAACGTTCGCGAAATTCGTTCTACAGCACGACACAATCACATAACATTATACGTATTACTTTTGAATACACGCACCTGATACATCGCTCTAAACCCTACTCACGTATCTATACATCACAATTCCACTACTTTCACTAACACTCCCATAACCGTACATATCACAAAACACCTAATACCCACAGTGTCACCCGTACTTCCTTCAACACACATCACAAACTACCTAATATGCACACATAACATGACCCACGTACAAACTTACACGCATCCCAACCGACATATACCTACCACCAAATCTACGACCGAACCATCACCGCCGACACCGTCGGAAACTTCACATGCTCATTCGCCCCATATCCACACTTCCACACACGTCGTCCGGAAACGCTGACGCGAGTCCTGGTCCCCCAACGGCCGCAACTACGAAACTCGGACTCTCCTTCCTCGTCTATATACCTTGCCTTATTGCCGGCGGCTCCGAAAAGAGACCCCCAGCGAGTCTGGGACGCGTGTTATTTCAGGACGTTCGACTTCAATTTACCTCCCGACGTATTCCGCCTTGGAAAACGAGCCCCCACGCGCGGCCGAAAACTTTTCACGGGAATATAATCGAACTCCTTGCTCGCGCGGCAGGAAAAACACGGGCGAGAAGGGAGCGTGAGGGTGGAGAGAAAAAAATCGAGGAGAGAGGGAGAGAATGCGCGATATTTTTTTTTGGATAACTCGTATTCGGATAATGTCGTGAGAGAGCCCGCAATGCGTGTCTTCTGACGTGCTTCCCACGAGCGCGGATTTTTTGACGTTGAGAATAAGCGGAATGAACTTGTCATTGGCGGACGTCGATGAGAATGAGAGTCGGTTGGAAATAAGTTACGATTAAAGAACGCTGCTCAGTCTAGATAATTAACATTGTAAAAGAAGAATTTTTTGTTATTTTTTGTTATATATTCCCCTCATGTTTTCTATATCTTCAAGTTAATTTCAGTATCATAAGGTAAGCAACTAAACAACGCAATTTGTAGCAATAAGATTCACTGTAATCAACTGTTTGTTCAAAATTATATGTATGAACGTTCCAATAAAGCCCTGATGAGAATTGCTTATTGCAATTGAAACGTTGGCATGATCAATAGCGAATAAATTATTCAACTACAGTTGCTGATTACGCCAAAAAATACAGAATTTTATTTCAATCAATGAAGAGCAATCACACTTATTTCTAAGGAAATACGTTACGTTTGAGGGTGCATAATGTATGCCTACGGCAGGTACACGACTTCGTGCTACAAGTGATCTGTGACACTATATACGGGGTGGTTCAAAAAAAGGTTGTCGGGTGTCTTGTTCAAATTGATGCGTGTATTCATTTGAACATGCTTTCGAGAAGACCGACTCGCCGGATCAAAAATTGCTTCGACATTAAGCGTTAACTTCGCTTTTCTCCCCAGAAACAAGTGTACACTACCTAAAGTATCAACCGAGCGACAAGCCGTAATTTAGATTGGCGCTCGGCGCGACAAAATCTGCATAAGTGCTAGCAAAAATAGAATTCGCCCCGACATTGGACCACGTCCAAATGCTATCCCCAGCGAGCGCATCCGAATGTTTACCTAAACACTCGTCGCCAGTTTCTTCCTCTTCGTCGACCACCGCCCTCTCCCCACCACCTTTTCATCATCGACAAACAGCGACCCGGCGGTATCTTCACTCGCCGACAAACATTTTCAATCGTAAACACCGTGCGAGTGACAAGCGCGTCGAAGGGTCGTTGACTAAGTTGTAACTGAACGCAAATGGAGATCGAGACGTGGCGAGAAAGGACGGTGGATGGAAGAGAGGAAAAGAGAGGGAGAGAGAAAGAGAGAGAGAGAGAGAATAGGGAGAGGAGAATCAACAGTGGCGAACGGTAGCTCGCCGACTGACAGCGCCCGAAGAATTAGTATCTTGTATCTGGCGAAGGGCTCCACAAATCATTTGGGGAGGCTGTCAGACGTAGCTTAAGCCCGAACGCACATCGCGTCGTTCTCCCTTCCTCTCTCTCTCTCTTTCTCTCTCTAGTTCCTTTTTTTTCGTCCGCTCTTTCTTCAGCTCCGCATCTTTGTCTTCTTCGCCTGCATGTGTGTCATCGTTCTGCTTCCTCGCGGTCTTGCCTCTTTATCAGCTCGATCTACGTCTTTCCCTTCTGCGCGTCGCACACTTCGTACTCCCTTCTGCATCTCTACTTTTTTTTTCTTTATTTTCCTCTCTTATCGTTTTGCTGTTATTATTATTCCTTCGAGTGCGTTCGTTGCTTTTTGATACGTCATTCCGCACGTCCGACGAAGTCCAGCACTTTTGTTCTCATTATCCTCGCTATCAACCACTGAACATTCATCTTCTCGTTTATTCATTGAATCATAGTAATTTTAAAGGAAAATATAACAATATATCGAAATGAACCGTGTAATAATTCTGGAAAATGGCTTTGCATATGAAATCGTATGCATCCGCTAAGCTTGCCTGAAGAAGACAAACTCTACCTTGCTTCTTGTTCCGCCAAGAATCACCCTCGTCGCTCTGTTACCACATATTACACGTATCGGAGAGAATAAGGTGGAGTCGCCTTGGGATTCGAGTATGCTAAGATAGCCTGCGAACAGGGAAGAAGACTTCACAGTCCCCTGTCCCTTTGATCTGCCGTGAGGGCTGGAGGCAGTAATTCGCGCAAACCTATATAAGCGATTGAAATGGCGGACTTTGTGCCGTCAGCCCTCCTCTCCCCCCACTTTCCATTTTCACTCTCTTTATTTCTCCCTCTTCCTTTTTTTTTCCTCACCGTTTCCCGACTTCTACGCATTCTTACCCTTCTCTCTTCGAGCACCCTTCAGTCGACGAATTTGCAGAGACGACGAAAGTGTAACGTAAATTAGATCGATGCCACGCGCGCACGTTTGCGGAATACGAATAAGTCGAAAAATTTTGGGGTTCTTGAGTCGGGCTGATATTTAACTTTTGCCCGAAACGTAGGTATGTACAGTGACGCGGGTTTTTGGTTTTTGTTTTATTCGCGAGCTTGACGTCGTGTCTGATTGTGAGTGTATTTTATTTTGTACGTTTGTCTGTGATTGTAATTTAGCTCTTTATCTTCGCTAGATCGTCTTATTTGCAGATGTCAATATAATTATGAATTCGTAGTTATGATTATGACTGATGCTAGAGAACTTTCAACGTTCCATACAAATGATACTTTATGAGTACTAATAGATATTTTTCGTTTATGCTTATTTTCTTTAGATTCTTCACATTGTAACCAAACGATTTGTTCGGATAAGCAATTCATCAGCAATACAAAAAGCACGTTATCGTCATATTTCAAGTTTGTTTGGCCAGACTTCTAGCACATTATTGCGTTTAACTTAAACGAAGGCTATTAATCAAAGAAGATATTCGATCGGTTTTACGAGTCTGCATTTTTAGCTGTGTCAGCCATTTCACGGGACTGCCAATAAAATGGCCGAACATTACGCGAGGCCCGTTTATTTCAATCGCCATCAATGTTTCATGTGCGCACAGGACAACGCCGCGGGTTCGGACGATCGATCATGCATGGATCATTACCTAAACGCGATCCTCGCGCACCGAACGTGCCGCGCTCTGGCAGGAAACGATAACTTTCCTGTCAGAGACACGGGGTCCTGAAGGAAGAAACGCGAAGCTCCTCCACAAAGTTCTTCGTCCATTAAAAAAAAAAAAACATTGCAAAACGTTGCAAAGACACTATCGAAAATTGCTATAAAAATTGGTTAACTTTACATTGATTTATTTGCGTCGCTGACGATGGGCTCGAAGGAATAGTCTCAAACCGAACTAATATTTTGTTATCAAACTCATGTTATAAGATAAGTTGCTGACTTTCAACTTTCGCGTTGTCTGTTCTTTTAGGTGGCGGTGAAGATCATTGACACGGACCATGGCCGGAAAGAGTATGCGGTGAAGAATTTAACGAGGGAAGCTAAATTGTTGTCCATGCTTCAGCATCCGTGCATCGTGCGTCTTTACGAAACCATACAGGTAAGCCTGCCTGTAAGGATGGGAATTTGAGTACGTGTGTACTACGATCATTCGTCACTGCCGTGCCTACTCTACATGCAAGTTGTCTTTTTGTTTTATAACCGCGTTCTTTTCCCGTTCTCTTCCGCTGCCTGTGCGTATCTTAATAAAACGTGCGTCCGCACATAACCTACGCACTCATTATTATCCAAACCCATCACAGCCGAACGTCCTGTCTCGTTAAAAAAAAAATCAGAAACACTCCCCACAAACGCATTCCTTAAAACACATTATTCTCAAAACGACAGATAAACGAAATACATATAACGAACGCCTACTTACGCGCCTCACAAAGTGCCCACCCTACGCTTCACTCGACACGTCCTTCCACCAAGATCGACGCCAGCTTCGAACGGCACTTTCTACTGACTCACCAAACGATAAAAAACATAAAGCCAACGAACACACCCACATTCTGCGCAAAGTGCCTGGTTCATCCTAAACGTTCTTTTCCACGAGCAAACGTCCGCGAAGTTACCGCAGGCCGGCGCAATAGTCACAATTTCGAGCGCGTGGCAAATGAAATTAACATAACCCGAAGGCGCAATCTCGCGTTCGCGTTACCATATCACGCACGGAACTGAAACGAGGCCGACGATGGCGGATTTGTTGAATGGCGAGGACTTCTGCCAGTATCGTGCGCTGTTTGCGCGAGAAGGATACGGAACGAGCGCAATTAGCGAGCGGCAATGGCTCGGAGCCGTGCGACGTGGAAGGCAAGCATTAGCGAGACGCGCGAGTTTCAAGGCGAGAGATGCGCCTTCGGAAATATCAAATCTAATGGCCGCTCTTTCGAACGTAGTTCGGTCGAATCAGGTCGGATTCCTGCGGGGCGATCCGCGAGCTCGCGGGATCGTTGACACAGATTTTAATCCGCTTGCGAGAAGCGAGGGGAGTCGACTAGCGAATCATTTGTGCATTTATTGTGTGGTCGACGATTGTAAAGAGTGCGTGAGAAAAATTGGTGAAATGTTTAAGTGACATGATAGGGATTTTATTCTGAAATTGGATAGAGGATAAATTGGAACAGTTGGAACAGTGATAAACAGGACTGAATTGAGTAAATAGTTACAGTCGGAATTAACTCTCGGATACTGACGATGGGTCAATTTGACCCGAAGCCTGATCGTCAACCCATTTTTTGAGCAAAATAAAAATTTTAGCCTACGTACATTATAGCGACGTTGCAATATATTTTAGACGTTGATAATTTGTCTATAAATTGTTTACAAATTCCGCAGCATTTATTTCCAGGATTGTTACTTATAACACATAATCTAATAATTATAACAATATAATTTGTGTTACGTGGACGCGTTGAATTTACTTTGACCTTCTCGTCTCACATAAATCCAGACAAATAAAATGTTTATGAATTTAAAATATCGGGTTACCGTCCTGAACCAAGGGTCACAATGACCCATCGTCTCATTGCGTGTCTCATTTTTCAGTCGAGTGTCCGAGGGTTAAGCAGGCGTTACTATTAATGATATTAGCGCTAATAGTAAACGAATCAAGATTAAATCCTTATTCCACGAAGCACAGTACCAAAGAGCGCCATTCTTCGAGCATTTCATCGACTCATCTTCAACCCTTTTACTCGTCGCGCGCCTCCCTCTCTCATTTTCGAAATTCCTTTCTCCTGTCGCTTCTCGGCCGCAGCCATCGATTATGTTTCTCTTTTTTTCCTTCTCTCATCCAGCCTCGCCGCGCGCGCGCACGTCATTTTCTCGCCTTATCGATGGACGCCGGTTTCCATTCGTCGTGGCGTCGTGACAAATCGCGCGAGCCTTCCGAAAATTTCGTCGGGGCCAAACGCCACCCGAGAGAGGGATGATCCATCTTTCTCGGTTTAATTAAATATGCCATTTAGCTGAATTTATAAACCCCCCGGGGGTGACTTCGCAGTGGAAAACACTTTCACCTCGGTGCTCCCGTTTTCTCTCTCTCACTCTCTCTCTTTCTCTCCTTGTGTCTTTCTCTCACTCCAGGCCTCCCCTTATCTCCCCTTATCTAAACCGCGCGCGCGACCCGATAGCGCGCGCGAATTTGATCAACGAAAATTCTCACGTACGAAAACTCGTCTCCGCGATAATTAAAAGTTGCCGCGCCGAAGTCGTTTCGCGCGCTCCTTTTTTTTGCCCGCCGGACTGTGACGCATGTAAATTCGGACAGCGATGAAGAGTTATTTATGTGCCGCGGAAATTGTCTCGCGAGAACAGTGTTGAGTCGTAATCGCGCGTGATATATAGTTCTGCGGGAATTGCGACGGTAGGGAGTGGTAAGTATGGCGAATTAATCAGAGAGAGAAAAATCGAGGAACACCCCGCATCGACGAACACTACCAAATTTGTTACGCCTATTAAAATACCGTAAAATCGTGTCAGCGACTAAAAACATACAAGCAAAATGAAGCCAAAGAAGCGACCAACAACAATCTCAATCGCTCTCAGGGCCGGTTTCACCAACGACGAATAAGTGGTTATTCGTAGAATAAAGTTATTTATCGGTTAAAATCAATGTTTTTTGTTTCACCAAAATGATTGGTGAAACGTAACTCTCGTTAACTGACAAATAAATTTTATTCGCCGAATAACTATTTAGAGATTTATCAGTCGTTGATGAAACCGGCCCTCAGAGTAATAGAACGTTCAACGAAACACGGAGTCTCGAGAACAAATCTAATTAATCTCGACGAAGAAACTGAACCCTCGGTACAAAATGAAAGAAAATAAATCCAAGAAAAGATCGCCACGGAGCGCGAGCAGAGAGGAGCGAGAGCGTGTAATCGCGAAGGCGCGAGAGCGAGAGGGGAGGGGGTTGGGATGCAAAGAGCACCCGGAAGTGCAAGTAGGCGAGCAGAGAAGGGCGTCGTGAAGGGGTGGGCAAAAAAAGTGAAGGGACCAGCCCTCAGCGTCGGTTCGTTATGCTTGCGCGCTGCTGCAGGTAGAACGACGCCGGGTATCGTGCTGAAGAAGAAGAAAAGGGGGTGGGGTGGGGTGGGAGGGCTGTTCGCTGTATTTCGCCAAGGGTCGCGACGCGCTCGCATTGTTTGATCGGCTGCGCCGCGGAAATTGCCCTCGTAATTAAAAGAATATTCCCGACCCCCCGCCCCCTCTTCAACCCCTACCCTCTGGTGCTCGCGCGCTCTGCCGCGAAAGGGGTAGGCATCTGCTGCGAAAGTTGGAGGAGGGCGTTTTTTGAAGTGACGGACGGGCGGACGGGGGAGACAGATTAAAAGCAGCTGGTCGGAGTAATAAAGTCGGCCGGGGACAAATGCGCTAATTGCGGAAACGAGGATGTGACGTGTCGCTTTTGTCGTCGCTCGGCACCGGCCACGGTGGCTTTTAATCGTTTTCGAGCTACTCGTCGTTTTGTTGTTTGGAAAGTGTATTGAGTGTGTAGGGTAGCGAGACTGTGTCTGAGACTGAGGAATTAATTCCATCCATTTTGATTTGACTTTTCGTAGTGTAGTGAAGTGTGCATATATTTATGAGTGACTGTTGATAGTTTTAATCAAATTACGGGCCTTGAAAAAGGATGGACAAATGTCGAAACGTTGGTATTGGATTCTTTTATTTTTTCATAACCACTTATATAGGGTAATAAAGAATGGACGCTGGCAGGCTATGAATTAATACAATTTATATGTGTACCATGGTACAAGATGTTTCAATCGATACTGTTAGAAGCCGGCTATGTGAACAAAGTTGTTTCCTTCTTAAAACTGCCCGGAAATGCTTGGGCACTATTTTCGGGAGAACTGCGAATCAACTTCGAATATTTTCGCTATCCGAATATCATTACTCGAATACCACGGACTAGACGGAGTATATACCATTGTGCGAATGTGCTCGATTCCGCTCTGAACGATCAGTCTCAAACGTACAATATCTGTCCGGGTCTTAATTCGTTCGCTCTCCATTCACAACGTCGCCGACCCTTCCGACCGTTCCTGACTCTTCGTCGAAATTAATGACAATCGGGCGTAAAATTCGCCCGGAGACTCGTCAAGGCCCGCTCGCTGGCAGAAATTCCGCGCGCGTACTGTCGCCGATGGCATGCGTCAGGGATATGTAATTCGATATTCGGAGGGCGGCTGCCTACAATGGCGCACTCTGACAATGGGGCCAATTTTTTCCGAAAATTAATTGGATACCGCGATCGCATCGGCGCACGCTCGTCAATTGGCTTTGATGCTTGAATATCGAAAACAGCGTGCGCGCGTTGCATGAGGAGATTTTTGACATCGTTGCAGATCGTTATATAATTCCCAGACGTGTGGGAGAAATTGGGCACGGTGTTCGTCAAATTGTGTTTTGAAATGTTGTTCGCCGTATGTGCATACATATACACGAAGATTGTAATTTCGATTGTAATTCCATCGACCGCGCATTCATGAATTGTCTAGATAAATATGTGCAGAATTTGGAAAATGTAATGGTATAATTGAAAAATGTAAGATAATAATAATAATAAAATAGAATAACATAAAATAAAATATAATTACAAGAACAAACAAACTAGTGTAATAAGAAATTACAACAATGACAAAGAAAATAAAAGCCCTCACACAAAAGAACAAGAAATACAAAAAGATAAAGGGACTACTGTATGAATCCATTTTTTCCCCCCAAACACAATCGATCCTAAACACCGCTTAACATAAAGCAGCATAAAAATCACCGGCATAATTCTGTCCGCGTCGAACAGACGCCACATATTTTTCTCTACTCAGCGAAACAACGATCGACATGCAAAATCGACTGCGTCCTATGCATGCCTATGTACACACGAGGCGCGCCGTATCTCATTCTCACATCGTGATCTCCCTGGACGGCGTTGGCGAACGAGCGAAAAGTGAAGAGAGAAGGGATGATCGTCGAAGGGTCGTCTTTCGTGTTTTCGACAACCGATTCCGGATCCTTCGCAGCATCTGCGCCTTGCATGCAGGTCGTAAAGTATATATTCGCTTTCCAGGCGGCGCCTATAGCGCTGGGGTAGGAGCTGCGACGAGCCCCATCGACTCGTTAAACCAACCCCACAGGAACCGGAGGGTTGGCAAGTCGTAAAGGAAATTTCAACGGTGTAAATCGAAATTCCGTATCGAGCCGCTCTTCCGATCGCCAGGAATCGACTTGGCGGCAGTTTTTGCGCGTCTTATCTGCCGAAGGAGAATATTGTGTGAGGAAAATGTCCAGTCAAAGGAGCGGGGGGTTGGAATAAGATGTTTTGGGATATGTGAGGTATTATTAGAGATGAACAAGGAGAACTGGTGTAAGCGGAAAGAATGATTGAACGGATAGTGCGAAATTCTATGAAGAATCACAAGTCCTTCTTTGGTTCAACCCGAAAATTGTGTGCAGATCGAGAAAACTGATTTGACGTCCGACGAAAACTGAAGTAATATTCTCGACTTCGGATTCGAAAAACTGAGCGCTCCAAAGAATGAATCAAAAATCTTGTTGAAGCATCATTGTGCGAATCAATCGAAATACTAAGCATCCCAAAGAATGAATCAAAAATCTTGTTAAAGCATTATTGTGCGAAATTCTATGAAAAATCACAAGTTCATCTTCGATTCAACCCGAAAATTCCGTACAGATCGAGAAAACTGATTTGACGTCCGACGAAAACTAAAGTAACACTCTCGACTTCGGATTCGAAAAACTAAGCACCCCAAGAAATGAATCAAAAATCATCTTGAAGCATCCACATTAAATAAGAGACATTCTCTTAACTCTCCGTCCATCACACGGCACTCCCAGCAATCTTCGCACAATAATCCAATCTTCGCTTTCAAAAAAACATGCCCCGTCCCACAAAAAAATCGAACGCATCCTTCCAGCAAAACCCTACGCATCGGCCCACGTGCCGGTGGCAAGCAGAAATCTCGCGAAGTAAGCCGCACGATTTCAGGTTCGACGAAGCGACGACGGAGAAGGGTCGATCGGAAGGCGCTCGGGGAAAAGCAACGTCCAATAACGAGAGAGCGCCGGAATTATCGCCTATTTCCCTTCGACGCTGGCGTAAAAACGTCGCGCCCCATCCAATATCCGAGATTTTAGGCGGCGTCGTAACGTTTACTGGTCATCAATGCGCCCGCTTTCTTTCTCTCTCTCTCGAGCGGGCGCGATTGTTTATTTTATTGCTCCCCCGAAATATAAGCGGGCCGTTCGCGATATAAGCTGGCGCGAAAATCGATTCTCCTCGCGCCGCTCGGAAAAATCGCACGCTTCGTCTGAGAGCGCCAATTAAGAGGGACATATATATGTCGCGAGCGCCGACGCGCGTGCGACGGCAGTAAACGTTGGCGGACTTTTTATTGGGACCACTCCTTCGTTACGCGGCGAATTTATTGGCGGATCGTTTTATTTCGCCCTCGCCCTCCCTTCGTCGAGCTCGCCTCGGATTCTTCACGTCTGCACGCTGTCCGTTCCGGAGACTGCGAATTTTCAATCGCGTCGAATGCACATTTCAAGTCTGCGGCTCTGAATTTTGATGACCAGAGTCGGATTAAGGGCGAGGTGGCTCTTGGCTCAAGTTTAAAATACGAGGGGCGCAAAAATGACGTTCTCTTAAGTCTAGAGTTGCGTAAGCGTTTAACAAAACGTAAAAAATATAGCAATATTATCAATTGAACGTTCTTTATGTGAAACTATCAATTATGATTCAGTAATTGATGAATTTGCTTCTCTTAAGTATGGAGTTGCGTAAGCCCTTAACAAAACGCAACAAATATAGTTATATTATCACTTGAGCATTATGTAAAACTCATCAAACTAATCAATTATGATTCAGTGATTGATACATTTGCTTCTCTTAATTATTTAGTTGCGTAAGCCCTTAACAAAACGTATCAAATATAGCAATATTATCAATTGAACTTTCTTTATGTAAAATTATCAATTATGATTCAGTAATTGATGAATTTGCTTCTCTTAAGTATGGAGTTGCGTAAGCCCTTAACAAAACGTACTAAATATAGCAATATTATGAATTTAACATTCTTTATGGAAAACTATCAATTACGATTCAGTAATTGATGAATTTGCTTCATCTAAAGCAAGTAATTTTAAATATTGAACCCGATAGAATCAAAAATGATGAAGTTAATGTTGTGTCTTTAAATTTAATCAATTTGAACATTATTCTTTTTTAAATTGTTTTATTTGCTTAGTTATAGGAAAAACATTTTCCAAATAGAGACGCAAACTTGGGCTCTTGCCTCAAGGGTTTAAGGCCTTAGATGCGGCTCTGTTGAGACTGTAAACTTTCTCGACTAAACGTTTTTCGAACTTCCAGCCTGCAATGATACGTCATTAAACAAACTTCGCAACTTCCAGTCCTGCACTTGCTGGATTTCGCAGGTTTCACTTTGGCAACTTGAAGCCCTTTCCCTTTGACACTTTGCCGTCTGCAGCTCGACGACTCAAAGCTCCGCAACTTTCCAAGCTCTACCAACATTCGGCCGACGAAGTTCTGTCGATCGCATGATTCTCAAGATCCGCAACATTCGCAATTTCCAGCGTAATTCCTGCCTTATCCGAAGCTTCTCGTTTTTTCGCGCATCCTCTCCGGCAATGATCAATGACGCGCGACGCATTAATCCGGCATAAATTCGGCGCTTTTGGGCACACGGGGTCCTTCGCCTTGGCAAGGGGCACACGTATCAAGGAGGCTGCCAGGACGAAAAGAGACCCGCTGCCAAATGAAAAAGAGGGGCGGTGCGGTGAAATTTACTTTTCAGCAAGAAAACCTCCTTATCTCGCGGCCAATTCTTCATCCTCCGCGCTCCTCCGTCTGTTTTCTTGGCATTCGGACGAGTCACCGTATAATTTGCTCCCTGTTTTAGGAACCGTCCCGGCTTGACGTATCGAGGTTGCCGGCGAATGCGAAAATATTCGCAGAAAAGACCCCGCGACGCCTCAGACTCACATTCACATGTTACAATTAAAGTCTGAATTAGTTCGCGTGCGTTGTGCCGGGAACGTTAAGAAGTGTAACTATATGTATGAATTTTGTTGTAATTGACCGTCGTGATGATGTAAGAAACTTTACTGACGTAATGTGCCGGTCAGTGTGACTATATGTGTCGCACGTTTCGTCCGATTCCACAGGCTCATGCGATACGCGAATTAAACCTGCCCGGCTCGCAATTTCGTAACCTTTCGGCCTCGCACATTTTAACATAATAACTTCGAAGCCACGCCACACACGAGCCAGTGGAAATGCCGTCTAATTTTCTGCAAATCGAGTTTCGCGCAATGTAAAGTACACTCGGCCGAGAACAATATGCTCAGCGTAATTCGTTGCACGTTTCGCAGTGCGGTTCGATGTACTATCTCGTGATGGAACTGGCAGTTGGCGGTGACCTGTTCACTCACATTAAGGAACAACCGACCGGCAGACTGGATGAGACCATGGCAAAGCATTACGGCCGACAACTGGTCGATGCACTGAGGCACATGCACTCAAGAGGAATCGTGCACAGGTGAGTAGAAACAGACATAGAAACGTCGTTGCGTCCAAACCGGACGGCCTGTTGCCTAGAGAACGTCAGCTTCGTGGCAATTTCACATGAAAAATAATGAAACTCGACCTATCAACGCTCTTTTCACCGAAATTATTAAATATAAAATATCTTTGATATTAGATATCTCAATAAGCGCACAAGTCCTTCATTAATCTAAATACAAAAACTAGCGCGTGCAAACAAAAATACGGCTTCTTTAACAACGTATTTCAACGCCAATCGAATCAGATCGAGACGCTCGCCTACGTTCCCTCGTTAGCAGCATATGACAGGATAATAATACGTGGGATGATCGTGCAAACAATGAGTACTGAATACGAGCCGTCCCTCAAACAAATTGCGCTGTTCATACAACGTAAGAAGGCACCCTTCCTTATTCAATGGACCGCTGTCCGTCGATTCTTATCGAATACTGCATCCCGTCCCGCAAAGGGTGCAAAAAGAATCGAAGGGTCGCACTCCTTTTGCTCGCACGGAGTATTAATGCGAGCTTCGCTCTCGCACCACCTGTTTCGCAATCAGCCAGGCCGGTACGTACCTGCGTGTTACTCGCCGATGAATTTGCGTATATGGTCGTCGCGCGGATACATCGACGGTGCGTTCGAACATTATGATACAGGGTGTTCCCGAAGTGGCGACTAGAATTACAAGACGAATTCAATGTAATCGATTCGAGAGAATTCGATAGAATAATGTTGTCGAGTACGGATTATGCGAGCGATGCTACAGATTCCGTGGAATTGTTAATAATTAAACATTTCATCGATTTTATTAATCTCGGAATTAAATAATAGGAAATCAAGTATTGGTGTCTGTGGATTGTATAGTTCTTAAAATTTGGAGAAAAATTACGTGCAAAATGATTTTCAGTGCGATAGTCAATCTTCCTTCATTACATGCAAATAATACATAACATCGGCTGCGATCGATATCAATCCCAAACCAATTTTAAATCAACTACAACCTCGTTTAACTTGCCCTACACCCGACACTAAGCACTTCCTTCGCATAGAAATTCCGCGCAACATCCACAATAGCGTTTCCCATATCTCCGCAAAATATCGACGTCGATCCTAACAAAACTCGGAAACATTATACATACTCTTGCTTTTCATGCGCTACATTATTCATTAACATCTGACGTCACTTCCGGAGCACTCTGTACAAATCAGACACACATCGCACCCCGCGTCCGTACGTACAGAAGCGAACGTTTGCACCTGGGTTCTGAGAACGACGCGTCTTGCGCATAAATTTTCGCGAAGCGGCTGTGTTTTAACGACTGTTAATTACGCTACGTGACGCGGAGGGAAAACAGTTTATTATTACTCGCTGCCCGGACGGCTCCTCTCACGGTTTCCAACTCCGGGTGACACGTGAGGATGTGTCCCACGTAATGTCCACCTCGGACGACGTTTAAGTTCGCACGAATGTACGATTCCGCCGGCGCGGAACATTCTTTATTCTTTATTCGACCAGAACTCTGCGTTGTACGAGCAGCATACGAATCTGTGTTAGAGACCTTGTCACGTGAGAACGTACTTATCACAGAGTCCGTGCACTTTGATGCACGCAACATTGAAACTTTACTACCGCGTCTTATATCGATCATTTTAAGTACCATGCAGTGCAATTTTTGTGCCTATTTGTAATAATAACAAGACGTCTATAATACGCGCGCGTAGCGAAACAGGAACAACAGCTACCGAGCACAGAAAACGAAGTTGGAATATATGCGCGCCGAACGTTTTACATAACGCACTTAACGCATTACGACATTCGCTCATTACAACGTCCGTACATTACAATCCGTGCAAGTTCATAAATTTCACTTGCAGTCCCGCGTAATACAAGACAAGACGAGTTCGAAGAAGAAGATCTCACTGATTGGACGAATCTGCGCGAACGTACGCGCTCTCACGCACGCTTACATGCATTCATACACGTAACCGGTCATTACCATATTACCGACTACCGCATTACATCGGGATAAAAGCCCAGGTAGCGCGCTATAGATCGTTTACAGGTGGCTTCTTGCGATCGTTCTTCTCCTTCTCCTTCCCCACCCTCCCCTCCCATCTTCTTCTTCTTCTTCTTCTTCTTCTCGCTCGATCTTTTCCTGCACCCTCTCACTCCGCGCGTCGTTGACTAAATATTTTGCCGTGTTCCGTTCGTTTTTCCGCGTGCCAGACGTCGTCCCGTCACGAACGTTACTCGCGATAGTTGCGAAGTTTCTAAGGTCATTTGCCTGGGAACGTGTAAGAGGCATGGGAAACGATGTACGTGAATTTTTGCTCAAGTTCGTTCGCTGACTTCATCTTCGAGCCTTCTTCCTTGTCGTTCTGCGCGTTTTTCGAAATCCTTGCAATTCGCGTTCATATTTCACGTACATGTCGTTTGCATCATTTTACGTTTCATTCGGCATGTAGTGATTCTCTCTTACTTGAGTATGCTCGTCTTTATTTATGCTCGTGTACCATCAATTTTGCTCTTGCACATAATCCGCTCTCTCTTGCCTTTTATTCGATATATCGATATTTATTGACTTCCCTCTTCCATGTTCTTGTCTTCGATTCTTAATCGCTTCGCTTCTTATATATGTATATACTATGAAATAAAAGGAAGAAAGGTGAGAACATAAGAGAAGTTTATGAAGTACGAAAAGAAAAGGAGCGAAGCGATTAAGAATCGAAGACTAGAACATGGAAGAGGGAAGTCAATAAATATCGATATATCGAATAAAAGGAATATATATATATAAGAAAATGATAGTAGAAGACAGAAGACTGTAAAATGCGAAGAGAGAAATAAGGAGAATGTCGAATGAAACGTGAGAAAAGGAGAGGAAGAAAAGTGATCAAAACATAAATATATGTATATATTTTTCACAGCCTACAAGATTCTCCCTAGCCCATCAATCTTTTCATAACTGAATCACGTTTCATTCCATATTCACTCATTTCTCTCACATCCCACAATCTTCTCCCTTTCCCGCCATCATTTTCTTTACTGGCTCACGTTTCATTCGACATTCTTCTTATTTCTCTCTTCGCATTTCACAGTCTTCTGTCTTCTACTACCATTTTCTTCGCCAGCTCACATTTCATTCCACATTTCATTAATTTCTCTCCTGCCCACCATCTTCCTCTCTTCCCACCTTTTCGGACCGCGCAAAACTCCCGACTTCCATTCCATCGTTTCGCGAATGATACACGACCGTGGTCAACCTCGTTTCAGAATCAACGTGCACGGCAAACGAGGGAGTCGACTCTCGATCGTGACCGGCCACTCTTACGTGTCGTGCGATCGTTCGATCTCGATAACCGAGCACGTTCCCTGGCTTGTAATAACTCGAATTACTCCGGCGAGATACACTGATTTATGCCGTGCCGCGAACACGCCGATGCGAATGAGAGAGAGAGAGAGAGAGAGAGAGAGAGAGTCACTCGTGCGAATCGACGAGCGCGCGCGCTGATTAATCAATGAAATCGTCAATTAGGCAAATTTGCGCGTTCCGATATTTGCGGATAGCTCAAACTCTACATACGCGCGCGTACTGGCACGATCACGAGCGTTATGGATACTTGATGCATATGTGTGCACGCGACAATTTCGTAATGAGAATATCCGGCGGGGCGAAATGTTTGACATCATTTTTAAACGTTGAACGAAACAATCGTAGCGATGGAACGTCCTGTGGATGTGTGAGTTCTCGTCATTGACCGTCGACTGACTTTTAATGCTTCGAAATTCAGCGTAGTATCTCATTTGTGGTACGAATGTATGCACGTTTGTACGAAAGCGGTATTACATTTGTATATCATTGGCCGTCAACTGACTTTTAATGCTTCGAAATTCAGCGTAGTATCTCATTTGTGGTACGAATGTATGCACGTTTGTACGAAAGCGGTATTACATTTTGTATATCATTGGCCGTCAACTGACTTTTAATGCTTCGAAATTCAGCGTAGTATCTCATTTGATGTACAAATGCATGCACGTTTATACGGAAGCGGTATTATATTTTGTATATACGAAAAATCATATTATCACCAGCGTCCGAATAAAATACACATTTTTCACTGTCGATTCCGAGACTGCGACGGGAAATAAGATTCGTCTCGAACCGGACATCAAAGCGACGTTATATTTTCCAACGGCGAGGCCTTGACGAAAATCAGAAAAGTCTTTTCTATTGTCGACGCGCGCGCGATCGCCAGGCAGGATCGAAAGATCTCGTACTTTTGGGGCTGCGTCGACGTTCGAAAAGAGCCGCGAGCTTTCGAAAGGACAGCTCGATTATCCTGTCCACGTCCACTGAGGACCCGTGCCCGAGCGAGTTCGCGCGCACAAAGCACGCGAGACGAGATAGGAAACGTATCTAAATTCCCTGCTCCTTCTCTAATCCTCGGATCAGCCTGCCGATGGGACAGGAAAATTGACAGTATTCAAGGACCGCCCTTTCTCGCTTCCATCCGATCTTCGCGCCCTTTCAACGACGTATCCATCTTCCCCGGTCACGATCTGATTTTGCGATTAAACCACGACCCCCGGATCCGATCGATCATTTCTAAGAGCGAGGCGCGAACGATTAAGCGGCTCGTTGCCCTTTCTGTGCAAGTGTGTGTATGTATTGTGGCAAGTGATTAAGAGAGTTTCGGACGCTAGACGCGCTCTTCACGATTTAGTAATGATCCGTGAGTTTTTGGACGGGTGCTATCATATTAAGTGTGTGCGAAATTTGTGTAACGGTTATAAAGAATGTGAACAAGTTATCAGCTCACATATTCAGAACGCGCGAATTTAAAAACAATGAGTTTGGTATGCGTAAACTCGATCATCCGAATCCTTGAAAAACAGAATCCAACAGTTGAAAAATGGAAAGTCTCAAAGCTGGACAATATAAACTCGTTTTTTGGCGAGTGCGATCCGATTAAGTGGGTACGAAATTTGTGTAAAGGTTAAAAAGAATGTGAAAAGATTGGAAGCTGGACGTTCGGGAGGTTGAAGGTGGAACATTGCAGAATCAGAAAATTGACAGTATCGATATCGTATATTCTAGAAGTGGCAGTAGTATCAAAGTAGTCGCAAAAATCGATCGAACAAGTTATCATCCCACATACTTAAAACGCGCGAATTTCAAAAGAAAGAGTTTGGTACGCGTAAACTCGATCATCCGAATCCTCTAAAATTAGAATCCAACAATTGAAAACCGGAAAGTCTCAAAGCTGGACACTGTAACCTCTCCTCCCCCCAGCTTCAACCACATCGACACCCGATGCCGCGAAATTGTGACCCGCATAAAATCGAATATTGCGACATTTGCACACGATCGAATTTGTTCGCAAATTGAAATCGTATCTCCCTTGCATAATTCCCGAGGCAAGCGCTCTCGGCGACGAAAGTGACAGCGTCCTCCGCTCGTAAATTATACCCACGTAACTCTTTCCAGTATGACAGCGAGTCACAAAAGAAGCAGCACCGCGACGCAAATGGTTTTCGCATTCCTCTCCGGTAATGTCAATTTTTTTTTCTCTCTCTCTCTCTCTCTCTCTCTCTCTCTCTTTCTCTCTCAGCAGCGTTCAGCTTTAATCATCGACGCTAATAATGATCTTCGGATTATTCGACAAATCGCGCTGCCCATTGCGCGTGACGGGGAGTGACAGTGAAACGCTCTCGAATTATGGTCACGTAATCGGCCGTAAATTGGCGGGGAATTAAAGTTAAGCCGCTCGCATAACTCGACCGCACTCGCGAAGAAGCGAATAATGCGCCCGTTTTCACGCGATCGGTATATTTCGTGCGCGGCCGAAATATGTTCGGCCTCGCGCGCGCGCGCGTCGGCAGATGAAATAACGTGGGCCCTGATTGTGAGTGTGACGGAAAAGTGGGACGCTTTTAAATTACACACGTGAGCCGGCGTTATGAAATACGGCCCGCGTGAGGCGAAAATATGGTACGCGGTGTCGGTTAGTTATTGACTGCAATAATGTCACGGTCCTGTAGAATTCGTTAAAAATATCTGCATGCGAGATCGTGGCGTAAAATGCACATCTATTATATATAAAAATGCTTTAATTGATCTAATAACCTAAACAGCACTATTAATCAAGCGTTCCACTGACTCCTGCGCTGAAAACCAATAACTAAACATGATCATAAAATAAGAAATAAAACAGAATTTCTCGTGAAATACTAATATTTTCGACACTGCAAAATGAACAAAACCTTGGTAGGTTTCCCTCACTCCTGCGCAGGTCCTTCGATTCCCATCGTCCATCATGACCTCAAAAATAGATGCGTAGGAGGTGTCACATATGGAGTCGTTAAAAAGTGGGCATTCAAGAAACAGCGGCACGCGAAAAAGGAACGCACTAATCTGCCCGAGGGATCATGCTATCGCTTATGGCGATTTTTCTAACCCTCCTGACCGACCCCTACAACGCCAAGCCCTACACGTTCTTTCCGTCCCTTTCTCTCTCTCTCTCTGTCTCTCTCTCCCTCTTTCTTTCTCGTTCGCCTCGCCGTTTACTCCATTTCCATTTGTCGAGTTTCGGGGGAGAGGAACGGGCGAACGATCTATCACCATCATCCGAGATTGAGACTTTGCACTTTCGAACGAGGACAAACTGCCAGTGACGTATCGCATATTGCCGGCTGCTTTATATTCGCAAATCTCTTCACCGGGAGTCGCGCGGCTGTGAAAGCGTCGCGCTTGGCGTCACGTGCGCGCGTTATTAGGCGACTAGACTCGTTTTCCGCAGGGTAACAGAGAAAGAGAGAGAGAGAGAGAGAGAGAGAAGGCAGTTGCGTAGCACCGGTGACGGAATTTTCGTTTTGCCGGCGGTTTTTTTTTTCTTTCATAAAATCGTCGGGAACGCTACCCTTCTGGCGAACGGTGTACAGAGTCGTTAGGGAGAAATATTTGAGGGAGTGGATGATGGAGGAGAGAGTGACGGGTAGTAAACTGTTGTGCGCGGGGGATGTATAGATATATTCGTTTCGTATCGGAGCCGCTCACGGGAGAATAGGTGTGGTATAGAATACGTGTACCGTCTGCCGTTTTTTACTATTTTTATAGTGTGTTGGATCCTTTATACGTTGATCAGGTTTTTGCGTCACTGTACACTTCGTCGAGGCAAACGATTGAATTATGTACTGTGTCACACCCGAAGCTTTCTTTATGACAACGATCACCTCTAATCGAAATATCTTTTCAACTGAACCGCGTTCCACGCAAGCCAGTCGCAACACGTATTCACTTCCTACCAGCCCCGACGCCAGACGAATGCGCATTATTTTTTTCCTCATAATTCGCGAGTAGAAAGTCGTCGGTACGATCGCCCGTGACAAAAGGCGTGACGAAATCGATCGATCGATCGATCCACGGATCTCGATTTCGACGCGAAAGTCCATCGATGGCCGCGGGACTCACGAGCGCGAACTTTGGCATACGCCGACAATTCGCCGACGATGATCGACATTATAACATGGGAACACGACGGAATTTCCGCGATGGAAAGGGCTCGAACGACTCGATTCGAGGCGAGCGTGTTGTTTATTGCGCCGCGCTCGCCGATATCAATGGATTCAATTTCGTGCTCGCGCTGCCGTGCTCCTACGTGCGACTTTCAACTTGCCTCATCCTTCCCTCCCGCGGAACGATCTAATACTAATATTCGCAGTTTTTGCCCTCATTGTATATTTCATTAAACAACTCCACTAATCTTCGATCGAGAACTTATTTTACCCTGCATAAAACTAGTAATGAAATTTCATAATGATTGTATTCGTATATGAGCGCGTTATAGTACGTAAATATACGAGGTGTATATAGAAACATTCTATTGGCGTCGGGTTTCGGTCAATGTTTGAATTATTTAACAACCGGACGTTTCGGCACTTACAGGGTGTAATAACAGTTTTACATCGTAATATGCCGGCCAAACGGAAGAATTAAAAGTTGCATTTACCCGTCTACCATTTCGGCACGTGCGAAATTTCATAAGTCATCCAAGACTTTGAATGCGATAAAAAAAAGAAAACATACATATATATTTCTTAATCTTGCCACAAACGAGACCGAGCAAATGAATCGAGTTCATAAAATCAAACTTCGGAAAACCTTCGTTCTTCTAATCCACTATATTTCCCATGACTATAAATCTTTCATGAACTCTTCCGCATATCCACGTATGGTATATACATACGTATCTAAACAAAAATGAAATAACCAAATCCCACTCGACACATCTGACAGAACGAAGCTACCGGGCACTCGCATCAGGCGTACATCAAGCGACGACATCATATCGACTGTTCCCCTAGGCACACAGGTGCACGTGAAAACTTTCTCAGAACGCAACGACACGGTGGAAGGAAGAAGCCCGGGAACGAGCGAAGGAGAGTGAAAGGGAGGTCTCGTCGGACAACGGGGGCGATATTTTCTCGTTTCCTGTACCGGCGCTTGACAGGGCAAGAGATATAGAACCGGAGGGTGGGACGAACTCGATTGTTTTTCCAGTGATAAGGCAGCGACTACGACTTTAGACTGTCTCTCTCTCTCTCTCTCTCTCTCTTTCTCTTTCTCTCACTCACTCTCTCGCGCGCAAAGGTTCGAAACCCTCGCCAGCTTCGAACGCGCCTCTCCGCAGCGCCATTACTGCACGGAAATTACCTCGAAATTAATTTAAACTTTCATAACAAGTAAACTGGCCTTCGAGAACGGCTCGAGATACACCCGACATCCTCCTCCCCCGTCCACGGATGATCCCCGCTCCGCTAAACAGAATCGGGCCAACTCTTAACAGTCATCCTCGAACGGATCTTATGAAATATTAATTAGCGGGTAGATAGCGGGGGCGGAGGGAAAAATGACGGAAAGGGGTGGTGCTGGTTTTTGCAGTGAACATTTCGCTACTCTCGAGTGGATCGACTGAGAATCTTCGCGATCTGGCTGATATTGGAACGTGAAATGTAAAATGTGAAACGTACTGATACGTGTACCGGGGTTTTCGGTTAAGAGGCCCATGGGCTTGTATTTGATTTTTGCATTTTTAAGGTTCTCATATTGTCCCTAAATAGAAGCCTCTTCTAAACGTAAACTAGTTTGAAGTAATATTTATTTGATCGATGAATAGTTATTTTTATTTTAAATATTGCAACGACAGAACAGTATAAAATTAAAAATTATTTTTTTATATCTTAAAAAATTATCAATATATAAGATAAATAATAATTGTAAGAAGCGAATAATTTATATTTGTTATTTTCATTCGGAATCCGTTGTATCAACAATCCAAGCTAGTGGTGAAAGAATTGTTATTTTCGCCTTGATCCAATTCTATTAATTCTTCATCACTTCCATCACTAGCAGCCACATCATCAGATTCAATTTCAAGTCAATGATTGTTTTCGAGGATAATTCGCAATTTTTCATTTAACCCTTTGCACTCGAGAGGTGACTCTCAGTCACCATTTAGTTCCGTAATCATCACTTCTCGAGTGCAAAGGGTTAATATATTGATCGCTACTTCTTGTCCATTTACAGTAATGGACAATTTACCGCAACATTCACGCGCAGCGACATTTTCATTTGTCCCCAAAGAAATTCCCATGGGCTTCTATTTGGAAAACAAAATCTAAAAATAACCCCAGATGAGCCTCTATTTAGGTTAGGTCACTCTTAACGGACAAACCCAGTACATTCTGAAAGTGCATTCGTTCGATCGATAATTGCGACAGAAAAATTAGCGCGTAAAGTCGAGATCCGTGCGAAACGAAGGACTGTCCTCTGAACTCCGAAGTAATTTCGACGTCGCACGTTTTTTCGTCGTCGTCTTCTTGCCCGCGAACGGCACTCGATTTGTATTCAAGACAGACCGACCCGTTATAATACACGAATTCCTCGGGGAACGTGTCCTGCGGAATTTCATAGGACAATTACGTCGGCCGGTGCCGTTGCCGTGTTAAAATGAGAAATGTAACGGGCATGAGGCGGAAAATGTCGGGCGTGGATCGGTGAGTTCCGCGCGGCGTGATTTATTTCTTAAATCAATTAAGGATAGCTGTACGCCGAGGGTTCGGTGGGGGCGGGAGGAGGGTGGTTCTAGGTTCGTTTCTCGAGAGGGTGCGGCCAATCCTGCTCTCGAAGTCTGCGTTTCTTGCTGCGCTTTCACGGGAAGGGTGAGAGAAGAACGGAAACACGGATGGGATTGCCGAATTGTTAGGATACGTGGTAAGAATGTCAGAGAGAGAGAGAGAGAGAGAGAGAGAGAGAGAGAGAGAGGTGAGGGAAGGTAAAACAGTAGAGAAGTGTAACAAAAGGAAAGGGGAGGACGTGCTGATTGATCGGAGAATAAAGATGACTGGAATGAGAATACAAGGAACGAGAAATTTGATTAGAGAAAACTTCGAAGAGGTATAGAGAGACGGAAAAAAGTGCGAAGGATGAGAAAGGAAATAATGAAAGGATCGGAGAATGAAAAGAAATTACGGTACAAGTACAGAGATGAAGCGATTAATTTTTTACATGGGACAAGTGTTAAAAATACTCGAACAAGGTCTCGAACCGCAGCCTGATCCGACTCTGCCAGCCAACTGCGTCCGAAATCGGGATACATACACTGCGCTCCGAAACAAATCACGACGCACTCTCGACTCTCGTCTCATCATGCCTCCTCACTTTTATCGTCGACTCTCGACATAGTTTCTCCATCGCACCAGATCCTCCAGGACCCCCTTGTCTTTTATTCCCCCTTTCCTCCGGCAGCGATCAATAGCGAGTCGCGTTCGATTGCCAGGCGGACGAAAAAATCCGGACGCGGACCATTGATTCCAGCTAAGGAGAGGAAAGAGAGCGAAGAGAGAGAAAGAGAGAGAGAGAGAAAACGTATTGGATCCGTCCGATCGAGCGAATCGTGTCGTGGGTCCCTTCTTGCTAAGGAATTCCGGGATTGCGAATGGCATACGGACAGACACACGCACCAACACATGAGCACGTACGAGGCGGTGCTTGGATGAAGCCTGTTCGTCTGTAAATATACTATTCACCTAAATGTTGTACGTAGATAGGATATTGTGTTATAAAGAACAACGGGTCAATCGGTGCTTTGTAAGAGTGCTATTCCGAGAAACGTACTGTGAGTAGAAGTAATATTGTGATGCATATATATATGGAGCAATGATTTGTTTCGTTCTAAGGATGCTAATGGTGGAAAATTTGTAAAGGTACCGTTTGTCTGCATAATCGAAACAGATGAGATAATATTTTAGAAATAAGGGCATCTGAATTGTTACTTTGGAAAGACTACTCGACGTAGCGTCCTAAGCAGAAATTACATAGTTTTACAAAGCACAGTGAAGCATAATTTGCTGCAGAACATGACTCTAACGACTATTCAACGACGTCACAATGCAAAAGTACATCTTCTATTCTACTTCCACAAAATGAACCAATTACACCCATACCTCGCTTTACGGCCTAGATACGTTCCAAAAAAGTTGGCCATAAAAGCCGCAAAAAGCCATATAACGAATCAATTATTTTGATACAAGTAAAATAACAACAATGTATACCAAACGTTCCTCACATTTTCGTGATTCAAAACGTAGCAGTGCCGCCTAAAAGGAGAAGCTGAAACTAAACAGAAAGTAACAGTACATCATGGCCGTAAATCGAAAAACTGCCATAATTAAAAAAACCTATTATAGCGAAATGCCGTATAAAGAGCCGCCATATAACGAGGTATACATGTATTACCAATTAACAAAAAATTCTCACATACTCCTCCCTCCCTTCACAAGTCCGTCCACAGACACGTATTTGCCTGTTGGCACGTAAAAACGAAGCCGCCCGTAAAGAGACCATGAGCAACGACTGAGTGTGTCGGGGACAGTCGTCCTCAGTGCGACTGACACCATCTGAGGCGTGGATCGTACAAAAGCGTCCCTCCTAAAGAGGAATGACTGCGGGCCTGCGGAGGGAGGAAAATCGAGGGTCCGCGATCTAGGCGGGAAACGCAATTAGAACCGAGCCGGTCAGTGTCGGAGATAGTTTTGGACAGGGTTGGAGGGTGTAGCGGGGTGGTGCGGGGCGAGGGGTGGATGGTGGATGGTGTGGGACGGATTTGTATGGGGCAGCTTCTCGTGGGCGGGCGAGCAGATCTTCTCGAGGGAGAGGGTCGGAAATCAATGTGACGTTTTCTGTGGCATTCGGCGAAAAAGTTCGTAGGGAAGAAAGAGTGGGAGCGAGAGAGAGAGAGAGAGGGAGGGGGCGGAAATCGGAGTATCTCTCGATTATTTCATTTCCCTCCGTTGGCACCGAACGGTCGGACATTCTTGTACGAAGGAAATATACGGCCGCCTCTTTTTTCCACCGTCTCGTGTCTTTCCTACTTTCTTCCACCGCGCCGTCGGCTGTGATGGATTTTATTCGAGACGGATAAGGGGTGTTTATGTTGTATTTCAATTCGACGGATGTTTAGGGATTTGTTTGTTAAGAAGCGAATGTGGTAGAATTTTATATGTTTGAGAGTCTAACAATATGCTGATTCTACTTCTCTACGATCTCAAATTGAAAATAGAGTATTTATATATACTTGATGAACATTAAGAACCATGCAAACGTACTGAAGGATACTGCAGATAAAAATATTCAGAAAAATTTCCCGAAATAAATAACACAATTAATGAAAGCAAATACATAATGGCGACAAAGGTTCTACACGAAAGTGAAAGTGCGCAGCGATTCAATTCAAAAGATTCCCCAACCAACTTCGACGAGCACAACGCGCGCGTAATTGCCGACACACTTCGCAGCTCGCCAAATCTAACAATATACTGATCCTACTTCCCTTCGATCTGGAATTGAAAATAGAGTATTTATACATACTTTTGATGAACATTAAGAACCATGCAAACGTACTGAAGGAAACTGCAGATAAAAATATTCAGAAAAATTTCCCGAAATAAATAACACAATTAATGAAAGCAAATACATAATGGCGACAAACGTTCTACACGGAAGTGAAAGTGCGCGGCGATTCAATTCAAAAGATACCCCAACCAACATCGACGAGCACAACGCGCGCGTAATTGCCGACACACTTCGCAGCTCGCCGAATCGTTTCCGTCCATTCCGAAAATAGACTGCGCACAAACGCAGTGCATGCACAATATCAAATTTGAATAACTGCACCCGCGTATCGACTGAACGGCCAGGTCGCACGTCCAACACGCATACACTCTTCTGCTCTCGCTCGCACAAACACACTCGCAGCGAAGCTCGCAAAGCGGATTTCCCAAAAACCGTTCTCGCATATTGAAGCACGGCCATTGTTATGTTTCATCGCGAAAAAGAACGTACTCGCCGCGGCTCGAGTCCTGCTGCCGGTCGATGGGATCTCATGCGTTCTCAGGAAGAGTCACCGCTCGCTATCTCTCCGTTCATTCCGCGAACAGTTTGTCCGAAAAAAAGTACACGCTTCTCGCGATAGCGCACGAGAATTTCTCGCAAGTCGGACCTGACAATAAACGTTCCGTTCCGCGCTCGACGTGTTTCGTTTCGTCATCGGCGGGACGAGTGCATCGAGCAGGATGGAATTTACAAACGACTCTCTGTCGTCTCGAGACTTCTTCGCCAATGCGACCTCGCGGATCCGCGCGTTTTTGCCTTTTACGCAGAGCGATTTTGACCGCCTTTGTTCCGTCCGACCATGTTCTGCTTTGAACTGTCGCTGGACGGTTTTTGGAATAAGATACGACGCGTGCTACGATTTTATGGACCGCGACGAGAGTATTGCTTCTCCGCGGTGGGATCGTGTTCTTGGGTGCTTTAGTTTCGTACAGTTTCGTCGATGGGGGCACGTATGTGGAGTCGATAAGGTTCTGGAAAGTGAGTTGCCGATGAATTCTTCGGATGTACGGATTTTATGTTTTTAATAAGATCACGTAAGATCTCGGAAAATTCAATACTCGCCGCGTCTCAAGTTTTCTGCTTCTGTCAAGAGTTGCATGAAAGATTTATAATCATAGAAAACATACTCGACTACAAGAAGGAAATTTGTCCGAAATTTGATTCTACACCCTGGATTCATTTTTAAGAAAGTGGCATGAGTAAAGATCAAATCGATTCAGACCACTTCGAAAATCACCAGCATATGCGCATAATTCCAGACCACACGCAGTTTTTTGCTTCTGTCAAGAGTTGCATGAAAGATTTATAATCATAGAAAACATACTCGACTACAAGAACGAAATTTGTCCGAAATTTGATTCTACACTCTGGATTTATTTTTAAGAAAGTGGCATGAGTAAAGATCAAATCGATTCAGACCACTTCGAAAATCACCAGCGCCTGCGCATAATTCCACCGACTTTACACGCACCTCGTACATTCCAATCATGTGAATCCAAGCGAAATTCACCTCTCGATATCTGAGATTCTCGAGCCGCGCGCAGGAGGAAATTCCTAACTGTACCCGCGGCCGGGACAAACAGTCGAGACTTTTTCCTCGGAAAAGCGCGTCGGTGGTCCTTTCGATTATATCGATCGATCGCAAGGTCGGCGGGCGGTTAACAATGCACGGCACGCGTTCTGCTCCCATATCCGGCGCGGATTTGCATACAAGAGGAAACGCTGCTCGCCGTTAAACGGTTCACCGTTACCTTATCGCGACGGCGACGAGGAGGAGAAACTTTCCCGTATTCATGCAGTTTCCGATGGCTTTCCCGTCGACGGCATTAAACGATCGGCGCGCGCGCTGAATAAAAATGCCCGACGACGCTCGAGCGTGAAGCGGCCGCACGAAGATTATTCGGGCCGACGAAGGGAGAAGAAGCGAGATACGCAGAATAAGTTCTTGCCGCATGCGCACGCGCGACGGACGAATTTTTTTCACGACACGGAAAGAAAGCCCGGAATTTCGTTAGTATTTAAATTCATAGACAGCGCTTTCTAACTTGATTTTTCCGAGTCGAAGATCTTCAACGTAGGAACGACCGATTTCGGTGTGTGCACTAGGGTGTGATCATCAGACTTGCGATATTCGTTGAATTTAAATTCTTAAATTACTAGTGTTCTCATTTGTTTATTTATTTATTTAATCCAGCATACGGGTGAAACCCAATTTGTAGATAACGAATGGCGAAGGTAGCGCAAAGATAATAGAAAAGAAAGAGAAAAGAAAGAGAAAAAGGCAGAGAACGATTAACAAAAAAAGTAATAAACAACAATACAAACATAAACTGAGAATAGAATGAAAAAGTATAAGTACAACCTATGATACTACATATCAAATATATAAAATACAAAGTATAAATCTAACAACTGATATAATATGATATTAAAAAACTATGAAACAATTAAAAACGTGTAAATAATAAAGATAACAATAATAATAATAACAACTGCTTTTTAAATTTGATGATCAACACAAAATACCAAAATATATTAACTCATTGTCAATATTCTATTCCCTTCCCTTTCCTCCACTCCCATTCTTCACCTCGCCCTCCGTATTAAAAAAATCCACTCACTTCCATCCCATCCTCTTCCCACTTTCATCCTCAAATTTCACCCACATCCTCTCCTCCATTCCTCCAATTTTTCCTCACCCCTCATTCTTCGCCTATCTCCCACACTCGTGCGTTTCGACCGTCACTCTATCATTCTCCTCTCGCCTCCCGCATTTCCTCACAAACCTCTTTATCGCCGCGCATCTTCCTCGTCATCCGTTCCTTCCACCCGCCTCGTCTCTCACTCCTCATTCTACGCGTTCCCGAGCGAAACGCGCGTAAAACACGCGCCGCAACGCACGCATTTCGCACGCTACGTGCAGCCCGTAATGGCGCCTCCTGCCTTCTCTCGTTTCTCCCGAGTGCATCTCTCGCAATAAAGCTCGAACGCTCCCTCCCTCGCGGTCCCGTCTTCCTTCTTCGCCCTCTTCCCGTCTCTATTACACTGTGCTCCTCTCCGTCTTTCTCGCTCCGCTCGCGTCCCACTCTCCCACGTGCACCGCCGTCATCTCGCCTTTTTCTTCTAGCCGTACGCGATTATGCAAATCCGCAGCTTGTTGCGCTCTAACGAAACCACGGCACGAATGTTCCGAGCGGAGTCGCGGAAATGGCGCGCGCGCGTACTTCTTCGATCGTCGAAACTAGACGATGCTGGCTGCGCCGCATCTCATGTCCCTCGGAATTGCCCTTTCGATTGCAAGAGTAAGTGAAGCAGTCGCCGGTCGTTTCGTAAGGCCGGTTATGACGCGCTGTGTGAAGTATCGCGCGTGTGAAGGAAGACGTGGCCTGAAAGCACTGATATGGATATATATATATATATATATGTATATATATATATATCTGTATAGCAGCATCGTTTAGTTTCGACAATCGAAGCACTGATATATATATACGGGGAGGCAGTGTTACGGACACAAAGGCGCGAAGAACACGGCGAAGACACTATATTGATTTTGTGTCATAATGTTGTAATGTTAATTGGTTAAATCGATTTTATGACGTTCGAATGTTAATGTTGTTAGTAACCAAACGAAGAAGTCTGTCTCTGGTCTTCATACCAGACGGACGTGTTATTAAACTATTTGGTGTTACGATTCGTATTCCTGTGTATTGTAAATGTCTCGCCCGCGTCCACGCAACAATATATCCATATCAGTGCTTTCATATATATATGCATATCAGTGCTTTCAGGCCACGTCTCATGCCACGTCTCATGCATATATATATTATGCCAAAGCCACCTTTGGCATGATGCGCCACCATCGTTCGACCGATGTAGTTTACTTCGTAATGTAATTAAAGTATGCTCAAAAATTTGTCTAACTTTGCAACGTCACTGATCGCGACGCGAGTGCATGTACTTAGAACGTTGGCGTGTAAAGTCCCCTTTCAATTCGATTCAACCGCTGTACAGCTGGCTTATGGGAATCTTGTATGCATAGTATACATATCAGTACCTGAAAGTGGTTAGTTTTTATTGGCGGCGTTTGTTTTTGTTCGGCTTGAAATGTGGATGGCTTCCTAAGAAATTGTTGTTATGCTTCTGATATTGAGGGAATTTGATTGAGGCCGGTAGCGAGTTAAAGATTGAAGGCACTGAGTAATTAGAAAGATTTATGTTGAACGTGATGGTACGTGGAACGAACTATCTGCTTCACCTGCTAAAAATCGAGTCTGTCGATCAGCCCGCTCGACCGACATGCACCGTACGCCGTAAAGAATGATATTATTACCGCGTAAACGGAGACCCTCGAACAAGTAAAAACTACCCCCTAATTAAAACGATTTATATCAACATCCGACGGACGCGGGGCCGTCTCCAAGCCACTTACAACCGGATCATTATCTCATTATCTCATACCACACTCGCCGGCGTACAACTAACCACGGACCAATAAAACGTAATTACCCACAAAACTCGGAACTCACAGCACGCCACCCGCCAAACTATCAACAACATCCAGCCAATCGCACGCCACACTACATCCCCACCAGGAATCGTTCACCATCCACCATGCAAATTGGCCATTCTCGCCCTGACGAGAATTCCGCCCTTCGTTCGTGGCATAATTAATCGTTAATCGCAACTATCATCTCTCTCTCTCTCTTTCCTTCTACTCCAAGCCTCGATCCTCGAACTTTTCCGCTCGCAGCAGGATAGCCCTCGTCCCTAGGGGTAGCGTTCCGTGAAATCGTCCAGTGCAATATTCATTTCGCGGCCTATCCTCGTGCCACGGCCGTCCGTTCCTTAAAGCATGCAGCGTGGACTGGCTCTTCAGTCCTCAGCCACGTTCTCTCGTCCTCCGAGCCGCGCGCGATGGACGCTTCTTGCTTCTTCCTGTGCCTCCCCCGCCCGCCACGTTATTACGGCCCGACGACGATAAAGGCGGACAATGACGACGCTGCACGTGGGGCAGAAGCGAGGATTGCGAGATGCTCATCGCGGAAATGCGTGTCTCGCGGATAAAGAGGTCCGATTTCTTATCGGGCGAACGAAAATCGTCAGCCGCCCATTGTGCGTGCATACAGGGTGTCCGGTAACTGATCCGGTGGGTTTGCGAAATTTTGCGCGACGATTGTGAGCGCCGTCGATTATTCTAGGATCGATGCTGCAGTTCTTGGAAGTGGCGAAGTGTCGTGTAGACTGATTGTCAGGCGGTAATAGGGGTGTAATATGGACGCGGAATTGAGAATTTAGCAGAAAGTCGAAGGTTTTAACGAGCAACTATATGCGTCTGTTATTCATATTCTACGTGCCAATACGGTGTACAGATAGAAAACAAAAATAAATAATAAGAGATAGAAACCAAAAATAAATAATATATGCGTCTGTGTAGAATATGCGCTATACATTTCTATTACAATGATCACTAATCTTTGAACTATGTTACTTTCCATAATTTGTCCACATCTTTATACGCATGTTGTGTCCTATAAATACAAAAAAAATAAATAAATAAATATACATGTCGAATAGAGAACCTCCTCCTTTTTGAAGTCGGTTAATGAGGAAACGTTAGAAAACAATGTTGCGCAGCTTATTTCGACGTATCCACAGTTTCTGACCTCGGACATAATTTCCGCGCGATAACGGACACCCTGTATACGCACGCCGCAGCGAGTGGACGGTAATTACACGGACAACTTAATGCCGACGGTAGCACGGATGCTAATAGACGAGAGAGTGCGTTGTGCACGGTCGGGGTTAGGTGAGAGGGAAGATTGGCGGAATGAGAAGGTAGTCACGAGTGCGGCAGAAGGACGGTTCGCGAAATTTATCGCGCCGCGCGAAGTTTACGGAGGAGAGCCGGAGTCCGACGCAAATGCCAAACGAGACGGAACGAATTGGTCGCGATCTCTCGCCTAATGTCAACGATGCTCCCTCCTTCTGCCATATAAATCCGTTATTTTCTATATTATCAGCCGTTCTCTAGAGGGCATCTACCCTTTTTCCGATTTAACAAACTATTTCGTCGACCGAAGCTCACGTCGAGTTCGATTTTACATTCGGTTTATTCTATGGAAGCGTATAATACGGAAATTTCGGTGGCCATTCCTGAAGATCGGGTTTAAAATGGGACGGAAATTCTACGGTTGAAATGTCGAAGCTTTTCGCGGCGCACGGTGCAACAGGTATTTTTCAGAGCGTACGATCCTTTTACAGCCTCGACATACTTTACAGCGTACCGACCGACGTTCTACGTCGCCGTGCTAATGGCCCTTATCGGCCACGAATCTTGAACGCTTCCCTGCCGTCGATTAGTATCCCGGACTTAGAAAATTCACTTTATTACCCTCGACTCGACTCCATTTGCATTTCCTTCCACGGCCGTGAAACGTCCTGATTACTCGTTCAAGCTGCATATATTACTTGTATTAATGTGACATCAAGGCGATAGCACTAATACGATATGAAGCTGCATGAATTATTCAGTGCGACGTAAAGAAAATTCCGTTACATCCCGTCTCGCTACTGGCATCATTAAGAGCCCTAAGTCGACGAAATGTTTCGCGTATATCGTCCTCTTCGGAGACTAGGTATAGTGGCAGCTTATTTTTGGAATACTAGTCTACTTGCTTATAATTTATTGCCGATATGAAGAACGCGGAAACGTGAGAGGGAAGTTTTGACGCTGGCAAAGAATCGACGCGAATTATCTTTTTCCGATCAAGGAAGTCGAAGGAAGACTCCTGCTTCTGCTCGCTCTCATTCGTTAAGGGTTCAACAAGGGGTTACTCGGATACGAACACACATGCGCGATCGTAAGAGATACACGGATTGACGCCCTCTCATTGCCGGCGATAGGTTCTAATGGAAAAGATGTGTCTCTGATATTCCCTGCGGCCGATCGAGGATAATGAGAATCCATATCCGTTCTGACGACCAATTTCGAAGACTGTCAGAAGCCGAATTCGGTTCTACTTCCTTGTTTTCTCGTGCCGACCTTTTCATCCGGTTCTCAATCATTAACTTTTAATATCACGAAATTTTTACTGTCCAAACTTTGCGCGGCAAACCAAACCTTGCATAATCAGTCTTGAAAGCGGCGTTTAATGGCGGATATCACTTTTTTGTAAGAATTAATTAATGGCCTACATTACAATCCTCATCTTTTAGCATGTGTCAATTTTAATATTCCGAGTAAGCCTGTCACAAGGAATAACCTATTTCTGGTCAAAACCTACCGCTCGTTGTACTCTAATAGTGATATCATTAATAGAATTTGCTCGCTAACAAATCACTACCATATGGACATTGACTTGTTCGGTACATCATTCAACGCCTTCAAAGTTCATTGCGGAATATTATTAGATGCTCTTAGTTTAGTATAGGTTATATTTAAGCATATCAGAATTACTTTTTTCTTTTTCCCCTTCCTTCTTATTAATTATATATTATGTCTATATTATTAGTATTACTTTTATATTTTCTGTTTTGTTTTTTGTTCTAGGCTTGTTACAGCACCAATAACAATAGGTTCATTATTTACTGTATACTAATGGGTTTACACCCGTAAATAAATAAATAAATAAATAATGAAAACATCACCAAAATCCAATGTTGTACAAGATCACAAGTAGCAAAGGTACGAAGCGTGAGCTCTGAAAGTTCGCCATAATTTCGACTAGCCACGCAAGCGTTTCGCTCGACCGACAGAATCACCGAATCGACCGACGAAGCCACAAGCCGCTCGACATTCAGCATTTTTCTATCGTCGACGAAGGATTCCCGGCGAGATCGTCGAGGCCCGCTCGCTCGGGCTCGATGATCATCGTTTTTACGAGCAATCTATCGGGAATTCGAGAAGGATTACCGTGAGCCACCGCGTGCTATCTGTCTGTTGCTTCCGAAGGATCGTTACACGCGGAGTGAGCGGACGAGGGAAGGGCTGGGAGGGAAAAAAAGCGAGGCGTTGCGCGAAGGGAGCAGAGGCGTGCGAGAAGGGTTGGAGGTGGGAAGGGGGATGATTTCTGTCGAAGTATCCCGAGACGAGGGCCCCGAGTTCGTCGGAACGCGGCGAAAGATGAAAGATATCCGAGATTGGCCTAGTCATTCCACTCGAAGCTTGCCCGGATATGGGATTATATTGCCCCATCGGTTTTGTTGCCTTCGACTATAAAACCTCGTCGCGGGAGAGGAGTTTTCGTTGGCGCCGCCTTCCAGCTCGCGGCACTTCTTAACGTCGCCGGGGTCAGTACGCGCTATCTGGCCATCGACGTGTTCGGAGAAATGCGCGAAGAAGGTACTTTGCGCTCGGCGTTCAGTTTTTGCGCATGCGAACCACGCGTTAGGATCGTGCGGTTGGGTCCGCGTGATGGACTGGTCGATATGAGCGGACGCGGTGGTGATGTGGTACAGAGTTTGGTTTGGTACGTTTACATCTTACAATTAGCGTTGATTTCAGTGGTAGATTATTATCGACGTTACGTCTGGAGTGAGTTGGTGAAGATAATGTGGTTTGAGGGAAGTATGTGGGTTTGTTCTGTTAGAAATATTTTCTTTGGCAACGAGCGCATTGATGTCTGAGTGAAATTTGGGAATGTTGAATGAGTTTGAAGTATTTTTAAGTGACACGCGCTGAAGGATCATGAGTCCTGTCAATTTTGTATCTTATCTTCATTATAGTTTGTCATTTAGCATCACCGAATTTTATACAGCGACGCTAAGTCGATACGTCAGTACAATTAGCGTTGGTTTCAGTGGTAGATTATTATCGACGTTACGTCTGGAGTGAGTTGGTGAAGATAATGTGGTTTGAGGGAAGTATGTGGGTTTGTTCTGTTAAAAATATTTTCTTTGGCAACGAGCGCATTGATGTCTGCGTGAAATTTGGGAATGTTTTAGGAGTTTGGAGTATTTTTAAGTGACACGCGCTGAAGGATCATGAGTCCTGTCAATTTTGTATCTTATCTTCATTATAGTTTGTCATTTAGCATCACCGAATTTTATACAGCGACACTAAATCGATGCGTCAGTACAATTAGCGTTGGTTTCAGTGGTAGATTATTATCGACGTTACGTCTGGAGTGAGTTGGTAAAGATAATGTGGTTTGAGGGAAGTATGTGGGTTTGTTCTGTTAGAAATATTTTCTTTGGCAACGAGCGCATTGATGTCTGCGTGAAATTTGGGAATGTTGAATGAGTTTGGAGTATTTTTAAGTGACACGCGCTGAAGGATCATGAGTCCTGTCAATTTTGTATCTTATCTTCATTATAGTTTGTCATTTAGCATCACCGAATTTTATACAGCGACACTAAATCGATACGTCAGTACCGTTAACGACGGACAACCAATTTACGTCGAAAGGAATCCGTACAAGAATTCCTACGAATCACTCATCATTTTTCATTCGACCCACCCTCTTCGATTCTGATCTGCTTCATCCTGGTAATAGACACGCTCCCTCGATCACCGACGCGATAAACAAAAGTCAACGCGAGACTCCACGAATCACAGACCCTAGCTACGAAATTGAACGATTTAGTAAAATTTTCCACCGCTGGGCGTCATTTTCGCGGCTCATTAATTCGGGAAATCAACCGCCCACCCCGAACACGGCTCATTATCCTTTCACGCCGCTCGTGTTTACAGCCTATCGCAGTTCTACGATTTCCAGTCGATACAGACAGGCACGCGCCCTCGTCAATTTCGTTTATACGTCGTCGACTTCGAACTATTTGCCTTAAGTGGCATCGAAGCGAGCTAACGAATCCCATTAGTGTTCGGGAGAACTTTAACGTTCATAGGTGAAGAGTGACAATTGGAAGAAGCATATAAATTCCTATAAAAGTACACACTGAACTTCATCTCATAATCGGACACCTATTGCCATCTAGCGTTTAAAGTCTAAAGTCAATTTTCAAATTGCTTCACGGAGTTGCAATATACAATGATATGCAACAAAATACATGAGCATTAAATTTTCCTACTATCCTTATTAATAGTACAATAGTGTTACATGTCCAAAATAATTAAATTCTGATGATCGTCACACTCACCGAAGCGTTGAAAACACCTCGTCGGTCTGCAGTCAGTTATCCCAGCAGACTTCTAGGCAGGATCACCTTCAACAGTTTAGCACCAACCAGACACAACATCAGGGGGGCGACTGGCAGCAAAAAATCAGCATCAGGCACATCACAATAGCACACACACACACACTCCTGAAATTGAACAAATTGTTATGGAGCAATCTCGTAAAAATGCAAAATTCACAACTTGTGGAAGAACAAGTTGAATGTGAAAATTGAAAACATTTTCCGGCTTACCATCACTTTGCTCAGCATATTTTGAAGCAGATTCAGCTTCTGCAGTGTAAGACCAACCAGAGACAGCTTGGGCTTAACGATTAGCAGTAAAATCTTCGTCAGACATAGCACAGGAACGCACACATATCTGAAATTGAGTAAATTATTACGGAACGCTCAAGTCACGACGCGAAATTTTAAACGACTCCATGACTGAGACGCCATACCGTGGTGAATTTCGAAAGCTATGAAACGTAAATGTTGCAACAACAGGCTTGCCTACCGTCACTTTTTCAGCAGATTTCCAGGCAAAATCACATTTCCCATTGTAGCACCAACGAACAACAGCTTTGGCACCGCGATTGGCAGGAAAATCATCATCAGTCACAGCACGAGAACACATATACACTCCTAAAATTTAGTAAATTAGTACAGAGCGATCACATCAGCACGCCAAATTTAAACCGATTCTACGATGATGAAGCGACGACATGTACGCCGCGTGGTGGCGACTACAGAAAGCTATGGAAACTTCCGAAAAGTCGAACATGAGAATCAGAAAAATTTCTTTGCTTACCCTCAGCTTTCCTAGCAGATTTCCAGGCAAAATCACCAGCCCCAGTTCAAGCCCAAGCAGCAGCAGCTTTGGCACAGCGTTGGAACCAAAATCATCACCAGACACAGCACAATAACACATACACCCCTGAAATTCAACTAATTATTACGGAGCGATCACATCACGACGCGAAATTTAAACAGATTCCAGGATGCTGACGCCACGACACATACGCCGCGTGGTGGCGACTACAGAAAGCTATGGAAACTTCCGAAAAGTCGAACATGAGAATCAGAAAAATTTCTTTGCTTACCCTCAGCTTTCTTAGCAGATTTCCAGGCAAAATCACCAGCCCCAGTTCAAGCCCAAGCAGCAGCAGCAGCTTTGGCACAGCGATTGGAACCAAAATCATCACCAGACACAGCACAATAACACATACACCCCTGAAATTCAACTAATTATTACGGAGCGATCACATCACGACGCGAAATTTGAAACAATGTCACGACTGTGACGTCACGATTACCACGCCATCTTGTGGTTCATTAGAACACTACACTCCCGGAAAATAAAAAATAAAGCATCAAGACCATTGATAAACAAGGCCTAGGTTACTTCAAAATCATCGCATGCATGGTTCAAAGAAAATCACTCAACAATATACTGTACCTTTTGCCTGTTGTATTCAGTCCGTAAGATCCAACTGCAGTCATGATGTTTCTTGATCACATCAATTAAATCCAACCTTTCGAAACAGTAGACTGTCAACAATGGTACGGTGCATGATGCTAGAACCGCACACTTAACCCCAAACTCAAGAAACAAGCACGACACTGTGCTTCTCATCGTCCTTCTGTAAGTGTCCGCGAGATAACTCTGCATTATTTAAACGTGTTCACGTTTTGTTAATCACACAAACTCTTACCGCAAAGAACATCGACGATGCATCGCGCTGCTATCTCATGTTCGTCGTTCGGCCCATTCGAACTGTTCCTAAAGTTACCGAAGCTGCTCGATCTGCATTCATATTCTCGCCGAAAGGAAGCGCTAGTGTCGTGTTGTCGACCGAACTCTTTATGTTGTCATTTTATGGCTCCGCGAAATTGAATTGAAATTCACACTTTTCTTCATTCTTGCGCCGTGCGTACTAGTAATTTTGCTTGAAATCATTCTGACAAAACTGTTTTCGACTGTGGTTTGACCGGGAAGAGTAATGATACAATCTTGTGCGGAAAATAACAATGTCTCTAGTGCGCAAAGTTTTTTCAATGATTCACGATGAAGTTGTCGTTTTTAACTTTAGGTTTCGACTTCGCAGAAGTTGCCGCAGTTTCCTAAATTCGCCACCTTGTGGCGTGTCATTGTTAGTCGATACGTCACATTGTCGGAGTAGTTTGAAATTTCGTGTAGTGACGTGATCGCTCCGTAATAATTTGGTCGAAATCGCGAGAATGTGTGCTATTGTGTTGTGCCTGATGATGACCCTGCTGCCAATGGTCCCGATGATGCTGTTCTTGCTTGATGTTACATTGGGGAAGGTGATTCTGCCTGGAGATCTGCTGAGAAAATCAAGAGTTTGTCCGCGAGGTGCTTTCAACGATTTCGGTGAGTTTGACAATCATCAGAATAGGAATGTTTTGCATGTTATTCCTACGAATTGACTTGCTGCCGAGACTATTGTCGGTGGGATCAAGATGGCACTGTCGATTTTGATAGTGGCTAATCACAGATACAAGAAAATAGAACGAATATTGTACTTCGTTTCGTGTCGTACAATGCAATTTTGTGAAGCTGTGCATTTGCAAAGTTAGCTCATGATTTAACCGCTAGATGGCACTGTGAGTTCCATTATTGAACACAGCTCATTGTTAATACAGCAATGTAGAAGTTTTGTAACAATATTGTGTTTGGGGTGTCCGTAACGTCACTATGCACCGAAATTATGTATATTCATATACAGGGTGTCCCATTTTAATCAGTCAAATTAGATTTTCCCGAAATTATTAATGATACAACAAAATATTTTAAATGAAAGTGGAATGGTTTGGAGGGACTTGTAATCTGATGTCACCAGATAACTTTGTAGGTAGAGGATATATATGACACGGTCCTTTTATACAATTTTTCAATTGCAAATTTATATAAATGCACCCCTGGCTGATTTTTGCAAGTAGAAAGACCTTATTTTTATTAATATACAGTAACTTTCACAACACTCTATGCACATACATTATACGCAGAACAAATTACGACGTATCCATACCTGACTACGTTTCGCAATATCACTTTAATCCCTGAAATCTCTCAAGGCACCGTACACCTTCGGGCAAAATCTTCTTATGTTACACTCTATTTCTTATATAGCTTAACGCACTTGTACGACTTCCAGTCGATCCACAAGCGAGCCTACAATTGTTTTCATACACCCGGTGCCAATCTATTTACGTCTTACCACCGTTCATTTCAATGGTTTCGACGCCAACACTCTCGCGGCATTAGTTGTCGTTCGGAAAATGAACGAAAGCGCCCACGGCCAACAGGCTGAAAAAGAAATGAAAATATTAACCGCATTAAATTACCGTCCGATACGCGACGCAACTCGACAATATTCATCTTGCCCGCCTTTTCACTCGTTCCACTCCACTCTCGCGTTTCGCCTCTGTCCCGTAAATATTCGTCACGGTAGACAAACTATTTTGCCGCCGACAATTACGCGGTACATTGAAGCGGCCGTAGCCGATATATTCGATTACAAATCGATCGACCGAACTCGCTGCGGGTGCGTGCCAATGAAACGATGGGGAACAACGAACGACGGGCTAAATTGTCTCGATAAACGATTGAAGATGGGCAAAAAAGTTGGGGCGGCAAATAAAACGCGATCGTTCGCGAGTAACTCTTGCAATTTATTTTCGTCGGTCGGTATTCCGTTCGGAGCTGCGTCGGAACGGATGGTAGAACTGCAAAATTAATTCAGTAACACAGGAATGTTTGACGTGATTGTACATCTGCCAAACGTGATGAAAATGATTATCTTCCAAGTTATGAAATTAACGATTTTTTATCTCGCGAAATTTCAAGAATTTCTGAGATTTTCTTAAGCGTGTGCAATTCTTCCTTAACTCTCGGATATCCACGATGGGTCGATTTGACCCGAAGCCTGAAGATCGTCAACCCATTTTGTGAGCAAAATAATCGTTTTCGCCTACGTACATTTTAGCGACGTTGCAATGTATTTTATTGTTAGATGTTGACAATTTGTTTATAAATTGTTTACATTTTTGACAAAATTAAAATTTTTGCTTACGTGCATTGTAGCGACGTTGCAATGTATTTTACGACTGTTAATAATTTGTTTATATATTGTTTACAACTTTTTTCGATCAAAATTAAACATTTTTGCGGCCTTGTCGTCAGTGTTTTATAAATGGAATTGTTTGTTGTTTTATAAATGAATTGTTACCTATCACATATAATCCAATAATTACAACAATAATGTTGGTCTTCCGTGGACGCGTTGAATTTACTTTTTGAGGTTCTCGTCTCACATAAATCTATACAAATAAAATGTCTATGAATTTAAAATGTCGGGTTGGCGTCCTGCAGGATGGGTCATTCTGACCCATCCTGGGATTGCGTGTCTCATTTTTCAGTCGGGTGTCCGAGGGTTAAAATGGCAAACTGAACATTAACAACTGCCGACTCGCTGATCATCAGCTTAGAAGCACAAACCTCGCGAGTCCGAAGTTGCTACGTGAAACGATTCAGAATTTCGAGCAGCGAATCGCTCGTGAAATCCGCTGAACCCGTGAGATCCCAGCCGCAAATCCATCCAGATTACACTCTTAATTAGCTTAATGCCCGCGTGCATGACGCGACGAGAGCTCGAAAGGGTGTCCTCGGCAAACGGAAAGTTCGCCGAATCTTCGTCAGCCCGAGAACTTGCGGGCCGCGATCGAACGCAATCGCGGAAGGTCGTTAATTAAATAAGTTAAATTGCCCTCGCTTGGGATTACCAACAGAGTCGACGAAGGATGCCCTCCCGCGCGCCGTGCGATACTTTTCCGCGAGCTCGCGAAAGGATTCCAAGGGAGCACAAAGCCTGCCGGGAGGAATTTTAATGAGTAGCCCGCTTTTATTTCCTGCTCCTCCTCTTTGATCAGACACCAGGACGCATTGTGATCTTGTACATCCGCCTCGCAGTGAGTTTCGACTTTTTCGCGAGTCGTTTTTCTCGAAAGTTCGAGCGGATCTTTCGGAGAGTAAAAGTGATTTATGCGCGCCGCGGACAAATAAGTGGGGGGAGTCGAAATTAGAGGGAACGAAGTCGGATTTAATTAGGAATCCGATCGTTACCGAGGGTAACGATGCGAAGGCTCGAATTAGAGGCGAGAAACAGCGAGTGCATGTAGCGAGAAAAGTGGCGAATTATGAGAATTGACGTGTTACAACTTGCACGAGAGCGGGTGCAAAGTCGACGAGTAATCTAGAAACGGCCGAAGATAGTACGGCGAGCACGAGTGCGCCTCATCAATCAACCCGGCTAACATCCATTCTACGATCAGCGTACGTACACACCCACGTCGGCGGGCAGGAGCAAAAAAAACGAGAGCGAGTGGGTGGAAATCGCGAGCGTCGATCGCGCTAAATGTCGAGCCGGGCAGAATAAATAATTCTCGGCTACCGATGTTGTCTTAATCGCGACACCGCCAGTGGCCGGAGCGGAACGCGAAAATACCGTGAAATTAATTAATTCATGCGCCATTAAGCATTCCAACCTTCTGCCGTCGTCGGCCGTCCCGCCGCGATCTAATGCGAGATCCATAGAACTTAATCGTGTCGACATCCGCCTGTTAGTTAGCAGGCCGATCGTCGATTTGCGCTCAAATGCCAAGGATCGCGAAATTGATACATTCAGCCGCGTCTAAATAATGTAGTGCAACTCTAAAGGCACTTTAATGTCAATCGTGTATACCCGCGAGCGATCGCACGTTAATTATGGTGCGCCGCTTAACGAGCCGGTGTTTAAATCTGCTGCGCGCATGATTAATTCATTTTGGCACACTTAAAGGCTGCGACACGCTCCCACGTCGCTGATCCGATGTAAAGGACGTCACCTTTTTATTCCCTGAGACATATACGATTCTGTACAAAGAATAGCAAAACGCACGTACATTTCCACAGACGATAGACTATGAACGATTTTTGTTCGACAAAAACAGCCCCGTTTCATCGTTTCATGTAACATCCTAAAATATTCTTCAAACGACGCCACCGAAAAATCGATCGCCATCATAAGACTCATGTTCAAACTAACCACGCGAACGCAATAAAACACACACTCTTGCAATTCGACACAGACCTTCGAATTTCGAATTCGGTACCGTTTCTTCGTTTTCCATAGAATTCCAGCAGCGCTCTCGCACACGCACGCTGACCTCGGCAGACGGCACAGTAGAAAAACTCAGCCGGGCGAAACATTAATCTCGGCGGGCGTGTGTTATTGATCGGGACAACATTTAAATTTCGCCGAACACGTCCGACGTCTCGTCGAGGCGCGCGTTTAGGCGAACGCACGCGCGCACGGAGATATCGCCGTAGGAGGAGGTCGTCGTCTTTCGCTGTGCATTGAACCTGAGGGGGGTGGGTGGTTGATTGTGTCTGTGACGTTGCCTGCGGAGCATTATACGCGACGGCGGACAGACTCGGGGCGTCTACGCTGTGTCGATAGCGTGCGCTGGTGTTGGCGATTACGAGAGTGGCGTGGTGGGTTGTCTCCGTCTGTACGTTGAACCTGAGGGGTTCGTACGTCGCTCTCGACCCGAGCGCAAACCCCTTCGCAACCTCTCGACAACCTTCTCGCGCGCCCGCGTCCTTCTCCTTTTTCGCCTCGCTCTTGCCGCTTCTCACCGGCCGTCCCGACTCTTCTTCGCCTCGCACTTTTTCCGCGGCTCTACGGGCGTCCGGCTTTTCTTTGAGGGCCGCTTTCCTTCAGACTCTCGGCATCCTTTTTCTCTCCCGCTAATTTTGCTCTTGTTTTCTCGCGTGTTTCGCGGGCCTTTTGTACGATTTTTCCCGTCTTGTTTCCCAAATGCCGTTCTATGATTTTTTCGTTTATGCCTCGTACCACCCTTAATATCAGTCACTCACTCCCGTGTTCGGTTGAACTTCGATTTAGAAAGTGTAATTTTTTTGGGCGTTTTATTTATTTTTTGATAGAGCATCGAAAGGTCAAGTTTTCCATATAACTTTTTTTTAGAAAATGACTCCTAAAAAACACGGCCAAAAAAAACGGAAAATATCGTTCAGAATGTCGAATTACCCCTTATCGTATGGTTCACAAAACTTTGCCTCGCACTTTTTCCGCGGTTCTGCGGGCGTCCGGTTTTTCTTTGAGAGCCGCTTTCCTTCAGACTCTCGGCATCCTTTCTCTCTCCCGCTAATTTTGCTCTTGTTTTCCTGCGTGTTTCGCGGGCCTTTCGTACGATTTTTCCCGTCTTGTTTCCCAAATGCCGTTCTATGATTTTTTCGTTTATGCCTCGTACCACCCTTAATCTCACTCACTCACTCCCGTGTTCGGCTGAACTTCGATTTAGAAAGTGTAATTTTTTTGGGCGTATTATTTTTTTGTTTAGAGCATCGAAAGGTCAAGTTTTCCATATAACTTTTTTTAGGAAATGACTCCTAAAAAAAAACGGCCAAAAGAAACGGAAAATATCGTTCAGAATGTGAAATTAAACCTTATCGTATGGTTCACAAAAGAATTTATAACTTTTTAAGGAGTCGTTTCCTAAAAAAAAGTTATATGGAAAACTTGTTGACTCCTCGATGCTCAATCCAAAAAAAAAGACATGGTGAAAAAAATTACACTTTCAAAAACCAAGTCCTATCCCGTATTCTCTTCTATATCTTTAGTTTTGTCCCTCGATTCCGCGTTCCTTCAATGCTTTACACTCCTTCTTTCACATCTGTCCTCCACTCTTTCTTCCGTTGTCAGCTCTATACCTTCGCATACTTCTCTCTTTTTCTTTCACACCTCTTTTACTACTGCCCTCCACCGCGCCACAACTTTCCACCCCCATCTTCAGCATCCTTCGCGCACCTGACATTGGCAGCGCCATAATCTACGAGAGAGGCTAGACTAATTTCCCTATGCACACCGTGTCACGTCAGCCTTTACATAAGCGAGCAGGAGAGGTTTACGGTGTTTGGTACACGACGTTACACGAGTCTCTGGACCACACGAGGGTAGGACGGTTTTTACGTGGGAATCGATAGTCGGGCTGGCGCGTTACGAAATTGAAAAAGTTATGGCACGTGAAAAGGGGTTCGACGTTGTCTTACGTAAATCGACCTGTCACCGAGCGGCGCATCGTTTCGGCATAATATTACAATTCGGTGCTGTACGACGCACAGTCGACAGACATCGCGCGTGTGTTCTGTTTTTTCGGCCCGGCGAAGACGGAGTGAGTATCTTCCACAGAGCGTTCCATAATTCATGGTTGACGACGATTCGCGATGGATAGAAATGACCGGCCGAATTTTTTTTAATCCCGAAAATAATGTACAATTCGATCCAGTGAAAGTGCCGCGGCACTGTAGAAGCACGATATTGAAAAAGAAGCATGATACGTAATATTTAGTAGAAATCAATTTGCGGCTTGCGCACTAAATATTCTTTATATTTTCGTGCTTTTTCCGTCAAATCCTAAACTAGATCGTATCGAAATTTCATTTCAAAATGGTATACGTAATTCGATTCGACGTTGACATGTACATAATTCGCATTTCGAAAGTCGATTATCCGAAAAATCGCACGCCTCGTCGTACCTTCCGCCGAGAGGTCCGCTTTCCGCGCCGAATCGCACTGCTAACAGAACAGATTCACACCGACGGCCGACATTTTCCTCTCGCTCCCCGCTGCCGTCGTCGGCAAACCTCGCTCCCAATACTCCCCGTTAGGCACAGAGCAGAGCGCGGGATAAAAAGAAAGAAAAAAAAAATTATAACCGTCCATCCGATACGCGTATCGTTGATTCGCGCGATTCGATCAGGTAACTAGACGGTTGTTTGTCGCGTTTCCCTTTTCAATTTCGGCCGGGCCCCACTCCGGTTGTCGGCCGACGAAAAACACAGAAAGAGTGAAAAAACAAACAGGCGAAAACGTTGAGCGAGCGTCGGGGGCGGGAAATAAAGAGTGCGAGTGAAAGAGAGTGAGAGAGAGAGAGAAAGAGAAGTCGATGTCGGAGGACGGAAAATGTGAGAGGGTAAACTTTGCCCGTCGGGATTTTTCGTTTCGGCCTCGAAATTACATGAAAATCAACGAGGTTACGCGATGCCCGTGACAGCCGTCAGCCCCCCACCCCCTTTTTCCTCGTGGCCGTCAGAAATTTTTTTTCCACGCTTACGTTTCCGATTCTCGCGAGCGCGCGCGCGCGCGCGTCCTCTTCTCCTGACGCGGAAAAAGCACACGCGAGCGCGTAAAAACACGCGTCACGCTCGTTTGCGCCCGCGTCCATAGTTGCGCGCCATTGATCCACGCCGACGAGTTGATCGTGGGGTGGGCCAGGGAATTAAGCCGGGAAAAACGGATTTGCCCTTTTGCGCCGGTCATTCGGACGGATTTCACTTTTGAGCGTACCGAGCGGGCACTTAATGAAGCTGGAATTTTTAGAGTGCGCCTGTTCGCGGTGTGTGCGTGTGCGCGGTGGGATGCCAGGAAACATTAGGAAATTACCTGCTGGAGAGGGAAAGTGCTTCGTTGCGGATCGCGCGGAAAAGTTGATACTTTCATTCGGCGCTGCGTGGAACGAAGCGAGAGTAACAGGATCGTTGTTGTTTGCGACACCAGTTTCGAAGCTGACAGTATACATACGTACAATATTTTTGTGTGTTCAAAGGAACCCCTCTTCGATCGTTCGTCAATTTACGGTGATCTACAAAATTACAGTTTCGACGTTTGACGATTTTATTTAATTAAAAATCTTATTATCTCATTCGGTCGTGAGTTACACGCGTAGTTGTTTGCGACACCAGTTTCAAAGCTGACAGTGTACATACGTACAATACTTTTTTGTGTTCAAAGGAACCCCTCTTCGATCGTTCGTCAATTTACGATAATCTACAAAATTACAGTTTCGACAATTTGACGATTTTATTTAATTAGAAATATCATTATCTCATTCGGTCGTGAGTTACACGCGTAGTTGTTTGCGACACCAGTTTCGAAGCTGACAGTATACATACGTACAATATTTTTTTGTGTTCAAAGCAACCCCTCTTCGATCGTTCGTCAATTTACGATAATCTACAAAATTACAGTTTCGACAATTTGACGATTTTATTTAATTAGAAATATCATTATCTCATTCGGTCGTGAGTTACACGCGTAGTTGTTTGCGACACCAGTTTCAAAGCTGACAGTGTACATACGTACAATACTTTTTTGTGTTCAAAGGAACCCCTCTTCGATCGTTCGTCAATTTACGATAATCTACAAAATTACAGTTTCGACGTTTGACGATTTTATTTAATTAAAAATATCATTATCTCATTCGGTCGTGAGTTACACGCGTAGTTCTTTGCGACACCAGTTTCGAAGCTGACAGTGTACATACATACAATACTTTTTTGTGTTCAAAGGAACCCCTCTTCGATCGTTCGTCAATTTACGATAATCTACAAAATTACAGTTTCGACGTTTGACGATTTTATTTAATTAAAAATCTCATTATCTCATTCGGTCGTGACTTACACGCGTAGATGGCTGAGACAAACGGAACGTCGAAACACCGTACATCTTTGTAGCGACAAATTGCTCGGCGGATTTTACTTAAGGTGACGATCACCGGGTACTTTACCCTTCGGCATCGTCGGCTTTAATATCGATCTCGCGGTCTGGAACCGACGAGGCGCACGGAGCCCGACGTCGTTCGAGTGTATTTGACTGGAAATTGACCCTTAGGAACTTTTAATGGGCATCCTCCCACACTCGCCCTCCCGTCGTCCGCCTCCTTCCACCCTGCTCGACCCTTCCATGCGCGGGGCCCGCAAAAAATTCCCACAAAATAACAACGCACGATCGGCCCGAGAAACATTGCTCCTCGTTAAAATCATTTTCGGAGCCATTAAGTCGCGCCCGGCGCTCGGGGGTCAAAGGTATCGGAGTTTCGTGATTACTGGCAGCGGAGCGTTCGGGTCCAGGAAAGGGCCTCGGGCCATTTAACGTCGAGGCATTGACACAAAATCTTTCGCCGGACTGCCGGTAAGAGTTGAAAGTGTGGGAGTTCTTTGGTACACGCGTTATGTGTGCTGCTGGGGTGCACCGGTCCCTCACTTTGCGCGGGTACGTTTTTCGGACGCTTTCGTTTTACGCGATAATGTACGCGGTCATTTTTAAACGCGATCTCACATATTTTATCACATATTGTTATCGCTTATAAAATTCATAAGTCGTCGTTATTGCTTTTACGTTTGTTATTTGTTTCTTAGTCTCCCAACATTATATTATATTACCTGTTAGATTTATACTATGCAATTTTAAATATTTTTATAGGTCATATCTTTACTCTTTCATACCATATTCTTTTTATGTTTTTTTTTTTGTATTGTTGTTTATTACTAATTTTTTTTGTTCTCTTTGCGCTACTCTTCGCCATTCGTTTTGTATTTATTCGGTTTTACCCGTATACTGGATTAAATAAAAAATAAATCTCACTTTACGCGACAGCAATACCCCCATTTACGCGGTCATTTTCGTAGAAGATACTTTTTATACGCGCTCGGAAAATGGACGTTGCTCACAGATTTTTATTGACGGGCGACGTTGGTGGAACATAATAGAAGTGCCTTTGTAGACGAGGCCGTCGGACTTTTATAAATAATTGGACGAACCTCGTAAGACCATGCTGGTCCGATACCAGGGCAGCAATTGGTCGAAAAACAAGCGCGCAACATCGACCCGAGTTAATCGCCGGCGTACCATCGAACTATCCACCGACTCAGCGATATACTTTCCTCTCCATTTCTGCGCCGACCCTCGAGCTTCCGCGACCCCTAAGCCTCTGAAAAATATCCAGCCTCTCTCCAGCCCTTAACTAACCCCCCCGGACTCCATAGAAGTTCGGTAATCTGCTCCTTAATGCCGGGCGCAATCGGTAAGCCGCAATAATGATGCATTATGTCACAACAATGGCCGCGCCCGGAACAAGGAGTAACGAGAGAATGAGAGAACGAGAAACGGAGAGGGGGGCAAACTGTCGCCGTCGTCCCTGCCTTTCCGACGTGCAATTATTAAAGGCAGCTGAGTCGCGACCGTGAAATCGACCGCCCAAAATTAATTTCCGTCCCGCGCATTAATTGTGGAGATCGTTGGATGGGGTGGAAGAGGAGAGATTTGTTCGGCACGACGCAAGTGCATCTTACGCGTTTTCATTGGTTCCTTTCGGGTACGTTTATAGATATCAGTGACGTATCAGTGATATCGATGATTGATATTCTTATGAGAACTACATCTTACGAGGATTTATTTATTTATTTATTTATTTAATCCAGTATACGATTAAAACCCAATTTGTATATAACGAATGGCGAAAGTAGCGCAAAGATAATAGAAAAGAAAGAGAAAAAAAGAAAAGGGCAGAGAACGATTAATAAAAAAAAGTAATAAATAACAATACAAACATAAACTGAGAATAGAATGAAAAAGTATAGGTATAACCTATGATATTATGTATCAAATATATAAGATATAAAGTATAAGTCTAATAGGTGATATAATATAACATTAAAAGACTATGAAACAATTAAAAACGTGAAAGTAATGTAATATTGAAAGACTATGAAACGATTTAATCATTATCGTTAGAATTTGATGCAATAATAGAGCGCAATAGCGAAGTGTTGTACTCAGTAGTATGAACTGCAGACCGAAAATCGGAAGCAACGAGCAGACACTCGAAATGGCGAACCCCTGCCGAAATGAAAAGTGACACGTCGGAGAAGAGATCGTGATGCATTAAAGTACTCTCATGCTGAGAACAGAGTCCGGGGCAGGGCGGTTTGCTCCCTTATTGAAAGTCCCCAAACTTCTCGCGCATCAGCATATATTCGACGGATCCTGGCGCGAAGATAAAAGGAATCCCGCGGACAGACACTCTGGAAAAGGTGGACGATAAGGGAGAGAACGGTAAAGCGTCGTAATGCGAAAAAAGAAAAGGACAAGACAAAATGGCAAAGGAGGCATCTGATGAAAATTGAAAACTGGAGAAAGGAACAGAAAATCAAAAACTAAGAGGACAGAAAACGACACCTTTTTCTCATTTTTATTATTATGTATTATGATACTTTTTAAAGTGCAACTTGTCATTTTATTCTAGCCTAAATTGTTAGGACCTGCGTAGTAATTAAGATCCACCGATGTTTGCCGGAGCGAACGTGGTAAAAAAAGAGAAAGGAGAGAGGAACGTCCGAAAGATAAAGCGACATAACAGGGGTGTATTTTTCGACTCTCACCCCCGCCGACTCGATTCCTCGTACTAAATAAAAATAGGAGCCACACGGTCGCCCATAAATATTCGACGGGTTCGACCCCGAAGCTTCTCTGTTTCTCTTTGTTTCTCTGCCAGCCACCCGCGCAAAACCCACCCCCATGATGTATCCACGCTCATCTTCAACGCTCTCTCACCCTCTTCCCGCGTTTGTTGCCTTTTCTCTGTCTTTATCCACACACACACACACACTTCGTTTTCGCCGAAATTCTATGCCACGGAAAATCGGATGCACGTTCGTAGCTGCTTTCTGACCGGGCTTCAACCCCTCGCCCTCTGTATTTTTCGGCTTTCGTACTCACAGTGTTGGCCAGCGTGATTTATTCAGTCCTTGGGAATAGACCTAATGGGCTGAATATCGAATCAGGTTTCCTTTCGACGTTCCCATGAAAGCGCACATTTTGAAAAATCGAGCTTTGAATTTTCGGCGAATTATTGTTACGGATAAAAATGTTAGTACGTCATATTTGATCATTTGTAACGTGCTTTTTGAAGTAACGCTCAAAATAGATCACGATTTCATTGACAGAGCCTGACACAGACGTCACGATAACTCCAACCAATTTCACAGCACATTTAAAAAGGACATGTGGATCGGAAATAACTGTAGCGATTTTCCGACCACACGTCAGTTTTAACTGCACAATCATTTTCGTGCAGTTAAATCCCTCCGATTTATCATACCATGCCTGGCAGGCATTAGACATTTTTCCGGAACGTCTTCAGCACGGAAAGTGTCGACCGCTTGTCTTGCACATTTTCCGAAATACCCCCAACACTCTATATTCCGTCCTTCCCGGACACTCTAAAATATTATGAACCCTCCCGTCATCCCCACGCGGCTGAATTTTTAACACAGTGACCCTCGTTGACGGAATCTCGGTCAGTCGCTGACACACCCCGCGTGATCCCATGAAATATGCCGAGCCGCTCGTCAGCGACGTCACCCGTTAGTTCTCGAAATTCCAAGATCCTCCCTCTCTCTCTCTCTCTCTGAAACTGACGTGAATGGACATCGTCGGATCGAAAGGCGAGGTTCGGGAACCCTTCGGGATCGGAAGAAAGCCCGGCCACGGGGTCGCGTTTACATATTCCCCGCGATATTTCAAAATCCCTCACTCCCTCGGAACCTTCGACGCACTCCATTTTCTTATTCCACTCCGCCCGGCGGACCCCCCAGAGTGGCGATCCGAGGTCATCGCCGCCTGCAAGCAGCATCCAAATCAGGAAGCTTCGTTCGGCGAGAGAGGGACGTGGGAAGGAGGGACTGAGAAAGAGAGAGAGAGAGAGAGAGAGAGAGAGAGAGAGAGACAGAGACAGAGAGAGAAAGAGGAAGAAGGTGATGTATGTGCCGCGATATACAATCCTGGGCCCCGCGCGAGAGCATCGACGCTCGTTACAATATTAATGCGGTTATTATGCGACGTCACATTTAATGGCACTTCACCTAGGCCCCCTCGCCGGACCGCATAACTCACCGCCGGCCATCCGGCGATTTTTCTTCCGCGGGACGCGCGTGCGATCGAGTGCCGGGCAGTTTTGTTCGACGCAGGCGAGCTCGCCGGGGGTGCGCGCAAGAGGCTGCAAGCTGGACAGTGCTGACGGGTGTGCGAGACTGAAAATTGTAGCGCCGAGAGCCGCGCGACGAGCCGCGTTGTCGGTGATGATTGCGAGGTCGATAGCAGGAAAATCGGAAACTGCCGTATAGAAGGGGTGAAATTTCAAATTTCGACATCGAGTGCCGCGCGACTGGCCGCGTTGTCGGTGATGATTGCGAGGTCGATAGTAGGAAAATCGGAAATTGCCGTATAGAAGGAGTGAAAATTTCAAATTTCGACATCGAGTGCCGCGCGACTGGCCGCGTTGTCGGTGATGATTGCGAGGTCGATAGTAGGAAAATCGGAAATTGCCGTATAGAAGGGGTGAAAATTTCAAATTTCGACATCGAGTGCCGCGCGACTGGCCGCGTTGTCGGTGATGATTGCGAGGTCGATAGTAGGAAAATCGGAAATTGCCGTATAGGAGGGGTGAAAATTTCAAATTTCGACATCGAGTACCGCGCGTCTGGCCGTGTTGTCGGTGATGATTGCGAGGTCGATAGCAGGAAAATCGGAAATTGCCGTATCGGAGGGGTGAAAATTTCAAATTTCCACATCGAGTGCCGCGCGACTGGCCGCGTTGTCGGTGATGATTGCGAGGTCGATAGCAGGAAAATCGGAAACTGCCGTATAGAAGGGTGAAAATTTCAAATTTCGACATCGAGTGCCGCGCGACTGGCCGCGTTGTCGGTGATGATTGCGAGGTCGATAGCAGGAAAATCGGAAATTGCCGTATAGGAGGGTTGAAAATTTCAAATTTCGTCTTCGAGTGCCGCGCGACTGGCCGCGTTGTCGGTGATGATTGCGAGGTCGATAGCAGGAAAATCGGAAATTGCCGTATCGGAGGGGTGAAAATTTCAAATTTTAACATCGAGTGTCGCGGAATTGGCAACTGGCGGGTACTGGGAAGGTTTGAGACTGTGAGGTGGTGAGCGCGGGGAAATTGGACGCAGCGAGACTGAAAGTTGTATTTTTTTGGGAATGTGAGGAGAAACAGCGAATTTAGTGTGCCGAAATTTGCTACGATAATTATTTATTTATTTAATTATTTTTCTTTTCTTGGTTTTTATCGGGTACATGTAATTTTTCTTTTTTCTCCTGTTTGGTTGCTGGCTTATGTTCTTCGTATTCTCCTTTCTTTTTCATATATTTATATATTTCTTTCTTATTTTATTTATTATTGCCTGCGTGTACTTCTTATCTTATCTATTCTTGTATTTGCGCGTTTCTTTGACTAGATTAAGTTTGTCACTGTATATAGGGACTTGCAATATTAATTGAGTGCTATCCCGTGTGCAATAAATAATAATAATAACAACATAGAAACCGTACGAATTTCAATCTTCCGAGTGTCCAGTATGCGAATGACTATCGCGAATGTTCGAACGGCGAGAAGCGACAGTGGACATTTTGCGATGCCTCCTACGCTTTCGCTCTCTTTACGTCCATCTTCTCCTACACTTCTATACGCACACAGACACGTACCTACGTCCGTGCGTTCGTTTCTCTCTCCTCGCTCCTTCCATTCGCCTCTTGACGATGTGCAGACGTCCTGACGTCAGCTGGTCGCTCTTCCGGAAAGAAACGAAGAACTGCAGCGATGATAACCGACCTCCTGCTGCTTTTCTGGGTCACGCCTCGATGATCTCGTAATTGCGGGGTTTCACGTACTCCGCAGATGAGCGTGTAAATACGCGCGGAGCCGCGAGTCTGTTATGTCTGCGGACGTACAAATGGATATGGGTGGATGAATTTGCGGATGAGCACGTGAGGATGTGCAGATGTACGGATGTGCAGATGGACAGGGAGCTAGCTATATGATTGTACGGACGCGCAGATGCTCCGATGTGCGGAGAGATTGACTCGTGCGCGGCGCAAACAACGGCCAACGATGAAATACAATCGATCAATACGCACAATTGATTGCATCCGCAAACAATACAATCGTTCTCGTCGGCGCAATTACAATATGACGTACGCGTCGCTGTGAAAACTGTTCTGTTTTGAAACAGTTATGAACGTTCACTCTGCATCTTCTTCGGAACTGAAACTAGTATCCACATTTTAATCAGATCTACCTACGTTCGTTAAGAGAATTCTTTAACATTTGCACCTTCCCATGTATGCATAAATTCGTGAAAAATTCACCGAGACTACGATGTCAGTCTGAACGCAAGTTTTATAAAATTGAATCAGAAACTGCGAATTCTTACGTTCTAATCTCCCAGCGAAATCCTCACACTCCTCGATGCCCGACGTCTCTCTGTTCCGATCGAAAAATTCTCAACACCGAATATAATCGATCAATACGCACAATTTATTGCATCCGCAAACAATACAATCGTTCTCGTCGGCGCAATTACAATATGACGTACGCGTCGCTGTGAAAACTGTTCTGTTTTGAAACAGTTATGAACGTTCACTCTACATCTTCTTCGGAACTGAAACTAGTATCCACATTTCAATCAGATCTACCTACGTTCGTTAAGAGAATTCTTTAACATTCGCACCTTCCCATGTATGCATAAATTCGTAAAGAATTCACCGAGACTACGATGTCAGTCTGAACGCAAGTTTTATAAAATTGAATCAGAAACTGCGAATTCTTACGTTCTAATCTCCCAGCGAAATCCTCACACTCCTCGATGCCCGACGTCTTCTCTGTTACGATCGAAAAATGCTCAACACCGAAGCACGTTCGAAAGTTATGGGCGCAAGGCATGGGAAAGAGAAAAAGAGAGAAAGTGAGAGAAGGAAACCCGACGATCTCCATCAAAATCTCCTCGTTGATATTCCCCTCGATATTTCCGCGTTTGCAAAAGTACGCGCGCACTGGTCGACCCGCGGCGAAATAAACTGCGCAATGACGACTGAGGGATTTCAATAATTCTCGCCGTCGAGAAGTATCCACGATCCCGAACCCCTGCCCTTTTCGCTGAGAAAGCAAAGCGCGGCTCCTTTGAACATTCCCCGGCCTGTCTTTTCGTCCAGACGACACTTGACGTAAACGTGTAATTTCAGAGATCTTTCAAACACGGAATGTAAGCATTTCGTGATATTTTTTTCTAGACGCTCTAGATAGATTTATTAAACATTTTTGTTGGTCCACTTTACGACATTTTACGTCGAATAACGTACACGCATCATTTTTCAACTTTCTCCACTGGAAGTAGGATTGGTCAAATAAACGGTCAACGTACACGTCAATGTCGTCAGTTGTAAAAGAATATTGTGATTCAAAACTTAATAGCACTGATAAATGTACGTAGATTTGCTGGGTCGAATATGTAAAAGAATTTCGTAATCGAGAAACAAGCACCAAGGGAGAGAGAGAGAGAGAGAGAGACAGCTCCCCAAAAATACCGACGCGTGATCCATTCTGACATCCAGCAGAGCCATTGATCCTCAGTGAAATATGCCGCTTGGAAATCATTGATCTCCTGTCTGATGGTTCGCGAACCGCGTTCAAAGCGCGTTCCACCCCTTTACGAAAGCATATCCGTCCACAACCCCCGCGTACATGCCGACATATTCACGCACACGCCCACATACACGCGGTTGTGTAGCAAACGGGAACGTTGTATAAAGTCATATACGCACGATAATTAAATTCGCGTACAAAGTGGTCCGTTAGACAAGGACTTCTGAGGCTCGCAAGCATCTAATACAAAGCGCCTAATTTTGATAGCGACGCGTGTCAGCGTGTCAGAGAAGCTCGAATTCCGAACATGGACTTTGACAGACATCGAATCCTGTATTCGAACGCGGTGAAGATCGAACTTGACGTTTCAGTTAATAAGGAATCGTAACTCGTTTTATATGTATTTATGAAATGATTAATGTATTACAGTACAGTCCAGCTTAACACGACTCGGAACTTAAGGTACTTCCACTTTGTATAATTAATTACGACTCGATTTTAAACTCGATATTATAACGACTCAAATATTAAACTCGTTTAACCATGTTCTTTTATTTCTCCATATTTCTAAATTGAATTCTTACCGTCGAAATAATCAGCCGAAATAAATGACGAATCAATTCATCAATCGGACTGCTACGAGAACTGCGCGTGCTAGTTAAATTCAAGAGTGACGAGTGCACCGAGTACCGTACGATTAATTTCATCTTTACTCGAAGCAGTCTCTACTCACGTCAGTACACTCAAACGTTCCGTTCCAGCCAAACCGCGTTTCTCTCCGCGAAAATTCGGGCGAATTTCGTTGGACACGTAAAGCCCCTACCGTCACAGGCTCGTTAATATTTTCCGCGTAACGAGGTAAACTGTCTGCGAAATCCCTTTAACCGCGAGCCCGGGTATTAGGATGCACGCCGAAATTCAGCAGTCGCGTGCTTCGCCTCCCCGCGAGCCGCGCGCGAAACCTTTGACGGGGCGCGGAATATAGAATTAACCCGGGGGTAGCTGAATTTTTCTCAATATTAATCCTGCGCCATGCCAGGCCAAACGCGATGAAAGTTGAGCGTTGAGCCTGGCTTTTCGCCGCACCGCGCGAGTGGCTAATGACGATCTCGGAAGTTTCGCGCTTGTGATGAGACGAAGACATTGAGGATGCGAGAGGCGTGTAAATACACCTATACCTCGCTATACTGCTGCTTTTTATATTTTTTATTTTTATTTATTTATTGAATTGACGGGATGATCCCATTTTCATAATACAGGTGTTGTCATAGGTGTGGATGATTAGAATGATTTCTATGCAAGATGAATGTGACGTGAGACATGAATTAATTAAATTATAAGTAACAGTAGATATTCTTTATTTTTATTTATTTATTTAATTTACGGGATGATCCCATTTTCATAATACAGGTGTTGTCATAGGTGTGGATGATTACAATGATTTCTATACAAGATGAATATGACGTGAGACATTAAATTATTAAATTATAAGTAACAGTAGATATTTTTTATTTTTATTTATTTATTCAACTCACGGGATGATCCCATTTTCATAATACAGGTGTTGTCATAGGTGTGGATGATTACAATGATTTCTATACAAGATGAATATGACGCGAGAGAATGATTTCTATGCAAGATGAATATGACGTGAGACATGGAATAATTAAATTATAAGTAACAGTAGATATAAAGTGGCTTATTCTATTAGAACGTTTATCGAATCGAATTCCGGTCCAGCGGAGGAGTAATGTATGAATGCCTTTCCTAACTCAATTGATAATTCGCTGCAATAGGCGACGAAATCCATCGAGTTTAAAGGAAAAGAAGCAAATATCGTTAGTGGCGGAGATTTTATTTGCCATATCTGTAATTCTATTGATCAGATTAGAATGAAAAAGGCATTTCCCTATAACGGCCTTTTTTAATTATGCCACTTTTTCGATTTACGCCCCACAACATTTCGTTATACGGCAAAAAAAATGCTGTACTATCAAAATGCTGTGTATCGAAATAATTGATTAGCTATACGGGTTTTCGTTTTACGACCAACTTTTTCGGAATGTATCTAGGCCGTAAAGCGAGGTATGAGTGTACTGCGGAAGGAAAAGATTCACTTTGGTTCATTTCGTTTTAAATAGTTCGCAACCGACTATTACAACACCGATACGAAACTTTCCCCGACGGCCATATTTTGTGATGAGGATCGGAATAAGTGTGACGTTCGTAAGTTCCTGGGCTTATATTACGTTTCCCTGAAGTTTTCGCATGGTTCGCGCAAAGTTATGCGTTGATTAAGTTCAGAAGTGTCCGATGAAGGAAGCTTAAAGCGGATATTGTGTTCGAAAGAGGCAGTGAATTACTGCGCCAGGAGTCTTAAAGCGGAAATAATCTTAACGTATTGAAACATGACATTTACGAATTCTCAGAAATCATTTTATCCTTATTCTTGGAAATAATCTTAACATATTGAAACATGACGTTTACGAATTCCTAGAAATCATTTTTATATCATTTCTATACTTACATACTTAAATCCGGTTGCTATCTCGGCAACATTACAATATAATAAAACATGGCACGATTATCCTTCCAATCATCATATAGAAATCCACAATAAAATCACTAGCATCCACTGAACTCAGCGTTCAAAAACGCCGTACTCTATTCATTATCAATTACACCGCAACGAGCAGTCAATACCGACGCGAGCCCGCGGGAGCGGAAGGTGTCAGGAGCAGGTTTGATTAATAAATTAACACAGCAGGGGCGCTCGAATTCTCCACCTTCGCCGGTGCCCGCGAGATCCTTTTCGCGCTGACTGGGGTCCGGCAATAAATTAAATCGTCCGGTTAATTGCGAATTCGCCTCGAGATAATTACCGTTCGGATTAAGAGAGAACGCGAAGTAAGCCCGAGAAACGAGAAAGGCCGCTCGTCGGATCGAGCCGGCATGGCAGGCGGAAAGAAGAGAGAGTGAGAGAGAACGCCTACGCTTGGCCCAGGCCTGAAACGATCTTTTCTTTTCCATTCCTACCCCCCCAGCCGCCTGCTTCGTGGCTGAAAACGGTCCGAGACACTGCTGCGAGACGAATGACGACCTCGGCAGGATCGATCGCGGTATCATCGCGCGAATGTATCATCCTGCGAGCGCAACGACGTGACGGATGCGAGCGAGAGAGAACGAGAGAGGGCTTGAGACGATCGTTCGCGGCGCTGGTTGCGAAAAAAACCGCGCCGACGACCTGCGACCGCCTGATGGATACTGATTTCGCGCGAACCTCGTGTACGCGCCACTCTCGATGGGCCGGATTAATGTAACTGTTTGCGATGACTGTTCCGAGGAGTGATTCGAGACATTTGTTCGACCGGCTGAAACTTAAAGATGAATCTGTGGAGTCGAGGCGCGAGCGATTTCTGGGAATCGGACGATGTGGAATTATTGTTATTATTTGTTAATTAAGGAGCGAAGCCCTTTGGTGAAATGTGGAAAGAGAGGAAAGAGATAACGAATACTTAAACAATCAACGCAAGATAGAGCAATTAATACTAAATTGAGACTAAATTAACGTGAAATATAGAAAGGAGAAAAGAGATAACAAGTACATAAACAATCAACGCAAGATAAAGAAACTGATACTAAATTAAGACTAAATTAACGTGGAATATACAAGTTAAAACTAAAATAGCGGAGTGATTCGAGACATTTGTTCGACCGGCTGAAAGATGAATCTGTGGAATCGGGGCACGAGCGATTTCTGGGAATCGGACTATGTGGAATTATTGTTATTATTTGTTAATTAACGAGCAAAGCCCTTTAGTCAAATATAGAAAGAGAGGAAAGAGATAACAAATACATAACAAGCAACGCAAGATAAAGAAACTGATACTAAATTAAGACTAAATTAACGTGGAATATAGAAGCTAAAACTAAAATAATGCAAAATAAAATGAAATGCACGGGAAACTTGATTACTACAAAATAATTATTGAAGAGATAACAAGTTCACGACACTGCGCTTAAAGATGGAGAATGATACTAGTGCGGTGTGCTTACGGCGGAATGAACGGTCAAACAAAAACAGGAACTACAGCTGCGCAATCACATCCGAACGTTTCGATCCTATGTGTGGATCCTCGTCAGGAGATAATTGTGTTCTGTAGATCTTGCTTGGTTTAAACATATCCAGATTAAGGAAGCACGTGTTTCATACTGCCGTGCAGGGTACATCTGATTGTTGTAAAGAAGAAACGAATAATCACTCAACTATTTACATATTTACAAAGACAGAAAAAGAACCAAAAATGAATTATTATTATTATAATTATGTACAAGTAAGCTAAACTGAAAAAAGATGTATAATCATCGCAACCCCACACTTCATGTAGAATGATGTTTGTGTCACTGGTAATAGTAAGATTTCAAAGACCGTAGTTTGCGAATATTTCTATCGAAAAACTTTCGTCCGACGCATCCTTGTAAGTCGAATCGAAGTCGAAATATTCCTTCCTCGCGACCGTAAGAACGTCCGACACAGCAGTCTCCATCTTCCTCATTCGTGCGGCTCGTTCGAACCGAGTGGGACGATGCGTTAAAGTAGTTGGCAATCTTGTTCGCGAACAATGGTTTCGCGAGGGCCCGTAAACAAACCGGCACTAATTTTCCACTCGTGCCCCGCGATCGTAACTGGCCACAAGAGCGAGAACACGGACGGCAGGCCTTTCCTTCGTCACGCAGCACGGAGTATGGTATAAAGAAATAGGTATTCACCTGGAGGCCGCGCTGTTTTAGATTCATCGAGTCACCTGGCGTGACCGAAACTCGTAGAAAGGCTCGCTCGTAAAATCGAAGGTGCGGAGAGAAAGAGTGGAAAGTGTGGAAGGGACGAGCGTCGGTGGCGGATTCGAGGGCTTCGAGGATTTCGAAGGAGCGCATTGTCGACTCGTGTCGGCCGAGAATTTCATCGAGAGCGTCGAAATGTCGAAGATACGCGAAGTCGCAGAGTCTGAGACTGATGGCTTGGAAATTGCAAGAGTCGAGACTGGAGACTTGGTCCTGGTGATGGTATGGGTGAAAATTGGAAGCGTGGTACTCGTAAGGTCGGAGGCTGAAAGCTCGACAATTGCGAGATTTAAGGTGGCAAGATTAAAAATTGCATGAGTGGATACTGGAAACTTGGTAGTTGCGAGAGTGAGAACTGGAGGCTTGGTGCGCGCGAGATTGGAATCTGAGAGCTTGGGAATTGAAACGTTTAACGGCGCAAGAGTGGAAACTGGAAAGTTGGTAGTTGGTACGTGTGAGGTTAGAAGCCGAAAGTTTGATAGGAGAAATAGGAAACTTGTGACTTTCAATATTTCGAAAATGGAAGTTAACAAGCGCGATGGACGAGAAATATAAAACTACGGAGTAGACGATAGCGAAAGTGCGGTGTCTCTATGTACACGTATACATTATTTCACCCGGCTTGCAGCAGTTACTTGCGATCCTACGATACGTCCGACCGCACGTTCAATTACACGTCCACGAAATTGACCCCTCTCATTGTAAAGCGTACTCGCAGCCCGTAATTATGCGCGCGATAAGTTCGGCTAAGCACGGCGAAAACTTTGAACGACAGCTAACGCGAGTTAATGTTCGCGCTGCTTCCGTCAGGCAATTACTATGAATCAGGCGGCCTTACGTTTACGATTATAGTGCCCGCTACTTGAGGCACTCGTTCCTTGTACAGATTAGCAGCTTACCAACTTTCATAAACGCTGCGTCGAACTTAAATTGCGAATTTACAAAAAAATAAATAAATTACGCCTCCAGCAATACTCGATTAAATCGCACGATGCAAGAAACATCTGAAAATTCTCTGACATTCCTTCGTGTTCCATTATCCGCCGTAATATAACGTTGTTCAAAAACATCAATTTCACACATTGCGCACAGAGCATGAAGAAAAAGTCAGTCATAAAATGCCTAATACGCCGTTCGATTCATTAAAATGAAACCAATCTCGACTTCACGCCAGCAGAAAATTGTCTAAAATTCATCTCCAACAAAATTCACATATCTAGACACATTTGCCTAGCACGAGTATGCTCTCTGCATTCGTAACACACATTCCCATCGACGGCGATCATTCTTCGAATTTAGTCATCACATCTGTACCCGCGAGCAAGACTCCGGCGTCCAAAGCGCTAGCGACTAAATTTTCGCGGCGGTTCCGTTAGAAGCAATCACTATGAATCAAGTCGGACTACGCCCGTGCTTACGTTTACGATTGCTGTAAATTACGCGCCGTTTTTTCCATCCGCCCGACGTCGGGAGCTTCTTCGTCGCGAATATAAGTCTCTGGTACAGTGAATCGCTCCTCTTTGACTACCGAGACGTCTTCCTTCGTCGAACTTGGTTCTTTCGGCGTCTCCTCGCGTCCCGCAAATGAGATTGGCTACTTTTCAGAGTTTATGTCCCGAACCGAGCTTGCCCGTGGGATTATAAGGAGGAATTATCGGCGGGGTCCGCTGATGCGGGTTTATAGGAGACGTGTAGAGGCAAATTGGTTTTTATAAGTTTGTCCCGAGGAGATTTTGCTACTTTTCGAGGCCGTAGCCGCTGGCTGCTGGTGTTTGTGGATTGTGAAGAGTGTGGGCTGAAGGTGGATGGTGTCGGAATTATTAATATATGTATTTCGATAGATAAGGGGTCTGGCTTTGGTGTGAGAAAGATGTACTGTTTGTCTTTGCTTTTCCTCTCTCTTTCTCTTTCCATCCACTCTTTCTGCCTCTGTTTTTTTCTATATCTCACGATGCTTTTCTATGTTCTATATTATAATTCTTTACACGAATAAAAAAGATGATTCGAACGTTGGTCAGAGAATAAATACTATTTACGTGTACATATTTGTAACTTCGTAACAACTATACACCTATACCTCGCTATACGGCCGCTTTTTATACGGCAATTCACTATAACGGCCTTTATTAATTATGGCACTTTTTCGATTTACGGCCCACAACGTTTCGTTATATGAAAAAAAAATGCTGTACTGTTAGCCACCTTCTGTTTAATTTCAGCTGCTTTCGAAGATATGAGAAACGTTTTAACAATTGACTCGTTATACAGCTTTTCGCTTTAACGGCCACCTTTCCGGAACGTATCTAGACCGTAAAGCGAGGTATGCGTGTACCACCAATTCTTCAATCGCGCAATATCACGTTTTTCAATCATTTCAACTTCCCCAAAAACAATGTCCGCAAATGTGCTCTTGGTGCACCGGTTCCTTCATCCCTCCGCAAATCGCAAAAAAAGAAGCGAAAGCAGCAGCGTTTCGCGTGACTGACAACTGCCCCCGACGGATTATCATAAGTGGCCGAGTACCTTCTGAAGGTCAGCGAGGAGGAGGAGGACTTAGGTGGCGAGCGAGGGAAACCCGCTTACCGTGAAATCCGGTCACGCGCGTCTTCTCCATCGGCCGCAGAAACGTATCTCGCGTCCAGGCCAGACACGCACGCTCCACCCCTTTCCAGCGTGCCGGCTCGCGCGAAACTCGTGCGTATCGTCTTTCTAACCTTGCGCGAACAATACTCTCGACTGTCCTTCATCCTTCGTCACTCTCGATCCTCGAGAACTCGCCGGCGGGCCGGAACAGCAGCGAGACTGGCCGACGCTGAATTAGAAGTCGCGGCTAGTTTTTTGTTTTGTTTTTTTTTTTTGTTCTTTTTACTTTTTGCCCGAGACTGTGTCGGTCCATAAATTTCACGGCGTCCCGAAATTAATGCGGCCAAGAGTCTGCTGTCGGCATTTGCGTTTTGCTCTGTTTTCATGTCGTCGATGAAGCGCGCTGCGTTCTTCATTAGACACGTTCGCTTTTCTGACGTCTCGGCGTATTTCGAATGGGTCGTGTTGGTAGGTTTGCGACGGTTTTTGATGTTGGGTATAGAGTATTTATGCATTTTTTTGTTTGGACGCGTTTAACATCTTTTTTGGGGAAAGAAGGGAAAGGGAAGAGAAATGAGTCTGATATCAAGATCAATTAAGACAGAATGACATTAATATATGTACATATAAATTGAAGGGAGAAAAAACATTATTTTAAGATAAAGGAAAATCAATTACACGAAATATAGTTTGATAAAAGTGAAACGTTTATTATGTTTCTTCCGTTTTTCGACAACCCGGCATATCACGAGTGCGTAATGTTCAGAATCAAACTGGGCGCTCGTTGAAAGAGATAAAAAATTCACTATTCGACCAGCACATATTAAATCCGTTCTCGACGATTCACACTGTTTGTCCCAAAAACGATCCCATCTCCAGGTTTTCGCGAATATCCAAGAGTTCATAAAGTTACGTTCAACACAGTATACTCTTATTATTATTAACCAACGCGGGCTTCCACGTCCCAGCGTCGCGCGGTCTTCTTTTTCCATTTGCGCGAATTCGCTTTTATGAATATCGAATATGAACGTATCGAACACTGGCCTCCGCCGTGTTGCGAAGGTTTTTTGCCAGGACGCCAGGTCCGCAAATTCCACCGTGTCATCGAAAATCGTTAAACTCCCTCGTCCCGAACACATTGTAAGGTCGCCTCTTGTTTGCGCCGATTAAAAAATATCAATATCCCCCCACCGTGGAATCCAATCGAGAAGCGGCCGGCGAAAAAAAGTTTCGCAACTCGTGCGGCCATTCTGAGGGCGAGCAAAGGACGTGGCGGGGTGAGAGAAAGAAGGAACGAGCGAGAGCGCCGAAACAAGTCGAATCCGGTAAGGAACGAGCCAGCGAGTTCCTCGCAATAAAGTGGACTTTGTCCGAGATTACCCGATCCATAAGTTCCATTATTATCTCGAAATGAGTTTACGGCCCATAAGCATACGAATCGCGCGCATTTTCCCCCGCAATCAGCGAACGAAAATATCTCAACTCCCGCGCTCCGTGTCCGTTCCTTTTTCACGCGTCGCAGCCGTCAGAGTCCGAGATACCGCGCGACTAAATTAGTATCAGCGGAGCGCACCAGGAATACCAGACAAATAAACGGCCTAACGCTCTCCGTAATCCGAAATTATGAAAAAGAAAGAAAGAAAAGGAATGGCCCATAAACACCGCGCGCGCGCTATCTCAACAGCCGGAATTTCGGGCCGTTTTCGCGTTATCGAAAAAGGCGAGATTGCCAGATTTCTCTGTTCCACCACGCAACGATGTCTTCCAACCTCTCCCTCTCTTACCGCGCGGCAATTAAAAAGGATCAAAATCGAACGTCGTCCGATCGCCCGTTCATTTCCATCTCATTAAGCTCCGCTCGCCGGCTGCCAAGAGAAAGAGAGAGTGAGAGAGAGAGAGAGAGGGGAGGAGAAAAAAAGGTGAAGAAGAGGCGAGGAAAGACCTCGGCAAGCGTCGATGCTCGGTGGCAGCCGACTGGCCCGGCACGTCCTGACTTAGGACCGGCCGATTCCGAAAAAACGCGGCGGAATATAAAGCGACGGCCGGGCGAGCGTATTTTTATGCCCCCGCGGGGGCCATTATCGTTTGAAATACCGCCGATTTCCCGCCTTATACCACCCACGGCGTCGCCCCGACGGCGTCGGACCCTTCGCGGCACGGAAATTACAGCGGCGGAGGCGCGACCGCAAACGCGTTTGGAAATTAAACCGCTTCGCCAGGGCGATAATTCCTCGCCCCGCGTTCGAGAGCTCGCGTCGAGATTATGGGGAGGTGTTGACAAGGAAATTTCATTAGACCGCTCGTTTGTAACGTTGTTGCAGCTCGTGCGGCGCGCGGCTCGCGACTGCGGAATTTCGGATTGTTTAAGGTTTGGTTGTTTATGAGTCGCGCGGGTTTTTGGGGAGGATTACGGAGAAAATCGTGATGGTTGACGAGGTATGTAGGGTTTTGCTGCGTATTTAGTGAATTGAAAGGATACGGTCATAGTTGACAAGGAAATTTTATTTGTATATATATTTTATATATATATATATATGAAATATATATACAAATGAAATTTCCTTTATATAGGGTTTTGCTGCGTATTTAGTTGTCAACTATGACCGTATACTTTCAATTCACTAAATACGCACCAAAACCCTACATACCTCTCAACCATCACGATTTTCTCCGATCCTATACATATACATATATATATATGTATTCATATATATTGTATGTATATATGAAATATAGTTGACAAGGAAATTTGATTGGTATATATATTTCATATATATATATATGTATTCATATATACACCTATACCTCGCTATACGGCCGCTCTTTTTTAATTATGGCAGTTTTTCGATTTACGGCCCACAAAGTTGCGTTATAGGGCCAAAAAGAATGCTGTACTATCAAAATACTGTGTATCAAAATAATTGATTCGTTATAAATTTCCTTGTCAACTATGATCGTATCCTTTCAATTCACTTAAATTAAGCAAAACCCTATATACCTCGTCAACCATCACGATTTTCTTCGTAATCCTTCCCAAAATGGCGTGCGACTCGTAAACAACCAAACCTTTAACAATCCCAATAAAATATATATATATATATATATAATATACATATAATAATTCTCTTTATATATATACACATACATGTATAAAGCAATGAATTTGAAATTGTTTAAAAGCTGCCGCGTTCGAAACTGGAACGTTCTCATCTGAGAACCCCAGGCGCCGTTCCTTAACACCCGAAATCGCCAACGACGAACGAAATCGATCGACTCCGGAAAGGAAACAGTCCGGCCGTTAACATTCATGAATGTTAATAATTTCCACGCGACGCGACGGCGCGAGATCGGTGCCCGGGGGCCCAATGCACATTCGCGGAGGGCAAAACGCACGAATGGTGGCCGATGACCCCGTCTGGCCGGGTCCCTCTCGCCCACGCAACGTCCTGAGGGGGCAGAGAAAGAGAAGAAAAAAAGGAGAGCCCCACGACCGCTCGGATGCGCATGCAAGCCGCCACGAAATCGACGCTGAAACATTGCTAACTTTCCGGGCGCAACGAGAGAGTGGGAGAGACAGAACGAACAAGAGAGAGAGAGAGAGAGAGAGAGAGAGAGAGAGATGGAATGAGATGGAGAAGGAACGATACCGAGATGCGTGCCGAGTTATGTGCGCGAGATGTATTGCGAGAGAGCTGAATTAACGATCGGCAGAGGAGTTAAATTCGGCCGGATAGGATCTGGAGGTGAGACGAGACGATGGAGGCTCGCGAGTTGGGAAACGTCGAAAGCCGGAGATCATCGTTTCGGGATTTGATAAGGCGACGAGCGGCAACCCGCAGGTCGGTGGCAGTTTCGAAATTGAAATTTAATACGGAACAGTTTCGACGCGGCAGACGCTGGCGATGACGGGATTTTTCGATAGGGTTACGTTTCAATTTATTCCTCCTTTCTCGACTGCGTGTTACTTGTTAATGTTGAAGATATTGTATGTCGTTGACAGAGTAGCGCCTGACAAATTTATGTCGTCTACGATGTCATTTAGTGTTTGATCGTACGATGGCTAACCTATGTTAATATACTGTACATTTTTAACCGACTTCATTGTTAGTATACCGTCGAATGTACGTTTGTCTGACACTCAAATTCGATATCGTACTTCAAGTATCAACTTTCGGCATTACCAGTCGGTTAAACTTTAAACGTCAGCGTTCAGCGACAATAAACTCAATGCCCATCTCTCGAGTCAGCTGCAATTACGGATTATTCGCACGCGCATATCGTGCAAGACGAAAACGATCAGCATAACGGGCACGACCGGCAATTAAATTTAAGTGCGCAACGATGCACGATGCATGACTCCGAGGAAGGTAAACAGATATGCACGTTTAATTGCACTTCTGTTATCCCGCGTGCTCTTAATCTCTATTTATATACGCGAGCCGAAATCCTGAAAGCGAACGATGGCGTCACCTAACAGCCTCGGCGAGAAACTTGTTTGAAATAGCTTTCGACGTGGCCGATAAAAGCATGCGCCCGTTGAAGGAGAAATGGCGTCGATAAAAGTACTTATGGATTTCTCTGACCTCAGACGATGTATTGGATGGACATCATGCTGCGGGAATTTGTGTTTCACGGAAAAAAAATATCGACCACGCCAAGAATGAGACGAATTCGACGCTTGAGAACGGTGGACGTTGAAGCTGTGATAAATGTACGGATTGATTCGAGAGAGTGTGGAAAAGGGAGGAAAAAAGCAGTGCTGCCATACGATCAGAAACGGTGCAAAAGTTCAAATTTTTCTTCTGCTCCGAATACACACCGTTTGATAGAGGGTAATTTTCGTCGAGAATATACCACTAGCTACAAGCTGAACTCTTAATAGTTTCGAAGATATAACAATTTTTCAGGAATGAAAAAACGTTCTCAGGACGCTTATCGTTCTTGGTCCCGCGTGAAAGAGCATCGAAAATCATCGAAAAAATACAATCCAACCTATATCCTGAGATCAATGCTTCAGATCTGCGAGGTCCGTGCAAAAACATCAAGAAATTCTCCATTCACACACGGCCTTCCCACACGTTAACCTATCTAAAAAAAAATTTCTTTTGCTTCCGAAAACTCGTGATGCAATTATCGGCAGTGAGTGCTCTATTTCCAGTACAAACCACCCTCTATCGAACTGTATCACCACTCTTCCACCGTATCTGCTCCCATCAGACTCATCGCGTTTCTCAGGCGCGAGAGAGAGTCGCTTCGAAACGCTGGAAAAGAAATATAATCGTCCAGGCCAACGGACAACCGTGGCCTCGGCTTCAGGGCCGTTTCAACTATTATCCTGCCGCCAAGGATGCAGAAGGTGCATCGGTCGGGCCGCGCTGTACTGCAATGCCTCTCCCGTCGCCAGTTCAGAAACAAGAGATCGTCCGTCCCGCTCTCGCAACGGCAAGCGCAAAGCTCGCACGATGTGCGTGTGCCATTTTGCCCGACGATTCCGCGATCGCGGATCAAAATAATTGGTATCCGCGAGAGAGTGCGTTGCCGTAAACGGTGGCTTTTTGCCTTGCCTTCGAGGATCGCTGTTGAAAACGGGCAACTCGGCTCGATTCGATGGTCTTTATGTTCGCGGCGTGTGTGTAAGAGGATTTTGTTGAGGGTGGGAGGAGTGGCGAGAAATTTGGGGTGGATGTGGGTAACGTGGTTGTTTTTGTATCGTTGCTTTATTATACGTGTGGATCAAGTTTTCATTTATTTTTTGTTGCATTGAATTATGTTGCGGTGTATGGGGATCATGAGATTTTGATAGATTCTCGACTTCCACTTTCGGAGTCAGTGATGTATGTAATTGTAGTGCAGATTCTATTGAGACTTCTTGATAGCGTTGTGACACGTATCGTTGTAGGATTCTAAGAACCTTGCTAGAAAGCGTAGTCATCTATGATGTATTTAGAGTTTAGGGACATATATTCTATGCATGCTTCACGCACATTCGAATGCACTCACAAAATTCAACACCAAGAATCTTAGAACCGTCACCAATGTACGAACAATCCGTGCAAAAATCGAAAAATCGTACGATCGAGCGAGGAGCAAGATGACGAAAAGTTCTCCCTCTCTGTCTGGGAGTGTGAGTAAAAATACATTCAGAATCACAGACTGCCACTAACGACTGGCCCGAACCGTCGAGGATCTTGACATCGCCCGAGGCACGTGTTTCGCGCGAGGAGGAGTCCACTTTTATTACTTATTAGCGACGCCCAAAGCGCGCGCCAGTTTGCACGGCGATGCGATTTTAATGATGCGTTTCAAGGTCTCGAGGTCTCTGCCACGGTACGATCGCGCACAACAACCCTTCTCTCCTCTCTCTCTCCCTCTCTCTCTCGCTCCTCAGACTGCGAAAGGCCGTTTGATTACGGTGACAGCTCACCTTATTGTTGCACGAACAACGGTCAGGGTTACGGATTGGATCGTACAGCGTGTAGACTGTAATGTCCGTCCAATATGACTGATCGAGAGATTGTGCGATTTAAATAGCCGGCTTCGTTTTGCTAATATGCGTCAAGATACAACAGGTTATACACGAGGATATTGACTGAGTGAGGAATGATGTTGTATCGACTAGTGTTATTCGGAGGCGAGAATATTGAATTCGATATGTGTCGTTTGTAACGGCCAATATGTGCGGGTGATAAGTAAAAATGTAAAGAATAGTCGTTTATGAGGTATTCTGAATTGGGTCGGTGTGCATTATACGATCAAAGTGAAAGATGTAATTTTCATTTAAAAAATTTTAAATTTATGCGATCACATTTTCCATTAAGATTTTTTAAATGTCAGAGTCGTATGAACGGAAAGTGGACAATGTCGGGATCGTGCGGTACGAGGACGACTTGTTGCACAATCTAGCGTTGGAATAAATCGAGCTTATCTCGTGACAGAAAATTATCGGACTCCCGATCGTCCTACCGCCTTGTACACGATACGAATTTTCGTCCTGCTCATAATTACCGTCCCGATCTTCCCTATTTCAGGGACTTGAAAATGGAGAATATCATGTTCCAAGACGCGCGCAAGCAGCAGATCAAGATAGTAGGTGAGAGACGAATAGTTACGCGACTCGCTGGCTCCGTTTGATACTCATCGCGTTCTCGTTCTCGTTCCGTGCAGATTTCGGCCTGAGCAACATTTATAACAGTAACAATTTGCTGATGACCCACTGCGGCTCGCCGGAGTACGCCGCGCCCGAGCTTTTCGTTGTCGGGAAGAAGTACGGACCGGAAGTCGATCTGTGGAGTCTGTAAGTTGACGAAGTCTTCAAACATTTGAACGGTTGGGTTTCATAATTGTCTATTTTTGCGTTACGTCAAAATCGTATCAATAATTTTAAACATTGAAACAGTTGCGCATTCCACGATTCATTACTTCAATAACATATATTTTATCTGATACAGTAATACTTTGCTGTGTTTCATATCAACATATATTGAATATTTATTGTATGATCAAATCTTACGTATCCTCAACTTCCTTTCAACGTGTGTCATAATAATTGCAACAAATCGTTCCGGTATCACACATTGAAATGACAATGCGTTACGTCAGAATCGTATCAATAATTTTAAACATTGAAACAGTTGCGTATTCCACGATTTATTAGTTCAACAACATATATTTTATCTGATACAGTAATACTTTACTGTGTTTCATATCAACATATATTGACTATTTATTGTATGAACAAATCTTCCGTATCCTCAACTTCCTTTCAACGTGTCATAATAATCGCAAAAAAATCGTTCCGGTATCACACATCGAAATGACAATGTCATCATGCAATAGTGGAGTAGTTTTGTACGTGATGACAACCGGCGAACTCCCGTTTCTGAGTCCGTGCGACGATCAAGTATCATCCGAAGAACGTCGTCGAAGATTAACGAGTCAGATAAATCGTGGCCTGACGGCAATTCAAGAGAGACGAATCTGGTGGATGTCGAACGAGTACAAGAACGTGGTAAGTCATCTCCTGACTCCCACCGCCAGCAGGAGAATCACAATGAGAGAACTTTGCTGTCATCCTTGGATCACGAGCAAGTCGAAGATCGGCCTCAGAATTTTGCCCGAAGCCTACTTGACGGCCACGGAACATGAAGCGGTAATTAAAACTGATTTTCGTGGATAACAGTGTCAAGGACAACGTTCAGATATTGTTAAGTTCAGTGAATGGTTTGTTCGCTTTAAACAGTAAGATGTTTGAAGTTGAGTATTAAACTGTGAATGATATATTAGAGGCGACAGAGTAAAATCAGTAAATTGCGATACATTTAGTGGATGTATTAAGAGTTTTAGAGTGTTGATTGAATTTCATATCGACGACAAAGAGTAATTAAATGTCGAAAATTATAAAGCATGCGATTGTTTTAACTAACGAAACTTCAGATTCCCGTAATAATAATCACGATTATAGATCTTAAACGATGTTGCCAAGATGATTCATATGGATAGTGGAATCGTCGATGCAGAGATAAGTCGCGACAAATATGGAAAGATGGGCGGCATGTACAACATTAAGTAAGAATATCCTTTCCAAAATATTCTCATTGTCAGCAATACGCAACGTTTCACATTAATTCATCGTAATTTTGTCTCATTTCCAAGTCTTCCCATGATCCCATGTGCTAAATATGCAAATATATTGACGGTGCTTATTGCACAATGCGCTCTTCACAAATCTCGTAATTAGCGAGTCACTGATTGCCAGTGCAATATTTTTGCTCAACGAGCTTCGTTCAAGTCATTCATTTTACGACTACCATTTCTTGCATGACACTGAAGAGCACACAAAGTGCGTCACGCCACACCACTGTGCGGTTCTTGCCAAGTGACGCTAAAAAACACAGTATCATCCGGCGAGCATGCCGAAAGAGATCCATGTTCGAACGGATTCACCAGGTACCAGAGTCCACAATATTAACTTTTTCAAACTTCTTCAAAAAACGGGACATAATAATACAGCGGAATAATAGTTGTCTGTATTTTGATTATTTATTTTTAACATTCATTGTCTATGTACTTACATAAGTACAATCTGTTCAAAATGGTAATCATCATCATTCACTGATAATAATATAACGCACAGTAATCGATTCTTCAATTCACCTTGGACTGCCCGGAACATTTCGAAAAAGTGCATAACGAAATCGTCGCTACTTTTGAAGAACAAATCGCAGAACATAATTGTAACCAGTTTATCCGTTGCGTCAGTAGAATTGGGACGAAAGCGTCGGATTGTGAAGCGAAAGCGATTAGACGCTGCTCCCCACTCGATTTTGTCCACGGATTCACGATTTTCGACGGATCGATCATCAAGTCGCCGTCGTCGCGGAACTCGTCCAGGCAAAGCTGGAAGTGTCGATACTCCGACAATTCCGAGAGTTGCTCGTCGACAGAGAAGAAGAATTCGGCGAGGACCGATGACAGTCAACGAAAATCCTGCACTTCCTGCGGCAGATTTCCTCAACGCACTGAACAGACGAAGAATCAGAGTGCTTGGAGAACGGATTCAAGTACTAACAACAAAAGGTGTATTCTCGTTCTGTGGCACAGATTCAGCATTTCAAAAATGTGCTTCACACTTGTCCGCGATTTTAAATGTCTATTTTCCAATAGTCTAGGAGAATGCAAATTCGTGCTTGAGACTCTTTTGATAAAACGTATTACAGTAATCAAGAAACAATTTTTTTTAACTTTTAGATTACATTTGTTAGTGCTAGTATAAAAAGTTTGAATATGTACATAGCGTGAATGTGCCTGAAAGATGGGTCCGATTGAATCATGACCAATTCAATTCCCGTCCTTTGCCGTCATCTTCTGCAAGTCCTGTTTACAAGCATCGTTCATCGTCGCCTGATGTACGGAAGATTATTCGCAACTCAATCATGGAGAAGATTGATATGCGGGAGAACAAAGCGTCAAGGCGTTCCCAACGATGCAACATTTCTGTACGCAAAGTATTAATGGTACATGCTGCATGTATTCATATTATTTAACTTGTAATGTCTGCGAACTGTGTATCAGGGAAACGAGAGTGGAAAATTGAACCCGATCAAGGCGTGCGTTTCATTCAGAAACTGTGATTCTCCGCATTTGGAGACTTTATCGTCGTCGCGTCAAACGGAGAAACTTCTGAGTCGCAGGATTTTCTGCGTCAGCGCGAGTAATCGGTATACAAATGAATAATGACAACATTGTGCTCGATATAGGTGCTTATTATTTGATAGGTCGATTCCGGAGCGACTGTTGCAAAAGAAAGCGGAAGGCAGCGTGCCAAGCAACGCAGGCAAAGAAGGGAGCAAGACAAAGTTGACATCGAAACGATCTTTGATTAAAGAATCTTTGTCTAATTGTTCTTCTGCTTCGACGAGAAACACGCCAAGTTCTCGAAACAAGGTACGAAATATTCGAACGCATATGTTAGCGCACAAAGGAGTACGTAATATACTTTACGTCTAATTGCAGCATTCACCAGAATGATTATTGTACAATAGTACAATACATGTATTTCTGTATGCTGATAGATGTAACGACTCTCGTAACTGTGATCTTAAAATGTCTCATTCGTCAGGAACGCTATTCCGATGACAAATGGTTGAGTTGCATGGAATGCAGTGTGCGAAGAAATGCGCCTAACGAATGTCAATCTAAGAATGTCAGTTCAACGGTAAAATGGGCCAAACACGAGATTTGAACGCGAAATCTCGAGGATTTCACCGATTCGGCAACCGATTAATCAGTGGACCGATCAAATTTGCTTCGATAAATCACGTGTATTTGCACAATTTGCGCCAGTATTATTTCGAAAAATTTTGCGGTAACAATCAATGGAATTTAGTAGTTAATGATTGCTACGATTAAGATAATCAGTGCTGACTTTTAAGAGCGTGCAAGGTGTCATTTGCAATTTACAGCGACAAGAATTTTATGTTCGTCATTTTGATTTCCGTTACAGGTTAATATTTCCGTTTATGTGAGTGTTCGTTATCATTAAATTCGGATGCTGCGTTGTCTAATGAACCAAGATTTGTACCGAACATATTTTCAATTTTATGTGTTCATTGATAATTTGAATTTCGAATTCCCGGGCGAAATGGAACAGTGTATCCAACTGCATACTGGTAACAATCTAAGTAGTTAAGTAACTAGACTAAAATTTAGTAACTTTCCTCCCACCTGTTTTACATAAGGTCAGCATTCACGAATAAACGTATGTATTGGTATTTAAAAGTGCGACATTTTATCCAATATCTTTTGGTCGAACACAATATTTAAAGTTTACAAGTAGTTTACTTATGCCATTTACATTGACGTGCTCGTGAGAATGAGAACTTTGTCATACGGCCTCTGGTGGCAGATATTAACGTCGCCATATTCGTCCAGCAAGTGGCGTCCTCTATGCAGCCATTAGCTTCACGTAATAGTATTGCCGGTCTCTGCCAACGTCTGCCACGCGTTATCTTTTTGGCAGCCGTGAATAACTCTGTTTGTCAGCTCTCGTTCGTCATAAATACAGTGAGAAAATGAGCGTAATAACGGTGATAGGCAAGTTCTGGCAGGAGTACGTGAAGACGACGCCAAAGAAGCTTAAGATAATCGACGCCTACCTGCTCTACGTATTTCTGACTGGTGTCATACAGTTCGTTTACTGCTGTCTCGTCGGCACATTCCCGTTCAACAGTTTCCTCAGCGGATTCATATCCTGCGTCTCGTGCTTCATCCTTGGAGGTAATTTTTCATGCTAATAAATCCGACAAATAAGGTATCGACTCGTACTTTGACGTACGTATTTCATAACCTGTACTTAGCATGTACAGCAATTTTTCAGAGGTTAGACACGTATATGGGACTATACGATAACATAACAAATCATAATTCGTATATTTATATGTATATCTCAAGTTTTATGTCTGCATCCTATGTTTTGTTGGCACATATTTCTCAGTTGTATTGTATGTATTAAAATGTTAAGAGAATGTATATAAAGGTGTGACGATTTACTGTCTCAAGAACGACGCTGGTATGCAAAAGTAAAATGTTTCGTTACAGTTTGCCTACGACTGCAGGTCAATCCACAGAACAAGAGTCAGTTTTACGGTATAAGTCCGGAGAGAGGGTTTGCAGACTTCATCTTCGCACACATTATCCTCCACATCGTTGTAATGAACTTTATCGGATAAGGTTGTCCATTATATTATTCCAAATGTTTTATATCTTTAAGAAGTAAATTAGCATTGAACCACAGTTACGGAGCCTGTTTCTTCCCACTTGTATAAAGGGAAACCTTTAATAAGCAAACATACACAAACCTGTTTTTCTATCTACTTACTGGATACCTCATAAGTGTTGAATAAAATTAATTTTCTTAAGGGTCAAAACTTGGCATAGGTTATACATCGTCAGTAAAAGGCATACTCTTATTGGTCAGACAAAAGGCAAACAATGTAACTACAACAATCTATAATATATTTTATTTACCTTAATTCTCGTACAACCCTAGTTTGGGGGGGGGGGGGGGGGGGTAAATTATATTACGTAGCTAGAATTAATGTAGGACTCCTTATACTCATATTTACAAAGATATTGAGGAAGGATCGATATTCGTATGACGATTAAAGAGTGCAGTAACTGTTTCAATAAGAGTCAAAAGGCCGTGATCGAACCGATCGCATTTGATAAGTAAACTACCGAGAACCGGCCGGTTTCGAAAGTTCCGAGGCACCGTTGTTGTTATTTTCTTTGAATTATTGATCTCTGGTTCCACGGACTCGCATTAGTTTATTCTTCAACTTTATCGAATGAGCGTTTTCGCTTCTCGATCTCGCACACCGCCGTACATCGAACGTTTTACATATTAGAAATATATTTCGGTAATAGATATGTAAACATAAGAAATGAATGCATTTTTACGATATGTGCGAGTAATTACGAGAATTATCAAAATCTTTGTGGTTTGCGGGTTGTATATCGTGGAATTGTAGTGTTTGAAAAATAGTTGAACAGTAAATCGCTGGATGGCGCAGTAAGTTCAATTCTCGAACCAAAACGAAGCATGTTTTTAGACAAATCATAAGTTTAATTATGTAATTAACATTTTATTTGCAGCCCGTGAGTTTAACAAAGTGAAACAAAGATGATATATATGCAACTTTGATCACTTTCATAATCACTAGCACACATGTCGAGCTTCGTATCCATCAAACGTAAACGATCAAATGTATTTTTACTTCTTCACAGACCGCGACACAACTACTCCGGTTCTGAATGTTTCAGCGCTATAAGCTATACAAGGGTTTGGTGGAAATGCTAAAACTTCACTTTTTCGCCATACACAAAGCGTTGTTTCTTCCACAACGATTTTACTTGTTTGACCGCCGCTTATCTCTTCATCATAGTCACCTCTTATCTCTACCTATACGTCACTTAAAAACCTATAAAATAAATACTCGATTAATACTAATAAAAATGTAGTACAACGCATAGACATCGCTACTCGCTTAAAATAAATTCTTTCCCCCGTTCTCGGTTCTTCTTTTGTCGGTGAATTTTTTCCCTCAAATCGAGCTTTGCTTGTCTTTTTTTTTCGCTTTCTCCGATGATGTATGAATATCATACAAGCATGCATTCTTTACATTACGTGACTGCATTGTATGAGTGTAAGTATACTTATGTATATATATTTATGTATATATAATATGCGTGTGAACGAACACAAAAAAAAAGAGGGGGGGAAAGAGAGAAAAAAAAATGGAATTATATCACATAAACAGGCTAGGAAAGTTGAAGGCTGTACGATCCAGCGATTATATAACAAAAGAGTGATGATTAAGTTATGCACGCTCCGCGATACGGGAATAAATAATAAGTTCGTATAATTATGAGAATGCTAAACAAAAATCAGGCTTCTTCGTACGGACGTTTTCTTTTTCTTTTTTAAGACCCTAGTCGCTAATCCAGAATGGATAACGAAAGTGTGTGAATATGTATATGTATGCATATGTATCGATAAGATACAACTTAAGAATCGTTTGAACAGAATTCAGCCCTGCCCGCCCTTTTAATATTTATACCCCGCAATATGAAACGTTAATTTGACAAATTCAAGTACAACGCCTAATACAAAGCTTAAAACGTAAAACGACCTGTTTGTAACTCTTTTTTCTTTTTCACACCCTTCAGAAGACATACATTTATACTTTATACAAAGCTTGTGATCCACTACAAACTGCCACGGATAGTCTTCCATTCTCATTCTTTCTTTGAATGTACGTAGCGTAAGTGGTCATACATGATGTCCCATTTATCATCACTATCATGATTTCATAATTAAATAAATGTCACATTTTTCTCAAATAACCGTACGTATGATACGATGTATAATAAAATAGATGTATGTCATAGTTTCATTCAAGAAAATATCGATGTCCTTGAGGTATCAAAAGGGTACAAGCATAAAGAGCGCCCAATCTGCCTTTTAGAAATAAAAATATTCTTCCTTAGAAATATGGTATAATCCTAACTACTAGAGGCATGTTTTAAATGTTCATGATAAATGGGATACCTTATATAGCAGATACCTTTGCAATATTTCATTCTCCTTTCTCGTAGACCATCGAAATTTAGAGTCTCGCTGTCTTTCCAAAAACAGTTCTTAATCCGGACACGTGAAAATTGGCACAACGTCGACGTTCAAAAGTGTTTATGGCACTGAGCAGTTTGGATCGATTCGATATCGCGCGCAATCGCTTTTGGATCCAATAATTTACGCATGAACCAATGCAAATTTCAACGACTTTCAGCGATCTGTTTCTAACGGTCGGCAAAACAAGAGAATAATTGCGCGCGGAATGTGATTCCTCGTTGAGACAGCTCCCTTCTCCCATTCTACAAGCCCAAACATACCAGCTCACAACTATCAATTACTCCGTACATTCGTACAAGTTCCCCGTTCACTACGCCAGTTCCACTTACTAATCATCGATACCATTAGCATCGTCGCTACCCGTCGCTCGTCTTGCTCGACAAAACATGGCATTCAATTCCCTCACACACGCACACACCCACCTCAACAGTCAATTACTCCCCCAATTACCATTCAACGTTACCCTAAAATAAAACTCTGCCACGCCCGCAATCAAGTTGCAACCTAGAAACCGTCACACAAACACACACACACTCACACATTGCGCGTTCCGTACTCTCAAGGCAATTTCTTTCCCATTCAGAGGATTCAATCAAGCCTCTCTCAAAGCCTTCATCGATGAATATTACCCCGTCGATGCGACCCCTTACATGAGTATATCGTTCACAACCTCTCGGTATTTATCCGTAAAACACCTGACCGCCTCTTTCGCCGATCGAGATCGACCGGGCGCGCACGATCGGATTCGTCAGTTCCGTCAATGAGACCGCGTTTCAAATACTCCCACGTCTCTACCTCGGCACGCGCTCCCTTCGTCCTCCTCCCTACTACTAACCCTCTAGCCGCCTCTGCCCGTGTCGTCGTTTTAAATCAGTCATCGGCGATGAGTGCGGGCAAATTCTCGCCGTCGCACGCAACTCGTCGCCACACCAAACAAGACGCATTCTTGACGCGCGACTATATGAAGCTCCGCAACCTAAGTTTCAAAACATACTGGTCGGCTCGCGTTCCCTGTCTCGCCTATGCTAACGCGTGGCGTCGTTAAATGATGTTCAATCCCCGTTGGGGGCGAGTCGAAGTGAGTACGGTGGCCGAGGCCGACAAAGACAAGCATAGCGTCTCCTCGGATTCGTCTCTTGAGGCCGTCGAGGTGGCTGATGCGCTGGTGATGTCGCTCTCGGACTTTCGGTGTCGCTCCAGATACTTCTTGCGCGCCGTCAGACGCATGTGCTCTTTCCGACGCTGAAGAATTCGCTCACGCTCGACGGACGACTTTGAGAAACGACCGCCCAAACTCGACGGCTCCTCTCCGCTGTTTGGATGTTCAAAGTAGAGGATTAGTGATGTGCTGATTTTGGCGTCAGATTCGGATGAGCCAGTCGGATGTGGTCGATAAAGTTAAAACGTTGAGGACGATTATTATATGTTGGAACGCAGGAAAGATATATTTTAGTATTTAGAGGGAAACTTTTGTTTAACGCGGAGTTCATCAGTTTGGCCTCTGTGAAAGGGTCAGATGTTAACGACGGTCAAGTGACAATGGTGCCGATGAATGAATGCAAAGCGTACGCGCATATCATAGTGATTTCCGTACTAATAAAATGAGAAACAGTGTGATACGATGTGTCAAGATATGAATACTGCTTTTGAAGTAGCCAGCTTGAGGAAGTAACAATGTCTCAAGTACCGAATTTGATATTCTGATTCGTTTAAGGAAATTGGAGTAGAAGCCATTTACAATTGCACAGTAGCAAGAAAATTGTATGTAAATGTTGCAAGGCAACAGAATAGTAGCGATAAATTGAAACGTATGAACATGTTACATTTATTTAACTTCGACGACAATTTGATATCCAATAAGCTGGAGTCGAATTTGAATCTGGTCCGAACATAGTGCCATGACACCGAACACATAAAACACAAAGAAGTGCATTTTGAATATATTACCTATCGGCGATGGGCATGTCGAACCTTGGATCTGGTGAGTTTTGTACCGACGAACTTGGTAAAATCGGCATCGGCATGGACGTTTGAGTTTGCGGGACGGACTCTGACTGTGGCTCCTCGATCATATGATGAGGCAACGGTAAAACGCCGTCGAGGATATTCTCGACGGTCCATTCGACTGAACGTGTCATTCTTAAGTCTTCCAGGATGACGTTTCGCGGATAATGCGGAAACAGTTGCTGTACCTAGATCATCAGAAAGAAAACGTAACTCAAGAGTCCTCCGTTTCAAGTACCTACATAGCATATCCTATGACTAAATTCCATTCTACCGTCTTCAAACTTGCAACTCTCAATCTCGCAATTATCGATCGTCTAGCTTAAAAATTCTCCAATTCCCAGACACCTTATTTATCATCCATACTACTTCACTCTTACAACTATCCACCTCGCAAAACAACTATCGTTTCGCGGATAATGCGGAAACAGTTGCTGTACCTAGATCATCAGAAAGAAAACGTAACTTAAGAGTCCTCGGTTTCAAGTACCCACATAGCATATCCTATGACTAAATTCCATTCTACCGTCTTCAAACTTGCAACTCTCAATCTCGCAATTATCGATCGCGTAGCTTAAAAATTCTCCAATTCCCAGACACCTTATTTATCATCCATACTACTTCACTCTTACAACTATCCACCTCGCAAAACAACTATCGTTTCGCGGATAATGCGGAAACAGTTGCTGTACCTAGATCATCAGAAAGAAAACGTAACTTAAGAGTCCTCGGTTTCAAGTACCTACATAGCATATCCTATGACTAAATTCCATTCTACCGTCTTCAAACTTGCAACTTTCAATCTCGCAATTATCGATCGTCTAGCTTAAAAATTCTCCAATTTCCAGACACCTTATTTATCATCCATACTACTTCACTCTTACAACTATCCACCTCGCAAAACAACTATCGTTTCGCGGATAATGCGGAAACAGTTGCTATACCAAGATCATCAGAAAGAAAACGTAACTTAAGAGTCCTCGGTTTCAAGTACCCACATAGCATATCCTATGACTAAATTCCATTCTACCGTCTTCAAACTTGCAACTCTCAATCTCGCAATTATCGATCGTCTAGCTTAAAAATTCTCCAATTCCCAGACACCTGATTTATCATCCACACTACTTCACTCTTACAACTATCCACCTCGCAAATTACCTATCACAATATTCCAAAATTTCGCCAACAAAACTCACTTGTCTCGCCATGGCATCCATTTGAGAGTTGGTATGAGCGAACGTGGAGAAATTTCCGCGCAGCCTATTGTGAGAGACTTCGACGGAGAAGCTCGGCAGCCAGGAAACATAGCGTGAGCCGTCGAAATGGAAGAAATGGTTGTCGTTCCTTCTGGCCGGCGTTTGCGGCTCGGGCGGCATTTCCGGCGTGATCTCTCTGTGGTTGGCCTGCATACTGAGCGCGAACCTGCACGTGGGACAGGACGTGTCCTGTTCCAGCCAGGACTGCAAGCAGGAGTTGTGGAACAAATGGCCGCAGGGCAATCTTCGCGCGCTGTCCATTTTCTCCCAGCAAATCGCGCAGTTGTCGGAATTTTTCGCCAGCTCCTCCTGCGACGCCATTGGGTAGCTGGAAGAAAGGTAACAATGAGAGTTAAGAAAGTAATAAGGCGATAAGGTGATAAGGTGGTGAGGTGGCGAAGTAGTAAGGCACTAAGGCAGATAGCAGAGTACGTAGTGAAGATGAACTAAGCTCCCAATTTTCCACGTACAACCTACGAACTCTGCGATTACCGATCGAGCGCGTTGTGGAAGTTTCAAAGTTTTAATTCACGTAATTTTCGCTTCTCGTACGTTCTAAATTTTTCGGAGGACTTCCGGAAAGTTCTCTTCATCATAAAGAACGTCGCGCTGGCCGCGTTCATTTATACATCCTTCGACATCGAAAAACAAAGAACAAAAAGAAGCACAATGTCGCCAGGGCATATTTGACAAACATTCGCGCGCTGTTCATCGCAATTCGATAAATAAAGAACATAAACAACCGTCGACGTAAAAATAGCAAACGATCCGCGGCCAGCAAACAGCGAGATATAGGAAGTGCGGGAAGCGTAGCCAAGACGATTATCGAAATCGTTCTAGCCACGAGGTGCTCGTGAGAAGCGTCGAAGGGGTTGGGCCGGGGTGGAAAATTTGTACCAAGGACCCGATAAAAAGACCGAACTCGTGGAGGGGTCGGACGGAAGAGCGCCAAAATGTCGCGGCCAATATTATCGTCCTGCGAGTTTCGGATAAGAGGAGCGGGCAGATTGGGAGTCCAAGTATCCGTGCATTTGGCAGTCTGCCTAATGCGAGATCCGACCGTGTACGACCCGCGGACACGGCGTACGTAAATTTCGTTCATCGTTCCAACCCTCAACCGTGACTGGTCGGCACCGGGAAGCGGGTGAGAATCGTTCTTTAGATCGGAAACGCCGGACTTTTTTCGTGCCGCTCACGGAATGATGTAGAATCTTGCCGTTGACCCGACGTAACAATAATTCTTCGTTTCGGGCAACGTGAGGAAGACAGTGGCACGCAATGGGGCAATTTTGTATAATGTCTCCCGTTTCTGGGTTGTCTGGCGTGCAGTTTGGATTCTGATACTGTACATTCCGCAGCTTTCGGACTCGCACAGTGCCGAATGCGAAACCGTCGATATCGCGAGTTTCAGTTTTACAGCTTCCAATTCTCGCGCCATCGAGCACGGAACTTCGGATCTTGACGACTCGAAACTTTGTGACTTCTTCATTCCGCCCTTCCCAATTTCCATAGTGCCGGACTTACGACCTCCAATTTGGCAGCTCTTAATGCCGCACGTGTACACTCACTTTTGCTCCATATGACTGAGAACCGCCAGATAATTCCTGTGCTTGGTAATCCTTCGCTGTATCTCGTAGAAGAGGTACCTGAGCTGCATGCAAATGACGAGCGACGCCATGCTCAGGAAGATGTTGCTCCAGAGGAGCATGTGGACGTGGTGAAGGAAGTCGACGGCCAAAACGGTTAGCTCCGATATGAGGTCCGTGTAATACGTCAGCGGACCCCTCTTGTCCCACGAACGTTGCGTCGATGTTCCGGCGCCACGCGTGTCGTACAGATGTATCACGTAACGCAGCATCACGTGAATCGTTCGAACTCCCAACAGTATGCACTGTGAACCAGAAAAGAGTCATGTGTTATCCATCGGATACCCTAGAACTGCAAAATTAATTTTGTAACACAGAATTTTGTACGTGAATGTACAACTGCCAAATGCGATGAAAATTATTAATTTCTAAACCATGAAATTTCGTATGCTCCTCTGTTACATTAACATATCTTAACTCTCGAAATTTCAAGAATTTCTGCGATTTTCTTAAGCGTGTCCAATTTTTCCTTAACCCTCGGATTCCCACGATGGGTCAATTTGACCCTACGGCTGATCGTCAACCTATTTTTTGAGCAACAGTACAATTCTTGCCTACGAAAATTTAAGCGACGTTGCAATGGATTTTAGACGTTGACAATCTGTTTATAAATTGTTTACAACTTTTGTCGAGCAAAATTATAATTTTTCGCGACAAATTTCCAGAATTGTTACTTATAACACATAATCTAATAATTATAACAATAATGTTCGTGTTACGTGCACGCGTTGAATTTACTTTGAGGTTCTCGTCTCACATAAATCTAGACAAATAAAATGTTTATGAACTTAAAATGTCGCGTTGTCGTCCTGCAGGAAGGGTCAGAATGACCCATCGTGGGATTGCGTGTCTCATTTCTCAGTCGGGTGTCCGAGAGTTAAAGTTAAAGAAAATGCGCCACGTGTGTACTCCGAGTCGCAGGCAGTACAATGCACGGCAAACAAGAGAAAAAGAAAGAGGGATGATTGATTTGCGAAGGAATAAATCTACAAGCCTGCATTCTGCGAAAAAATGAGCCGTTTGCCATTTTAATACATGACCATGATACAATATCTGCAATAGCTTAGGCGGCACGTAAATTATATCTTCCTTTTTAAGCATCATAGGACACCGAAACACTTAAGGTGCGCCTGAAGTTTTCGATTACCACGTACTCGCTAGTAGAAGAGCACTAGGGTACCGAGGATATATACACCAGTCGATTCATTATTCACTAATCTACCTCGCGAGCTGACGCGTTCGTAGCGACAAACGTCGGACGTAAATGACGCGGCAAGTTGGCGCAATTAGCAGTACATATAATCGTTCGAACAGTAGCACCAATACAATAAACTGAATAAACGAATAAGCGCTCGTTCTTCTTCCAACGAAAACAATTCGACTGCTTGAACGATCGAACTTCGTCGAATCGACGGACCAGGTGTTCCTCAAAACGCAATTGAGCAGTTTTTATCGCGACAGACGACCTCTTCGTCAGTTTTACCGGGCCTAGGTCAATATTCACCTACGTCAGGTCTGTCCGTCTCTCTCTCTCTCTCTCGCTCCTGCCTTCTTCGCATCGTGACTCACCTGTTCTCCCTCTCTCACCTCGACAGTCCACTACCCTCTACCTCTCCCACGCTAAATGTGAACTTGACGTGGCCTCACCTGCTGCTGCTCGCCAACCGGAGGAAAGGCGCTCTATCGAATAGTACACGTGGCCAACTTTCTCAATAAACTTTTATGCCCATTGAACGCGTACGAACTTCGCATTGCCAGGCCGGCTCATACGTTATGTACCTCAAATGTATGTGTGAATACGATCAGCGAGCGTGCGCGCGCGCGCGGTCGATGAATATGGATGAAAATTGCTAGGTGCTAAGAATGTGTGATTCGTATATATGTATGCATATGCATATGTGTCGTTTTCTCGTCGAAATCGACGAGCCGCAGGAATTCTGTGTAAAACCACTTATGCTCGGGCATTTATCGAGGAGTGTGTATCGAGGAGTTAGTTTCTGTTTGGCGCAGCGACGCTTGGCCGGAGAATTTTATTGCGTGTGCTTAGACGTGTGTTTCTGTATGGCGAGCCGTTGCTTTGTGTGCACTGCGATTATCGCAGCGAGGTCTGTGCAGCGCGAAAGAGAATAGAAGCGAGTAAATACGTGGGTAATTTGCCGGTGTCTGACATTGGCACGGGAACAATGTCGGCAGAAGGAACGGACAAGTCGTTCTCTTCTATCGGTGTCGCGATTAACGTTGCAAGCTCGAAGTTTTGCCGTTTCAAATTTTTCCGTCCGCCGCCAGTTCCGGAGTTATGAGTTTGGCCATTTTTAATGTGTCACTCATCAGCTTAGCATGCAGTCGTTCGTTCAAATCCTGCAGCCTCCTACTTTGTCACTTCTAACTATGTGACTCTACCGACTTTCCGCATTTCAATGATGCACGAACTAATTCAGTCGCTTTCAAATTTTAAGACTTCCAAACTTCGCCACCCCCACATTCGAGATTCGGTGTAAATGTTAATTACACAGAGTCAGAGCTTTGACATTTTTAATCTCCCGACTGTAGACCCTGGACATTTTTATTGTACAACGTTGAAAACATTACGATTTTTAATCTTTGATGATACTTCAAAATTTGCGCTCTTTCGACCTTCAAAAATATTTGTTGAACTGTTTGAAACCATTGGATCGCGACAGACGTCCTTTTCGTTCATCCACGCGACGATTACAATCGCGCGATTCATAAGACGCAAAAGAAAAACGTACTCGGGCACATAGATAATTTGCGAGCGGCTGACACTGGGACGTAAAAAGTGCCGCTAGAGTCGCGGGAAGGTAGGAAAAATCGTTTATCTTGATAAACGACCGCGAACGGTCAAGGGTCAATCGCGATTCACGAGGTTACGAAGACTAATTGCCTCCCTCGAGCCGGGTCGATAATCGATCGTTGTCCACTGTCAGCGACGCTCGCTTCGAAACTAATTCACGTCCGTGAACGGTTCGAATAATTTAATATTCGAAATATTTCACTGCCATCCCAATGCCACGAACAAACGTCGACTTTCCTTTACTGTCCAAACACTCAAAAAGCCGTACGTTTACTTTACGAATACTTTACCAATCTACTCAAAAACGACCGTGCGTTATCGATAAGCTCTTCAAAGTCCGGCATATTATCAAACGACAACAAACTCAAGGAACATGATTCACCGCGAATATCGATCAAACAAAAGTACTCGAATTTATAACTACGTGGATATTGGAGATCCTATGGGCGGTATTCATAGAGAGGTCTTAAGACCGTCTTAGACAGAATTTTTACCAATAACCACTCTCTAAATTCGAATTAAGACCTTACTATGATTTAACTATTTTTTAACAAAAGTACTACATCTAGCACAACTGTATATGTATACGATCACTACCGATGTGTCCGTGTTACTCTGCACTCTACACAACTTAACCCTTTGACACCAGACTGAAAAGTAAGACACGCAATCCTACGATGGGTCATTCTGACCCATCCTGCAGGACCACAACCCGACATTTTATTTGTATAGATTTATGTGAGACGAAAGCCTCAAAGTAAATTCAACGCGTTATAAAATACTGACGACATATGACAAAAAAATTAAATTTTGCTCGAAAAAAGTCGTAAACAATTTATAAACAAATTGTCACCATTTAAAATATATTGCAACGTCGCTAAAATGTACGTAGGCGACAATTTTTAATTTGCTCAAAAAATTACGATCGGCTTCGGGTCAAATTGACCCATCGTCCGTATCCGAGCGTTAAACACGATTCCCTATTGGATCCATTTTATTGCCGCCTATTTCATGACTCTGATCACAGGGTCTCCAGCAAGTATTCGAACGCGTATAACTGTCCAAGCGCTCTGACAAAAAGGTCCGCGAGCGAGTAGTCGAGTTTCACGTTTAAGATCGTTCCGCTGGCCACGCCACGAGGAAATAAACCCAATTCACGCGGTGACATCGGCGAAACGAGGCCTGAAATAGGACGACGGCAGAATCTCTCGTAGATCGTCGCGTTCGGAAGACGAAGACGTGGATACGAGACTCACTCAGGCGCGCGCGCGCGCGCAAAAGTTTCGCGACGCTAACGGTATCAAAGGCGGTGAGATAAGAGAGACGCAAGGAAGTGGAAGAGAGAAGGAAACGGAGAGAGGAACATCGAAGACCTCGTTCTCAATGCAGCGAGATTAACGGTACCCGCGCCGCCCATGTCGCGGATATTTCTGTCCGGCGCTAAGGAGATACGTTAAGTGGAACACTTTGTTACTTGTTTGCGGCATTTATTTGACCAAACGCCGTAATAATCCTGCCTCACGACTCGTCTCTCTGCGTCTTCTGGCGTGTTCACCTAGCGACTCTGGTGAAGCCGGCCATTTTTCCTGAGCGGACGCGGTTTATTGAAGCAGACGTGTGCGGTAGGTGTAGGTAGGTCAGATATTTCTGTTGGGACTGTGATACTAGGATATGTGGAACGATTTGGGGCTTGGATGCTGGTGAAGGGTTCCGTGTTCGATGCGTCGGCTTTGACGCGTGCTGTTTCGATCGCGTTTGAATACGATTTCGGATGCTGAGTATTATTTTGAATGCCCGCGAATCGTTATTTCAGATTCTATTCAGCTATTATTTCGGCTGCCATTCGAGTACTATAGTGTACTATGTCGTATGCCGTGCCATTCGAGTACTATAGTGTACTATGTCGTATGCCGTGTGCTATTCGGACGTAACGCGGATGCCTATTTATTTAGATGTAACACGGATTCGATGTGAATGCTAACCGAATCCAATCAGCTGAGCCCCGGACACAATGCCGTCGCCATGCGGCCGCGATATGGACACAATACGGATACAGATCCGGATTTAAATCCGACGCGAGCCTGTTAGGACCTATTCTCGGCCTAGTTCGAGATCCGGATATAATAACGACGCGATGCGAGTCTGAGTCAGGTGGGATTTAAACGCGGAGTAGACACTGTCCGGATATATATCAGTACGATGCGATTCGAATTATACTTAGACAGTAGATGCACATTGAACGAACGTGATATCTACCATCTCACGAGCCACACTGATCAACTCTACTTTCTGCACATTCGTCAGCTTCATTACCACTAGCATTTTCTGTACTCCTCATTCCCTCCAGTCGAAAGTCGGAGATTTCAAAAAAGGGTTGAGAGTTGATCGTTAATTTCATTACGTAACGCGACATAAAGGCAGGTCACACGCGAGTCCTCTGAATTTCTGGCATGGACCAGTTTTTTTAATCACCCGCGTGGACACTGTGCACGCGCCATAATTCATGGCATACGCGTATCTTTCCTCTTTTTTTTTCCTCTCTTCAACGCAACACCCTCCTTTCAACCGTATATAGATAAATGCGGCAATCTCAGAGAGAACTCTGCGCAAAATCTGCTCGTAACTCACCTCGGCCGCCATGAAGGCGAAAGTGTTAAAGGTCACGAGGAAGAAGGCCGCCGCAGTGCACAGTAGTAACATGAAGGAGGACAGTGCGAAGATCGCTGCCAAAAGTCCGAGGAGACGAGCGTGACTCCATCCTGGCGTCGTCGGCGAGAAGGACAACTGGAAGCAAAAATGTATCCCATGATCGAAGGCGGTAGAGTGCACATTTTCTAAGTCGTACGCTGGATCGAAAAATTCGGGCACAACGACGGGCGAAAGAACGAAATCGAAATAGCAGTCTCTGCCCAAACGACAATTTGTGTCTGATTTATACTGATTGAATACGAAGGATAAAGTTATATTGAAAAACATGGTATATAAATGTACGATATGTATAATATGTATTTCGTTAATTGCATGCACAGGTGATAGGAAAGACTCTATTTAATGGAGAACTTTGTTATATGACGGTGCGTTGTTATTGGGTCGTCTCGTGGTCTGTGCTGCGATTTTTATTGCAAGTTATTGTACGCGCACGTAGACTCATATGTGTCCAGCGCGAACGGCGAGTGCAGGTAACGGCGACGAATAGATCTACGAATGCATAGATGCATGGGTATGTAGATTAGCGAATGTACTGAGTCATGAATATAAATACTCGTAGATATGCAGATCTACGCATGCATAGATCCATAGGCGCGCATATTCATAGATCTGTAATTCTACGGATTTATAGATTTATGCAATTGCAACTGCAAACATATGAAATAACATGGATCTGCAATTGCGCTCACTTGTTCCCCTTACATTTTCAATAAATTAATCGATTGGGACTACGTAGGGCAGCTACAACGAATCGAATGCGTAAAGAATAAAATCTGCACCTTTTGTCGATGTTTCGTTTCGTGCAAAATTCTTTTCGGTACCATATTTTCACTTAGCACCCATGAATCTTTAGTCGACGCGTTTACATTTTCTATAAATACAATCCATTTGCTCCGACATGTTCATATAGCCCGAGTATCATGCCATTCATCAATGAATCAATACTTCAATACCTAATTAACCCAACGACCCAAAAGGACATTCAATATAACATATCACTGTCAAACGAAGTATCAATATCAAGCATCAGTCGACAGAGGGAAAATGTATGACGCAAAATCACTTCAACGTACAATCGTGAATGCCCAACAAAATTCACTCCACCGTTTAATAATAATAATAAAAAAACCCGAACTTTCTTGAACGACTCCATAAAAAGAACTCATAAAACCAGCAAGGAAGCAAACCATTCGAAATACCGTCTGCTCCGACCCGGCGCACGCTCGGAAATAATTAACAACATTCGCTCCGGCGCACATTAATTGAAACGAAGACCGGCGCGCATAATGTTTAATAAATTCCCGTCGGCCGGACGCGAGCGCAAAAACGAAAAAGGCAGGCCGACCGGGGCATGTACCCATCCAGTAACCTCGTTACTTCTATTGGATTATGCTAACGGGATCACCGAGAAGGATCTCGATTTCGTTGCGTAACGCGCAGAAAACAGGCCGCCGCCACTGGCCGATGAGTATCTTTCTCGGTAGGCCCGAGCGCAGTGGCGTGCCATTTGAAGACTCTCGTGATCTTGTTAAACAATTGACAGTGTCGGACGCTTAAGATAGAGCAGTGTTTCCCAAAGTGTGGTACGCGCTGCACCGGGTTAAAAGTAAAAAAAAGTTTAAGTTAGAAAAAAGGAGCAGGCTATTGGATGTGGAACAGCTGATTGTCAGATTAAAATTGACAACCAGGGAACCAAATTATGGTAATCTGTCGTCTTCTCATTGATTATAATGAATGTTATTTATAATGTAATTTTTATTCGTTTTATTTATATTTTATTGTATTAAAAAGGAAAAAATAAATATATTTTGATTGTTATTATAGTATATGAAATATTTTTTTTTTACACGGGATATTCTGTGTTTTACGAAAATTATAGAAGGGGGTACAGAGATGTCGGAAGTATGGGAAACACTGAGATAGAGGAACGGGGAAGCCGCTTATCGTTCGCGAGCGTCGGATTATTAGCGAGTCCGGCTATTGTCCGTACGGAACGGCGAAACTGATCAGTGGCGACGACGTTTTCTGCCGCTGGGTAGTGATGGGTCCACGAGACGCATTGTAAGAGATATTGAAACGAATCTAGCGTACCTGGTTTTACCGTTAAGAGGCCCATGGGCTTGTATTTGATTTTTGCATTTTTAAGGTTCTTATATTGTCTATGAATAGAAGCCAATGATCTTCTAAACGAAAACTGGTTTATTTTGAAGTAATATTTATTTGATTGATGAATAGTTATTTTTATTTTAAATATTGCAACAACAGAACGGTATAAAATTAAAAATTATTTTTTCATGTCTTGAAAAATTATGAATATTTAAGACAAATGATAATTGTAAGAAGCGATTAATATATTAGTTATTTTCATTCGGTATCTGTTGCATCAGAGCAATCCAAGCCAGTAGTGGAAGAATTGTTATTTTCGCCCTGATCCAATTCTATTAATTCTTCATCACTTCCATCACTAGCAGCTACATTATCAGATTCACTTTCAAGTCCATGATTGCTTTCGAGGATAATTCGCAATTTTTCGTTTAATATATTGGTCGCTACTTCTTGCCCATTTACAGCAATACACACATTTTCATTTGTTTCTAAAGAAAGGCCTATGGGCTTCTATTTGGAAAGCAAAATCCAAATATAATGAGTTTTGAGTCAGTTTGAGCATTCACTACTTTCGGTATAGGCTGGGTAGACTTGAAAGTGTTGGATCGGTCTCGAAAGTCTGGACGATTCGATGGTTTAGGTTTAGGTCCTACGTCGAGTTTTGAATCAACGGTACTATGCGCGTAAGCATGTCCTGTATTGTATGCGGATTTAAATTTGAATGTGTTTATGGGTTTAAGAACGTTGTACGGGTTTGGTTTTTAAATGTTTGACGTTTTGCTAACGTTTGTCAGAGCTTGAGTAGAGCACTATGCAGGTTTGATTTTCTCTTTGATGTTCAATCATTACCCCCTTTCTTCTATCCTATGTTCTTCTGTACTACTTATTTTTTCGTCTCTCTTCTGTCTTCTATATTATAATTCTTTTTAGCCATATATATATATATTCTCATCTACTACAGGACGTCGGCCCATAAATCTAAATAAAGCAGAAAATTACTTGAATCCAGGATGATGTTCTTCGTTCACGAAAAAATTCAAGACTTTTATGACACTCGACGCCTCCGAAAGCTTTTTCAGAAACTTTCCAAGAAATTCGCGAGCAACTCGAAAAACGTTTTCGAACCCTCTCGGACTTCATCTCCGAGATTTAGAAATCTTGAGCTGGCTAGGATGCCATCACTACAGCTGAACAACGGCCGGAAAATTATTCGCCACGAAGTTCGCGTGCTGCAGGCAGATTATCGCGCGAGGATGTTACCTCTCTAAGGTGGTGCGAATCGCCGGAAATTACGGACGCGAAGCTGTCGGTACGTTGACGATGGGTAGGTACTCGGAGATAAACGATTTTGCGGAAATCGATTAATATATGATCGCTGATGCATTACGGGCACGACGACGTCGTTTATAGCACAAGACGTCCCATGATCACTAATTCAACCGAGAAACCGAAGACAAAACATTTATCCTGCCTGCCTCGAAGGCGTAGAATGCAACTTTCTCGTTGACCCTCAAAATTGATCATTTCTCCACATTGCAACCTCAGAAGTTCGAAACCGTATAAACATATAATCACGCAGGCGCCAGTTTCTAAGCTCGTAAACCTCTGCGTAGCTCAGCATTTATTCCCGACACGAACCGATGTTTGCATACGCTCGATAAAGTGATTCGCGTTCGCATATAACAATTCTGATAAGACTTTAATATGGTAAATACGCGGGCGAGAGTAGTGCTAATAATTCAAGCTGGCCATACAAATTCATACAACAGGAACACCCGCTCGGCCATAAGTTCCGACAGGAGTTCACTGCCAACTTCCATAAATCAGCCCGCACGGCGGAGATTCTTTCAAATAAACGGAGCCACGCTGTAAATGGATCCACTCGGGAGCATTAGAATTGCTAATCCGTCGGAAGGCTCCACCCCGGCTGTTTGTTGATTTTAATCGATTCCCATCATCGTCGAACGCCTTTCTCACCGAATCGCATAACTTCTCCCGTTCGGCCGCTTCTCTCCTGACCGTCGACAATTATGTCACGGAAGTGTTAATTCGTCGCCAGTATGTATAATTGATCGTGTGAATTATTTATAAACTCGCCGGCTTATCGTCGGCGGCGTAAAAAAAAAAATAAGAGGAAGCGGGAGAGAACGTTTTCGTAATTGCATCATTATCGTTAATGAGGAACGCGAGGGTTGAATTTGAAACAATTTCATTATTTTACCGTCAACTCGATAACTCACTTTCCGTATCTGCATCACTGCTGCTGTTATGTTGACACATTTTTATCGCGCGTATTGTCGCAACGATTCTTTGCTACCGGTCAGATTATTTTATCCTAGTACGTTGTTTAACGGCCAACAGCGAACGATGCTCGCGGGATTTATACTTTAGTATCTTTCTTAGACAGTCTTTCTAATTACACGTTACATGCGCTCGAAGTTATAAAACGAAAGCACGAAGCTTATTCAATCATTTATATAATTCGAAACTTTCTAAATGATTTATACTAGATTACGCCCAGCTGTTTGCATCGACGCAGATATTATATAAATGTAAAATATTGTGCGTGGAAATTTTACGGACTAGAATCTACAGACAGAGGTGACCTTGAAATTGCAATAACGATCTTCACGAGCCCTGGCTCCAAGACAAAAAATGTCATTTTTCTTTTGCATTTAGTCCTCGTCAGTCGCGAGTATTTCGCGAAAATTGTTCCACTGCATCGTTCAAGTTCGATCATTTTCTAACGCTTCGCGTCGGAACGCAAAAATATTTCACGCGTAAGTAATTTCGAATGCGTAATTTCGCGGGATCGAATTGAGCGCAGCCGACGATACCGAAATTCTAAGAAAGTGCGGCGAAAGTTGCAGCAGTGCGCAAGACAAATTAGAAGAAGTCCTCCGCCTTTTTTCCACCTGCCGCAATTATTCGGCCGTGCCTCTCGTAATAAGTTAACTATTACCGTTCCGGCTTCCCATGTCTGTCCGACGCACATCTGCAGAGGCCGCGCTCGTAATAGAAGTACGCACGCGATTGTACAATTCCCGATTACGCGACTTGACACTCTTGCAACTTCGCGATTTTTCATCTGTCGCCACTTAGGCACCGCAATTTGCCGCGTCGCGATTTCGCAAGCTATGCAGCATTGAACTTCTGCCGTTCGCGCGCGGCCATTTTAATTGCGAGCCGCCTCATACGTCTGGCATTTTCTAAAACCGCTACTTCGGATTTTGCCATTACTCGCGGCTTCGAACGTTCTTCGTCGGCCAATTGACGATATTCCGCCGTCTGGAAACGTCGAGTCTTTCAATTTTCCCCTCGACTATTTCTAATATGACCGTAATCAATGTTGCAACTCGCCACTTTGCAACTTTCAACTTTGCGATGACCGCTTCGCAATATCCGATTGTACGGTATGCGAGTGTCGTAATGTTAACTTTCAAATTCGATGAATTTCCAGCTCGCCGAGCCAAATTTTAGCGACAAATTGCGTTTGTAATTCGTATTCGGATGATTAACTATGTAGCGAAGTGCACCTGCGCGTGGAACGGCCTATGAGTATGTGCAAACGTAAATGTGATTACGCTACTCACACAGTAGCGTTGTCACACTATAGAATATATACGTTGTTAATTAATAGCTTAGTATATAAAGCACTATATCTTCGAACTGATCAAACATGTGATTATAAAAGTGGTCTAACCAAAAAATCATTTTCTGTTGCCATTGACATTACGATACGATTGAAACTTCAACATTTACATTCACTTTTTACTTACAACAAGACCAATTTCTTACTTAATTCTCGAACTGTTCGAATAATTACGAACGACACCGTGCACGTAAGAACGCGTACATAAGCCCACGATATACTTACGTAGAAACGTGAGAACAGGTGCGGTAGATAAAATCGAAAAGACTTACGTATTCGAATCGATCCTTGCAGAGTTGACTGAGCAGGCTGAGAAAGCCGAGGGCCGTGAACCAAGCACACCATAACACGACCTCGTCCATGTACTGAACATTGAGCACGCCGAACACGAATATGAACTTGTAAAAGACGAAGTTCCAGAACTTGTCTTTCAGATGCTGCCTCTCCGACGCTCGCAATTCGCCGAAGACGAGCTTCTGGATAGATTTGCCGAGGAGGATGAGCACGCAGTATGCCATGTTTATCAGCGTCTGTGGAGCAGAAAACATGAAGGCGCGCGAATTAGTAGGTCAGTACATAACGAATTAAAAAGAAATAGATGAATTAGAAAGAAAAAGTAACATTTAATGTATTCCGTGCGCGTTCAGGGAACATTTTCAATCCTTTCTTTAGACATTTTTTTTAATACAGATAATAATAAGTATTTTTTCCGGGGACGAAATATAATATTATATACTTATTATATATATTGTATAGTACTAAAATCAATATACAAGTGTACCTACCGCGCCAACATCTGACATCAGCAAAATTATGGAATTCGTGTTTTTAAATCAAGCCAATTACTATTTGCCACACAGCAAATTTCGCCCACGCGTCTCGCATAAAGTGGATGTATTTATACGGCGCGTTGATATCAGAGTGCATTAACGCTTGCACGGGATCAAAATAAATACGACGTATTTCTCTGCGATAACGAAACGATCGACGAGCGCGCGCTTCAACCAGACCCTGACACAGCTCGCTGATAAAGATACAAGCAGTTATCGCGATCGTCAAAGGCCTCGTGCGCAATAGATCGACGGACGTAACATAATGACTTCTAAACGCTTATTCTTGGCCGCACTTTTCCGTTACAGTTTGCTTCTTTCGACATTACAGCTATCGAGTGCGTCAAAGTGTCAAGCGATCGCAGATTTATAAAAAATCGTATTTTCGCAACATCTTACATACATATTAACTCTAGTTAAAGAAATGTAAGTTGGTTGCAAGATCCATTCTTTTATTACTTCAATTTTACGCAGATTTTATTTTAAATTATTTTACCCACAGTACATTAACTTGTTCTATCATTGAAATTTGATTTTAATCACCTTATTAATTCTTTATTATAATCATGGCGCACGTCAAGAAGGCTTCTCCCTTACACAATTATTTCTTTTCCCTTTAACTTTTTTGTAATTTATATTCCTAATTTCCCATGTTACATTTACAGTTTAACGTCCCTGAGAAGGATCGGATACCGATCGAAACGTCGGATAACTTTTCATCTATTTGAGACCGTAAGACGCGCCAACTTAAAATCTATCCACATAATACTGGAAACGGTCAACGAAATAATCTACACATCTAGTTAAAGAAAGTTGCACATCATATTCCGGCGAACACAACACGATTATCGTCTCGTTGATCAAGGGAGAACTTTGCAAAGCTGACTTTACGAACGGACCCTGACGAGAATAGGACTGTTTCTTACTTATTTAACCCACCGGAACGAAAGCCAACATTATTTTATTACGCAAATCCGCCGGCGTACCGATTCAAATAAATATTCCGCCATATTTCGCGACGCAACGAGCGTTCACTCGTAAACATCTATTCACGACACACCACCTCCAATGGAAAAAAAAAACACCCATAAACGTAGACAGAAAAAAGACGCAGCGCAAAAGGCGAAGAATTATGACTAGATATACAACATTCTAGCCGACCCGCTGCAAATCCGTAAAATCTGAACGCGCGCGAACGTTTGACATATAAAAAAAAGCCAGATGCAACAGTACAGGCATTAAAGACCACTCGAAGGTTAAGCATCAACTCCTGATACTCCCGGTGCAAACGTCTGCCGGGCGCGAATTAAGTTATTTATACGCGACATTAGTTTGCCAGTTCCTCGTTCCAAGTTCTCATTGTCGCCGGTCGGGCAATAACGTTCTCTCAGCTTCCCGGTTCGCGGATCGTCTCGAGAGGAGTCTGGGATGGTCGAGAACGCACACACTCGCGCCAGGCGCACGTACATATATAAACTCGTACGCGGTAAAGCCGAAGGCACGTAATTTTTTTTCAGCGAAGTAAGCGAACTATTATGCGTCAATTGCAACACGGAAATAATTAATTCCAGCACGTGACGACTGGCACGAAGTTACTGCGAGTGCCCTTGCGGCACGGAGTATGGCTTGGTTTTTATCGGCTAAGAATACGCGTTCGACGATGTTGGTTGAGTTGATGATCGACGCACGTTTTGCGCCGGTGTCGGTTGTGTAACGCTTTGATAATCGCTTGGTAATAACGATTGTGTTGTTGGCAAATATATTGCGCGATATGTATCGTAATGATGTAAGGATTGTAAGATCTCGGCTGCCGGACGCATGGAAACGAATTATGCGGAAGTGGCGTGTGGTGTTTGTATAGCGTAGGGTAAATAACGTACTCGATAGGTAATTAAAATTCTGTACAATCGGTGGGCTGTATTTGCAGGCTCTTACAAAGATGTTTGTTTGAACGAGACATTAATCGCGGACTTCTCCTCTTCGGAATCCGTATGTTTCTGCCTTCGAACGGTCTGTACAAAAGTTCTGAAAAAAAATCCACGCTTCGCACCGGAAAATAAAGGATCTGACACACTTATCCGACACGACACGACAAAAATGGTAAAAATTGAATAATTGTAAATAAATATCGTATCGTGCCGGACGAGTGTGCGCAGCTTCATTTATTTACATGCATTCAATCCAATCCGTTTTTTGTCGTGTCGTGTCGGATAAGTGTGCGAGATCGCAAATTTTTCTCCAGCTTCTACCTCGATATTTCGCATTTCCTTGCCGAACGACTGAAATCGTTCAGCCGGCAACAGCAGTCGTCTTCGCCTAAAACCTAAAACCAAATCTATGTCGGATTCCGTGTCTCGAATAAAGTGGGCCCTCGATCTAACGGGCCGGACAATGTCGCGAGGTGAGTGCTGCCAAAGACGACGAGGTCGTTTGGCCGCTAAAAGGGCGCCTAATTTTAGCCCCGGAAGAGTATTTTCTGTTATTGCTTAAGCGGCCACACGCGGAAGACGAGGAATCTAGCCTCGACGTCCTCCTATCGACGTGAATTATCTTATTTGCCCGCGACCCGGCCGGCTGCTCACTTTCTTGGCTTACGCGCGCGCCTTACGTGTGCTTTACGCTTCCACTCGCGACGGTGTTTGGCCGCTGAATTTTTACGGCCGCCGCCGGAAGGCAAATACAGATAGCGAGGGGAATATTTTGTTCGCGAAGGCCCGCACTTTCTGCTGACGACGGAACAAGCCCTGGGTCGGGAATCAATTTCGCTCGACTGTCGGATAATATTGTTGTCGGGGTGATGCGTTTGACGTTGCAAGTTAAATCGCTGTATCTTCCTTTTTTTCGGGGTAAATAGAATGTTTAAGGATGTGGAGAGGATAGATAGTGGATCTGGAGGGAGAGGTAAATTCTTGCATATTTGCGTAATCCTATTTTTGTGATATAAAACGCAGACATACCGAGTCGTTAACTCTGAACATTCGTGAAGAATTAAATATGAGTTGATATTGCGAAACTTGTTCATGAATCTTTAAGTGACGCATGACAGTATGCATATGCATGCAGCGGTCGCTCGCTTTACGCGGTTAGAAAATGTGGATTTCTGTGGCGTTCGTTGACGATGCATGCGGATCTGACGTAATAGAAGATCCTTTCGATTAATGCGCAAGGCTCAAAACGATTGTAGGATAGGACCCTTCAGCTGTACTAACCAGAAGCCTGCAAACGTTTTTGATTCACGCATTTGCATACCGAAAGACCAACTGTTTGTCAGCTACTTTTATGTTCCCGAAATTGACAGAAAATGATAAGCAGTCGACGCACGCGAATAATATATCGAATCATCTCGCGAAGCCAGCCCACCGGGCCGCGGACGCACAAACGCAAATTCGTGAACCTTCGTTAGCGTCGGCATTGAGTCGCGACAATTAAAAAAACTCCCCACCAGTCTGCATACGAAATAGTAAAAGGTGAACGGGCCGGTTCGCTCGATGTCACTGACTCTCACACGCACGCTTTTTCCCTGGATTCCGCGTACGCTATGTTAATGTATGCTTAATCGATAGAACGTATTCCCATTTCCACGCGCATACGTATATGTATATTCAAGGTTCTCTCGGCGTCTCCCGGCGCGTCTAGATACGGATTCTCGAAACTGAGAAACGAGCAAATGGCCACTTTCGATGCGTCTCGGCCGACGTATTTTCGAATTCCTGCCCAATGGTATACGTGGAATAGCAAACGTGTTGTTGACGAGCGAATTTTTCCAGAGCACGCGATGCGAACGATCACGAGAGCAGTCTAATTCCTAGTCGACGTCAACATCTTTTTATTGAAATTTTTGGCACCCGCCAACTTGATGACGATAATTTTCTAATCTTTCGTTGAAAAGTCTAGCAAAATCGAATTGGTCGCTTATTTTCCACCGCTCGTGCGTTAGCATTCACATATATAAAAGAAGCAACATTTTTGCCTCGCAATTAAACCATTTTCATTATCACCGGCACGTCCACCATTTTTCTGCCTCGCCAAGGAAGAAAGGTGCGTAAACAGCATACGCCAACTTTATCGCCACCCACCCCTTGCACAACTCGTTCCCCGCTACCACTCCGTCAGTCATCAGCGATACGCACACGACACGTTTCGTCGTCTGCCTCGCAATTTGCACTTATCTACGGAAAACGGCCGACTCAGAATGCGCCACCATTTTGATATAGAATGAAATTTCGACCGACCAGGTCCTTGAACGTCGCGCTCGTTTTTTAATACGTTCCGTGCCGCGTGGGACGTATGCGCACGACGCTGAAATTTCCGATCAAGCCATTTGGTATTCTCATTGTAAAACGAAGAATTTTTAAAAATGTGTTATACAATCAATTATGCGCATCTATCTAATATCATGTACACTGCGTAAAAAATTCATCATTCGTCATTTCCGTTCAAGCCATTTCGTATTCTCATTATAAAACGAAGAATTTTAAAAAATGTATTAAGCAGTCATTCGTGCGTATCTATCTAATATTATGTATACTGCGTACAAAATTCTTCATTCTTCATTTCCGTTCAAGCCATTTCGTATTCTCATTGTAAAACGAAGAATTTTTAAAAATGTATTATGCAGTCAATCGTGCGCATCTATCTAATATCATGTACACTGCGTAAAATATTCTTCATTCATTTCCGTTCAAGCCATTTCGTATTCTCATTGTAAAACGAAGAATTTTCAAAAATATATTATGCAGTCAATCGTGCGCATCTATCTAATATTATGTATACTGCGTACAAAATTCTTCATTCTTCATTTCCGTTCAAGCCATTTCGTATTCTCATTGTAAAACGAAGAATTTTTAAAAATGTATTATGCAGTCAATCGTGCGCATCTATCTAATATCATGTACACTGCGTAAAATATTCTTCATTCATTTCCGTTCAAGCCATTTCGTATTCTCATTGTAAAACGAAGAATTTTTAAAAATGTATTATGCAGGCAATCGTGCGCATCTATCTAATATCATGTACACTGCGTAAAATATTCTTCATTCATTTCCGTTCAAGCCATTTCGTATTCTCATTGTAAAACGAAGAATTTTCAAAAATATATTATGCAGTCAATCGTGCGCATCTATCTAATATCATGTACACTGCGTACAAAATTCTTAATTTTACAATGAGAATACCAAATGTCTTGAACGGAAATTTCAGCGTGGAGCGTATGCGTGCATGGAACGTGTTAATAAATAAGCGAAGCAGCACGAATCTTGCGAGCCGTCAATCGTCGAACCGCGAAGCTGATTGCGGGACCGGCTCCCGCGGAGCCTCATTCGCCGGGACGAAACGGTGCGAGCGTAAAAATAAATCCACGCATGCGGTTATCCTTCGCCCGCGACAGCCGGTCGTCCTTTCTGTCGAGCGACAATTATCTCACGCGAAAATGTGGTCCCGCTCTTACGCGGGCGAGTCATGAGGCGCGGATGACGCAAGGCTCGCGGTAGGTTCAACGAGAACACGGGACAAGGATAGAGGATGTTACGGGAGGGTACGGGTTGTTCCGTTAAGAGGCCCATCTGGACTTATATTTGGATTTTGTTTTCCAAATAGAAGCCCATGAACCTTTCTTTGGGGACAAATGAAAGTGTCGCTGCGCGTGAAAGTTGCGATGTTGCTGTGAATGGACAAGTAGCGAGCAATATATTAAATGAAAAATTGCGAATTATCCTCGAAAACAATCATGGACTTGAAATTGAAGAATTAATAGAATTGGACCAAGGCGAAAATAAGAATTCTTCCACTACTAGCTTGGATTGCTCTGATACAACGGACTCCGAATGAGAATAACTAATATAAATTATTCACTTCTTACAATTATTATTTGTCTTATATATTGATAATTTTTTAAGACACCAAAAAATAATTTTTAATTTTATACTGTTCTTTTGTTGCAATATTTGTAATAAAAATAACTATTCATCAATCAAATAAGTATTGCTTCAAAATATACCAGTTTCCGTTTAGAAGACCATGGGCTTCTATTTAGGGACAATATGAGACCCTTAAAAATACAAAAACCAAATACAAGCCCATGGGCCTCATCTTAACGGAAAAACTCGGTACAAGAAGAAGTTACAATCTGGTGCGAGGCGCGCTGGCAGAGGAACGCGGACGCTTGTGCACGTGCATATTGTTCGTGGGGCAGAGTAAGCGGAGTAGAACGATACTCTGATACGAATGCATTTCGCCGTTAGAGAGTTTGGCAAATACAAGTTTTGCTTGGCGTGTTTTGCATATTCGCGGCCTATTTGTAGCGCGTACGGGACTCGCTTACACATCGGCTCGAGTGACTCTCTGAACTCGGCCGACCTCGGGATTAGCAAATAATAACAATGAACGTGCGCGAGATAGAAGAGCTTCGTTCGACGAATGCGTGTCTCGGGCGGTGCGAAGAATGGATCGGCGGTGGTGGACAGCGTCATTTCTAATTTCGAATGTTGCGGCTGAACAATATTTTGAGAGCAAGCAAAATTCGAGACGTTCGATCTTTTATATTAGCTGCGCGCCTCGCGTGCATCGGCGCGTCGCATGTGTTTTGCATATTTACGGCATATCGTGCTTGCATAAACTTCCGCAGTCTGGTTATGAGAAATTATGTTACATGACGTTACAGTTCGCTTGTGGGGATTTCACATGACGTTACATGACGATGCAGATGCCCCGAAAAAAACAGTTACATGATATGTACTGTGCGACGCTAAAGATGATATTAGAAGATGTCGCAGACGACGAGTCGCTAAAAGGCACACGACTTCCCACGAATTCCCAAGACTTTCCAAATCGATAGAAGCAGTCACGACACACTAAGCATCGTACCACACGAGCAATTTGACGTCCGCCTGAACGTCAATCCTAGCAATACATTATCATATACGAAGAAGATACACACGAGCCTCAAAAATACCTGCGTCGATTTAAAACACACATTCCTACCATTATCTGTTTCTCACAGACATAACGTGTTGAAGGAGCGCATTAATTAATCTGAACTTTAAAGAATAACAAACGGTGCAGATGCTCTTAAGAAATCCAAATAAAAAAATCGATCTGGGATATAAATATAAAAAATACGCTAGATGAAGAATCGCTTCGGAAAAATCGATGTTTCGACGAGAACAATCGAATCCCAATCGAACGTCGCTACTCACGACCCCAATAATGACCCGGCATGCAGAAGAAAATCTTTACAAACATAACGTGTTGAATTAATGCATTAATTAAACCGAACTTTAAAAAATAACAAACGCTGCAGATGCTCTTAACACATTGCTGACCGGCAACTTTTCTGAAAATTTACCTCATGTGCCCGGCTATTGTTTTGAAAACAAACGAGTTAACTCGTGACCGGTCACCAACGCTTGGCCACGAAAACACGAGTTAACTCGTGACCGGTCAGCAATGTGTTAAGAAACCCAAATAAAAAAATCGATCTCGGATAAAAATATCAAAAATACACTACATGAAGGATCGCTTCGAAAAAATCGATGTTTCGACGAAAAGAATCGAATCGCAATCGAACGTCGCTAGTCACGACCCCAATAATGACCCGGCATGCAGAAGAAAGTCTTCACAGACATAACGTGTTGAAGTAACACATTAATTAATCCGAACTTTAAAGAATAACAAACGCTGCAGATGCTCTTAAGAAACCCAAATAAAAAAATCGATCTCGGATAAAAATATCAAAAATACACTAGATGAAGAATCGCTTCGGAAAAATCAATGTTTCAACGAGAAGAATCAAATCCCAATCGAACGTCGCTACTCACGACCCCAATAATGACCCGGCATGCAGAAGAACGTCTTCGGATTGCGAGAACAACGTCGTCATCCTGGGAAACGAGGTTGCCGCTTGGGACTACTTTTCGCCGCCGACACAATGGCCAGCGCGCCGCCTACGAAGCGACGCCGACGTAAGACGATACGTAACGACCAGAAAGTGGAGAAAGAGCCGGCCGTTTGCCTGCGTCCTGCCCTCCTCTGCCTCTTTCATCCTCGATCGCGACGGTGAAAACTATCGATTTTCCCGGGTCACGGCCGAGGATCGGTTTTCGAACCGCTCGCCGTGACTTCCTGGTGCAACTCCTTTGAAAGGAGAAACGTAAAGCCTCGACTCGTTACGCAGCGACTGTGCGTTACGTGCGCTTCGATTATGATTACGCGATTTATTTTGTCTTTCATTATACACGCGGCTTCATGCTCATTATGCAGGGGAGCAAAAAGAAATATTGGAAACGAGTAAAATGTTTACTTCATATTCATAGTTCCCTGCGAACAGAGAATGCTCGTGTGATAAGCGAGAATTACTACCTACCGCACGCAGATAGCGTAAACAGCGTCGACTGGAGACTGAAGAAAGAACTTCGTAATGATCGCTGTGTCACGTAATCACTGGTAACGTTTTATGACATTTTTACGTCATTACTCTTGATAACGCCGGGTGACAACGTCAGGCACCTCGTACGCGAGCGCATGCTTTCTTGCATTTACTCGTTCGCAAATCGACGCGCACGCCGATTTATGCGTTCGCACGCGCCTCTGCGCGCATCGATTTGCATACTTATTAATCCGAGCGGCCAGTGACCTGCGCGTACAGTACGTATTCATGGATTCTTGGATTTACGGATCTCCGCGTTCCCGGCTTGAATATTCAGCCGCGCGGCGCACATCGGCCCAGACGACGATCTCTAGGTCAAGAGTGCCGATGCGCTTTATCGATTCATGGACCGCCGTGCGGCTTACAGATTTTTACGGTTCGACGTTCGTTGTCGTTTCGTCTGCTCTTTGGTAAACGCTAATTTCTACCGTCGTTCGTTCATGCTCAACAGAATTCGACGATCGAGATTATAGTAAGAGGTACAGAAGTTGATCATGCTCGAAATAACTTCTTTTTAGAGAACAAGTCTGTATTAGCAGAACATCACACGTTTAATGTGTGAAATTTTGTCACACTGCTGTCGTCGCTTCCCTGCGTTTTAACGTTCGAACGTATTAACACGTTCGCGGACGTGAATGCTATAGCATTCATTTTCATGATGATGCAGAATGACATGAATGCTATAGCATTCAAATCTTAAAGTCAATTATTTTGAATTTAATTTTATATAACCTTAAGTTTTTGTAATTATTATACCTGTCGTGGATGCTATAGCATTCATTGTATATAACGATTAAAATATGATAATCCGACTACCCTTATAAAATGTAAATTTCGGATATCACAACCAATTTAAAAATAAAATAACTGTCAAGTTTTGCACCTCGCTGAAACTTTTACTGTCCGCGAACGTGTTAAAGAACGAATACGCGAATCGATTATGGCGGCTGAAAGTTTGTCGCCACATCATACGTATAAAGTGCCCAGCAAAATGGCGTACTTATTCGAAGCGAACGCTTCTCGTCACGGCCGACCGTAAAAGCCGAAATCCGAACGACTACGTTCACGGGATGCGACATCGTCAGCAGCAACGATCGCCCGTAACACGAGGCGAGAATCATAAAAGCGGCCGTGGCGGCAGCGTACGGTTTCAAGATGCCGAGATAAACGCGAACCGTACAGATTTCTGGCCACTTTCGGTAGAACAGGAAGAGGCCGGGCGATCTTCCGTGCGCGATATCTTCTGCTGATCAAACTTATGCCGCAAGCCGTGTGTGAATCGTTTAGCGCGAGAAATGCTCCGAGAATATTGTCACACTTATGGCCTGCTGTTCTATCGAATTCCACATATCATAACTTTCATTCGCGTCAGGCACGAATTATCGTGCCGGAATCGATCAATGTTCGAGTAAAGAGCAATCGTAAAATATAATCATTTTTCTGGTACAGACGATACACTCGAAGAAAGACAAAATTAAAGTAGTCATTTACATATTTCATTTATGCGCGGCTCATGTCTTTATAATTAAGAGATAATGATAGTGACAGTAATAGTTGCGAACACCGAACAAAATTCTTTACTATACTAAGTCAAAATTTGTCGTTGCTATACTACTTAATTGTAAGTTGTGCAGAAGGCAGGCATTAAACGTAGCCGATTTCTACTTGACAGCCTTATATACATAACTGTAGGCACCGCGCATGGGAATCAAGAACGAGACAATTGAATCACACAGTACGTACGGCTCGGCTTCCTGCACTTACTCGCCGGGCACACGACTCGGCCGAATGGGGAGAGGGAGTCCTAACTGCGTTACTTTCCTCGAGGAGAAGTTAATCAGGAAGCTCGATTGTCACATTCTCGCCGCGACAATTACAGCGAGAATCAAGTTGGATAGAAAAGCCTACACGCCGTGCCACCGACACGAAGGGAGTGCGGTAAGGAAAGAAAGAGAACGAATGAAGAGTGACGCAAGAGAAATAGGAGAGATAAATATGAGGAAAGAAAGAAGACAAAAAGAGAGAGAGTGGGCAGATGGACGTAACTAGAGAGAGAGAAAGAGAGAGAGAGAGAGAGAAATAGAGATATACGTAAGACAAAAATAGAAGAAAATGGAAAAAGACGTAACGACAGAGAGAGACAGAACGAAGACAAACGGCGTAACGAGAGAAAGAGAGAAAATAAAGACAGACGTAACGAGAAAACTAGGAAAATCGAGATATACGTAAGAGGAAAGCAGAGAGAACGGAGACAGACGTAGCGAGAGAAAGGGAAAGAATACGGATAGACGTAAGAGAACGAAGTTGACGCGGAGAGCCGCGAGGATAGAAATAGAGAAGGAAAGAGACGCGAATATTGGAAAGGCACTCCTAACGACGAGTCTCGGACCGACAAGCTGCCGTGGACATTTTTCAGCAAGGTCGCGCGCATTTTTAACCTGCAGAAGCCGCAACGACCGTCGGCGTCCGGCGGAAAGTTCCTTCGCTCGACTCGTCCTCGTCGTCCGGCTGCGTGGAATTTTTGATTTCCTTTCTTTCCCGAGACACGCGAACAAACTCGTCGGGCGAAAGTTAGGAACTTTCAATGGTGCGGGCTCCTCTATTTTGTGTGAGATCAATGGCGAACGGAATGCATCGGACGGCGCATGTGTGCTCCGGAGTATGCGATGCGTGTAATGTGCAGACCATATTTCCACGTCCCGTTCGGTTCGCAGAGCAATGTTTCTTAGTGTCGCGGACAATGTGTCTGTGTCCTGAGCTCCGTTCTCTTGCGTCGCCAACAAATACTTGCCGACCGATTAATTGATACTATAGACGTCCACACTAGCGTTCGCGAGCAGCCTGCGAGCTACTGGCGAGCGAGAGTGATCTGATCCAAAGATTTAGTGAGATATACTTAAAGTCAATCTTTTCACAATTTTCAATTTCCTTCCCATTTTACTATATCACCAACGAGACAAGAATTTTCCCGTTCGATGCGACCAAAAGTAAAAAGTCAGAGTCTCGGATCTTTTAATCGCAAGAGTAGTACACTTCTCGCAAAGTTCTCTTCCTCAAAGCAATTTTCCCGAAAGCCATACTTGCCGACCGATTAATTGATATTATAGAGCTACTGGCAAGCGAGAGTGATCTCATCCAAAGATTTAGCGAGACATACTTAAAGTCAATCTTTTCACAATTTTCAATTTCCTTCCCATCTTAATATATCACCAACGAGACAACAATTTGCCCGTTCGATGCGACCAAAATTAAAAAGCCAGAGTCTCGGATCTTTTAATCGCAAGAGTAGTACACTTCTCGCAAAGTTCTCTTCCTCAAAGCAATTTTCCCGAAAGCCATACTTGCCGACCAATTAATTGATATTATAGACGTCCACACTAGCGTTCGCGAATAGCTTGCGAGCTACTACTGGCGAGCGAGAATGATCTGATCCAAAGATTTAGCGAGACATACTTAACACTAGAACTACCAAGGGGTCAAAATGACTTGTTTCACATTTCGCTACAATAAAGGCTCACACTTAAGTAATCGTACTTTCTGAAATTTTTTTTTACTTTCACTTGTCAATGATGTACATATTTTAATAAAAGCTAGGAAAAATTCTCGGAAATAAGATGTCTTGAACATGAGCCTTCATTATAGCAAAATGTCAACCCAGTCATTTTGGCTGCTCGGTAGTTCTAGTGTTAAAGTCAATCTTTTCACAATTTTCAATTTCCTTCCCATCTTACTATATCACCAACGAGACAACAATTTGCCCGTTCGATGCGACCAAAATTAAAAAGCCAGAGTCTCGGATCTTTTAATCGCAAGAGTAGTACACTTCTCGCAAAGTTCTCTTCCTCAAAGCAATTTTCCCGAAAGCCATACTTGCCGACCAATTAATTGATATTATAGACGTCCACACTAGCGTTCGCGAATAGCCTGCGAGCTACTACTGGCGAGCGAGAATGATCTGATCCAAAGATTTAGCGAGACATACTTAACACTAGAACTACCAAGGGGTCAAAATGACTTGTTTCACATTTCGCTACAATAAAGGCTCACACTTAACTAATCGTACTTTCTGAAATTTTGTTTTACTTTCACTTGTCAATGATGTACATATTTTAATAAAAGCTAGGAAAAATTCTCGGAAATAAGATGTCTTGAACATGAGCCTTCATTATAGCAAAATGTCAAGTCAGTCATTTTGGCTGCTAGTAGTTCTAGTGTTAAAGTCAATCTTTTCACAATTTTCAATTTCCTTCCCATCCTACTATATCACCAACGAGACAACAATTTGCCCGTTCGATGCGACCAAAAGTAAAAAGCCAGAGTCTCGGATCTTTTAATCGCAAGAGTAGTACGCCTCTCGCAAAGTTCTCTTCCCCAAAGCAATTTTCCCGAAAGCCACGGCCGATACGCCTACGCTCTTGTCCTCCGTTCCGTTTCACATCGGCGAACAATTTACTCCGGCCGAATGACGGACGACATTTTCTGCAAGCGTCACGATAAAATAGACTCACCCAAATGCAGCCGGGCTCCTCTATCATGCAGGCCACCAGCTCCTTGAGGTGCCTGCCGAATCCTCTAGGATCGACCGTGCCCCCATCTCCCGCGTCCTCCGCGCCGACCACGTCGATATCCGTATGATTCGAACGCCACGCGGGGTCCTTTATTATCTGCGCCGCGTAGCAGACGGAGCACGACAGGATCGCGAAGCTGATCGTCGTGTAGACCCGCAGATTCGGAACAGGCAGCCGGTCCAAGAACTCCATCGGCATGGTCGACGCAATTTTCGTTCCTTCCGTTCCGTCGAGCCGCCGAACCGCTTCGATCTGCAAGCGGAAACGTTCACGGTTTGCGTTTAGAGACCGCACGAACGGTCGGAATAAATAATAGGAAATGTGTACAAGTATACATGTCGAATGAAGAGGGTTATGCTGTTTAACGGACTTGGAAATAGGAGGAGGTTATCTGTTGGGTATATGTATGATTTTATTTTTTATTTGTATTTTTTGGAGGAATTAATTGTTTAGATTCAAGGTCGTTTGGCACGGGAACTGGCGAGCGATCAAAGTTACTGGTTTGAGATTTTTATGCGGCAGGGACTCACGTTTTAGGCATTTTGCTCGCTTTTTATCGAGGTGTGCAAGTTGAGGAAAATTTCAGAAAGTGAGATGTTTTGAGTAGATGTTGAAACCTGTCGTTTGGAGTGTTCGGTAGTGCTGCCTGGTGTTAATTTAGGAATCGTCGCGACACCCGTCTTAACGCTGAATGAACGACGCTTTTTATGTAACCGTTGTACATGAACAATGGTGCACATGTCATTATCGTAAAAGAACCGTGCTTTACGTGCCGCGTCGTGCGCTCTGTTCACATGCATCCTTTTACACACGACTTCCACATACGACTGCCATGCCTGAACAATCCCACAAATAACTATAACCATCACCAGAACACCCGATCCATAACGCGACACATAATTCCTCCAGCAAAAAAGAAAAACAGGATTTCGCATGCGATCGCCGTGCATAAATAAACCCGCTCCACCTATGACTCCCGCAAATGAAGAGCACTCCGCATGCGATCACTGTTACACACCATCACCGCAACCCACATAAGCGCTATTAAAAAAAAAAAAAAAAAAAAAGAAGAACATCGGTCCATATGCGACATTGTTCAATGTCACCGCGTATCGTGCTACTCTACAGATTGTGCTTTGGCGGGGGGGGCAACGTTGATCACGCATACCGTCCACTCTCGCCAGCACCAAACCCACTCCACCGTTTGCATAAAAAACGCGGCCAGCAACACGCGATCGTTACGCATCGCGTGTAATTCGAAGTGTATGTACATACTCAGAGAGTGCGGCATCGAACCTCCCGGCGACGATTTCCACGTCACTCCCTTCGATCGAGCATTCCGCCGCAGACCACCCCCGCCTGCGGAAACCTCCTCGTGCGTGCCGCGGGAGCCGCGTTTACCGCAATGTCGTGCGCTTCGTAATAACGTTAATGCGCGGCATTCGCGTAAAGTGGCCGGATTCTTTTATCGCGCCGCACTGCGCTCCGAGCCTGTCGCAGATACTGTTTGGCGTTAAGGTATTACTAGCGCTGGGTGCCGTATCAAAAAGGGACTTCATTATTTGTTCTCAATTGCGTCAGAAATTTCTTACGGCCCTGATTCAATCCATGCACACATTCCGTATACATATGTGCACACTAGTATACTTGGCAATAATGCATACTAGCGTTTGTACCGCAGTTCAGGCTGAACACAAGCACTCAATTTACAATTTTATATTCACCATTTTTTTTCTCCTGAACTAGACGGTGAAAAGTCTCTTTTTTTCTTTTAAAATGTTCCTCGAATGTTAATCTGGAATTTTTTCAAAAAAAGTTTACGTGCCGTTTTCGAGTTATTATCAAAAAACCGTTTTGTTGTGATCATTACCATTGCTTTAGATAGAGAAAACGCTAAACTTTAATTGTTAATAACTCGAGTTCTAGACGGTGGATCAAGTTCATTCATAAGAAAAAAATTGTTATTTTTTAAAAATCTTCAGTTTAAGTCTGGTTTAAAAAAAAGTTTAAGTAAAGTGATTTAGCGCTAGTAATACCTTAAGCGCGGCAGTTGATAAGGGTATCCCAACGACGGATCTGCCGGCCTGTGAACGATTTCGGGAACGATTTTTTAAACGTTGTAAAGGAAGGTGGCGAGTTTAGTCCGAATCTTCTTCTTTATTCGAGGATTGGGCACAGGTGGATACTGACGATTCTTGATTACACTGACCTGGCTAACTCTTTCCGACTTCCTCTTTTCGACTGCTTCTTTTAGACTGACTTCGATGCTTATTCTAGACTTATTTATATTCTCGTCAAGTCTCTTAATGAGGCGCAGGTTGCCTAATGATGCGCAAGCTAAAATTCATCACGGATCCTTCTAGATTTGATTCATCTGTTTCGACTAAGGAAAGATGCGTAGCAAAGGATCGGATTACAGTTGCAACCTCGCGCGTACAATTGCAATTGCGTGTTCGGATCTTTCGAGAGAGACCCATCACAGGCCGAACAGACGACTTCATAACGTTATCGTAGACGCTATATAGTATATCGTATTGACCGTGATTCGCCGTAAATGCGATCTCGTCTTATTTACGTGCGGTTGATACGCATGCGAAACGAATGAACAGACTGATTTTGCGGGCCGCGGCTGATAACGGTGGGCCGTTTGACTGGCAACCTGTGACGTGCGGGAAAATTCATGATTTACGATATAATTCGCGCGACGTCGTCGATCAACATCGCGTTATCGCGGTTTGGTCGGATTTTTATGATGAAATCCCGACGCATCTCACTGCGGTTCCGTTACGAGGCGCGAGACACGTTTGTGGAAGGTAATAAACAGTCAGGCGCAATAATCGGCGCGAGATTGTATTTTTTGTGCAAGAAGGCAAAACGCGCTGACGGAGGATCCGCGTTGTGTCAGGAAATTAATTGTTTAGAATGTAATTTGACGTGGTTGGTATCGTTGGTCAACATTGTTCTGGATGAAGAGCAAAGCGATGCATTTACTTTGATGTTTGTTACGTGAGATATGAGAGAGTTTTATGCGACCGAAAGAATGCTAGAACGCGCTCGACGTAAAACCTGCATTCGTGTACTATGCCAAAGAGTAGATAGATATATGTATCTAGTATATATATCAAGTAGATATATATACAGACAGTATATATGTATCAAATAGATATATATACAGACAGTATATATGTATCAAGTAGATATATATCAAGTAGATATATATACAGACAGTATATATGTATCAACTACAATTTATGTCTCGTGTGACGAGATTTTTCCAAAATGCCCTTCATCGTCACGTCGGACGGCGTCCAAAGATTTGAACAAGTAACCTCCGCGTAATTCGTCCGGATGTGTGCTAACGTGGACGCCGTGTAGGAGTCTCTCGCCTTACATCAGTTACATCGCGTAACTCCGACGAGGAATTACACATTTTCGCTTCTTTATCGCTGCGACGAACGAAATTACACGCTCGACCGAGTCTGCTTCCTTCTCTCTCGCCTGTTTTTCTGTTTTATGCTGTACTCTCTCTCTCTCTCTCTCTCTCTCTCTCTCTCTCTCTCTCTCTCTCTCTCTCTGTGTCTCTGTGCTTCTGAGTTCTTCATTAAGATAAGCAATGAAACGCTTTTATCGTACCAGGAAGTAATTCTAACTGTAATTCTCAAACAAATTCAGCGCCTGGTACGAGGAATCGATTATTCGTATAAGAAGTCGAAAATCACAACTTATATACGGGAACACGACTAGGATCGACGTTAAAACAGGAACGAGGAAAAACGAAGGAGTTGTTAGAAGTGACCGATGACGAGTCATTGTGATATCGGGCGAGAAGTGTCGAAATTCGCCGAGGTCGCGTAACTGGAACGCGTTTTGCTGATAATATAATTTGAGGAAAGAACTGCCAGCGACGACCGTCTGGTCGAACCGTTATTTATGAACTAGCTGGGGCAAAATGTAAAAAGCAACGTCGACGGCGCGAACGTAATATAAACGACGCCGGATCGTGGAATCTGTCGATCTACAGTTAGAAATCTTTGTCCGATCGAGAGCCTCACGGCTTCGAAATTTAAGGGGTCGTACTGTACAGTTCGCCATTCTGCCATGGCCAACTTCGCCGCTGCCATATTTGTAATTGGCAGCTCTGCAACGGTCAACCTTGGAACGGCCAACTTCATCGCTCCCATAGCTGCAATTTCCATCTTGGCAACGGCGAACTTCGGAAAAAGCCAGTCACTCTGTCTTTGTGTTGACCATTTCGAATCTTACAACGTCCAGCTCTGGTATTTTCAAAATTTTCATCGTCCGACTCTACACTTACCCCAACATACCGACCCGTCAAATTTGAATTTTGTTAGATATTTATCGTAACAAATATATATATATTTTGTCATTATATATATGTACATACACATATATAAGACGAATATTCGGAAGAGAGTTCGAGAAATGTCGAAAATCGAATATTCGTCATCAAATTTGAATTTTGTTACATATTTATCGTGCAGGCGCAGTTATATGTACAATATATATAAATAATATATATATAAATATTGCAAAAGTTGCAATTTAAAATGTCAGTATATTACACATAATACAAAACTACGACCGCACAATAAATATTCGAATACTCGGACACCGAAGAAAGTTCGAGAAATAGTTGCAACCCTAGCGACAGGCTGGCGAACGGCGCGCAATTGCGCTCTCGCCTGAGGTACAACGACCCTCGACATCGTTGGTCGCACAATTGCCACGGAAGGAAACGTCGGATTAGCCAGTCGACACTCGAGCACGTCGTCTTCGTCGTCGAGGTGCCGCAAAAGGGCAAAAGCGGATTTCGCGCGGGGCCATTCTCCTCTCGGCGCGGAAGGTGCGGCAGAAAATTGAACATCAAACTTCCCACGGAGCCGAACCGATCGCCGTCAGCATCCCAACGCGCAAGGACGCACGTATATCAAGATGGCATAAAAATTCACACCCAAAAAAAAAAGTCGATTCGGTAATTGGTAAGCCGGAGCGATAAGTTCATAAATAGTTGTCCTTATTTCGAAGCTTTATTTAGCGGACGCGATCGGTTCGGCGTGTCGGGGGAAGAAAAATTGAAGGCGGCCGATTGCGTCAGAACGTGAAACGGCCACGCGACGCGCGACGTGGACCTACCCTCCGTGCTTTTGCGCAACGGAAGTTGCAGCGACCTTCGGGAGCGATGAGAAGTTGAACGCGGAGAAACGAGCGATTTTGTTCGTTAAAGCGGGGAATGAACGAGGAGCGCTGATTAACACGTTTCAGCGCGATAGCGTACGAAAAACCAGTTTCGCATTGCGTTATACGACGGTGGCAGTGAACGAAATATGGTGCGAGCGTCGCCGGCGGTAGGTGGAATATTTGAGGTCAGTCGTTCGCGATCGTAAAGAATGAAATTTGGCGAGGATATATATTCCGAGCTGCTCAACCGGCGCATGATACAGAATTGTTCCGACGAAATTATTGCGAGCATTGCGACCGCGCTGCTGCACTCTTCGGTCGACTGCAAATTACGTCAGCCGAGCATCGATCCTCGGCTTTGAAGTGACTTTATTGATACAGGAAAAAAGTAACTGATCCTAAGTCGCAGAAGCGTGTTTGAATCGCTAGAAATTCACGGCCTATACAGAATAGTTCTAGCCACGATTTCGCAACCCGTCGCAATCGCATTATTACGCCGCTTACTAACTATATACTACATCAATGTACTATACTGATCAATCCTCGAACGTTTTCTCGGCCGACGAAAAAGGTCTCAATCTAGAGCGCCAAAAATATATTTCGAACCATTCGAGATCTTCGACTCACAGAGGATAGCCCTAACGATCTAATCAGTATTTCACAAGCCACTGCAATCGCGTCAATATTTGATAACCCTACGTAAATATATGTACACGTATGCATCATATTAGTATGTTATACTAGACAGTTTGCCGACCGTGCGTTGATACGCACGTCTCGAAACAGTAATCATTCTGCTGCGTAAAATTCGTCCGAGTTTTCAATCCTCCCGCGCGTGCACGTTTATATAACTGCCAAATATGCATGTGCATACGTATACAAGATAACACGTCGTCGAATGCAAATAATAAATAATACCCACATGCGCGCGCGCACACGTATGCATATATCAGAGAAACAAATAAATAGACAAGGCCCGCGACAGCGATCGTCTAACTGCGTAAAATTATTCTCAAAACTGTTCCCGCTCGTCCCACGTTGCTGCAAAATGCACGATTTTTTTGCAGTCCCCTGCTTACGGAATATTCAAATATACCCGGTTGATCGATATTTCAAATTTTTTATCGAAGCTTCCATTAAACTGCGACTCAACGTTAGCTTCGATTAGACCGTTCAATTTTCAAATCTTTCAATTAAACACCATTCAACGTTCGAGTACGTCGACTGAAGAGTACTCAATTTTCAACTGTGCTGATTAAAGATTGTACAGTTCTCAAATGTTTCGATTAAGCACCATTCAGTTTCAAGTGTTTCTGTTAAAGACTATCGAACATTCCGATCTTTCAATTTTCACGGCTTTTACTTAATCTTGAGCATTCGACTCGAGACTACTACTCGATGTTCAAATCATCCGTCAGATTCGACATTCAAATTTCCCCCCATAACCCACATTGCACGCCGCCCGGCCTACACCTTCAATTTTTCGCCATGAAAATGCAGCCGTACGGCGTGCAGCACGGTATAACCTCAAAGCCGTTCGCGTAGAGACGCGCAGAAAGTCAACGAGGACAAGGACACCGCAGCTTGTCAAGGGCAAAACATGTCCGTACGATCCAGAAAACTGTCCTCCCGCCTCCACAGGGCCAAGACATTCTCTTCTGACTTACAACAAAGAGAAGTAAAGCGCACTTTTCCCAGCGATACGCTCGCATAGAAACGAGAATTAAGGTTACAAGACGTTCGACCACTTTTGAAATTTCTCACATCTACTCGAGATCTCACGGAAGAAGTTCACATTTAAATACGTTAGATGCAGCCTGGTATTATAAATTGAAATGATCAATGCAGTCCGTACTAATCGATGATGCTGACGCAACTCTAAATGAAAATAATAAGAATAAATTTGGCGAATTTAGTGTATAGCATGAAAAAGAACGTCGGTGGCATCGAATTTCCTGGACGACAACCGAAGAAAATCCGTTTGCCAGTTCTCCGTGCCGCAACGCGGGGCCAAAGAAAGACAAAGAGAGAGACAGAAACATATATACATATATAGAGATAGACCGTTATAGAGAGAGAGAGACAGAGAGAAGCAGACGCATTCCGCGAATTTCGCACTGCACACTTTGTTATCACTGAATATGTGACACTATCTGGCAAACATGCGCATAGCTGGTGACTCGAAAACGTATTAAAATCGAAGAGCCTTTTAAACGTTCCTGAATCTGGATAAATGCTCGCTAACGTTACGGTTAATCCGAAGTTATACCGGAGATTTTGTGCGGCGAGACGTTTGAGGAACAGCTGGAACACGACTAGTCGCCCGAAATTTGTCATACAGTATTGGACACTTTCCTCCAAACATTCCTTTCTATACATTTTTCTGCCAACGTAACGTGCGCGGCTCGATGACTTAATCGGGAAGATTGCACTGGCTCGAAACGTGTCAGATTCGACGTAAGACTCCGTTTCGTTCGTGGAAGTACGATTGCTCCAAAAGTCATTCTGCATAATGTGGACATATTCAATTCTAATTCAAAATCTATGCAACATAATCCAGTGCACAATATTTGGAGCGCCCTGTAGTTCTATGCAGAAAACGTTACATGGAAATCTTATACGAAATATCATACACTCCGATGCACAAGTGACATTTGGAGCACACTGTACTTACAAGAACAAAACGTTCTACGTAAATCTTAAATCAAACCTTCGAAATTCAGTCCATCCAAACAATACCACATACACCCCGGCACACAAGCGACCATTTGAAGCACCCTGTACCGTGGACGAACGAAACGTCGCCCTGAATATCTTACATCAAACCTCCAAATCTCAATCAATTCAACATATCACACACTCCGGTGCACGAGCGACATTTGAAGCACCCTGTACCTCGCCGAGCGAAACGTCACCCGCGGCCCCTTACGTCAACCCTTCGGCAATCCAATCAATTCAAAATACATCACCCGCGTCGCCCGAAAAATCTTACGTCAAGCCTGCGAAAATATGGATCAATTCAAAATACATCATACACATCCCGCCGCACCGCAGACGACATTTGTCCCTTGCCCGTGCAACGAATTGTGACCACGTTACTTATTCACAGGCCAGCGGACGGGTTAACAGCACATAACCAAAAATCCTCACCGTGATGAGATCCTCAGTCGCCGACGAGGATGATGATCACTGTCTTCAACGTCTCGTCCGAGTCCTCGCACGCCAATACGATCATTCACGGAAACACAACCCCGACTAGACGAGACAATCAGACAGTCACGGCCGACGACGTTCCGCTGACAATCGTCAGTCAGACACTGTTACTCCTGCTTGCTGACCACTCGTGCCACGCGTTTACCCCGAAAATACGCTAGCACGGCCACAGGACGCAGAGTGAGGGAGAGGAGGACAGCGACAGAGTCTTCAAAAGAGGCGGACAGACGTTGCACGTTACCAGCGAGCTGCCGAACTTACAGAGGCGAGTATATACGTACATGCGAGCAGATTACGCGAGCGAGAAAGAGGTACGAGGTTGGCAAAGGTGGAAGGAGCGAGACGTAGAGAGGGAAGAGAAGTAAGGATATCGGGAGGAGGATGAAAGAGAGACAGAGAGAGAGAGAGAGAAAGAGAGAGACTCCCGTCACTACCGACCCTCGGCCGACGCAAAAACCGTGGTTGTTTATTTTTAGTGTCCTCGCAAGTATTATTCCTCCGACGCCCTCGTGCTGCCCGACGAGGCTCCTCGCCCCATGTGACGCAGCTATCGTGTTCTTGACAGTGTCCACATATTAAGTACTGTCCCAGTGATGCGGTCGGCAGTCACGAACTGGTCACGAGATACTCCCCGTTCTCGCTTGGGAATGGATTTTTCTGAACGCACACTTTGGCCTCGCTCGAGGTGCACTGACTTGGGCCGTGCTCGGTCGTGGCTGTGGCTGACAACGACGGTTCGTCGGCGGTTAATGCGGATTTATCGGGGCGCAGCACGCGCTCGCGACATGGAGAAACGAAACGGTATGCTCGGTGCGCTGGATACACGGCTTCACACGGCGTGTCGTGCAGTCTCTGACGAACGGAGAGTAGCGCGGCGTACACCGGAGGAAGTCGCCCGACACGCACCGCTGGTAAGGAAGTATTGATTTCAATTGCGTGGCTGGCGGTGACCGATGGCGCCGCTTTACGTTCAGGTTTGGAAGTGGTTTGTTGGTGAGGTTGTGATCGCGGGGTTTTGAATGTGCTTTTGGGTTCGGCGAGATGTTTGATGTGGTTCAGAGTGATCCAAAGTGATCCAACGTGATCCAGCGTGATCCAGCGTGATCCAGCGTGATCCAGCGGGATTCAGCGCAGTCCGGTTCGCTGGTGTACGTGTGTAGTACATATCATATCGTCAAATTCTTTCATACTTATTCTTCATCACGTTCTTTGAGTAGTCAATTCAAAATATCAATACACTGTTACGTCCTAATTACTGCTTTTTTGTCCGTACATCTGTAAAGTATCAATTACGAAACACTGATTATAGCCACGTGCAATGAGAGAAATAAGGTATTCAAATGAAATTTCATTATTTTCACAGTAGTTACAGATTTATTACCTATGGAGCTACACTCGGTTACCGACGACCTGTTAAGCCTCATTACTATGGTTACAGTTGCAGTTACAGTTCTTTAGAGTATATATGTGTAACTCTAAGTGTAATTATAACTTCAACTGTAACTGTAATTATATTTCTCGATGCACTTTGCTGTCTACCTAAGCAGCTGGTATTTATCGACAACTGCATCCTTTTATACCAACGGGTGTCGCTTGATCAGTTTGAGCATTTCTCCGCTATGAGTGGCGCCACTATTCAAAGGCCTTAATGACGCAACACACACACAACATGTGAAATCGAACTTTTCCATGCAAGCTTTGAATCCTATAGCCGAGGTGTGAAACCTACATTACAGCTAAAAAGAAGATTCTCATCTGAATTTTGTAGGGCAAAGAATCGACACGAAAGATTGATCTTCTAAAGAATCAAATAGGAATCCAACATCCCTAGTCTGCCCTATACCTTGACGGTGACGAACATATTGGGCTGAGCCTATTCAAATGTATATATCACATATCGCTTATATATCGTATTGGATGAATATTCAAGTATATAAATAAACTGTATATAGGTTTATACACGTCTAGAAATTCATCAAACGCCCATCTATATCCCGGCAACTGAAACTTCTTGAGATAAAGTCCAACTTAGCTGATGAGTTCTTAGCATCCCCTCCTTTCCTATACAACTAAACTCTATCTGTACACTTATTTAACATTATCAACGAACTGATATAAACAACAAGTTATGGAAGTCACTCCACGTCGCATGATCCTTTAGTACTTTAGTAAACGCTAAACGTAAAATATCCAGTTTCGGCATATCAGCTGATGACATGACGTAAAATAAAGGTTACAACGATCAGTTATCCGATGCTGTGTATAGAACGAAACATTTTCTAATGGCGTCTTTAACTAAACTTCCACTTGTTACAAGATTGTCAGAGCGGGTTATTCGGATATTAGCATGTAACCCAAGTTTCATGACCCTCCAGGGTACAAACACATACCTCGTAGGGACAGGCCCACGGTAAGAACAGGAGAACAATAACAACGTAAAAGAAATGCATATCATCCGCATACAGCCGTCTTCTGTTTCAATGCCAATCTGATCATAATTAATTATATAGTGTGTAAGAATAATTAGAGGTAGTAATAGGATATAGTTCATTATGCACTGGTGAGTATTAATCAACTACGTTAAGTCACTTGAACCCAGCACTAATTACAGGCGACTGTTGATAGACACTGGTGATGGACAGCAACCACAGTATATAGAGCTCCTGGGTAATGTTTTAGCAAAGGAGAAAGCAATCATAGAGCACATATATCTCACACACTGGCACGAGGACCATATTGGTGGGATCGACGCAGTTAAACATTTATTGGAACTTCGGTTAGGATGCACACCGCCTATTCTTTGGAAAGCACGGAGACATAAATCTGATGTAGTCTCGCAAAGGGAGGCAACAACATTGTTAAAGCCATATTCAAGGTTCTCAAACATGTACATAGAAGGTGCAACGTTGGTCAATATACCTACACCAGGGCATACTAGCGACCATTACAGCTTTCAACTGTTGGAAGAGGAGGCAGTGTTTACTGGAGATTGTGTATTAGGCGAGGGTACAACAGTCTTTGATAATCTGCCTTATTATATGGCATCATTGCACAAACTCTTGGGTTTAAAGCCAAAACGAATCTATCCTGGCCACGGTCCCATGGTGGAAAATGGCGTTGATCATATACAGAAATATATTGAACATAGACAATCCAGGGATACCGATATTATTTATCTGCTGGATCAAATGGGAAGGCCGATAGGAGAAGATGAAGTCACTGAACGCATTTATAAGGTTTTTTGTTTAATTTAGATGTAGTTTATACATAATGGATGTATATCTACAAGTACTTTTATTACAGAACCTTCCAGAGGAGTTATGGCCCCATGCACTTTCCAATGTAACACTGCATCTGGAAAAGTTAGTAGATGAAGGAAGAGTGAAAGGTCGTAAAGGTGAATGGTATACAACAATTTTCTATGAATAATTGTTCCATTAAATAAATAAATTACTTTAAGTATCGTTTGCGTTGAACTTCTTTGATACAAGGTTTTAAATATTGTTCTTCCAAACTTATCTTGTTATAATAATTATGTACGAAATATATGATCATTAATTTGTGCGTATCTTATTGTTGGATTGCATGTGACGAAATTGGATGTTGAATATGAAAACACCATTAATTTAGTCGATGACATAGTGAATTCTTGTAGTAGGGGAATTAACTTTCCACCAATCCAATTAATGATTTTGTAACCAGTTTAACCAATATCACACGATCATGAAATTCCCTAGATAGAAATGGAACCAGTAAGCGTCAAAACAACAAATTTGAAATTATAACGTAAAACCACGTAAAACCACGTAAAACCACGTACAACAGCGTTATACTCACTGTGCTCAAGAATTGAGAGGCCTCAACATGGTAGTAAGGACAAAGAAGGCAGTCGAAGAAGCAGTTGACAGTATATTTCATGATGTTCAATTTAATAAAACCTCCCATCAGCGTTTCATAAAGAAACTCAAAAAATGTTATGACAGTGTAAGTACAGAGTGGACTGCATAAACATGTAAGAAATTACCAAATGCACTACTAATATAATTCCGGTTTAAATTGGAGCCTAATGAGGCACTGAGTGATCTGTCTTACTTTCCAGATGGACGTTAATACATTTTGGGAATGCTTTATTGGTTGCCTAAAAGTTCCATTGTCAATAGGTCAAAGACATTTGCACGTTGACAATACATTACTCTTTGCTGCCAAGTTTGCTGTGAGCTTCTATTCGGTTTCGGGAGATGAAAGCACAGAGTCGATGTGTCCATTTCTCTTGAAATTGTTTGAATTCTTATTGTCTCATCACAATGCAAAAGATTCTAGTGTCAGATTTCGCATATGTCACTTCTTGAATATGGTGTTAGACTCAATGGGTGCTAATGCTTTCATAGATGACAATCTCTGCGATCAGATTACTGTCATTATGATGGAACGTTTATTGGATAGATCCCCAAAAGTTAGGACGCAAGCTGTTTTTGCATTGCACAGGCTGCAGGATCCGTCAGATACAGAGTGTGCAGTATTAAAGTTGTACATATTTCATTTATCCAAAGATCCGGCCCCAGAGGTTCGCAGGGCGGTATTGGCCAGTATGGGTAAGAATGCGCAAACTTTACAAGCTGCGCTAAGGAGAACACGAGATATAAATGAGCAAGTGCGCAAGATGGCTTATGAGTTTATTAGCAAGATCACTGTCAGATCATTGAAAATGCAACAGAGGAATCAGTTGCTAAATGATGGCCTTAACGATAGGTCTGAAATTGTAAGAGAATGTGTAGCAACAGTTGTACTACCATCCTGGCTCCACCATTATGGATTTGATTATATTAAATTGTTAAAAGCCTTTGATGTTGAAATGGCAACTGATATATCAATTTTATCGTTGTCCGTTTTATTTCGGTAAGTCTCGATCTATCGTATGCGTGCGAACTGTAAACAAACAATAAATATCATGAATTCATATTCGTTATGTCCTGACAGAAACGCCCAATTAAACGTATTAATGGAGCAAGCGCCTGTCGATCAAGGTACTAAACTAATTCCAATGGATACGTTGTCCAGTGAGAATGTCTTATATTGGCGATGTCTCATCAAATTCCTCCAGAAAGAGAATTGGGTAGAGAAATTGGAAGCTGTATTGCCGGAACTGTCCACCTTCTGTACGTACATTCGCGATTTCTGCGCTTCCATGAAAACCGGAGAGTCTGAGATCTACGAGGATCAAACAAAGAAGTTCATTCTTCTACAACTCTTTGAGATCACCACAATGTATGACCTCTCGGACGAAGTAGGAAGAAAGAACCTGCACGAGTTAATACTACAAACCTTGACGCGCGATTATTGTTCTGAAAAAATTGTCGAATGCATCGTTAAACACCTGGAGGTCGTACTGCCGGACACTCCTAGCAGAATAAATGCACTCGCTACTGTTATTAGCGACATAAGACTTCCCCTGGTTCAGACCGACGAGGTGCAAATGTCACCGGGACAGGAGATTGCGCATCGTATGAAGAAGACAAAATTGAAGGTGCTGCTGTTGGAGCTGAAAGAAGCTGAATACGAGGCCGTCCAGAAAAAGGATTACGCAAAGGCGGAGAGCCTAAAGGACCAAGTGGAAGCTCTGGCAGAAGAATTGGAGAAATTGACTGAGGCACCTGATCCCGTGATCACAGACGAGGATGCCAGGCACGAGGAAAAGAACGACCGCGAGACGATGGTAAAATGTCTCACGATAATGTGCACCATGATGCAAGGGAAATCCGTCACATCCTTGTCACCCACGCTCTACGGTCTCTTACAAGTCGCACTAGAAAGTTTGGACCATCCCGACGACGCGGTGCATATACTGGCATTGAAGGCCGTCAGCATATACTGCATCCTAGACAAGGAACTGGCGAAAAAGCACATTATGATGCTGTTCCTGCAACTCACGTTAGAACAGGAGAATCGGGAAATTTGGGTGATGGCCCTAAAGGGCATATTTGACCTTCTCTTAGTGTATGGCTTGGAGTACTTTAATATGATGCAAGATCTGGCCAGCGACAGTTCGCAAGCAACGGAGAGGAATGGTTCGGTTAAACTGTACAACGAAACGAATGAAGAACAATCAATTGTTTCGGGGAGAGCTTCCGCTGCACAAGATGACACGGGAAATTTTATCAGAATTTTAACCGGATTACTAGATAACGCCAATCTCGAATTGAGGACCGTCGCTACTGAGAGTCTTTGCAAGCTGATACTCAATCGCAGGATCGAGGGATTCAATCTCCTCTCACGACTCATCATATTGTGCTTTAATCCTGCGACAGAAGGCGACGTTTATCTGAGACAGTGTCTAAGTACCTTTTTCGACAACTACACGTCGCACGTGCCTGACGGACACGGAACTTTGGAAGAGGCATTTTTACCGACATTGAGGATAGTCTGTAACGCGCCAGAACTAAGTCCGTTGCAGGAAATTGATCCGTACGATATAGCGAAATTTATCTTGAGCCTAACTTGCGAGTCGATCAGGAAAAACAAAAGCGCCTCGTACTGTTCGCATAATAATCTGGCGTTCACTATTTTGGCCGATCTTCTTGACCCTAAATCTAAGATCGATAAAGAACCGCTTATAAGGTCGTTGAAGTATTTAGACATTCAGGTAGATGATAATGTGTCGAAGGAAAATTTGTTGACCGCCACTAATAAGGTTTTGGAAATGGTAAGATACGGATTTTTATATTAATCCTCATAATATCCTTATTTTGTCATACTGATGAAAATGACTTCTTTCAGGTGACGCAGTTCGATAAGAGTCTAATAAAGTACGTCGAGCAGTTCAAGAAAAGACTATTGATATCAGATATGGAACAACGAACTCTGGAGGAAGATGCAACGAAAGAAGATGCAACGAAAGAAGATGCAACGAAAAAAGATGCAACGAAAGAAGACAGCGTAAGGGAAGAAATAGTAGAATAAGCATTAAACAGTATATCTATCGAGAGGTCAAAATATCAAACTAGTCGTTTTGACCCCTCAATAATTGTAATATTAAGGAACTGTTAAATCAGCGAATAATTTTGTAAAATAAATAAAGAAGCCTGTCCCGCAGCGCGTTACTCACATTTCTGATAATTATTAGCAGATAATTCTACCAAGATTCGATAAATAAAAACAGGCTAACGGGGAACCTATTTGAAAAGTTAAAAGTAGTAATCCTCTTCACCGCCATGCGGCGCACCCTATCGATCGAATCAATCAAAAATTTTGCGCGTTTGATACTTATTTGAATAAACAAAACATTTAATATAAACGAAAATCTAACGCATGAAATATTCTCCGAGCGGAGGTACGGATCATTATAACAGTGTACAGATCATTTTAGCGTGTTTTAAATTTATGGTTAAGCTCAGCATCTAAAATGAATGTCCGTTGTCCCCTTGGTACAGTACAGTACAGTACCAGCTAGGAGACGCACAGCTTCAACGTACCATACAACCCAACAAACATTAACCGCGAATAATAGTCTAAATTTAAACGTATCAAGCAGAGCATGAAATACTGACATTCAAGATTATCGAGCACTTTTGTTGCAAATAATGTTCAATGGGCCGGTAAAACTCTTCGCAGCAATCATGCGTACAATGTTTGCCGCTGTGGAACTTTGTTTTTAGCTTTAGGTTATGAAGTTTGCCCCCTGAGTGAAAATGTTCGCGCGCACAGTGAAATCCGAGACTAGCATCAATGTTGCGTTGGACGAACCTATGACGAGCGAGGCGTGCGTGAAGCTGGTTATCGAACTTTTAAAATATATTCTTTATCAGAAGCAGCAGATTCCGCTCCCTTATGACGCACTCACGCAATTTCAAACGAAACTGAAACCGACCGACAGGGCTTTGTCGTCGATCAAACTGCTTCAGAACGCAGTGAAAAGTATCTCTGAACAACTGTCCTCTCAATTTGTCTGCCAAAGTTGTACTGTCAGGGAGATTGTGATAATTATCGGTGCAACAATACTGTCACCAAAGTTGCGTATCAGACTAGAACTGCCGACACAGATATTGAATGGTCATGCACACTTGGGTGATCAGCATCCATCAAGGAAACCTTTGCTAAATCTCATAAGGTCAGTAAATAAGCAACGTGATATTATGATAACTTGCGTCTATACATTATCAGTTTGACCTTTAAACTTATATAAGCCAAATAACGACCTTGACATTACAGTTAGACTGTGTAAGCTAGTTTCTGTATGTCTTTTTTTGTAGATCAGTGACGGAGTGTACAGAGTTTCAAGAGGCACTTAGCTCACCGTTGAATCCAACAAACACGTTTGTCTTGCTTCAAAAAAGAGATTCAAAGTTGGTGTCAGAGTTTTTTTTACCCAAGCCTCAATACATGCCAGATAGACAGATATCGACAGGGTTTCAAATCAAGTTTGATCAGGATGCTCAGATTGAGGCTCAATGCAATTGTTTAGAAATTGTTCCTGTATACAGAGACTTACCTGAATCAGTTATAAACGAAAGCTCAAATTTACAATATACAAAATATCCTGATCATGAAAACAGTGAAATCTCTTATATATGGTATCAATCTAGGGAAGTTATAAAAGGATTTAAAATTATACGATAAATTGCACCTGTTAAGTTTAGTTAGACCTTGTAGGATAAATGATTGCCATAAATTTTGGCCACATTATTTTACCTGATATAGATTATTTCTAAAGCAGTGTTGTACATATATATATAGACGAAATGTCTTTGACAGTTTTAAATATCATTTAAAGATGAATTTTAAATATGATATATTCAAAACCACTGTGTTTTTTTAGAAAATGATCAATAATAACGTGATTAGGTGTAACATTTTAATAGTTGCTTTCCTGTTATGTTTCTAAATGATTATAAATGCACTGTTAGATAAAAGAAATCTGTTATGCATAAGGTCATGTTAGAACAAGTATACCACATATAATGAAAGTTTCCATTCATTATCAGCGCATTATTGCACTTTTTAAAGCCAACCTATTTTTATGGGATAAACGGACTGTATTAAATCAATACTATATACTTAAGGCACACGCTAGAACGATTATGTCATAGCATCGCTCAGTACGTCACATATCAATAATTTTTCTAAATAAAATATTTTACACTTTATACGCGGACAAGTATCTATTATTTTTTTTATTTAACATCGTGGATGGTCTTCACGAAAGAGCAGACAACATGGACTGTTGCATAATAAACATTATCTGCAATCTTCGCCAATGGAAAGAAACTACTTCGTAGGTGGGGATTAAAGTATTTTAATGCAAGACAAGATGTCAAACCAGTCAGTTGACATTGATATTAGTAATCGTGCCGTTGCTGATAAATAAAGCTGCCGAACATGAAACTGTTGAGCCAAGAGGAGAAAAAGTTTTGGAGGGAGAACGGTTTCATCAAGTTATCGAACATATACACGCCGAAGGAAATGAACGAGATTTGCGACGCTTACGACGAACTTTTTAATCGTAAGCACCAGGAGAACCTTACGGGATTAGAATCTGCTTGGGTCGGCGAGCATATGAAAAAGGAAGCGAACAACATCGACTACACCGTTAGTACATAGTAACACATCGTGTCACGCTATCGACGAATTCGTGCAAAGCAGTGAACGTCTAAAATGATTATTTTTCCCATTAGGTAAAATCCATCCATAATTTACAAATGCACAGCGCTGTGTTCACAAAGTTAATAACCCATCCCAAGTTATTGGACGCACTGGAGGACATCATGGACACTAAGGACATACTGTTGCACCATACAAAAGCGCACATCAAGCCGCCGGAGAAGGGAGCACCGTACTTGATGCATCAGGACTATCACTATTTCCCATTCAAGAAGGACAGCATGTTGGCGGTTTTCCTGCACTTGGACGACACGACGCCGGTGAACGGCGGCTTAGCAGTGTATCCTGGTAGTCACAAACTGGGCCCGTTAGAGGATCACGGATTGACGGACGAGAAGGGCGACAGTTATCATTATGCTGATCCGAAGAAGTATCCGTTGTCCGGAGCGACACCTGTAACCGCGAAGAAAGGAGAGATCATTGTGTTCTCGTATTTGCTGTTGCATGGCTCCTATCTGAATCTGTCCACGAGACCACGGCGTATGTTCTTGATGCAAGTGAGAGGGGCCGACGATGAACCCATTGAAGATGTTCATAAATCTCCCTGTCAAAATCTGGTACTTCGCGGACGAAATGTGTTCAGAGAGGCTACGATGGCTACAAGATTTAGTCACTGACGACATTCGATCTTTTATACACGTATTATTTTAATGATTTTATAGAACAACGACGAGTAAAATTTGTCCCTGAACTTTACCATGTTTTGCCTCATCTGTGTTTCATCTTCTGTTCCCTGTTCGACGTTTTCGTTCTGTTATCGTCGCTCGATACAGATGTCAAAGTTTCGTCCGAGCGTTTCTTGTAAGCTGTTACTTTCACAATCTTGAAATCGGCGGCACTCAAAATGCGTAGGAGTAACACGATTGTTGCGCCAGTCCAACTTGCTCCCATTACCCACACTAAGATCTTAAAACGGGTCAATCCCATAATTACGCATCCGTATTCGGAAAAGATATCGTATTCCGTGCAGTTTTACCTTGATGTACAAGACAGTCTTGCACACATTATACTTATTACCCTTATAAACTTGTATATAATACTGGATGATATTGCATCTTCTGCAACAAATTCATACATAGCGTTTAGTGTTACAAACAAATATGCGTATGAAAATTATGGTCCATCGTATTAATATCCGTACTCGTTGTATGACCTAAGAATTTCGGCGTTCGTCAATCGGTAATAATGTTTCTCCAATTCTGAAGCGAACATAGCGTACCCACTGGATATACTGTGTGCGATGTACACCATAATAATGGCGAACACCAAATTACACAGCATTGCAGGACAAACGAGCTTCCATGGGGCCACAAAGCTGAACATAATTAATTATCATTTTACACGTACTGGTGGAGTAATAACGTATATGTACAAAAAACTGTGGGTTCTGAGTAAATGTCGACTGAAGGTGAGGACGAAACTACTTGCCCGTCATAGCCGCCTCTGCCGCACATGTAAAAGAACGTCAGCCACACTGTCCCGAGGAAGCATGAACAAAACATTGTGATAAAGTAGACATTGCAATGCGAATTGTATTCTTGAGAAATAATGACGTTCCATCTCCAGTCCGTATTATTCATTCTTTCGACAATGTGCGGATCTCCTGGATCATGATCGTACGAGTTCTGCGGCAACTGTCTAACACTGGCCCAAAAAGGGCATTGGCCATCGAAGATACTCTGCTGCAAGACGCAATCACACATCTGTCTTAAACGCAAGGTTCGACCAGAGCAACAACTGCGTGGTCATTTCATCGAAGACTGTTATACCCAGTACGTGTAAAATACAATTGTACTAAAGTATCCTGACATCGCGCACACGAAGTACAGAAACATCGGGATGTTCTTCCAGCAGCCTGCAATATCCTTCGAGTCTCGCTCCACCAGCTCCACGTACTCCTCCATGGCACGCATCTCTCTTAAATCGCAGCCAGAAGCCGTGACACTCAAGGCCCAAGGGGACACAAAGGACAATATCTGAAAACGGTCGATTTGGCAGAATACCCATTCTAGCTTTCACAACTATTTATTATAACTTTTGCGTCACACTTTCCACTCGGTCCGGCCCCGAGACTAATACTTCACTGCAGGATTCGGCTCAGCAAGAAGCCTATCTCAGATGACATCTGAAGCCGAAGTTCACCCAGCCGACAGCATGATAGAACAAGATCGTCTGGACTATTTGCGTGGAGCGTCGAAAAAGATGCGCGAGCCAGAAGAACTCGCGAACCTCCTCGACCAGCAACGTCGTACGTTCGAATTCCGCGAGCCGTCGCGCGCCAATTTTCGTCTAACAGAATCCGCACGCTCTCATTGGCCCATCATACGAATCACAGCAAACGAAGGAACGAAATTTTCTTGATCGCCCGTTTACGTAAACGATCGCCTGCGTAACTGCGAAACGTCGCTCGCCGTAACCACGACGAACAAAGGAACACCTCGATCGAGGCAACCCCGTCGACGGGCGCCGACGAACAATTAAAAAGCGCTCGCCCCGGCGCCGATTTTCATCCCAAGTTCGCGCGCCAGCCAGTGCCGTCGGGGACCAATACTGGGACACGGACCGCGAAACAACTGGAGGGAACGCGCGGACCGCGAACCGCCACAGTGTTGTCGAACGGGAAGGGTAGACACGGAGGCGAGAATTTGCTGGTTTTTTTTAACAATCGCGACGGATCGAAAATTACGCGGAAAAGGATGGTGGACGCGGGTTCCGCGGTGTCCCCTCGCGTCTAGGCCGATCAGCGGAGAGCTCGCGAACGGTCCGCGGGGCTGAGCGAAGCGCACACATGTGTCGCGGGCAGAGCCGTGTTTTCCACCGCAGAGCGCCGTCCCCCCGTGTTTGGTCCATGGAAATCTCGCATTTAGAAAGCCGTGCCCGCGCCTCCTCGCCGCTCACCGTCGAGGAATAACACCGTCCCGCGACGGTGTGCGTGCGCCAGAACGATGCAGCGGCCCTCGACAACGAAATAGGCCTCACTCCGGAAGGCAGCAGTGCGTGGGTGGGTGGGTGTCTGGCGACTGCCACTGCTCACGTATAACCAGAGAGATCTGTCCCGAGCGAAATTTCAATGAGACGTTACTGGTCGCCGGGGAGCGCACGCCGACAAGGTGCCCGACACGTTAATTAGGGGGCCGATCGATCCAGCGACGAGCAGAGATTGTTCTTGGAGTCGTGAAAAAAATATACCCTCGGGACTGTGACGGGGACGTTGCCAGGACGGAGGTGCGGTACCCTGAATGCGTTGGTGGGTTTGGGGGCAGGATTTCAAGAGCAGCGGTGACTGCTGAGTGGGACTGTTGGAGTAGGGCACTGATTGTGTTCTGTAAGGATCGGTGGGAGAACGGTGGCATGTTGTCCAGGAGGCTGTAGTGCGCTGGGGCTAGATTTCAGGCTCTCACTGGGAGACATCTGTTTTTTGATAGGAGTTCAGATTGGTCGGATGGTGTATTCTGTTGTCGTTGTGGATGGCTCGGACAGAATCTGGAAAAATGTTTCTGGTAGTGTCGACGGGAGGAAGGATTTAGGAGTGATCGTCAAGTTTCTGGCTTGCGAACGTGTCTGGGTTTGGGGAGAGTGGGGCCCAGCGAAGGTCCTGTCTCCTTCGTGTAGTCAGTGCAGAGAGGCTAAAGTATGAGAGGTCAAGCGGAGGAAAATGGATATCGATAGAGTATCAGTATGCGTGAGAAGTCAGCAGAATGTCATGCTCACGCAGGTCACGTGAGGTGCACGACAGACATGTGCTCGCGTGATCCTCCTACATTACACCCGACCCTTACCAAGGCCAATGGTAAAAACTCAAGCCCCCAACCGACTCACCACGCCGAAGCACGCATCGATAGCAACCTCCTGCCGACACCTGGCGGTCGTCTAAAGTTCTTTAAGGATGGAAAGTTCATATTGGAGCTGTCCCACCGCAGAGATGGGGAGCGCACCACGTGGTTTCCTGTCCCAAAGAAAACGTTTTGGCCACCCACAAGCACCACCCCCAATAGACAGGAAAGTTCTACTTCCCTCAGTGGTATGTACGAGGAATCCTACTAGACATACGTGTCTTCAAGCGAAACATTAATCATACGTCACATCTTATTTCTACTTTTAGTCTCCGATGACAACTCATCGGTACAGTCGAGTCCTTGGCAAAGGGATCATTGTTGGAAGCAGGCCAATCCCAGACGGCGACTAACGACAGAATTCAATTTCTATTATCATAGAAATCCGCGAAGCCGTCTCTGCGCACATCCACGTTTAATAGCACGAAAGCGTAGACGTCCGCTAGATCCTACAGCTTTGCTACTTGTTCCAGAATCAACGCCGAGTTATTCGAAACCGTTGCGCAAGGCTAATGGCACGCAAACGGGTCGCGCTTTAAGCTTGATTATCGATAAATTGGCGCGACTTCTGGATCCGAATGTCGTCTCGCCGCGTAAGCGAATCCTGCGCGAACTGGAAAGGGTTTCGTTGGAAGACCAAGCGTCTAAAAGGCGCGCGACCCCGCAGCCTATCAACACAACGAGTGCCCCGACAGCTTCTCCAAAACAACTATCCTCATACAGTATAACTAGTATTTTGGGAGAGGACAAGCCGAGCCCTGAGCCTGGTTTCTTAAGAAACTTGCTGAAGCCGGACGATAGGCAACCTGTGAAATACTCAACGAGTAACTCTTACCCGAGAGTAAGAGTTGACCCGTACATTGGGTCCACTAATGCACCCGTGCATCATCCGCTTTATGGGGTTCCAATGTTGCCACCTGGACCGTACAGGGCCCCTTTATGGATGCACTATCCATCACCCGTCCACTATCCAGCTCCTATGCCATTATATGCACCACCTCCGCCTCATCCTCCATCCCCTCCCGTCCACCATTACAAAGACTACAGGGAACAAACTCTCACACCTCCTTCAGGTACACATCTTCGGTATATCAATGATGCTCCCGATTTTCACACGATATGTTAATCGACTTATCCTATATTTTACAGATATGCCTCTAAATCTGTCGAAGCATGCGGGTTGAATCTCAGGATCCCGAAAGTTGGTGCCTTATATCAATGGACAAAAACTGCAAACACTGCCCGTGCAACGACAATGCGATATATTAGTATTTTTTTATCCATAAACAATAGTATCATAGTAAGTAGAGATGTGCAGCCAGAAATGATGGAGTCTGGGTGCTATACTTGTACATACAAATGCATAAACTGTCAACTATGGAGTAGGTATTTTATATTGATATTACTCGGATCAAATAATGAGTAGTATCGAACGGGTGTTAGAGGTAGAATCGGTCGCCGGTGACAATGAGCGAGACGTTGCACAATTCTTTAATTGCACACATACCAAGGTTCGTTAGAAATAGCGCGCAAGAATGATCAAGGTCTTGATTATCGCCGCATTTAGTACACATATATACATAATTTGTTAATATATAAACATACTCGTAGTTTAGCAACGTGATGAACTGATTTTGCCGACGATCGTTTTACCCCAAACATCGTTTTTCCATGTTTTCCATATTGCGATTTAAAAGGAAGAAAAACACGCTCTCACCCTGTGCATCTCATTTATGCATTATCTTGTTATTTTTATTAATGTTACTATCATTATTATCATTAATAAATGATACGACTATCCATTTTAAAAGATTCATACGAAAGACATAGGATTATGTACAGAACAGATTATTGCCTATATTTAGTATATTATATATTCATACAAATAAAGTAATGCATCAATAAATTTTAAGTTAACGATATCCACAACAGTATACATTTATTTATATGATATTAATGAAGAGAGGAAGAATTACTTGGTAAAGACCGTGGGGTGTGCCTTAAAGAATAATCTAAATTCCGTGAAACTAAATTATAAACATTCTTGCGGATATATAATATTATTATTAGTATTACTACTACCAATACTACTATGTACATATGAATATAACAACTGCGTTATGTATTTTTCATCAAATCAACATATTCGTCATTCTATTTATTGTTAGTCAGGCGCATTACCAAACATTTCATAAGGAAAGGCAAGCTCACACTGGCTCTACAAATTAGTGAGTAATTTTAAATATACAATTTACATACACACTTTTTATCTATTCAAACGAGCGGAGCGGGCATGCGCTGCCGCCCATAAGCAATTGTATAAAAAAAAGCTAATTTCGTAAATATAAATATTTCATATACTACCACGACGAACTCTTTATTTACCGTTTGCCATGTAGAAAAATGATGTTTTAATAATTTGCTATTAACACGGCTGCAGCCGTCATTTGCCAGTTTCAGAACTCGTCGAGCAACAGAACATTCGTATTCTCGCGGGTCAGTTGTGGCGCCAAACTGCAGTTCAGAAATTCATCGCTCAACTAAGGCTGCCAACCGTACCGGATTAGGCGGGACAGTCCCGCATTAGCAATAAACTTCCCGGATTTAAAATATTACCAAAAAGGGTCCATAAATTCGGACGCTTTTGTATATTCTTATAGCGTTCCTCACACGATATTTACTAATATATTTTATTTGCTTTCGTTTTTCACGTCATGAACACCACTGACAAAAAAAGTTTTTTTTTTTCAAATTTGATTTGGAACGTTAAGTTACTTGGACGATATTGTTTGCAGTTATGTTTTAAACGGAGAATTATTTAATATAAATCAATATAAATGAGATATTTATAGTAAAGTGTCGTTTAACATCCATTCATTCAAAATTTGTTCTCACCCTGTCTAGCTAGGAAGCTTCTCAGGCTTTGTCGGGATATTTTGAAACAGACAATAATGAACATTTTATTATCAACCTTTTTCCTACCTTTTATTCATGTTTAAAAAAAACTTTACATATTTTTTCCAGGCAACAGACATAAAATTATCGCTGGCTACGAACAAATTAACGTTAGCAATTTCTCAAACTTGCACCCCTTTTCCAAAATCGATTTTCTTTGTTTTCCGAAACGCTTTGATTTGTCAAGAAAAATTGCTATTTTTCCCTTTCGAATGACCGGAATAATAACAAACGTGTCGACCATCCAATTCTTTTCCACATTACATCTTACCCACCGTACATATATCCATACAATAAACCCGTATTAAAACATTTCAGCACCCAAACCAAATTATCAAAACCGCAACAGAAACGAATACAATTCAAACGAATCTAAAACAAAAACAAATTCGTCGCTCGACGCGGAATGGAATTCGAAATAACGCGCGCGACCTGTGATTGGCCAAGAAACAGCGCCGCCACCGGGAACATCACGAAGCTCCGCGGTCAGAGGACGCGCGCCCTATAATACCAACCGCCCACGGATCTAGCTTCCAATCACCCCGTGGTCGCTGTTTTGCGGCAGGGTACCCCGTTGTTGGCCGGGAACGGTAGTGTCGCCTGCGAACCGCGCGTTTTCCATCGGGATCGCTCGTCGCGCGAACGGCGAGGCAGAAAGAGACGGACCGAGAAAGACAGAGTGCGCAGGACGGAAAGCGGTAGGCGAAGAAACGCGGAAAAGAGAGAGAGAGAGAGAGACGGATCGTGGATGAGACGGCGGAGGGCATCGCAGTGCGCGTAAAACGTGCGAACTGTCCCGCTCGGTGGGCCAGAGCTCGTCCGACGCACTCGTGTTCCCGATTGAACGACGGCGAGAAGCCCGAACTGGTGCGCACGGTCGTGCCGTGGTGGTGCGTGTCGGTCGGGAAAAATTCAAGTTCGACCGTTCGTCGATGTTGGTGGTGCGGTGGTACTGGTGGCGGTGGCGGTGGTAGTATTAGTAGTCACGGTAGTACAGTAGTAGTAGTAGTAGTAGTAGTAGCAGCAGCGGTAGTACCTAGTGGTGGGGAGCGACGAGCGGCAGCCACAAGAGTCTAGCCTGGTCGTGCGTGTGTAACCCACTCGGTCAAAATGAAAATGGCGGTGTTCTCTTACGTGCGGAGCAACGGCCACTGCTGAGAGGACCGACGACGATGACTCCGTGACGGGCACACGTGAGAGAAGAGAGGCCACACCGCGTGCGTATACGCGTACGGACGTGCATTGCGTGCATCGTGCGCGTCCCCGTCGCCGGCTGCAGCGCATAATACGCGAGGAGCGTGCTGCATGTAGTGTACAAGATTTTCGGGCGACGTGTGCGCGACGCCGGGCACACGGAGGCAGGAAGGAGAGGAAGGGAGGCCGCGGAAAAACTTTGCCCGACGATTTTCTGCGTGCGCTCGCGGCGGCGAAGGAGCTCGAGGGAATTCGAGGAGAGACGTGCCAGAGCTGGCGATAGAGAGAAGGCAAGGTGGACGGAGGTGGACGGAGGTGGACTGGGGAAGAAATACGGTGAGCGAGCGAGCGAGCGAGAGAGAGAGAGACGGAGATAGAGAGAGATATATTCTCCTGATATACGATGGACAAACAAACACGATGGAGTGACACGGCGAAGTGTTGACCTCGCGGCAGTGTGGGCAGAGAGTGTCGGCGGGATACGAAAAATCGGAGCGAGTCCGGCAACGGGGAACCTGGATAAGCTTTCAATGCCGATGCCGGCCGAATACCACGAGAACAGCCAACAACACGGTAACCACGAGAACGCCAATTTCGCTCTCGGGGCCACGCAGGACGCCAGCAACATGACGGCCAACATGTACCGGGTGGGAGGTAAAGAGAACCCGTCGGGCCGAATATCGGCTCTGACGAAAAAATCGTCGGCTAGTAATAATTTCGCCGCCGCAAACCTCCCGTCGGCGGCCGATCGGCCAGCGAGGGGCGGCGGGAGAGTGAGAGAGAGAGAGTGAGTGTGTGTAAGAGAGGGGGGGTGCGACAAAGAGAGAGAGGGGGGAAATTAATGTTTTTGCAAATGGCACCACCACACGATGGCGTCTCCCATCGTCGTCATCCCCCCGCGCAATTTTTTTTTACTACGCTCTTCCTCTTTTCTTTTCCCCTCTCGCTCTTATTCTCTGTCCCTCTCACTCTCTCTCTCTCTCTCTCTCTCTCTCTAGCTCTCTGTTGCGCTCTCTCATTTTAAAGAGTGCGACCGAAAGAGAGGGAGCGAGAGAGACCCCTCTTCTTTCCTCTCTTCATCTGAATCTCCCTTGTTCTTCTCCCCCCGCGGTCCTCATAGAGCGTCCTGTACATACGTCTGCTTTCCTTCCCCCTCTCGCACCCCTACCCTTCACGCTGTCCCCCTCTCGTGCCTCCCCCTCTCACTCCCCCCCTTCCCGCTGCCCTTTCCCATTCTCGCCCTCCCGACGTCCCCGGGTCATGCTAATTTCTTCCAAGATGAGTTCGATTGAAACTGTCACGGCTTTTCGCCCGTTTTTCCGCCAAATTCTTCGCCCGCGAGCCGCCGGAGGCGCAGATTGGCCGGCGAGCCGAACGGTTCGAACGGACGGCACGCATGCACGCGCCAATTTTTTTCTCCCTACCGGCACCCATGTATGTACAAGCTTGGGCGCAAAAAAATGCTCGCCTCCCCTCACGACCGTCTCCCGTCTCCCGCCAATTCGAACGGCGTTAGGGCCGATTTTTCTTCTTTTTTTTTTTTTTTTTTTGGTCTTGCTCTATTAGTAGTTGCGACGGTGGGTGACAAATTTTTGTTTAACACGCCGTTTACCTTTTGCCACGACGCTCGCTGTCGTTGCCGTCGGCTGATTGTGAAGCAGAGTGTTATGGTTTTGACGGTATCGTTTAGGGGGGAATTCGGAAGCTCATGTTTAGCGATGTCAGGATGCTAGATGACACGATGTGTACTATGCGTAACCGCATAGTAACAAGAGAATATTGTTTCAGCTAGTAGAAATGAAGTGTTTGTATTAATGGAGATGTTCATTTTCAGATTATGTGTATTTTGAAACATCCTCTACATCTCCCTATCAGATCAGAAGAATAGAGGAGCTAAATAAGGTAAAGGTTCTTACAAGTTTATAAGAATAATTTATATTGAGAGAGTTTCAGATATATATTCATTACTAATTAAAATGCATCTAAAGTACTTTATACTTCATTTATGCCTATGAACCAATCACATGTACAATTAATGAATCATTTTTACTTCCTTGTTGCAGACCGCTAGTGGGAATGTAGAAGCAAAAGTTATGTGTTTCTTCAGAAGAAGGGATTTGCCATCTACTTTGATTATGCTTGCTGACAAACATCAGTGTAAGTAAACCATATATCATCAAACTCGCGATTGTGTGTAAGATACCTAATGAGGTTCCCATACCCACACCGGCGTATCCTCATTTCGGTTTGCTCTTGAAACACAGACACATAGATAATAGCAATGCCTGCATACCATATACCACCGTAACGTAACGTCGGAAAATTCACAAACGAATATAACCATCAGCGATAGCCAACCCCGCACCGTGCAATTCAGTAATCACCATTACAACTTACAGGCATACGAAAGAACACTTACATATCGGACTGTAATTCTCGGCGTTAATAGCACGAGGCATTGTGCGTTTTCGGCCAGATTCATTATCACCATTATCATCGTTCTGCCTCGCAGTTCGCATTGTCGAGGCCGACTCTCGATCGTGGAAGATTCAGCACGGGCAGAGGGACGTGTGCATTTCGATCGTTTTCAACGGCGGTGTAGGGTATACCGCCGGCGCGATAACGGTTCAATTTCCAACGGCGTAGGCGCGCAAAAGTGAGCGTTACGGGCGAGAGAGGCAGGAGACAAATGATATTACGCGGCGCAAAGCTCGCTTTCGTTCAACTCCCGTCGTCGGAGATTGGATCGATCCGACTAATGCTAGGCTCCTGCCGAGAGTACCGATCCGTCATAATCATCGCTGCGCGTATTTAAGGTTCAGCCCGGCCAATGCTTTTCTCTGTTTCTCTCACTCTCTGTCGACTGTTTTCCAGAGACGTCGTCGCACCTCATGCGGAAAAATTCGCGAAACTCTAACGACGCCGACATTTGCCGGCTTCTCGGCTGCTCTATCTGACCGCCAACGCGCGCGCGCGCAAGATCCTTCGCCCGTCGGGGTCTCTATTCAGCCGATCGGAGTCCTTGAACGGGGCGCCGCGTGCACGTTCGAGAAGAGAGCTGCCTTCTGCGGCGGCACGCTATCGCATCTCGCCCCGGCGACTGTTTTTCCCTAAATCCTGTTTAACTCCGCGAAAATCAATGTTTATCGAGAGCACGGATTACACGTTCGATCTCCTCTTCCTCTCCGTCCCTTTCGAGGACGATAGAGACCGGGGTAGGGATGTGTGCGCGGAAGGTGCAGGGAAAAAGGGCAAATTGGATGCATGCACGCAGATATAATACGTACTCGAAGGAAACTTTGGTGTGAAATACGTGCCTATGCATACATTTCTCTTTTCGCTCTCGCCTATCGTGTACACACATGGCCTCTCTTCTCTCGCACCCCCGTTCTCTCTATTTCTCTCTCCATCTCTCTTTCCCTCTATCTATCCGGCGATTTTTCCTTTGCAACGGCAAAGATAATGAGACGCGGGGATTTGGGGGTGGCGGGAGGGGGTGGGTATGTATAATAAGTAAAGTTGGGGGAGGAGGGTGGTAGGGATGGGATGGGGGTTGTATCGATCTGCTGGGGGTAGGTAAGGGGGTGGTGCACGCTACCCGTCGACCACCTACCTACCTCTACAGCCCCATCCCTATCCCCATCTCATTCCACCCCCGCACCACCTCACCCCACTTTTCCTACCGCCACCCTCAACTAAATGAATGACTGACGCAGGGGATGGTTGGGTATGTGTTACGTGTACTCGACACAGAACTCTCTCGGTTCGCCCTCTCTTTCTCTCCTCTCTCTCTCTCTCTCCTCTCCTCTCCTCCCAGTCCACCCTCAGTGTCTCTCTTTCTCTTTCTGTCACAAGCACACATACACTTCTTTCTCTTCCTCCCTCTTTGCCTCGACACACACATACACGCCGCATACATACCCACGTAACGGACAGAGAGCAATACGCACACCCACAGCCACACACACACTCACACTGATGTGCTTCTCCTCTGCCTGGGCGAAAATGGTGGTTCCCACTAGCCATCTTCGTTTTAAGCATTTCCTCCCTCCTCTCCTCGTCCTCATCCTCATCCTCATCCTAGTCCTCATCCTCGTCCTCGTCCTCCACCATCTCGCACACTCCCTCCCCCCCGGTTCTCCATTTCTACCGTGACCGCCTCTGTACAAGTATGCGTGTGTGTACGTACGCCCGCCGGTACGTATCACGTGTGCGTCAGAGGGGTGTCCGTGCGGCTGTGTGTGTGGCCATCCGCCGGTATTTGCTCCGATTCGGGCTCCGCACACCCCTTCCCGCACAACACTACTCTCCTGCCTCTCGCATTTCGGTACCTTCAATTTTGCAGAAAAATATACGGAAGTAGTGGTATCGCGGGGAGCGAGAAAAAAGGGATGCGCGAGGTCTTTTAATGCATGCCAGCCGGAAGTCGTGCCGCGGACGTCGGGCCATTGCTGAGAAGCGAAAAAATCCTTCGGCTGTTCCCCATTTTCCGATCGAGAGTTCCCCTCATTAGACGCTCGCTTTCCACGCGAGCCAGAAAGAAGAAGAGCCCATACGCATACGGGGGCCGCAGGTAGAAACACGCTTTCCGTATTCGGAATTCGCAGATACGCGTCATGCACATGTTCCTCCGTGATGATCGAGGACAGGAGTTTCGTATGTCAGCTACATATATCATGCGGGAGAATCAGTATTTCGTTGATCACCGTATATAACCGACGCGTCTCTGTATATGCAGCGGGGAAGCTGACTATTCTGTAACGCATCAAAAAATAAGTCCAATATGTAAAATAACGTTCTTTTGTTCATAACGACATTCTTGAAAGCGTCGTGCTGAAAGGATCTTATTTCACATTTTCTGCTTACGTTTTCACGTACAATCGCCAGCTTCCCTGCGATATGACCCAGCACTTGGGTCGCCTGTGACACAGGCGAAGGCCGACGTACGCGCCGAAGCCTAATGCACTTCCTCCCTATCACACGCATATCGAACGCAAAACAGGCGGTTTCTATCCTGTGAATAGAAACGCGGTTGGAATTGGCTGACAGAATCAAAATTCCATACATGCTCTGCATTTTCTGACACCGTCCCCGGTCCAATGCCAATCCCGGCCCGCCACGAAAGTGTCGCACCAAGCCATACGCGCACCTAGACGCGGCGCGGCGGTGACGAAAATGCATCGAGCCTGTATCGTCGTATGGTTAAAGAGAAAATCATAGATAGTAGAGTGGGTTTTGTGATGAAAATTGCAGTGGCGAGCGCGGAGCAGCAGAGGTCGGAATCCCCTGCGAGCACACAGAGTCAGAAACTCGAGAATCCAGATTCTGCTAAGGAAATGACTAGTAAAGATGGGATCGGGCCCAAAGTGATGAGCAAAGGGGGCGGGAAGGGGGGCTGGCTGAAGGCCCCGCTATCGGAGGCCCAAGAGCCCCATGGTGAGTGAGCACCACTCGATCAAAAGGTGACCGTTGCGGATGAATCCGATCAGTCGCGCGCCTGCGACTCGTGATCGTCCCGGCCGTTGTTCGTGGATCGTGCCTCGCGGGACGCCAATGACACGTGTCCGCTTCGATCGGACCGCCAGCGAAAGAACGCGCGATAAGGACGAGAACGGTGCGAAGAAGTAGAGTCGACGTTGACCCTCAAGACCCACTCGCCGGCGTCTGTCCCGCGATTCGGAGACGTTACGTAAAGGCGCCGGAAAGTGGTCGAGAGAAGGCTGTATTGATTTCCCATCCGAAAAAAGCAATCGAGATCCGCGGAGTGCGCGGATTCATCCGTGACGGCGCACACGTGACACACGCCTTTTGATCATCCTCATTAGTCGCTTACGGGAGAAGCCAGTGATGATGTAAGGCTACACGATTCGGCGGCGGGATTTCGACAAATTCTTTGTAATCTTGGTGGATGCCGTAAATCTAGGTCACATTCACTGTAAGGCCAAAGAGACAGTAAATAGAATTTCTTTTCTTTGGGTCCATCTGGGAGGCACCTTGCTTCCGAGAGATGAGGTAAGGGACTTCCTGGTTTTGGTTCTGCGGATGTCTGCTTGTTCGCAGAACGGCCCGTACATACTTCTTGACCGGACAGGACTGATGTATTCTCATTGCATATCGTTGATAATGAACGCGTTTCAACGTGTTTTGTTGTTTGTTTGTTTGTTCTCTCGCTGCGACCGATTAGTTTTCTTTATTCTTTGTTAAGTTTGTGTCATCCAGTGCCGATTCAGTCATTCCGTGACTGACGGTACCTTCGAATGTAGATTCGCATCTTTTAACGTCACTTCGACCAATAGTCCAGGACATCATTTATCATACACGTCTATACGCGACTCAACAAAATCCCGCCGCACAGAATGATGATTCTTTAGTAATCTGAGGCTTCTCATAAAACATTTTATTACACTTTTTCGGAAATTCATTTTAATTAATTTTTATTTATATATATATATTTTATTTGTTTTAATTTATTACCCACTCTTTGCTGGTATGTTTTGGTATCAATAATTGTGAGTTTTGATTGGTTCTGCCATATCCCTGCGTTTCATTTACATTTAATTTACATTTAATTTACATCCGTTACGATTCTTGTATGGACAAAAAAAAAGAGAAAAGAATGCGGCACGTTGCCGAGCCGATCAGCGACGCTTTTGCTGAAGAGGAAAAGATTTGTACGCGCAACTTAAGCTCTTACGTTACCGTCGGATTGCTTTGCGTTACCGATCGTAACGGGACAAAAAAAAATAAATACCGTCCATCCGTGTCCTTCATTTTAACCAGACGTCGACACCTATTTTCTTTTATATATATATATATATACAATATACATACATATACACATGTTTACCTTAGCTCTGAGTGCATGCGAGGGCTGCGAAAGGAATGACGCTCACTCTATTCGTCTTTTTCAAATGCAGGGATGGAAGAGACCGTAGTAGGCGCCGGAGGAGTTACCGACTTAAGTTCGAAACAGCGTCACCAAATGAAGCACAGGGAGCTCTTTCTCTCGCGGCAGGTCGAAACGATGCCGGCCACGCACATAAGGGGCAAATGCTGCGTGACATTGTTGAACGAAACCGAATCTTTATTAAGTTATTTAAACAAGGAGGATTCCTTTTTCTACTGCTTAGTGTTCGATCCTGCCCAGCGTACTTTGCTTGCCGACAAAGGTAATTATCGTCCGCGTTGAGGAAGTGTCGCAAGACGGACACCACAAGGGTGATTCGTCGACAAAAAAAAAACAAAGTAAAGAAAGAGGAGATTCGATGGCGAGGCATCGGCCTCGTCTACAAGTGAACGTCCCAATATCATGCATGCAACGTATTCTAGGTGAGATTAGAGTAGGCAGTAGATACCAAGCCGATGGTATAGCGCCGTCACCTTTGACGCCTGCCGAGAGAGAGTCAGACCCTCGCAGGTTACAGGATCTAGAAACATTGGTGTGGACACCGAGACATTCGCTGACCGATCGTCAGATCGATCAATTCCTCGTGGTTAGTCGATCGGTGGGCACCTTTGCGAGAGCCCTGGACTGCTCGTCCTCCGTCAAACAACCATCTTTGCATATGTCCGCGGCAGCTGCATCTAGAGATATTACCCTTGTAAGTAGCAGTATTGATATCTTATAATAATTACTGCTATCTAATAGTAACTACTGTCTCTGCTATTATCAATTTTTACTATTCTTTCTAATACTGTGTTATGTATGTAACGTAATAACGTGAATGAATTTTCTCGTCACAGTTTCACGCGATGGACACTTTACATCGACATAATTACGATGTCGCGAAAGCGATGTCGTCTCTAGTGCCCAGTTCTGGCCCAGTATTATGCAGAGACGAAATGGAGGAATGGAGTGCCTCCGAGGCCAATCTCTTTGAGGAGGCGCTCGACAAGTACGGCAAGGATTTTTCCGACATACGTCAAGACTTTGTAAGCATACTCTACGAAACTACGTGTACACAGACGCATGAAGGCAGTCTTGTAGCGAATTCAGCCGAGCGTGCCATGCCTGTGCGCGGTTCGTACTTCTAGTGTGCGTCACTTATCAATCCCGTTAGAAACATACGCGCGCCACCACTATAATGCACGGCCCAACTGAATTCGCTGTTAAAGTTGCGCACAATTCTCATGCTCCGCTGGATCGTGTTATCCTGATGGTATATTTTGTTCCTCTCCACATTTCAGTTACCGTGGAAGACACTGAAGAACGTGATCGAGTACTATTATATGTGGAAAACCACGGACCGTTACGTACAACAAAAGAGGGTGAAAGCCGTTGAGGCCGAGAGCAAATTGAAGCAAGTCTATATACCGAATTACAACAAAACTCCTGTACCTACGACGGCGCCGTCCACGGCGACGATTGTACCACTTGGCAATAATAATAGTAGCAGTAATGGGAAACCAACTAATGTTCTCAATGGCAATAGCAACGGTAACATGGCGGGTGATAATAGCGGTATATTAATGGTCGGCGTCGGCGGCAAACCGTGCGAAAGTTGTCAAATAATGCAAAGTCCACAATGGTACGCCTGGGGTCCATCACACATGCAGTGCCGCCTCTGTCAATCATGTTGGATGTACTGGAAGAAATACGGCGGACTGAAGGTAACTAGACTTTCGTTCACTTATCGTTCGGAGGTATTTTTCGTTGCTCGAAGTGACACACAAAACGTCCCACTAGAGCCCATTAACCCTCTATAACCCACATTCTTGAGTTTCGACTGGAACTCAGGTGTAAAATACAAAAAAAGAAAACAGGAGGTCGGTTGACATCGAGAACCACCACATCCAACATTATCAAATACATTACCCAACGTTACCTCGCTCCACTGGGTTATAGAGCGTTAAAAAGTATGCAATTTTTCTTTATCACTTAATAACCGCCCACCCACCCACACTCTCGCTTCTTATCTCTCGCCTTAAGTTTCCGCTGTTTTTCTCGCTAATGAAGTAAAATCGAGCCTCAAAAAAATAGCCTCTGGAGCACATACTTAATATTCCGATAAACAGGACCCCCCGCGTGTCCAGGTACCATCGCGCATCGACGACGTGGACCTGGAACGGAAGCGAGGCGGGGCCGGTTCCGACGAGGAGAGCAAAGGGATCGGTGGTGCGCATAGGCCACACCGTTGCAGCATTCCCTCCTGCGGCAAGGAGTTCAAGCTGAAGGCCCACCTCAGTCGCCATTACGCCAGCGCGCACGGCGTCGATTTGCGCGGAAGCGGAGCCAGCGGGGGCGGAGGGAGCGGGTCGCCGCGACCTGTCATGAAGACGAGGTCCGCATTCTACCTACGTACCTCCGCGCTGGCACGCGCAGCCCGTCGTCTTTGCGCTGCGCAACTGCGCACGCGTCACGCGGCGAGGGCGCCTCATCAGCCGGTGAACGCTACCCCGCTCCGACACCTTTGCGCCTCGCCGCAGCTGACGTCGAAGAGTCCGGCGGAACTCCGTATTCTGGCACGTGCTGTCAGACCCCGGCCACGTCCGCGGGTCACCGACATCGCCACGCGACTGGGCGATCATCCCTCGCCGAGGCAACCTGGGGACTGGGATTGGCTCGCGTTGACAGCACCGGCGCAGCGCAAGCAGCCCGATCGAGTTTCGTTCCCGAGACCACCGAAAGCACCTGGTACGGATAGTTTTGTAGTTCTTAGGTATCGGTAAGGGACGCGTCATTGTTCGGGCTTAGTTGGATTCTGCTAAGAGGATATGTTTGTACGCCGTTTGGCTTCGTGCGGGTCGTGATTGTATTTTGGTTCTTGTTTGTTTTGTGAGGGATTATAGTTAGACGAAATTGCGTTTGATGTAGAGTGAGAGATTTGAGTAATGTTCTGTCTGTATAGTTCATGTCTGGTTGAAGGATATAGAATGGTTGAAAAGAGGAAGATTCCGCGGACGTTGATATAAGTTTACTTATGTAATGAGACGTACTCGTATTGTGGCAATGATCCAGTACATCTGACTCAGGCACAAACGTTTCGTTTCTTTCCAGACGGCAGCTTGTTATACGAGAGAGTACCCAACAAGCCGGAAGTGGACCGACTCACGCTAACTCCGCCGCAACCTCAGCCTACCATGCAAACGCAGCAGACTATTTTGAAACGCACAAGGCCTCCATTTGACGAAATCAATGGCTCAGATGGTAAGTTCCGACCAGACGCCCGGTCATCCCGTGCCCCCCTATTACCGTTAGAAGTCCGAACGCCAGTATTGAATTCTGTCTCTGTTTGTTGGCTTCTACTCGGATGTGGATTGGGATGAAGGTAAAATATGAACATTGCGCATATAGAGCGATTTGATCGTACGCGTCCGTGGTCAATGAACTTTCTGGATAAACATCGACGTTGTCTGTCGGAAATCACTGAAACGGTATACATATATTCGCCATACCTTCCACCTCATAAAGATCTCTCTTCTTCGTGCAGGTATCGCCCTGAGCGCAGGGCTCCCTGGCGGACCGCCTGCGAAAAGGGCTCACCACTCCCAACAACTGCACCCGAAGCATGCTCTGGAACATGCGGCCCCAGCTGTTCTTCCGCTCGCACCGCCGTTGAATGGGAGAGCCGCTCATCCACACTCCTTGCCCCATGGACCGCCCCTGTCCCGGAGTAACGCTCGCAAACAGGTCATTTCATGGATGGACGCACCGGACGATGTCTACTTCCGCGCCTCAGATCAAACGAAGTTAGTACTTCCGTCGCGCTGACAATGCTCCATGATACTTCGCTCCGCTCAAGCCGAAAGGATCGATTTCCGTGCTAATCGAACTAATACATCTCCTTCAACTTCCAATTGCAGGAGACTCAGGAGAACCTTGTCATCGGTCGAGCTGCGAAGAGCAGCGCGAAAGCCGTGGCGCCGACTTCCAATACCCCTGCACCCGCCACATCCGCAGAGAGCAGTGCGCGGTGACGACATGGTCGTGATCCTCGACTGAATCCGTAACACAATCAGTTAGGCGAACTGATACACGAGTCATATCGGTCTGCCGTGCGGAAATCATGCTGTTACTGTAATTTCGAATACCAGAGTGAGATCGTGTATAGCGAAGAGTGCAGCTTCTTAAAAAAACGCACCACCCATTGGCAGCCCTCTGACAAGAATCGAACGAGAGCGCGTCGCTGTTTTGTGGGATGATGATTTATCAGGGATCGGCGTTTTGTAGCGAGGCGGCAGCAGCGACGTTCGCCGAAATACATTTTGGGATGGCCTCGCTTGAAAACCGGTCAAAACTCGGCAAACCGAGAGATGTCCTCGTCGACTATTGACGACGGACGACGACGACGACGGCCCCGGCCCCGCTAAAAGAGAGAAAAGCACATTTCACACACAAACACACACACAACGCGCGCGTGGACGGGAATAATAAAGAGAAACACACGAGGCGACTACTCTGGAATTAATGTTCATCGAACTTAAAAAGAGGGATATTAAGAGAAAAGTAAAAAAAAGAATCAAGTCATTCAACGTGAAACATGATTTTCTATTCGTAATAATTAATTATTGTTGTTATTAATAATAATTATTAATAATTGAATGTACATATACATCATACCACACATTCATACACTGCATAGCCAAGCAACACACCTTGTCCACGAGTGTTGGGCATGACTTTAACGTTGGTAAAAACTAAAAAGAATTAAAAAAAAAAAGAATTGGCCCACACACGCGCATACAGCTCAGAAAGAAAACGTTATGATTGTGCGCGTGATAATGGACGAATGTGAGGGAGAGAGAGCAAGAGAGTGCGAGAGAGAGAGCGAAAGAGAGATAGAGAGAACGAGAGAATAACGAACGTACGGGAGAAAGAGAGAAAGAATGCTCACTGTGAATATTTTTATTAAATTTTCAAGTTTGATGACTTCCGTCGCAACAATTAATAAATAAACATAAGCATAAGTAAAAGAATGCTTCGTCTTTTGTCGCCATGTCCGTTTCCGCAAGTGATTCCCTATTTATTATACAGTGAAAGTTATTATAAAAGTGGACAAAGTGAAAAATCTGCACAAATGCAAATCTCACATACGCAGCACTTTAACATGATGCAACATAGTAAAAATAAAAATTCCATTTTATGAAATCCTTTACTCAACATGTATCACGTATATCGGACCAAAAAACATGTAATCGAAATAGTGCATATTCATATTCTGAAAAATTAAAATGCATTCGGTATATGTGCATCGTTTACGGTATGAGAATACCATGCCTGTAAAAGCTTTCCAATAGCAAATCTGCTTTCGATCCTTATGATCCGGACGATCCATCGCCGGAGGTCGCCACGATCGCGGACCAGTTGCAGAAGTGCATCGCTGCAAGGCTCTGCGTATGTACTCATAGTCGAGCGTAATATCATGCTACGGGGCGGTGATTATCTTTTGTGATTACAGTGATATAACGATGTGACCATCAGTTGCCGAAATAAACTACACTTGCTGGCGAATCCGGCCGCTCGAGATGCCGAGGGATATGCTTGATGGACGAGACGGTTGACATTAATGAACGGCGTTGCAAAACTAGTCGCGTTATAAAGCACATTAAGATTGATTTGCACCTGTTGGCTAGAGCAAACCTTAACCTTATTTGTACATACGATAATATCATGACTTCGAATTATCACGTTTAAGTGATCGACTAGCTTTAACCGTACGATATTCTAACGGGTCGGTTCCTTAACGCAACCAAAATGGCAAATACCGGGGTTCTGCCGTTCGTTCGGGGAGTGGACTTCAGCAGCAATGATTTTGGTGTAAGCTAGATAGCAGTTAATGATGGGACCAGGCTCGATACGTACTTCTGAGTATAAATGACTTCGGTGTCCCAAGACCCGTTTGACTCTCATGTATGCGTATTGCAGGATGGAAGGTTTCCTGAAACCATTCGACTGATGACCGGGATACAATGGCTAAAACTGGACAAAACGAATTTAACGGAGATCCCTGAAGAAATGGGAAAGCTACTGAAATTGGTATGTCGCTTATTACTTTCTCAACAGATCTGCTCAAATGTTGAACATTTGTTTTGGTCGATTTCAGGAACATCTTTCTTTGGTGAAAAATAGATTAGAACGCTTATACGGCGAATTAACAGAGCTTGGATGCCTGAGGACTTTAAACCTTCGGCATAATAACATTAAATCTAGTGGCATACCGGCTGAGTTATTTCATTTAGAGGAACTAACAACGTTAGATCTAAGTCATAATAACTTGAAGGAAGTTCCGGAGGGTTTGGAGAGGGCACGTTCTTTACTGAATCTTAACATGAGTCACAATCAGTATGTACCAGCAACACATGTATTGATGTATATTCCTGCGCTCAATTTATAACAAACAATTTTCTGATTATAGCATTGAAACGATTCCAAACACGCTGTTCATTCACTTAACAGATCTGTTATTTTTGGATCTAAGCCACAATCAATTGGAGACACTGCCACCCCAAACGCGTAGATTAGCTAATTTACAGTCTTTAAATTTGAATCACAATCCTTTGGGTCACTTTCAACTAAGGTAAATAGCCTCTGTCAAATTTAATTGGTTTTTCCCCCTCTATACATCACCAATAATATGCAAGATATATATTAATGCAATTTATTTAGGCAATTGCCATCTTTGATGAATTTAACAACATTGCTAATGCGCGATACACAACGTACGCTGAATAATATTCCCTCAAGTCTTGAAACGCTCACCAACTTACACGAATTAGATCTTTCGCAAAATAGTTTGCCCAGAGTGCCAGATGCGCTATACTCGTTGTTAAATTTGCGCCGTCTAAACCTTAGCAATAATCAAATAACGGAAATGTCAACGGCAATAGGTAAGAATGATTACAACTCAAACGCTCTTAAACGGCTTGCAGCGTAATCGAAATAACGATACTCCATTTTTAGAACTGTGGACAAAGTTGGAGACGCTTAATATATGCCGAAATAAGTTGACAGCCATTCCTGCGTCGATATGTAAAATTTCTACATTAAGACGTTTATACCTGAACGACAACGAATTGGACTTTGAGGGTATTCCGTCGGGTATCGGAAAGCTGTCGTCGCTTCAGATATTTTCCGCGACCAATAATCATTTGGAAATGATACCCGAAGGACTGTGCAGGTATCGCTTTCAGTTTCGGCACTTGACACTGGAGCTGCGAGATTTATAGAAACGAATTAAAGAAGCAGCAAAATGTTATTTTCATCTCTCGGCAGTACTCGTGTTAAGGGAAAGAACATTACGACAGACGCTCTTTTAACTTGACATTTTCAGATGTGGATCGTTGAAGCAACTGATACTGACATCGAATAGACTGATTACTGTGCCAGACGCTATTCATCTTCTTACTGATTTGGAGCATCTTGATTTAAGGGATAATCCGAACTTGGTAATGCCACCAAAGCCCACTGAAGTGCAAAGGGGATCGGGTATAGAGTTTTATAATATCGATTTCTCATTGCAACATCAACTGAGACTCGCCGGTGCTAATGTGCCAGCGCCGGTTCAGACTGCAAGTAAGAAATAGTTTTGACATTAAACGTCAGCGTTAGTACTAAGCATTAGTACCTAATACCTTGCATCGTCACGTACCATGTTTTCTTGTCCCTTTCAGACAGTAGCAAAGATCCAATAGCGCGAAAAATGAGACTAAGAAGGAGGCGAGATCAGGAGGAGGCTGATCAGGATCAGGCAAAGATACTTAAGGTATACCATTATATACTCTATTTATGCGACCGCTTGCATGCAACGGAGTATGTAAAAAACACTATGATTGCTCTCAGGGAATGAAAGACATTGCGAAAGAGAAGAACAAAGATAAGCAATGCGAGGATTCGAAGGCAGAATCCTTAAAGTAAGTGTTGCGTACACGGCGCACATGTCACTTAGCCGTTTACTTGCACTACGAACGATATATAATATCTTTCCACTCGAGTCAAATCTTCTTCAAAACGTGCGCGTACAGTCGCAAATTCTGTCATGGTGCATAACTTAATTTTGTAGACCTAAACGATGGGACGAGACTCTAGAGAAGCCGCCTTTGGACTATTCAGAATTCTTCGACGAGGACGCGGGACAGATCCCGGGCTTGTCGGTCTGGGAGATAGAGAACTTTTTGCCAAACGAGATAGAGGAAGTGGCGCACGGAAAGTTTTACGAGGGCGATTGCTACATTGTGTTGAAAACTGGCGTCGACGAGAGTGGGTCGTTGAACTGGGCAATATATTTTTGGATAGGGGAGAAGGCCACGGTTCGTTCACTTTGCGTCGACAAATTCGTTATTACTTGATTCGTAAGTGTTTGTATGATTACGCGGTTGATACTTTGTAGCTTGATAAAAGAGCGTGCGCAGCGATACACGCTGTGAATTTGCGAAATTATCTTGGAGCGCAGTGTCGAACGATTCGGGAAGAGCAAGGGGACGAGTCCGATGAGTTTCTCATGCTCTTCGACTCCGAGATTACGTATATCGAAGGCGGACGCACGTCTTCCGGCTTCTATACCGTGGAAGACACGGTGAGTATTCGTAATATTTTATTTTAATGCATGCCTACCACTCCTACGGCATTAGCAAGGAATCATAGTATTGGAGAGCAAGGAGTTTGTAAGGTTTGGTGGATGAGTTAATCTTTATCGGAGTTGCTCCAAACTTAAGAAAATATAAATGACCCTTGTTCAGGAACGGAAGTGTAAAACGGCTGCAGATGTTGCAGGACTGGTACAATGAAAATATTCTGAATTTCTTATGACACCGGATAACTGCTTGTTTATTTTAGCCTGTGGTGAAGCGGCTGTATCGAGTGCACGCAGCTGGTGCTTCCATTCATTTAGAGCCTGTCCCAGTTTGCATCGAATCTTTAGACCCTTGCTATGTGTTCGTGCTTGACACGGGGAAGAAAATATTTATGTGGTACGGAAAGAAGGCGAAGAGTACGTTAAAATCGAAGGCCCGTCTGATGGCCGAGAAAATCAACAAGAACGAGAGAAAGAACAAGGCGGAAATTTTGACCGAAATGATGAACACCGAAACGGAAGATTTTCTGCAGTATTTGGGCGCTGGAGATGCGTCACAGCCCACACCACGAATTGTGGTATAAACTCCTGCGTTCTTTAGACTTTAAACTTACGTCAACTTCGTAATCCCTGATACACGTATTGCTCAAGACGCTAACTTATTTTGTTTAATATTACAGGAACATGTAGACCCTAATTTCATGCCAATTACACCTCGTCTGTATCAAGTACAGCTAGGTATGGGGTATTTAGAGTTACCGCAAGTTGAAGTACCTCATGGAAAGTTGGTCAACACTCTTTTAAACAACCGCAATGTTTATATATTAGATTGTTATTTAGATGTGTACGTTTGGTAAGTCAACCCCGAAATATGTTGCCTCGATAAGTGATGCAACTATAGTTTCAATTAAAGCCCAATTTTTTCCCTTGTAAGGTTTGGAAAGAAATCTACTAGATTGGTACGAGCGGCCGCTGTGAAATTATCGCAGGAGTTATTCAACATGATAGAAAGGCCAGAGTATGCATTGGTGACCAGATTGCAGGAAGGAACAGAGTCACAGGTACAACATCTTCAAAGTAAAGCATACGTACCACTAACGTTATCGTTCGAGGAAAATAAGTATCGCACTCGTGTCGTTTCTTAGATTTTCAAGTCCAAATTTACTGGCTGGGACGAAGTGATAGCTGTCGATTTCACAAGAACTGCAGAGTCAGTGGCAAAGACGGGAGCTGATTTAACGAAATGGGCGAAACAGCAAGAAACAAAGGTATGAGGCGATCACAGTTCTGTTAACTATACATACTTAGCTTTCGTTCCCTTTTGCGTTAGACGTATTTATACGCGCACACCTACTTATATACGATGCATTTCAACCGTGGCTCATGTTTCACATAGGCGGATTTGGCTGCATTGTTCATGCCACGACAGCCTTCGATGTCAGCTACCGAAGCTCAACAACTTATGGTAGAGTGGAACGACGATCTGGAAGGGATGGAAGCATTGGTGCTAGAAGGAAGGAAATTTGTTCGTTTACCGGAAGAGGAACTGGGCCATTTTTATAGTTCTGATTGTTACGTCTTCTTATGTCGGTATTGGATGGTACGTATTTAATTATGTTACGCCGCGTTAATTTTAATAATTATTATAAGACATATTTGTTTTTAAATAAGATTATTGGTAATTGTTTTTCTTTCGAATTTTATTGCTAGCCATTAGATATAACGGAAAACGATGACGGCGACGAACAGTACGAGGGTGATTATCAGAGTACTGTATATTTCTGGCAAGGAAGGGACGCTGGCAACATGGGCTGGCTCACGTTTACTTTTAGGTACCACTTGCTGTCTGGCATATTTTTTAAATTTCTTTAGAAAGCAGCAATCACTTACATCGTTTTCGATACTTCCAGCTTACAAAAGAAGTTTAAGTCGTTGTTTGGCGATAACTTGGAAGTCGTACGAACGCACCAACAGCAAGAAAATCTAAAATTTATGGCGTATTTTAAGAAGAAGTTTATCATTCACCATGGTAAACGCAAACAAGGAAAGGGATGTGGTTCCAATAAAGTGGAATTTTATCACTTACGTAGCAACGGAAGTGCCTTATGTACGAGGCTGATACAGATACCGGCGGATTCGAGCTTATTAAATTCTGCATTTTGGTAAAATAACGTATATTTGTTTCTGCACAATGTTCCGTACTTCGTCTCTGTGTCATGTAATTGTAACTATAATTACCTCGCGTGTAATTAGTGTTATCATTCAACAGTTACATTTTGAACGTTCCATTCAATAATGACGATCAGACTGGGATAGTTTACGCGTGGATTGGATCCAAATCTGATCCGGAGGAAGCGCGGTTAATCGAAGAAGTTGCTGAAAAGATGTTCAATAACGTAAGAGTCAAGAAAAGAATATTTCGACGTTCGAAATGTCAATTGGGCCATTCAGAATAATTCGATCATTTCGTACATGTTCAACAGCCGTGGATAAGTTTGCAAGTATTGAATGAGGGTGAAGAACCGGATAATTTCTTCTGGGTCGCACTGGGAGGCAAGAAACCGTACGAGACAGATGCCGAATTCATGAACTATACCAGGTTGTTTAGATGTTCGAACGAGAAGGGATACTTTACCATTAGTGAGAAATGCACAGACTTCTGTCAAGTAAATACATTTACGCAAACATGTTAAAAGAGCTGTCTATTTAGACGAGTGTGCGTTGATGCAAAACTAATGTGTTTGCTATTTAGGACGATCTGGCGGATGATGACATTATGATTCTCGATAATGGCGAGCAAGTGTTCCTTTGGCTTGGCACTCGCTGTTCAGAAGTTGAAATCAAACTTGCTTATAAATCTGCTCAGGTATGACGCCTATTATTTTTTCAATTTCAATCCATTCATTTTGAATTGTCTCATAAAATTTGTTGCTTATAGGTGTACATACAACACTTACGTGTGAAACAACCGGAACAACCGCGCAAACTGTTTCTGACCGCAAAAGGTAAAGAATCTCGAAGATTTACCAAATGCTTCCATGGTTGGGGAGCACACAAACGTCCGCCCCAATAAAGTATCCTTAGTCGAATGTTACCCCGCGCGTGAGCCTCGTCGTCGCGAAATTGTTTCTTACGCGCGCCCGATATGTTAACACACGCTTTCTCGATATGTTGCCACATTGAAAACGGTCGATATTACCCCCCGAGTGAAAATGTGATACTTGGCATTTTCTAATGAATGCGTAGCAATAGCCCCTAGATACATATTTATATATATATATATACACATATATATTTGTAAACATGTAAGTCATCGCATTTGATTTTTCTTTTAAACAAACAATAACACGGTAACGTCATATCGACTCATTACTGGGAATGTGCTTCCTCGAATGTTGCGGCGCATTCGTTTGTTGATACTTGTCACTATATGTTATCCGATACCTCCAGATGATCAAACGAATGAAAGTCAATTTTTATATATTTTTATTAATGAATGCACAATAAATCCACAATAATCTGGGAAAGATTTATTACGCGCGCGCTGTGCGCGACTTTTATTCGCTGTTAGTTCGCCAGGCTTTTCGACTACACGATTCTCTGTCTTTCATCAGCAAACCTGTTCACAGCTATAGAATATCAAAGCGATGCTGCTTGATTAGTGCGCTTGAGTCTGAAAGAGAAAAATAGATTATTTCTTCTCCATTGTTGTATTGCAAGTTGTTCTGACCCTTATTATGATACAAATTATTGTTTGTTGACTGCCTGTGTAATTTGTACACCAAAACTGGGCGCACAAACTGAAGTGAAATATGCAATACGAATGTAAGACTAAAAATATGAAAGTATACCTTATTTATTTACTATGCATTCAAGTTAGATACTTGTTACTCACTTGTACAGAAGCGGTAACACATGCTCCGGACATTATAAGTTAATTTATTTAAACGCGTAAATATATATTTATATGAATTTGCATTTTATATGAAATGTGTACCGTACCAACCTTTGTTGTGTGTATGAATAAATATTTAGATTGAAGCGTATGGGAGAGATCCATCTGTTTACGCCGGAAGAAATACGAAGAAATATTATAAAATAAAATGCTAACGTTACTCTTGCTCGCTGCTGTACAATCTTTATTCAATCCTTGCTCAATGTTATATCCTGGTAAAGACATTTACTAAAAAAAAATACGTAAAATATTAACTATTGACAGACATCTAATGCAGAAGCTGCAATAACGTTCATAAGAATGTAACATAGATCGGAATCGTTTGCAAAGCTCTTACGGATCCGAAGATCAGAAGCAGAACGCAATGCATCATATCAGACTCAGGATCTGAGAAAACCGACCTTACCTCGTTCTATTTTAAGCTATTTAATCGTCGTCATCGTCGTCGTCCGAAGGAACAAACAGATCATTTTCCTCGAGGAAGTTGGCCACATTTTTGCTAATTGTCGCCCCTATCAAGAGGCCCATTATTACGCTCCCAAGGACGCTCAGAATGCCGAACTTCTCTTTCTTCGGTTCCGGAAGAATAGCACCGGACGGTGTCGTGATTGCCGTGCGATAACAGAACCTATTCTTTCCATTAACCGCCGTTGTCAATCGCGAATTTTGAACCAGCAACATTGGCCGCTGAATATTCATCTCGAAACTTCGGATGAATGCGGAGACGATGGGAAATGTCGAACCTGCGTCCACGCCTTTTACTAAACTATACGAATTTTCTATTTTATACTCAATTATTGACGTGTGTCAATGAATGGTCAGTTAAACATGGTTAACCGAGACACTTTCGTGCTGCAGACCCTGCAGACCGCTATAACTGCTATAGCATGCTATAGACACTAGACCACTACGAGGAATGAACGTCGTCTCATGCAGTCTCATGAACATATGGTCGCATGCACAGTCCAATCGTTCAATGTTGTGTTCCATATTGACATGGTCGGTTCGAAAAGAGTTCGTCCGCCCAGTCAGCGCCTGCCAGTGCCAGCAGACGTGGCATCAAAACTCCATCGGAGTTCCCGGGGTGGGGGAAACCTCGGCAAGTGTGCGTGCGTGTCCGTGAGAGCTGCGCGCGCCGTTTCTCACCGAATCGCGCTCGGCTTTTAGAGAAGGACGGAACTATGTTGCGTCTCCCTTCCACCAACGTCGTGTGACGTCAGGTATCGTGACCACCCATAAGAAGGACAGAACTATGCTCCGTCCCCTTTCAACCAACAACGCGCGTTGCGTCTTTGTTCGACATGCAGTCGCGGCGTCGCGTCTTCGTTCCGCACACAGGCCGGTGGCACTGATGCCAGATTTCGCATAAGGCATGGCACGTACCATTGCGTTCTTTTAGCCGAAAGGCAAATCGGGCACCACCGCGTTGAGCAGAGCGCGATTAAGCGAAAAGTGAATCGAGGAGAGTTTGGGATTGACTCGTCGTACTCATCGTCGCTCGTCGACGCGGTTCTTTTTCGTCCGTTCGCGCCTAGCCATGGTTCAATTTTTTTCACAGAATAATTTTTTTTTAATTATTCGTCACACGGCAACAAACGATATTCATTTAAAAATATTTTAGTACTTACTACGGATAGTTTTTAATATTTTGTCAGCGGAATAGATGTGTCGTATTGGTTTATAATAGATATGGGCAAAATATATATTTCATAAATTTTGGTTTCAGTAACATTAATCTTTCTGTGGTAGTAATAAATAAGAAAGTATATAATAAATGTCAATTATTGCGTATTATGCGCTAACCGTGAAACAAGTAATAGGAGCACTTCTTGCACTAGAACGTTCTGAGGGATCGTACTAACACGCGATTTTAACACACGACAGCGTACGTCAGGAAGAATTTGCTTGACACGACTCGACGACGGTGCGAATGTTTTTATGAGTTGTTCTCTATGATTTGTTTTGCATGATTTCTTTTCTAAATAGAAGGTGATCAAATTGTGTATATATTCTAACAGTTCTCAGCAAGTCCCATCACATTGATTTGAAACGTTTTTGTTACTTCGCACGTTTAGTTTAAGAACGCTCTCCCCATTTTGTGAAAGAAAAAGTTGTTCGGTTGAAGGCAATTCACCGTTCATACTGTAATCCATATGTACGTCCATTGTCGCATTCTGCCCACGAAATGTCGCAACGTGCGTATTGTCAAAGAAGGCATGATAAAACACGACAATAATAACAAAATCCTTCTGAATTGAAAACCGAAACTTTCATTGTGCCGCTCCCGACCGACCGCGGGTCGCAGTTGGACTAATTGAAATATCTGAAAAGTCTAACCATTCTTAGCATGTATTTCACGTACGTACTGAAATGATTCCCCCGACTTTTCCAATGTCATTTATTCATCATTATGTACGATATGTATTACATTTAAATGCACATGTACAGGGTGCACAGGTTGTGATAGTCAGCTTTGTTCCTGTAAACGGTAAGTATTACACAAAATTATAGAGGAAAGGGTTCGATGGGTTCGTAATATCTATATTCTACGAGACTTCATTTAATTCGAAAGTGCAACGCCGCACCCGACAAATGCAAATGCGTATGTAAGGTTTCTGTTTATAAAATTTAAGATACGTGGACTTCCACGCCACCCATGAGGTGCCACGACTAGCGCGTTCGGTTTTTTAACGTGGACCGTCGCCTATAGCCCTATTGTACCACATTTTATGATAATCATACAGCGTGCGGCAATACCTCTGTCCACTTTGAACGACGGAGATATTGAAGGTGGACAGAGTTATTGCCCCACGCTGTAGAAGTAAGGGTCAGAAAATAAAGAAATGAGAGCATTTTTGTGTGGGGTCGTCACACAAAAATACAATGTCAACATTAATATGAAATAAAATGAATAAAAAAAAAATGCTCTCATCTTTTCTAGCCCTTACTTCTACAGCGTGGGGCAATAACTCTGTCCACCTTCAATATCTCCGTCGTTCAAAGTGGACAGAGGTATTGCCGGACGCTGTATGATTATCATAAAATGTGGTACAATAGGGCTATAGGCTACGGTCCACGTTAAAAAACCGAACGCGCTAGTCGTGGCACCTCATGGGTGGCGTGGAAGTCCACGTATCTTAAATTTTTTAAAACAAAAACCTTACATACGCATTTGCATTTGTCGGGTGCAGCGTTGCACTTTCGAATTGAATGAAGTCTCGTAGAATATAGATATTACGAACCCATCGAACCCTTCCCTCTATAATTTTGTGTAATACTTACCGTTTACAGGAACAAAGCTGACTATCACAACCTGTGCACCCTGTACATGTGCATTTAAATGTAATACATATCGTACATAATGATGAATAAATGACATTGGAAAAGTCGGTTACAGTTCCGGGGGAATCATTTCTAGTACGTACGTGAAATACGTGCTAAGAATGGTTAGACTTTTCAGATATTTCAATTAGTCCAACCGCGACCCGCGGTCGGTCGGGAGCGGCACAATGAAAGTTTCGGTTTTCAATTCACAGGGATTTTGTTATTATTGTCCTGTTTTATCATGCCTTCTTTGACGATACGCACGTTGCGACATTTCGTGGGCAGAATGCGACAATGGACGTACATATGGATTACAGTATGAACGGTGAATTGCCTTCAACCGAACAACTTTTTCTTTCACGAAATGGGGAGAGCGTTCTTAAACTAAACGTGCGAAGTAAGAAAAACGTTTCAAATCAATGTGATGGGACTTGCTGAGAACTGTTAGAATGTATACACAATTTGATCACCTTCTATTTAGAAAAGAAATCATGCAGAACAAATCATAGAGAACAACTCATAAAAACATTCGGACCGTCGTCGCGTCGTGTCAAGCAAATTCTTCCTGACGTACGCTGTCGTGTGTTAAAATCGCGTGTTAGTACGATCCCTCAGAACGTTCTAGTGCAAGAAGTGCTCCTATTACTTGTTTCACGGTTAATGCATAATACGCAACAATTGACATTTATTATATACTTTCTTATTTATTACTACCACAGAAAGATTAATGTTACTGAAACCAAAATTTATGAAATATATATTTTTCCCATATCTATTATAAACCAATACGACACATCTATTCCGCTGACAAAATATTAAAAACTATCCGTAGTAAGTACTAAAATATTTTTAAATGAATATCGTTTGTTGCCGTGTGATGGATAATTAAAAAAAAAATTATTCTGTGAAAAAAAATTGAACCATTGCTAGGCGCGAACCGACGAAAAAAAATCACGTCGACGAGCGACGATGAGTACGACGAGTCAATCCCAAACTCTCCTCGATTCACTTTTCTCTGGATCGCGCTCTGCTCACGGCGGTGGTGCCCGATTTGCCTTCCGGCTGAAAGAACGCAATGGTACGTGCGATGCCTTATGCGAAATCTGGCACCACTGTCACCGGCCTGTGTGCGGAACGAAGACGCAACGCGCGTTGCTGGTTGAAAGGGGACGCAGCATAGTTCCGTCCTTCTCTAAAAGCCGAGCGCGATTCGGTGAGAAACGGCGCGCGCAGCTCTCACGGACACGCACGCACACTTGCCGAGGTTTCCCCCACCCCGGGAACTCCGATGGAGTTTTGATGCCACGTCTGCTGGCACTGGCGCCTGCCACCTGGCTGACATGCACGTGCAGAACCGATCTATATCAAACTATATTGATCAATATCCAATATTTACCAAATGGTAATAGATCTACCAAGGAAACATGAACTCTACTTCCACTTATCTTTCTCTGCCCGGCTTGATCGCATGTCTATATATGGAGATGCTTAATCCAGGTAGGTTTTGGTTTAAACACATTTGAATTTCCCGCCATTTCTAATTTCTTTGGCACGGTGGCGCCTCCCTTAGCGGAGAAACGCTCAAACTTCTCATTGGACAGCAGTCGGTATTTTTTAAACAGGAGGCAGCACCGACGAGATATTCCTAAAGACTGCTGTCCAATGATTAGTTTGAGCGTTTCTCCGTTTTTGCTGGCGGCGCCACCCTGCCGAACAAATTACATCTGGCGGGTATTTCAAAAGCGTTTAAATGATATCAACGTCCAGTAGATCTAATTGAAAGTGTTTCGATTATGTGTGTTTAATTATGAGTACCTCCTGCATTTCCATGTTTACTGTAAGAGTTGGATAAGCCTCATAGAATGACTGCATTAAGCATATATTGCGGGTAAAGGCGAATCACGCATCTAAATGTCGAGTGAACATTTCGTTGTTCTGTTTATCGTCCAACATTTCACTGACTTCTAAATTCCAGTCATTATTCGGCAAAGTTCAGGTGAAGACCCACGAGAAAGATGGTCCTGCCTATAAATGTTTGGTATTTGATTTGTTCTGTCTCACAATGAGTACCTATATATTTATTCAACAACGTATCCATTTTAATTTTTAGTGCGGACCGGAGTTTTAAATTAAATTTATAGTTAAAATGATTAGGGTTATTAAACGGAATAAAGATTTATTCCCCTTACAGCAATGTCGTTTTATTGAATATAGACAATGGTTATATGCCTATAGTATGACTAGATGCAATAATGAAGTCGGTTAATAACAAATACAAAACGTGTACACGTTTTACGGTACTTATTCCATAACATTCGAAAACATATATGAGAAACATTAGACAGAATGTGCGATCAGATTTATTATATAGTAGGTATGTAGGTAGAGGACACCATGCTGCTTCTCATTAATGTGTCGGATGAATGCTGACTGCCGGAACCCTTTCGAGACACTCGCTTATGCGGGTGCAGATTAAGAGGAGGTAAATTTGGGTTTTCAATCCTAGTTGGCGAACTGACACGCGGACGTAAAGTGCCCCGTTGCATTGTCGGAATACCTGTGCATAAATGGTTGTGGGTTATAGTTCCTATTATGCAAAACATCATGTACGTATGCAAGGTACGGCAAAGGCTCAGCCAAAGTTCTACTCTACAGTTTATACGATTTGGTACAAGAAAGGGGACTGGCCGAAAAAGTACAAGGAATCTGTTATGACACCACATCACAAATACATAAACATCTTCGCTGTTTCTGAATATATGGAAATACTCTTCAGACAAAAGTCTTAGTATAGGTTTGATGTGATAAATATAATCGTAGGTAAAACAAAATTCAAGATCATATTTTTTTACATTTCAAGTTTATGTTTGTTCTCTTAATGCACACGTATATGTTATTTGACAGGTTCAGTGAGAGATAAAAGTGACAAAATCAACGATATATTACAGTGTATATTTATATAAGGTTTTATAAAGTAAGAAATGTTCAAAATTGCGCGCCGTTTTCCGATTGCCCTATCGATCTCAAATATGGGCTACATTAGTGTTTCAAGTGTAAAAATCTCGGGGGGTGAGAGGAAAGAAATCTGGTAAAAAATTTGTCATCACAAGTATACCTAAGGTCCACCCTAATGCAGAGTGGGGTTTGGTCGATTGTAGAAAATAATGACAGAAAACTGATTGGGTGTCATGGCAATTATTATAATTTGATGACGCTATTTCTTCCGAAACCACAACAATATACTCTAAAATAGCGGTTCATTTTTGTTTAAAGTGAAAGTGCACATTTTTTTCTAAACCCACTCTCCTCAGTATTAGGCCTATAAAAGTATTAGGGTAAGGTGCCGATAAAACAAATACTTTACGAGATACTTGAGATGTTAGGGTCGATATCTACCCTACCGTAACATAACACTATCCAACAAACAACTTTTTTTTTGTTTTCCTTATAGCTACTAGGTGAGCCCTACAGATTCTGATATGGTGAAAACGATTTTGAAACCCGTTTATCTCCATTACCCTTAGATATTTTCAATTTCCTAGATTTTTTCAATTTTCCGCCACGAAACGATGTATGGAGCGGAATATAACGACAGTATGCGATAGAGCGTTGAGGGGCAATAACTGTACGATCCCTTTTAAAATGTAACTCCATTTTTTTTAAACACAATTGATTCTTTTCATTATTCTGCGTATATGCATGTATTAGGGTATAATTATTGTGGAAAGTAAATAATACTTTATAAGATAACAGACATTTTATGTTTATCTATAAAATTGGGACCCCTTGCATATTATTGTTGTATTTACCCTTACCCAAATCATTTGGCTCTAGTACATCATTAAGTTGATAGTATTCCGGTTTCATTGCAAACGGTTCTTCGTAATCGACGAAGGCAGTATTGTCAAATGCCTTGTCGTCCTTTGGGCGAGTATGAACTGGAGTTGTACCTGGCGGTGGATCGACGTAAGTCTAAAAGACAGATGATAGTAAGAATATGTTGAATAGGAGTGTTTCTTATGCGACGCTGTAACCAAGTAGGTGAATCAGTTTGTTGAGTTTACTGATAAAGCTTTTTCGAAATCAATGTTGTGCGTTACATAACTTATATACTTCGATGTATTATCGTTGTTTTTTATGAAGTATCAATATAATCTGAATGAATAAAAAATAATATCACCGGAAAATTATAGCGATCTCAAAATGACGGTGCAAATGTTATAAAAATTAGACTTGTTACATTACAATATGTATGAAAATCTGCGGTGAGACGGCCTTCAGTATTTCCGTCATACGTGTGGAAGGATTAAAACATTCATACGTAAAATTGCCTTGAGTTTTACATGTTCGGCTGGTATCGGCGTCGTCGTTGAGCAGGTGCGCTTATGGAATTGGCTCCCCCCAATAGTTTCGTAAGTATGTTCTTCCAAATAATGTCTGGTAGTGCCCCGCGGAGTAAGAGTTGCCCACATCACGCGACTATCTTGCATTGTATCGGTTGTACAGGGATAAAGAACGGATTCGTTTTGTATTCTTCCATTTTTTGTTTGATTCCCGGACGGTGCATTCGGCATTGAAATTGTTCCACTTTTGCCATTCCTATTGCTGTAGGGTAATAATACGTGAGTTGTGTTAATCTAGGAAACTAGCAGTTAATATTTTCTCAATGAAGTTTTGTATTATCTACAACATTAATATTATTTAACATTTCCCTGGTCGACCGAGCTTTTGATCGATACAATTTTATGGACCAATACACCGTAGATGAGTGTTTCGAATCTCACCCATTTCACTATGGGTCGAAGATGACCCGGATTCGCCTTACGTTTCGCTGCGGGAGCTTTCACAGTCGGACAGTTAACGTAAGGTGTTGCTTCTCAAATTTAATGGTTATATATTGCGAATTTGTCTTTGGTACAGTTTAAATCTGCGCAACGATGTCTGAGATTACGAAAATCATGGTAGACAATAAGAATCTATATGTTGTATTATAAGCAATACATATCGTTGTTACATTTACTAGCAAATATAACAAGAGAATGACTACGACATAATCACTTGTTGTGCTATCACATACTTTCACATACCTTTCGTAATTTTCAAATAAAAACGTATAAATGTGAAGAATGAAAGTTGTAAATATATTCTAATTTCTCTATACGGAACACTTAGTTTTGATGGTAATAAAACATAGAATGTGACAATAACAGCAAATACTTACAACTTGCACTTTAAGAGCAACGTAGCTAATATAATACCAATGAAAATGACCCCCACGCAGGATGATATCAGAATCAAGAGCCACGTGTCATCAAAGACAGTACCTATAATACAATATTAATAGATAAAATCTAATAAGATAACAAAATATTTTAACGTGCAACTGCAGTACAAGAACTTATTTCCCCTGATAAGAGAAGACATTGTAGCTCTATTAATTTCGAGAGACTTAAACACTGTGAAATTACGAGTTGATTGATAACAATGATTTCACCTTTTATCGAATTTTATACTTTAGAGTACTTCTTGATATTAACCATTTATATACAGGGTGACCTATAGTATTTTCGGCAAACTGCAGGAGTATATTTTACAAGTGAATTGTGATAAAAATGGTATAAGGAGCTTAACTGTAGAAATGCGTTATTACAAAGCTATAAGCAAATATTGAACGCAGCATGAAATTTATGTCAGTAGCAACACTTATCCGGAATCCTAAAACAACAAATCTTCTATGCATACAATATTTATTTATAACTTTATAACAAACCATAACTTTGTTTATAACTTTATAACATTTATAGCCGTTCATCGTATAATATATTTTGCTTGGCTTTGCCTGCAGGACAAATTCCTGCAGTGTGTCGGAAAGATTCGAACACTCCATACATACAACTTATTAATTTTTATAAGAAATGGAATAACATATTATTTTCACTATCTTATTCCTCGAGGAGCCAGGATAAATATCGACAATATCAAGAGACTATTGATCATACAAAGTGCAATTCTCGGCGCGTGTCTGCACAATATAATTGCGTGATCGATATTTCCATAAAGAATGTCTGATGCATGTGTGTGAACTACGAGTGGAGCAGAAGAGTAAAAATTCATGTCATGAACCTTGTTGCGGCATTTCGATATATTGTACACCTTCCGAGCGACGATCACAGAAATATTTGCACGGGCTGTCATTGAAATGTGGCGGAAATGAGAGAATATCCGTGCTTGGATAGAAATCGGAGCTTTGCTGAAGAAATGCTGGGAATGGCGGCGGAGGTATGTGTAGTATATCAGGTGGTGGCCCGACTGGACAGGATACGCAACTCGAATTCGACATGACAATTCCTGCTGCTGACACTATCTCAGATCCCTTCATCTACAAGCAAACAATTGTACTTGATGTCATTGACATCTCTTAATTATTACTCATTACGATTAATCTGACACACCCGGCTCTCCAGATTCTTCCGCTAATATATTCGCTGCTTCACCATATTTATTATTGACTTTAGAGAATAAAAAGATACTTCAAGTAAAATTCCTTACCTTTGACCGGTACATCATTCGGTGTATTTCTTGCGGCTCCTTTCTTTTAAGAATTCTATCGCGCTCGCGTACCAATTATAAATGATTTGTTAATTTCATTTTCGTAACTGTCAGTCGCTTCATATCTTCTATGTTCCACTGACGAACGAAGTATGAAAGTCAAAGGTGAGATGTAAAATGAGAAAATGTATCTTTAACATTAAGCACCACTCCTAGATAACCGTAACATCACTGAGGTCACTGAAGACCCCCTCTGGAAGGAACATCCAGGGAAAAACAGCGCGCACGCGCAGTTATATTGACCGTTTCCAAAGCCCCAACTTAGGCGCCCGAGTTCCAGAGGCAGATATCTAAAGCTTACTATTTATCGGTAGATACGCGAATGCCCTTAGCCATTACGTCTTTTATTACGCTTATTCAATCGCCGTGATACTTGATTTATTTACAAATTGATTTTATTCTTTCGTTAATTCAAATGAACGAATTTCCACATTGCCAGTCACATTTTACAAACGTATTGAAACAGATAACCATTCAAAATTTGGCTAGAAATCTAGACGTCCGAGAATAGTACATAGGTGATAGCGTCATATGGTCTTACAAATTAATAATCACTAATTTATATACAAATAGGTCATAATTGACCTGCCTACCTGGTGGCTACTGAGGCGAGTACACATACCTATAATGCAAAACTTTTACAATGCCACGTTAAAACAAAAAAAAAGGGTAGGTACGATGGAAAATTAGTAATTGTGTATACTAATAAGCATTTAAGGGGCAATTCTAGTATGGACGCTCGTTTTTGGGAATTCATTGTGCGAAAACGGTTAAATCTACAGTGCTCGCGCTTTGCAGTTATATTCACTCACAAGGAAACATAGGCAACCCGTAAATTCCAAAAATTCTAAAATTTTGCACATGATTAAAGTAAGTAACACCACCCTATTTTTGGTTGTTGCCATAACTCGATAATTTAGAACTTGTAATCGAGCTAGGCGATTCTTTGTTACTAATACTAACGAGATTGCTTGAAAGAGAATTATGAGCCCGATCTTACAGCGAGTTTTAGAAAGATTCTAATACTTTAAATGCTCAAAACAGGCGGGCTCGATCACACTATACGTACGATCCCAAAAAGGGACTGCCATGAGCTCATTCCAGTTTGCCCCTTTATGCTTAAAAATCTTCGAGAAAACCAAAAGGGATACCTATGCGGCAAAGAGAGAAAACATAGAGAAATATAGACTGAGATGGAGATATGACCACTCTGTAACATCGTTCTCAATTGGCCCTTATCTTTTAAAACCAAACAGGGGCGGTAGGGACTCTAAGAGAAGGCTACCTAATTTTTAGCGAGAATTAGGTAGCCTTCTCTCCCACGTCTTCATCTTCAGGCCTCGCCGCCTACTTTCCCGTGCTCTTCCCTATGCGATGGCTCTTCAATTGTCTTCTCGGCCATTGATTGATATGTTAGACGTGAGAGGCCTGATAAAAAGTTGCGAATATCAACATCCCTCAAGAAATTGTCGATTTTTTAACGGGCCTTTCGCGCCTATGCTATCGATTCCTAGCATATGAGTTGTATTAGACTTTATTGAAGATTTTTCGACGCTGCATTGGATGATTTTTGCTATATCTTGTCCGCACCGGTATATCGACGGCTGGAATAGCAATGGTGATGGCTGATATATCGACGGCTGGTATGTCGGCGGCAGTGGTTGGTACCGCGTAGGGTTCATGTCATTTCCTTTAATGTTGCGCGACTGCAACTCCAATTCGTACGAACATAATTATTTCTTCAATATAGACCAATTTTCCTTTAGCATTAAAATTTAGAATGAAGCATCGGAAGGAATCGCCTGTTTGTACTAAAAACTACAATTTTTAAGCTGCTAAGGTCAGCTTCCGATGCACTTACAGTTCTGCGACTTTTGCCTAGCTAGTGCTGTAGAGCCGCGAGTATATATATATATATATATATATATATGTTGTATGTGTACATTATTACGTTGCTATATATGTGTTTATGTGGAATAGGTCGCTTTAAGTTTTATACAAATACGATAACGATTTTAATATGCTGGTTTAAGCCGATTTCAGTAGCGGCGTCATTCTTAGTTCGACCCTGAAATCAAAGATGGCGGCAGGAGTTCATTATTCCACAATTGGATATGGCGAAAATCCTGGGCTTTCCTAGGTGTTCCGTGGCAGTTAAATCCCATTTTGGATAACGTTTGACAGATGACTGATTGTCAACTTTTGACGAGTGTTTTTAAGTGAAAGTTTGATTAGCCGGATATAATCAGATATAATGGAGGCAGTACCTCGGCTGCCCATGATATCGTTTCACTTAAAAGTGAGCCCAGAAGCTGCGACATTCGGTCCGAAACTGAAACAGGTAGAAAACCTATACGCATCTTACATCAAGTTGTAATTCCTCGATTATCCACTTGCCAACGGCTACGTTTTCCAACGTTATTCTGTAGCCCGACACTCGAGACTTTGATTAACCTTGCAACTCGACAGGAAATAGTATTGCGTATAAGGGAATCGTTTTAGGCCTAATTTGATGAATCTTAACCTTTTCACGGCAACTAAAAATTAAAATTGTTGGCTATCCATGGCTTTATGAGTCATTTGTTTTATGCATTTCAGTATATAAGGGAATTTTATAATGAGGATGCGGAGTCTTATACAAATGAGATTCATCAATTGGAGAATCTGCGAGCGATGGCCGTCAGACCTCCCATAGACATGGCAGGCTGTCAGCTGCTAAAGAAGTACTACTGTCAGCTACATTTTCTACAGAGTAGGTTTCCTATGGGAAAGGACGGTGCAGCTGCAATAACGTTCACATGGTACATATATATAAAACTTAAGTGTACGCTTTGTTAAAGTCTAATTATAAGAACTATACGTAATAACAGGTTTCTCTTTGCTTGCCAATAGGAGAGACACATATGCAAACATGATATGCTCCCTGGGAAATATCCGATTTGAAATTATATCCATTTTATATAATATTGGTGCTATGCACACCCAGCTAGGCGCAAAGACTGAACGAACGTCTGCAGATGGTATGAAAATGGCTTGTGCCCACTTTCAGTGTGCAGCTTGGGCGTTTGAGCATTTGAAGAATAGCTACCCACAGCCGTCCGGTGTGGACCTTGCTCCAGAACTGATGACATTCATGCACCAGCTCTGTCTTGCACAGGCTCAGGAATGCATACTGGAGAAAAGCATGCTCGATAACCGAAAACCCACCATAGTAGCAAAAGTCGCGCGGCAAATCGTAGATTACTTCACTCTGGCACTGAACACGTTGGACCAAGGCGGCAGTGAAGATGGCACTGTGTCCGACACGGTGGGCACCAAAATTTATAAGAACTGGCGACGATACGTGAAATTCAAAAGATGCTATCATCTGGCGGTGACTCATTTGTATCAGGGTCTCGCGGCGGAGGAACAGAGAAAAATGGGAGAACGCGTCGCATTTTACAACACCGCATTGACATGTCTAAACGATGCGCACGCTATTTATTCGAACGCCAAGGGCAACATAGGTATAACAGGCGCAGCGGAGGAGAAGTCTGCCGTGGAGGAAGCGTTAACGTTTACCAATGACGTAATAGAAGGGAAGAGAAAGGCAGCGAAGAATGAGAACGAGTTCATCTACCATGAAGAAGTGCCCGAGAAAGACGTGTTGCCGACGGTCAAAGGTGCGTCTTTGGTTAAAGGAATATCCTTCAGTATCAACGATTCAGAAGTGTCGGGTCCAGACATATTCGCTCGGCTGGTCCCTATGAAAGTACACGAGGCGAGCTCCCTATACTCCGAGGAGAAGGCAAAGATTCTCCGAACAGTGGGCGCCAAGATCGAGGAGAAGGATCAGCAGCTCACGACATATCTAACGTCGTTGAAGCTTGAGCAGTTCAGTTTGGTGGATCCCGAGGTTCAGATTTCCGACTGGGAACGCTTACCACTCCCTGAATCGTTGGTGGAACGTTGTGCGGCGCTAAACGCAAAACCTCACGTTATCCAGGAGCTAGTAGACATCATGAAGAAATTAACCGACACCAGTCAGGACGTCGAAACGATACTGCAGGAGATAAAAGAACTATTGCAGGAGGAGGAGCAGAAAGAGAAAGAGTATCAGGACGCTGTTGGGAAAAGACCGCCGTCGATAGTGGCAACAGATTTGACCAGAGAAGCAAAGAAATACGAGGAAGCTCACAATAAGGCATTGGAAAGTAATCAAGCCCTTCAAAAGGCAATAACGACGCACGTTAAGAGTCTCAAGAGACTCGCCCAACCATTGGCCGACCTCTTTAAGTATATACCGTCACCGACAAATTTGCTCTTAGAACAGAATTCGACGAATGAAGGTCACAAGGCAAACGTAAAGGAACTGAAACGCATCTTGTGCAAGATGGAGGAAATGAAGAGGCAACGCGAGGACTTGCATAGCAAGTTGAGAGACTCGATTGCCCAGGACGATTTGACACGTTTGTTGGTCACGGCAACGTCAGATTCCGGTCCGCTGGATCGCTTATTCGCCGATCAGCTCGGTAAGCATCAGTCGCTGGTGGGCCTGATCGATCAGAATTTAGCAGCGCAGGAGAAAATCTTAGGAGCGCTGACCGACGCTTACGCCCAAACGGCAGAGTTACGTAAGGCAGTTGAGGACAAATTAAAGCGTCGAAATCGATTGATAGCTGCCTTAACAACGGCTTACGACACCTACGAGGACATGCTAGCAAAGTCTACCAAGGGGCTCGAGTTCTATCGGAAGCTCGAGATAAACGTGTCGAAGCTCTTGCAAAGAGTAAAGAGCACTTGCAAGGTGCAGGAGGAGGAACGCGAGCAGATACTCGCGCAGGATAATAAGAATACTCATGAGGAGGCCACTAGCGTCGCAATATCCTCGACGTATGAACATCAAGAACCCACGAGAAACGGCGGTGGTGCGTTGAAGTTGAAGGATTACCTGAACAGTCGCACGGACAGTGCGACGAGTAGTTACCAGAATCAGTACTACGGTTTGTATAAAGGGCAGCAGCACGCAGGTGGTCTTCAAATGGACTCGTTTCCAACGACAAACTCGGGTTCCACCGATTCTGTGGCTGGTAACGTTCAGCCTTCGGGTTCTATGTCGATGCCAGAGGCATCGTATGGGAACATGGCGCCGATGCAACAGTGCTATTCTACCTTTACAGATGCCAAGATGAACTCCGCCTATCCGTACGGCACCCAAGTTTACGGCGACAGTATTGTGACCAGCTCGATCGGTCAGACGTATCAGCAACCCAGTGTGCAAGACACAACAAATGTGTATCATCATTCAACGATGTCGGGTACGCTTCCCGATCATAGCTCCCGTTCTAGCCAATATCCCGGTCGTTACGCGTCTACCGAGCCAACCTACTCGAGTACCGTCATCGACGGCCAGGACAAGTATTATAAGCAGGCACAGTCGCATTACAACTATCACAACAACGTAGTTCAATACGACGCGTACCAGGTTCCGACGAGTTACAATAGGTCTAATATCTCGCAACAAGAACACTCTTACTCGACGCTCGGTCAACAATATCAGGCACCGGTGAATCAAGTCAATTCCTCAACTTCGCTCGGTGAGATGGATCTGTCGGGCCAAGTACAGATGATGTCATTAAACCCCACGTCCGGAGAGAGTATAGCCGTCGCTAGCAGTAACGCGAGACTCGACGTACACCAGCATCAAGCCATTCAGCAGCCCACCGATAATAATCAACAGACCGCGATATTGAATCAGGATGGGCACCGCGCTGAACATGCTGGTATACAGAATCACGTGCAGAACTATCAGTTTCCACAGAGCGAGCAGAACGCGATCTATGCACAGAATTATCAGAGTACCATGACGTACGGCGTGCCTATACAGCAGACGAGCCAAATAGGATCGTCATACAGTGCGTACGGCACGACCAATACCGCAGCGGCGACACAGTATTTACCGATGCAAGGTGACAGCGCTGTTACATATTCCACTCATCACCCTGGCTCCGTCATGGCGTCCTCCACAAACACGAGCGAAGTGTCAATCGCGAATCCTGCCTATGTTACACCCGACCCGAAGCAATACTCTCAGCAAACTTACTCGGACCAGGAAAAGCAGAGCTACGCCGATCAAACGTATCTCGGTTACAACGTGCAGGATAGTTCCGGCATGACTTATAGCAACACCTACCAAGGCTATCAACACCCCGGCGGCAGCAGTATACCCTACCAGCAGACTGGTGCCAGTACCTCTGGAGCGTCAAATAATTACCCATACACCGGTACGGAGATGATTCAGAGTCATACGAATTCGACAACCGTCCAGAACTACTCGCAATCTTATCAGTATCAACATCATGGTTCCTATTCCACCTATGTACCGGGCTATTCTCAGACTGGATACAGCAGCAGTTATCCGTATGTCCAAGGAACAACTCAGGTACCGACGACGATAGCGGAGCCTTACAAAGATCAGAGTGTCTACACTCCGTGTCAGAATTATGTGTACAGTTCCACCGATCCAACTCCCGTGGTCGCGCAGGTTTCGCAGCCCTCCTATCCCATGGTGACGCAACAACCGCCGGAGAGCACCGTTAACAGTACTTATCAGTATCAGGAGAGCAACGCGCGGTACACGAACGCCAGCAATAACGAGACAGTAAGCCAAACGCCGTCCTCTCAATACTCGAATCAGACTTATCAGGCGCCCGGCATGGGCGAGAATTATTATACGGTGCAGTACGGTCTGCAGATGCAAGGCGCCGGCTCTGCGACCAAGCAGGAGAGTCAGACTAATTACAATCAGACGTATATGCAGGCGGCAAATAACGGCACCAACACGACGACGAGCGCGGACCCTTCGAAACCAAGCACGTCCTCCTTCGAGGAGCAGTCGAACGTGGATCTTCTCTCGGATCTCGACGTCAACATCAATCATGCGCCGCTGGTGCCGGAGGTACGACCGCTGAATAAGGTTCAGAAGGAAGAGGAGGCGTCGGACGGCGAGACGAAGAGGGAGGAACAGAGTAACAAGGAGAGACCTGTTGTCGAGTCTGCGGAAGACAAGCCGGAGAATGAGAATTTACAGATAGTCTGGGACACATGGTACAACGACGTCCAACCGAAGAAGGATCCGCTGGGAGATCCGGCGACCCTTCAGAAGTTCATCACCGACGTCGAGAAGTATGAAAAGTTTGTCGACAGTTTGTTGGTCAAGACGTTGAGCGGTGCTACGAATCTTGATATTAAATGGAAGGAGGTGCAGGGTTTCGAAGTATGTTCATCTACTGGTAGCGGTCTCCGCCACGTAGATCAGAGGGTCGGTCTTCATTATTATTTATCATACTTTGTAGGAACGGGAAAATGGAAAACAGTCGAGTACCGTTGCACTCGCCCATTCGTCTGAAAATCGAACGGTAGTTTGTATTCCATACGACACGACAAGGGTCCAAATTTCATCGACGGACGTTAGTTCAACCTATATAAACGCATCTCACGTCACGGAAATCACGCAGTTCATACCGACGGCATTTATTATCACGCAAACACCTTTACCCGATAAAGCGGACGTATTCTGGACGATGGTTTTGGAACAGGAATCTGAAGTAATAGCATGTTTAGCAACTGACATTCAGGTTTGTTCATCATTCGTTTCCATTTGACTTTTTTTCAGTATGTTTTTGGCACATTTTCAATTGTGTTTCTGACGATATGTCGTATATTTCCAGTTAAATGGCGAGATATATTGGCCAACGGTCGGGAACGAGAAGTTGAATATCGGAAATTTCACGATATCCTTAACGAAAACTGTCACTCATCCCTCTTACGTACAGCGGATCTTCAGTGTACGTCACGCGAACAAGAACAGTGAAAGAACAGTAGTGCACATGCAGTATCTCGCATGGCCATCGAAGTAAGTGCCCATATACAACCTACTATACTCGTAACAATATTCTCTCCGTGGCCCTAATTCTGCTTTCCCACGACATCGAGCATCGCTCGCATCTCATTGTCATGAGTAGGATATCGCTTGTGGATTATCGAAGAACCCTCACCATTGTCACGCACAGAGAAAGAGATCCATGTCGGTTCCGAGAGTTAATACTTCACACGTAGAATAGAACAACTCGCATCTCACTTACTTTTCAGTGGTTTTCCAAGCAGCCCTGGAGGATTATTAGCTTTCTCGACCGACGTGATGACGGAACAAGCTTTGAGACGATGCTCGCCTAAGCCGGTGATCATCCACTGTTTCGACGGGGGCTCGTTGAGCAGCCTCTTCTTACTGGCCGCAGCGACAGTTTGCCACATACGCGCAGGATGCGGAATAGTCGACGTCCCACTCGTCTTCAAGGGATTGATAAAGTGTCGTAAGCAAGTTGTTAACAAGGAATCGCTCTTGTTCGCGTATAGAATGGTACTCTATCACGCTCAGGACATCCTCATGAAACGTGAGTACGCTCGTAGCGAGCTGTGTGCACGGAATCATTGTGTAACGAACATTTTCCTCGTTCTCGTGTGCAGGAGGAATACTGTCGTCGACCCGCTCCACGTTCGAAAACTTTGAAGTGCTTAAGGGCAACAGGGATAAGACTATGAAGAAAATACATTGCCATCCCTCCGACGATTTTCTCCACAACTTTGGCACGAGCTCGCATCGTTCTGATCAGGAACAACTAGGTATGTCACACAGGGTGTATTATTTTAACAAGTCTACTTGATTTTCTCCTAAATTATTGATGATACAAAAACGTTTTCTACGTTTTTCATTACAGGAGACGTTCAAATGTCATCGGCCAGCAACAACACCGTTCATCCAGCGATGCAGGACAAAACAAAAGCCGCGATCGTAGACCCTCTCAGTCAACTGGACCCGTTGTGGTCAATTAGAAGATAGTCTGATCGAATCTACCAGTTTCTATGGAGCTTCGCAATTTGTATAAGCTTTAATTGGTAGAACCTAATGGAGAAAAGAGAAGCGACGTTCATTCCGATATTTCGTTATACCGTTTAAAGAATTGGCACACTAATTATTAGGGATTCTCTCGTACGAGCGCAACGTGACTGTGAGAAAAGGTTGAGGCATGCATCGGTGTCGCTGGAAATAAAAGACATTTATTGTTTAAACACGTCTCTCCTGTGTCGTCTTAAGTGGCGCGTTATATACAATTTTTCCAACCCCCTCGCACGTGTACATATATAATGTGTAGAAGAAAGAGCTGTTGTCGAACGAAATTGTTTATTTTTTTTTTCTGTTTATTGTTTCCAGGTTACCCACAGGTTATTATAAAAGAACATTGCGTAAGTAATTTACGTAGCCCGCGTCTCGTTTAACGAAAAACAAATGAACACTCGTTCCACAAATGCTGCATGCGTGAGTATCGAAGAAATATCTGATATGGAATATATATACAAAGGCAGGTTTTCTTTTAACTCGCCTCATGATGAAATTGTTATTCGATGAAAATGGTTGGTACTCGCGATATATTTTACAGACACAGATTTGCATTGCCGCCTCGAAATAATGGCGAGTCGTTATTCCATTGTGTACGAATTTTCAAAATAATCGAGATATGTTCTCGGCCTGTATCCCTAAACTCGAGGCGAGAAAGTGCCCTTACGGGCATAGAATGTGGATTTCATTATCTCTACGATACAGCGAGACAGTGTTTTATGAACATTCAATCATGATGTCGATCAGGAATCGACCCCCCTCCCCTCACAAGATCGTATTCCGTTGACAGTTAGAAACGCATAATCAAGTAAAAATACCTATCAAAAAGTGTTTACGGAATTATGATAATATTTAGAGCCTTGATACGACGCTCACATTGTTTCCGGCTCGCAATTCTCAAGTCCCCCTGTTTCGCAAGTCCTTCACTTTATAAATTCGTACTAGCCAATGCTCGGTCGTGTACGCTTCCTCCAATGTATCCAGTTCAAAGTCTTTGTTTCCTATCTCCATATTTCTTACTCTGTCGTAACCGGATGGTTTACCTTAGAATCATACAAGTTTTCAATAAGAATGAATAGATTAATAACGCATAAACTATTTGCTAATTCGAGACGGCTGCTAGCCTTACCTCCTTCCGTGTATACCTGGCCGAACCTATAGTAGCACATTTTGTACATGAGACAGTTGAGCAATACCGGGGAACCGTCTTTGTCCACGCGAAATTCGCCTGCGGAATTATAGTAATCCCATTCTGTGATAGACTTCCCCTTTTCGGTACTACCGCCGATACGCACCATCCATAGGAACTTATTGATATCTGAAATCGTGATGTTGGTTAGCACAAATTATAATATACCGTTGAGGTGTTTATCTGTTTGGTCGTTAATTACCGTCGGACGAGTAACCCGTTAGTCCTCCAAAAATGACAAGTACATAGTTCACATCCAGCTCTCTCATTATTTCGTAGGCCTTCTCTTCCGAACTCGCCATTGCCTGGCCGACCCTCGAAATATGCGTATTATTCCATGTATTATTGTCTACCAATATAGTCCGATTAGCCATGGCCGTTATTTGGTAACCATAGTCCCACCAAGACATTATCTTGGCGTTCTGAAGTGAAACAAGAGCAAAATTCTAGCCTTTCTACTGATAATGTGCAGTGATATCCAGAAGTGGAAAACGTTACGGTATATACGACGATTTACCTCTGGTGTATTCATTCGTAGCCAATAATAGGCCTCCCTAAAATCATCGAAAATCATTCGACCACCATCTGGGGAACGTGCGGATAAAACAATGCTAGGCGAACTATACGCCTCTGCCGTAACCCACGTGCAGTGAAGAGTGTATGAGAAAAAGAGGATACACATCACTGTTATGAATACTGTAGCGATCTGCAATTTTATAACATATCGTTTCAATGCTCCAACAGTTGTAGATGAGTTAAGGGTCTTACCTCGCTTCTCAGGACATAGTTGCTCTCGAATTTCTTTGACTTCTTGTCAATTACCTTGCCACTTTCAACCTGTTTCATGTATGTGACCAGTAAGGATGATGCTCCGATACCGCCCAAAATGCACATTACAGGTGCCAGGACCAACATTAGACGGACCATTACTCCCTAATAGAATACTTCATATAGTTACGTCTGGTGGTGTGTAACTTGTATATAAATTACATATACTAGTATACAAAGTCACATCTTTGTCGTTGTGTGTTGGTGTACTTACTGCAAAGTACAAACTTGTCACGCCGTAGAGAATAAGGAATATATTCGAATCGGAGAGTTTCGAGAAGCAAAAGTATAGGCCGGACGGAAACAGAAACACTAGAATCTGTAAGTCGAAGTAGAATGAGCTCCAGGACGTTGGTTGATGCTCCGACACGGATGCAATTATTGGTATGTGATTTTTCGCATAAGAGGGATCCAGAAGTGAGTAAAAACGTCCTGTCCACGGTGATATCTTTCCTACATTTGGAAGAAAAAGAAATAAATTGTGGGTCGAGTACATTTTTTCGCAAGCTCCCATGTTCTGTATATACAGAAGGTACAAAATAACCAAGAACGTAATAATATACGTACCAGTGACAGTTAGAATACCACCGACGACGCACGAAACGACACCCATGGAAATGATCAACCCGCGGAAGAGCATTTCAAAGTCGCTCTGCGACATCTTACTACGCAGATAATCGACTAACGCATGAATTTGGCACAACCCGAAGACTCCTAACGCCTGCGAACATTGTAGATTAACGTAGGGAAGGAATGACAATGATTTATCCGCGGTACAACGTATATACATGATCATCGAACTTACCAACATATGCTCGGAACTCTGAACGGGTTGAAATCCGACGAATGATATTTGCATCGAGAGAATCGTTCCCAGGCAATATAAAATACTATAAGCGCTGTATATCCTGTGCGAGAATCTACCGGTGACCATCAACGTGAGCACATGCAGGGGTATTAAGTTAATCAGGAAAACGTAACCGCCCCAGGAGGAGACCATGTAAAAGTAGGCGAGTGCGGCGCATGTCGCCCAACAAATTGCTCCAGTTTTCACCGCCTTAATCCACATGTAATATGTAAATAACATACAAAAGATGGCTATACCCTCATTGTCGTATGATCCGGCAACAGATCGGGATATGTAACCAGGTACAATTGCGATCATCGCTGCGGCAAATAGGCCTGAAGCGGAATCCTGAAAAGTTAGAACAAGCGATATGCAATGCAAATTGGAGGTAATTTTCTAAGAGATCGTAAGGGTAGATTGCGTATCCTGCGACAAATTCACTAAGACTCACTTTCAGCTCTTTGGTAAGCAAGTACGTGATAATCGTGGTAAAGCTCGAAAATAACGGTGCGAGGAAGACGCAGATGTTGCGAATATCTAAGGTAATATTTAATACCCATGCCAGGTGGTAGAGTGCAGCTGATGTCACCATCAAACCAGGGTATATTGTACCTGTGTATAATTAGCTGAATATTAAAACTTACATCACCAAAGCATCACACTCATGAGCAAAATAAGAAACAAAATGATAACTCTTATTTTTCAAGTATGAACTGGAGGTTAGGGCAAGTTGTACAAGTGTCTACCTCCAATAATTCTACCAAGAGGATACCAAACACGGTCATCAAACCAATTGTGAAAACTGTAGAATCCACTCTCAGCTAGGTACTTAGTTGTGCGATAATTGAAATACGGATCAAATTCGTGGATGACACTTTCAAATCTTAGAACAGAGAACAGCCTGGTTGCGAATGCTGAAATAAGAAAGGTATAAGATCAGTTTGTGCAGTTTGATTTTATAAAACTTTAAAAAATATTAAACATACACAATACAGCAGCTAATGACAACACTGTTAATTTTACAAGGGTCTCCTGTTTCTGCGCTGACATGCGCAGGCCCCTGGCCTTCATCAATGCAACCATCTTCTTGAAAACGTAATGATCAACAAATTATAACAAAATCCAAGAGTCTCTCAGAACAATATGCAGACTCTCTTTGTCATTCTTGTTTGTTCTGCTACCCTGTAGGCAAAAAAGCGACATACACAAGTTAATTCAATACAAATATGAATGCTGTTCACGACAAGTGCACAATAGTCTGTGTATACGTCTGGCCAAAAATTGGTATCAGATGTAATAGGATAAATTCAAATTTGAATAACGTTCGTAACAAGCGTATAATATTTCGCATAAACATTTTTCAACAAAGCTCTTTCAGTTGAAGTTTTGCCCTGAACGGACGCACCAGATTTAGACACATGCACTTGTCATTATCATCGAGGTTATACCCTCGTTCAACAAGTAAAGATAAAACATACTGAATAAGGACTAAATAAAAATCGAGTAAAGCGAAAAGCCCTTATCACTGTACCAACAAATCTTTTCAATCAAACGCAAGATTTGCCTCGAACAAAATTCCAACGAGATCCCCTATATCCGCGAAGTGACCACGTACACAAAATTACCGGCCGGCGACATCGTGTGGTGCCGACCGATATATGCAACCAAGCCCCCCTCCACAAAACCATGCCAAAACAAAAAAACATTAAACGTCGACCCAACACACATTCGACATTCGAAACGCTCCAATTTCAGCGAATGGCAGACTGTTGGCAACGAAACGTGATCATTTGAATCGGCGAAAATGCGTGAGTTTCGTGCAATTTCAAACAACGAAAACATAGATTACTGTCCACCGTTCATTGCGTACCAAGAAGTTGCTAACGGTGGTAAAGGTTCTTTCTCATAGCGCACGACTTCTAGCGATGACAAATCAATCGACACGACCTTTTTCGTCCCTCAAAAAATATCAGCAATCATATATAATTTACATTTTAATAAACCGACACTACATCTACAAGTACGGTACAACAATAAATGTCCCCACATCCTATAAATTGTTATGATTCACCCATGTGCCTATTTTTAATCTGCATGAATAGTCGATACAGACACTGTAATAGCTCCACACAAAACAACAGCCACCAGGATTTACTTAATGCGGAATATACGCAGTAATACTAATAATAAGACGAGATTTAATACAATTTTACGTCTCTAATTAATAATTGAAAAACCTTCGAATTTCCCGCTACATATAATTCATTTTATACAGTGGCGCCAGTAAAAACGGAGAAACGCTCAAACTAATCATTGGACAGCAGTCGGTATTTTTTTTAGGAGTTGCAGTTATCTGCAATACCGATTGCTGTTCAATGAATAGTTTGAGCGTTTATCCGTTTTATTTTGGCGACGCCACCGTACCAAAGAAATAAATGTGGCGGAAAATTCAAAAGTATTTTAACGATTGAACTTTAAGGCTTCCTGGAATGAGTACAATCACATGCAGAGACTCTCTGCGGTTTCAAGTTTCTTGCAAAACTTGGATAAGCCTTTTTACAGTTATACACCCGTTATACAGATGCGCGTAAGTTTAAATTGAATGTACGATAATACTTCTGAAATTTGTGAATAAAGGGAAACTTTAAAGATGATGTATTTGACTTTACGTATATACGATTTAGCGTTTATTCATTCATCAAAATTACAATGCCATTTACACATATATGTAACAGCCAAAAAAAAATTCTCTGTAAATATGTATGCATATTATACATATAATACATAGGATGTATTAATTTTATGTGTTCGTTTCTGGCAAAATGGCGACAGGGACGCCATCTTGTTGTTGGTTGTAAAATTAAATATGGGCATTCCTTTTCTATTTACTTGAAAAATTCTACCAATCCAATAATAATCGCAGTCGCTTGTCATTTAAATAACTGATACTCTATTTAGATGAACTAAACTTTAGTACGCATTTTATGAAATTTATTTACAGAGCGACTTGAATCGTAGATCGAACGAACGAACAAACATGAAAATAGCTTTATTCCGATATGTTTCTCTTCCCCGTGCAACTTGCGTGAGCACAATTTGTTACGCAATCACTAATTTCATTAGGTTTTATTTGAATATATCAAAGACGTATTTTATACATCCGTGTTGGTATCGATATATGTCGTCACATCACCGTATATGCACTTGTTATCGTCCAGTACGATGTGGGATGAAAAACTTCTCGAAGCATATTTAGTACCGCTAAGAAAGCCGTAAGGATTTACGAAATTACGCATCGATCGTTTCGACAATCTTCATACAGGGCGCCGTTTACGACATTTACAAATAATATACGTAAATTTTTCAATTGTCGCAAATGCTCATAACGAACTTAACATACATATTCTAACGTAACTTAATTTGTTTACGTATTTTAACGTGCCTATATACAAATAAATAGTTATCGTGCGATATGGAAAGTAAATGTCAATCGTATATTACGCCTCAACTTTGTTACAGTACGTATATTGCGTCCCACGATCGATAACGCGCATTAATCTTTCATGGAAAACTGTGCCAAAATAGAGGGAACTGTTTCATATAACTTTGTCGACAATGAGAAGAAATGAAAAAAAGAATGTCTCGAGCGTTGTCTCACAAAAGAGGGTGGACGTTACGAATTGGACATTATCTACAGCCATCTACCTTGCATAGTACGGTTTTTAAAAGCATCGTATCATTGCTATAACTTTTTGCGAAATTTGCACAGTACGGATATTTGTGCACTGCACAAAATTGTACACATTTACAAGTTCCGTACATGACGTATACGGAGCGTCAGTCGTTGTTTCGAATGATTTAATCATTGCAATTTTAGACATTGCACTAAAATGATCCTTCTCTTTCATTGTTATTAATCGCACCATGCAAAGATATCGCTGTACATACTCTAAAGGCATTGCCATTCAAAATTTCACAAAATCATCGCTTCCTTAAACTTACTCCTTTATTTCATTTCTCTGCACACTGACAATCTTTCAACACACGACATCGCGTACATGCTATCCCGAATGTTCGATCATTTTAGCCTCACGGTTCAGTGTGTACCGTTCGTGTATTCATAAAAATGCAGTATTATACCACCAACTACGTGATCTATTAAAAACGCACTACATCACGTTCAACAAGGTGTCAACTACAATGTAAGAACGGAAAATAGAAAATGATTCATATACAATTCGACAGGGGAGCAAAGTGGTCGTACACTTTATGAGTCACCGTAAGGATTGTAGAATTTAATTGTACCCATATTCATGTAAATATGCTTAGGATGGCAGGGTGGGATTGGGGATGTGGAAGATTAGACGCGTTTCTTGTTCAAATGCTATACGATTCATAATATTTTGTCCTTAATCATCGGACACATTGTCCCGTTTTACGAAACAATATCTAAACACGTAAACTATGCAGTTACTTTGTAAAATGTTTATTATGTACGCTTCCATATTCTTTATTGTGTCTGTGTGTGTGTGTACGCTCTAGTTACTTATGCCCAGTGCACAATTGAATATGTCTTCTGTGTCTTTTATGCATGCAAACGCTTACTCTACAGTCTACGACTAATCAATTGTTGGATATCGTTATCTAATTGATAAATACGCCGAAAAAACCTGCTCTTTTCTCACTTTAACGCTAGCACGTAAGCAGAATGACGTTGATGTGTCAATATTAACTGCAACTTCCAACAAAGGATAAAAAGTGTACATAATAAAAAGTTTCACAGCTAACAAAAATATGTTAAACATCACGTAGTCCCCTGAATAAAAACAGGGATTACAAAAAAATAGACCATGTACAATTAACGATAGCTTTGCATCTTCATAAATTAATATAATACAACTTACATATTAAACGAGTGTCTAGAGAAAAGAAAAGGTTGATAGAAATCATAGCAGAAAGAGAACATATATGAGACATTGCCATGGTGTGGATCTAAATATTCCTTGTAAATATATTAGAACCCAGCGTAACTGCAACTAATGGGCATACAGTACTTGTTATCATATATATTTGCTTATGGTCACTGTATAAATGATAGCTGCACTCAACCTGATTGCGTAATCATACAACCAAGATACAAAGTCAAAGTACTGTTAAAACTGTAAATACAGCCTACACTCACTATATCAATAGTGGCAGTAAAATAATGACAAAAGAAGAAATACTAATAATGAAGCCTGCAGAATAGATTAAACAAGCTTATTAATAAATTAAATATCTTATTCACTCCATGACAGTGCTCTATATAACACGTTCCGACAAATAAACGTAGTAAAAATCATAATATGTTAGAAAGAAGCAATGGAGTCGATGGTAGACGGAGATAAAGAGTGTTCATATAAAAACAAAGCTATGTTACAAATTCTATTGAAAGCGGAATATGGCTTAGAAAAGAATACGTGAAGTTTCGGAGTACTAGTATTGTTGACGAGATAAAGTATAGGTAAGTGACAGCCGATCAGCGGAGATCTGGATTGTCGTTAACTTGCTTTTTAATGCGTAACAGTATGGTTGTGTACCATTGATCCAGCCGCGATATTGAATCGTATTCCTTCACTGCTTCAGTAAAGCCTTCGAGATGTTGCTCCTCAAGGTGCTCTATTAATGTCTGCAAATAAACCATAACCATGCATTAATATTATAATGCATATTAAAAAATATTATGATTTTTTAGTTAAACCCATTCGACTTCCGGCATTAACTTGGCTGACAATAAATTACATGATGTACTATGTTACAGCATGTATCTATTATACATATTCTTATAGGAAATTGATGTAGTGCCATATATATATAATTATATAGAGTTTTAAAACTGATTTATGTGTTATTACAAATGGCCCACCTCTTTTCATACAATCTGATCAACATGCCTTACCTTAATCAATTTGTACTCCCTAGAATCCTGAAATGCTGGATATTGCTCTTGATAACGTTCGATTGCGTGCTGTGCGTTTAAAACGTCAACGCACAGATGACATAAAGCAGCTCGAAAGAAGTATTCTTTTGCACTATATTTGAGGAGAGAACTTTCTAACGAGGCAGATGCAACCTGGAACAAATAATACACACTGTAAGATATCATAGGAATCAATGCTACAAAAAATGTGATACAGAGGAAACTGACTACAACAATACAGGTTAGAAGAAGGTCTTGGCCACTGTATGCAAATCTCATGGTTCCTTCAAACTTATTATATCCATTTTTCACAATACTATTTTGGGAGGTGTGTAGACTCACCTGCTCGTAGATCTGTATTGCCTTATCATATTTTTCCAGTTGAGCCGCATACTGCGCAACCTTCAGAAGACACTTGTTTGCGGAGGAATTGCTCTCCTCTCCGCGGAAATAGTCTGCAGCCTGTTCATAATGATGTACGGAGCGTTCCAAATCAACTGCTTCACTTTCATACATTTCAGCTATACTCTGATGATGCTTTGCTGCCATTGTGAACCGACCCATGTCAGTGTATATTTCGATAGCCTTCAGCAAGCAGCTTATTGCCTCTGCAGAACAAAGACACAGACTGAGTCATTAGATTGTAACAATGACAAACACAAAATGGGGCAGTGTACAAACGTGAAAGTGGTATTGTGATGAGGTGAGTGTACCATTTGCATCGGACTTCTTGAAACAATTTGCAGCATCTACATAATTAGTAGCAGCGTCGTGGCGACTGCCTGCCTTTGCGTGTAGATCCGCTGCATCGTAGAACGCACTCCCTGCTGCGCTCCACTTCTTTGCCATCTTGAACATATTTGCAGCACGTTGGTAACATTCTACTGCTTCTTCTACTTTGGATGACCCTCTGCAATCATTTGTCAAAATAAATATTTGCCAAATTCTTTATATATTTGGTCAAGCCATTATTGTCCATTGTATGTACGTATTATCATCAATCATATATATATTTATTAGTACTTCTTAGTACTATCAATGTTACTAGGCCAATATAAAGCCGAAATTCAGTTGCCAATCATCAATTATAGAGATGTATTAAATACAAGAACATATGTAGGATGCTGCTACTTATGTATTGTATGTGACAAACATCATATTCATAATCATGAACAATGGAAAAATTTCTGCTGAAAATCAGCTTCTGCACCAAAAAAAAAAAAAGAGTAGATCAATGCAAATTCGAAATACGAATGTCAATTACCTGTCAAATACATACAAATACAAGAACGTAAATTTCTTCGGTCGCGACAACGTATCATATACATAGATCATATTCGAAATTAAAGACAACGAATAAAGAATGTGTTTCAAAAACGAATTGACCCGAAAAGCATAGTTAATTAGAAATTCGAAATATGGGTGCGAGTTATCTGTCAAAGGATCAAAATACACGAACGTCTATTCAGGATGCTGTGGCTAAACGTATTGTGCGCCGTACATACGGCGTATAAAAAATGTCGAGCAACGTAATGGTCAAGGAATAAATGTCTCGACAAATTTTGCCGAGAATGTAGCGGAACGAAGAGGCGAAGAATTAATACGTCAAACGTAGGCATAAACGAAGAGTCATCGCGGAGAAATTTCGAGGCGGTCAGTCGCGGACGAGTTCAAGCGGATCGATGGTAGAACAGGGAAAAACTCACCCGAACAGCGAGCCGAAAAATCCTTTCGACGACGTCAACTTCTTTTCGGCCTCCGCCACAAGCTGCATCGCTTTCTGCTCGTTATCGGCCATGGCTGCCTGGTACGGATCACCTTATGCCAATTCTTTTATGTTTCTGATCATTAACTCCTTGCACAAGATGTACACCAATGTACACCTATCGAGCATAGACGTCGCTAAACTCGATGAACGTGAAGCGGGTGCAGCGTCAAGTGTCATCGGTGCTGTCAGGAATGCCAACTGTCGAGGTGTAGCTACGGCTATAGACGAACAGGCGGGATATTCAAAGAATTTCTTCTTTTTCCGTGTCAGCTTTATTTTGTCTTTTCTTTACGTGTATCTTAAATGCAATTAACTTCTTTCTGGTCGATTTATTATTGGGGATGTTCGTGTTCGTAACTATACTCATTTGCATATTTATATGCATATTCTTCTCATGCTCAAAAGTATTTCGCATATTTAATAGTTCGGAGTCGGCATCGACAGAGGTCGCCAATCGAAATGTTCATGGTCTTTTCGTTGAGAAAGCAGTATTAATCGAGTATCGACTTATTTGTACAACTTCTTTAAATTTAAGTTCTTTGTTGACTCGGTTAATTCTTGTCGCAGCTGTTACATCTATTGTTTACAGAGCGTCAGAAAAGAGTTTAGATTATACATAATATATCTAATATATACTGTTACACGTGTAAGAGAAGGGTTGCTATCTCAATAAAGAAGTTACAAGAAAACAGATTCCTAAAATGTCGGGAGTTTCTAAGCAAACAATTAAATCATTGACTGCTGGTAGTCAGAATTCGTTGGTCATCGGGGTGATTATAAGTAGTTTCAACATGAAGACGTTTGAAGCTACGCGCAGCAGATGTTCGTAACTTGTTGTCGATGTATGATTATCCCGAATCAGTATATAATTTGAATGACTTGCAGTTCACAATGGCGAGAGGGGAGTGTGGACGTTTACTCTGAGAGATTCGCCGGAGGATCTTATTAACGTAACGGTGTGGGGTAGTGCCGAACATATTCGGAAATTATCGTCGACCCACCATATCGGCAGCGTAGGTTTGTGTCCAAAGTAGACGTTTACATTATCAGCATCTATTAGTAATATTTCGTACGTTCGCCTACTATTAGCACAGGATTAGGACCTGATAACATAATATCACAGTGTTAGTACTCATTTTTGCTATCGTCAAATGGCGCTTTTAAACAATTACCTAGCTGCAGTATAAGTTTCTGGTACGGTTGTTAAATAATACTCCTATACCCTAGTCATAGTTTTCAGTTGCGCAATTAAAGAACGTAGAATTTTAAAAGAGCACACAATTTCCAGTGGAAGTTATAAACGCGAAAATAGTGGAACGGCAAAGCGACCAGAGGAACGAACTATTCGTACCCGCGGTCTCAAGTCCATATAGTCTAACAGCAAACGAAGGAGCCTCCCTGGTTCAAACTCACGACGCACCCAGTGCCGAAGACTATCATCGCTTACTGAGCATGCCAACAAGATCGGTCAACGAATTACGAAGCTTGAAAAGTATTCTCGAGAGTATCGAGTCCTACCGAGATCAGTACATCAATCTTTTGGTCGCCGTCATCTTTGTACGTCGCATCATTAAACCCCTTGTGCATGATTATATAACGATTGATCGCGAAAGAAATATGGTCAAGATCGAAATATATTTGATATGTAGATTGGTGATATACGGAATATCATTACGCGGGACGGAAGAGAGATAAGATGTCGGAATTTTGAAGTTACCGACGATTCGACTGACCAAACTGTGTCCTTTGTACTGTGGGACCAGGAATGGATAGAAAAGGCTCGGTATTGGCAGTTGAAGCGCACTGTGCTCTTTCTCGCCGATGTCAGAGTTATGAACGACAGTTTCAAAAAGAGGACTGTCATAAGTTTGGTGAGAAAGACTTTGATCACGGAGAATCCTGATATTGCGGAGACTGCGGCAGTAAGGGAGACTGTGAAGTCGTATAACGTTGAGAACATGTGGAGTATTCCGTTCGCCGTGCCAGACCGTGAGAATAATTAATAAATTAATCGTAGTTTTAGCTAGTCTAGTTGCAGAGCTGACTTTGGAAAGATCATTTGATCGGAGTCCGTGGTATCATTTTAAAATACGTCAAAGTCCTCATTATATCAAACTTATATATTATATATTATGTTTCATATTTTTCCCGCATATATACATACGTACTATATCGAAATATGCCTTACTACATGTCAACTTTCATCGTCGATAGCGACAATGATTACGAATGTAATGACTATACAAGAAATCACAGAACGAGTCAATATGAAACCGAGCGGCAGCGTAGAAAGATTACAGTTCGCCACGATCACAAAGGCAACCGTGACGGATATAAACGTCGATAGTATCAATTCCGGCCTAATCGTGACTAGATGGTGAGATCCTTTACCGAGTTATCGCTTACCCTACTAACATAGAATCGAAAGCATGTTACTATAAAAGAAATGTTATCATATATCTTCGTGTTCCCAGTGCCTGCTGCAAACGAGTCGTGTCTCCTGAAAAAGATTCCTGTATGAATCTCGACTGCCCCTGTGGCAACGGAACCCGGGCCCCTTTGAATAGCGTCAGTTTGAATCTGAGAGTAAACTTAAAGGATGAAACAGGCTATCTGATCGGTTGTCGATTGAGCGGCGAAGCTGCCGAACGTGTTACGAATTGTCCCGCCACCGAATTTCAAGTACTGCTGATCCAGACATATTTTAGTAATTAAGGGCATTATGCATTCTGGATCCATCAGGGTAATTAAATTAAAAACGATGTTTATTAGAATATGAGATTACCGGAACGGGAGGATTTGAAGTGGAAGTACCTACTGGAGAAATCTAACGTGTTTTTACACGTGCTTGGACCGTCCTCTGTCTACCCTCAAGCTGCGTACAATATCCTAGCGATCGAACGTGTGCGGGAACAGAATGAGGAGGAAGAAATGACCGAGAATTGTGGAGATATAATCACTGACTATGATAAATTATAAATTGACGTTTCATGTTTCCTATCGTTAGATTAAGGCAAATTACGTTTTCCATTATAATCATTATATAGCAGGAATATAATAACGGTATAAATCTATAATTAGAGTGGAGTAATAATACAAATTTTATTCTGTAAAATGTAAGCTTAATAAAAAAAAAACAATTTTTCATAGTTTCAAAACAGGAGATAAAAAACAAAATTGAATTTTGCGCTAAAAAATTTCGAATAAGCAGGAACCAATAGCGTTGAAGCTGCGCACGCAATTCAATAGTTCAATCGGTCGTCCACAATCTACAAGGAGGATTTGTCACAACGACGTTATGCTCTCGATTTTTATGAAATTTTCTCTAATTTCGAAGGGTTTTGAAGATTAAAGTTATACGATTCAATGGGATAGTATGTCTGGAACGCGTTTAGTAACTTTTCGGTGCTTGAATTATCACTTATTAATGAAAGAATCATATTTCTCTTCCAGGTTCCTGAGATCCTCGACACTAAAACGGTAAACAGTTCGAATTGGTGAGTTTGCATTTCAATTTTATAAATCCGTATTTTGGAGCATGAGTCAAAGATGATTAGATTCAGCGTTACACCTCGCCACAAATTAAACTAAATTTAATAAAATACGGACCTGGTTCAAATTGCACAGTTATATATTAAAGTAAATAATTTTGCAAGATGGCGTCAGCTCTGCCGTGAGCTTATACTGTTATTTATTCAAGCTCGTCGTCTAGCATTAAGTATAACCAGGAAAATATTGCCAAACTTATATTAATTTCTAACTTATTGTCGAGCTAATTGAAAAGAGTTGAAATGTCGGGCGAATTATACAGTACACAAATAGTGGAAGGTGATAGTATGATTGAATCGATACGAGACGAATGCCGACAGGTTATCTTGTCTGAACGAAAACAACATCGTGTGGCGCAAATGAACAAAAATCGTGCCGCCTTAGGTGGCATTGTTGAAAATACTAATTACACGCCACAGTTTGTCATCGAAAAGGCAATGGCGCTAAAGAAAAGAACCCTTGACATGCGGGACTATCAACATTTACAAAACGCATTGATTCAAGTAATTACGCATACTTATACGTTTTTACTTAAACTTAACATTTTTCAACCTATCATGTTGCATTTGCCAACAATGAGCAAATATATGCGTTATTGTACCCTTTTATATATTTTCAAATGTTTTATTATAATGTTTCATGGTATGTAGAGCGAGGAGAATGTGAACGCATTTTTGAAGGTTCATAATGTACTAATTGCGCTGGCTCGCGATCTCTCAGGCAACAATACAGGTGCCCAGTTATGTGCGGCAAATTGCTGCTGCAATATTGCGCTTGGTAATACTAAAGCTTGCACAGCATTGAGTAAGTTCATTGTTCCTTATTTGATGCTTGAACTGGAGAGCTTGAATTGTCCCTTATTGGTGAGATATTTTGTAAGTTAGTCATGTATAGAATATATGTGTCATTAGATGAAATTCCTAGAATGCACATTGTACATTGTTAGGAAGTCTGTGTTTGGACAATAGGAAATTTAGCGAGTGGAAGTCCAAAGTCATGTGAAATTCTGTATGCGCAAGGCTGTGTCAGATATTTCATATCTCTATTGAAAGAGAGTCATGAAACTGTTATAACATCTGTTATATACGCTGCCATGCATTTTGTATATGCCAGTTTTCATCGCATGTTGTAAGCACCTGTTTGGTTAATTTAACAGTATTGAGTTTAGTCTATTCTGAGTACTTCTGAAATATTTCTTGGTATCTAGAGAAAGTGAATTGGTTGAACTTACAAGAGCAACAGCCAAAATCAATTTGTCAGAAAGCAATCCAGACTATATGTGGTTGATAGCGTTACTATCTTCTTCAACCTTGTGCTGTGTGCATTTATACAGTATTCTTCCAACCATAATAGATTGCCTTTATCATTACATAAGAAATGAAGACTCAAAGCTTATTGAGGTTTGTTACAATTTCCAGTTGTTGCATTAGTCTCTGTAAACTATAATTTTCCATTCTGTTGGCACTGAGATAATATCGCTTTATGTAGGTGACAGCCTGTGTACGTACATTAGCTAACACAATGTGTGATTGTCCCGAGGAGATTATAGACCTGTTGCTAAAGAGTTCAAAGTATTCTGAAGAAGACTTATTAAATATGTTTAACAAATTGTTGTCGCACAAATGCAAACACGTGAGAAGTCAGACTCTGTGGCTCTTAGGTATAAACAAATTTTTGGCCACCCTGAATTCAGACTGGACGTCAAATAATGTTATTAAAACGGTTTACTTGCAGGAAACCTCTTTAAGCACGAGTCCTCGAATGTTCGTGAGGTCGTTAATAATATTGCTCAACATTTACCGTCAATAAATGATGTGGGTTTTTTGATTGTTTAACAAAAATGATGCTTTCACAATGTCGCATTTATACAAAAGAATTCTCATATGTATATTTGTTAATGGTAAAACAGTTATAAACGTTTTGTACTATTTTGACTTTTGCCTGCTCCTTCAATACCTCCACTTGAAGAAATTCGTTGAATCGAGTTGCTTCCAACTAATCACTGTAAAAACTATTGAATAACGCAACTCGACTTCTGACTATATGATTTATTTACAAAAAAATATTTATATGTACTTTCGATTAACAGCAAGACACATATGGATAATGGCGTTCGCTATTTATCACATGTACCTGTCAAGTTCGCATGTCTCTTCAATAGCTCATCTTGACGGACATAAATCGCCTACCGGTGGCGTAGGGATATTGATTTCGCGACGTGTCCTCTATGCATGGCACCTTCACGATGTTAAAGTATATGTGGCCCATTATGTTTGCCGTGGGGTGCTTTGCGGCTTTCAGGCAATTGTACAGTGCCTCATCGCAGGTACAATGCGATCTAGAGTTAAGTAAGAAATTAAATGTCTCGTTCTACATGCACCGCAAAAACTTTCACGAAATACACCGGCCGCAGAAATTCGCTAATAAGCATTCTGCTACATAAAAATTTAAGTGTAGCATGAAAAGTAATTGACGGTTGAGAATTTGATTCCGATTCTGCCCCGTTCCCGCCTAATATGCGACGTCCATAATATCTCACGAAAAACATAAAATGTGAATAACGCAGTTCGCGAAGAAGCATTATGCTGTGATTAAACTGTCCCGCACTCATTGTCAGTACGCAACAGTTCACAACATAAGACTGTAATTAAAGTTAGTAGTCTTATTTCGCCGAAGCTGCGGGGCCGGTGTATATTATATGAAACTAGCACTCACTTTGTGTACAAAGAGTAATTTGTCAAATTGTACCGTGTCTGCTGAGCCCGCACTTTTACCGGACACAAATCATGACTGCGACAACATCTGTAACGAAATATCTTCGATAAAATAAGTTCCAATTAAAGTGTCTGACCCCTTAGCATAGGAACGTCTAGTGTTTCCTGTTAGTCATCATACCTGTCTATGTCAGCCTCCTGTCCCAGATCGTGATAATTGTCTGCTATGTCCCCGGTGCCACACCATTTCGTACCTGCGTTACAATGATGTCAAGAAAAATTCTCGGAAAAAGAGGAACGCAGTTAGCAACATGAAATATGTGTGAGTGATTTTGAAAGCGGAAAATTTGTTACTTCGGCCAGTTTCGTAATGATAGGCACATATGTACAGCTTAACAACTATCTATCGTATAGTATAGACGGGTATAAATGATTGGACTGTACACTTATTCACCTGGCAGAATACCCGATAGCAGAGTGAGCGAGCTCGCACCCACGCGATTTTCTTTATTCAGTGTGTTCGGCCGTACTGGCAGTAAACTCTCGGTCCGCAATTTGTCAAGAAGCTCACATTGCTGCATCAACTTTGTCATCTCTTGGAACGAGACCTGCTGAGTGTGGACTGTTAGCGATAAATTTCTTAGAACCTCGGACGCCTCCGCTTGCTCGCTAAAGACAGTTTTGAACGTGAACCATTAGATGTAGTTTTAATTATTCAAAGTAAAGAAAGTCTATATAAAAAGTATAAAATACGAGTGTGGTCGAATGCAAAAGCATTGCACTCTGTCCGAATTGGGTAGAGTTCTATTATATTTGTTAAAGTAAATTTTGATTGAATTTTATTAAAAGACACGCGCGACTCACTTTGGGAAACACTGCCGTGAACAGTGAAGCCTGACCAGAACTGTTACGATGAATTAAAGAGAGACGATCGATGTATCAGAACTCGTCTTCTCCTTAAGGAAGTACTCTACTTTAAAGCGTTAAAAAAATCGAGGTTTTTGCATTTTCTTATACAATAGGAACATTCTTGAAATTGGCGGACTGCAGGAATTCTAAGAACGTAATGTACGGTAAAGTAATACGAAAAACTTTGAAGCCCCCTAAATGTCAGCCGTACGGATTTCTGAAAGTGACGTCTGACCGAAGCCAGATTTGATATTATTGGGAAATAGATTGTGTAAAGCTATTTGGCATATGAATAGAAAAGCAGGAAAAAGGCCGGTAATGAGATATTCACTAGTGTCTGTATAACAGTAGAAACTCCAGTTTAGAATAGTCTAGAGTTTTTCCCGATACTTACTAAACCTCGATCAAGTTACACTTCCGGAGCTCATTGTCAGGGCCGAGATCGACCACCGCCACCGTCTGGTCATGATAATAAACTGCCCTTATTTCCCCGAGAACATGAAGTGCCGCGACCTCTGAGACTCCACTGAGTCCTTTGAAAGAACTTTTGAAGAACATCGGTTGCTGAATCGTGGCGATGCAGAGCGTCAGAGTGACGAAGATGACCGGTCGAATCGTCGCCATCGTTGGAACTTTCTTGCTTGGTTTGCCACTTCCTCGCCCGCAACGAGCGATCTCTGTCTTCTTTTCCTTTTTCTTCTTCTTTTACTTCCTCACTGCTCGCGCGATATCGTGTTGGCGGGTTCGCGTTAAATGATCAGAAGCGAAGACTTTTTGTGCTTAAAGCAAGACTCGAGAAGATTTTTGTGTCTCGTCAGCAGAATCCACGCTGCTGCCATCCCGACCATGTCGTCTGGGTTAGACGAAAAGATGATCTGGGGACGTGATCATAGCGTTACGCGGCGAGGAAGTGTCGGCGGGCTGGAGCTGAAACAGTAGCGCAATAGACATTGAACGTCCGGGGCTGCGTGATGCTCGAATCGACCAGTCCAATCGACGTTATTCTTGGCACTTTGGCTGCATCCTCGTCTCACAATTCGAATGAACGAAACGATACATATGACACATTCAGAAGAATCGAATCCGCACGGATGGCGGGCCGTAACACCTGAAGAGCAGCATCTCGTGCACGGAGCGGAGTGCGGTGAAAGGAAAAATGTGAGGCTGATGTAAGAGGCGGCGGGAAACGAGAAAGCGGTGGTGTCGTGGAATCGAAGAGAGCGGCGCGAAGATCGAAGAGTCTCGATTAATTCGCCGATTCCTCGGCAAGCTTGAATTCGAATTGAAAGGCCGCCGCGCCTTCGTTGGTAGGGGACTTCCTGCCGAACGATGTCCGCGGAATAGCGTGTAAATGTTGTGTCGCCGCGGCTCGGAGGATTACAGAGGACTACGCGATCGAATCGGGATGAATAACTGACGGCGCACCTGTGCGCCTTCCCCTCTTTCCACGTTGCTCGTCGCTGCCGGACCCTCTGATAGAGCCAGAGAGTGGCAACGACGAGCGGTGCGGGTCGCCGAGGGGGGACCCCCACATATGCGGTGGCCCCAGACTAGGACGTAGAAAGTGGGACAAAGAACGGCGGAGACCCGCCGGACGTCGCCGGCTCTACATACCCCTCCGCGTTGTCTCTTTCGTAGATCATTTTTGTGGGACCACAGGTGCCAGGTGAAATCCGCGCTCGGCAGCTAGAATCAAGGGCAGCCAGAGTTCGTCAATGCGACACCCGGCGGTCTCGTTCTAATCAGTAATGTGCACTACTTACTCCCAATACTTGGTTCAGTATAACTGGATAAATTTACGTAGCACTTATTTTCGGCTAGAGACTGACCGACGAAATATCGATTTTAATGAATTTATGGATCAAGTAAAGACCGGCTTTATAGGATAAAATGTGAGGCAAGTAGCTCTATGGGAGCAAGTGTTTTTAGGTGTTGCTCTATCTATACGTATACTTTCATATGACAGCTTTTTTTCAAAATCACGCCGCAAACAAGTAGTTCAAGTTTTTTCTGTCCCGTTACGAAACACCCTGTATCACGTATGCCATACGGGTTCTTGGCAATGGTCACGATTGAAAAGGCAGATTACTGTCCCGCAACTGGGTAGCTCACCGTTCTACTCTTTATTTCGAATTCAAATGTTGCAATCTATACCGCAATGTATATTATGCATAGCAGCTTTAAGCGGCATACACTGAAGTGTGTTTCCTGTTCTTCCTACTAAACCCACGGTTCGTCGATCATGTGTTTCGCGGATGTATAAAAGGATACACTCGTACGTAACAATATGCCAGCAGAGCCTTTTAATTAGCGTTATTACGCAACAGATTTATGAATCGAAAGCATTATTACCAAATGCTTTCATGCGTTAGCAGACAGATGAAAATAGCGTTATGCTTCATCCGACTCCACACAATGCCACAACATAATAATATATAATGCAAAGTAATATGTATCGTAATTTATAAGCCAGCAAAAGTAGGATTATTGAGAAAATGCACATTCCATAGTCGATGGAAGCGAGAGCTATAAATTCTACGCTTAATGGAAAGAAGAAAGACAAGTTCCATCTTGAAAAGGTATCTTCAGCAATAAGGCCAATTATACCATCGCGAATCTTTACATAAAGCTGTCTCAATGTGAAACTTCGAGTGCTGGAAGGTAACTAGCGGCCCCTTCAATAAAACCCGCGCGGGTAGATTAGTAATTTTGTTATTCATGCCTATTAGCCTGGATCAGTGTACGTTTGACGTAGAAATTTCAAGGATTTTAATGGCGAACGACCATCACTCGCTTCACGGAATAATGAATAAAGAATAATTCCATTCATTCAAAGTAGAAGCTATCATCTCATTGTACATCCGATTCAGCACAATGAAACTTTGTAATTACAGACTTCATAAATGTACAATACTGTATGCGGAGAGCACGTAAAGATTGCGATAAAACTTTGTCAACAACACAAAAATCCACTACATTTGCAATATGCTTTACCCTTTGGCGTTTACGTAACGTGTTGCCTTAAAAACGTCTCATAAATCAAAGACTTACCAGCGATAGTAAAGAATAATCCCGTCGATCGGAAGTAAAATTGATGAACCCACTGTGCATCTACTTGCGCGCACCAATGAAACGAAATGCAGACGTTGTCGGTGAAAAATTTAATAAACGCACAATACACTTTACCTTAAACGCAAAGTACGGCGATGAAAATTTCGCAAAACCATCAAAAGCATAGGAAATAGATATCCATAAAAACGTCTCACCTCACGATTTCCATCGCACCATTATCGATTGGTCCGAAACGGCCCAGTTAATGAGCACAAGAGGCATGTATTATTGCGATTACCGACTATAATCGCTCACTAACGAGAGGCCTATTTTCCGCGCGTCGTTAAGTAAACATCAGAGTCCACACAATCGATACATCGGCGAGGAGTCGGGGTCGGAGGCGAAGGATATTATCGGTGGTCCGGAGATGTCTCGATCTTCCAAAGTCAGTATAAGGTTCAGGAAAATCGCCTTTCGGCTTTTCGAATTCAGGACTTAGGAGTGATTCGGTTTGAGGGGTTGCGGTCCTTGCGTCGACGGACTCGGCTTGTTCGCAGGGTTCACACCGCACTGTCCACTTACGCGGCTGGTACTCAGTGTTATACTAATCGGCGTGGCGTTGGACAGTTGCAGCCTGACTGGACATTGCCGATAGCCTGGAATGTTTCAGGGGCTACAGTTAAACGGATAACAGTGGAGTACGGGTGTTAAGAGTCGTTAAAATTGTTTCTAAAACTGTGGGTACCCATTAGTGGATAGAGACCAGCGTGCTTTTTTAGCGACCTTTTAGAGTTTTGAAATTACTTAAACAAGGCGATTAGCACAATAAATGTGTCTCCGAAACTATTGAGAGCACGCTTCAAGAAGAATAATAAATTCGATTCCGGACTCTCAAATGAGAAAATATTAATTTTCTCTTATTTTGTGTGTGCATCGACGATGTACGTTATACTGTATATAGGTGAAGAATTTAATTCGAACGAGGCTCGAAAAGCAGTGCTCCAGAATGTCTAGGACAGATTGTATCAAACGTGTTACAGGGTTTGCCGATCGATGAATATGTAATGGGGGCTGGTGCGTTGAATGAAGGAAAAACATGCGACCGTACGTCCTCGAAGCAAATATACTAGTCTGCCATTCGCGAGTTCAAGTACTGTCGAAATAGTTATTACATTTGATCGGAAATCTTTGTTTTTGCGAGTAAAAAATCTGGCCCAATCGAATCTTTCACTTATAACGCAGTATAAATCAATGCAATGGAAAATATGGGAAAAATGAAATTTTCGTGAACTTTTCGACACATTTTACTTACTTGCACAAACATCCAATATCTAGTTATAGTCTCATAGTTAGTTATCCATATACCGCATGCTTCGATTTTCATGATAAAGTTCTACCGGTCGTAAGGAAAGTTTAACGCGGGCATTACGTGACATTGGAGAATAAAGATACACTCAATGGATAAATATTTTATGCGTTCACCTTGTATCCCGTACGTCGTTTTACCGCCGTTTCGCAACGAGATAGAATATTCAGATTTCTGTAAGTGGCGTCGATTATCGCCAGTACCTTTTAGCGCAGTGATACTTGGAGCAAGAACGGATAAGAAAATATGACTTGACGGGACGGTCGTGAGCACTGTTCGTCGGATCGAAGGAAGAAAAGAGATCCGCACGGTTGGCAAAAATTTTCGTAACTGTCGACGACGAATAGTGAAAGGCGAATATTTTTACGTCGACACAAAAAACGGTCATACCATGTGACACGATAACGAACATACGATGCCGATAAGACGACGTTACTCTTCATATTCGCTCAATTTTCCCTCATTTGCTGCTAATCATCGTTACGGTGTATAATTGATGCAATTACTGCCGCGGACGTTGTTTCCGTTCTTAGACCGTCGGCAAAAACAATGAACGATGATAAGTGTATAGAGATAAGGAACTAAAGAAAATTTGGACAAACGCTTTTTGTAGGACGTCTAAAAGTACTATTGCTAGGTAAACCTCTTACCGGCATGATGCGGACCAGAACAGTGACAACAGACAGGACTGTTGCGCGGCCTCGGGCAAAATTCGACACTGTGCGGTTCGCCGCAGCGAACGCAACGAGGAAGATGACGACAGTTGGCTGCTACGTGCCAGAATCCTTGACAACGATAGCACTGAAGGACACCGTCTCCTTGCTGAAGGTTTGAGGCGTCTGCGAATCCTGCACCACAGCCGGGCACCGATTGACTTGGTCCACCGGCACCCGTTCCACGCCACCAGCGTTCAGGAATTGCGCTAAAACGGGCTGCTCCGAAAAAGTCGAGACCCTGCCTCAGCAGCTGTTCATAATGACCGGCGTCCAGAATCTGAAAATAAATCCTTTTTTCTTCTAAATCTTTCAATGTACCGAATGTTACGTATTTTCCTTTCGGATAATCTGTAGCAATTGTGTAGACAGTTATAGGCACTTTGTGTAATACGAATAACGTGTCATTTCGGAATTATCTAATATTTTGATTCATTTTCATGACCCACTTCTACTCTGACGTACTGCCGTGATCGTTCGATGCTTCCCGTAGTGATCCCTTGCTTTGCCAAAGCGGAACTTAAGTCTTGAAGGGGTATTGCCCATGGGACGTCACGTAGAAGGACGGCTTGCCGATATCGGGAGTCTCTTCCTGAAAATCTGGCTACCTGGGTGTGCCAGTAGAAAATATTGTTCTATATACATATTGGATACATATCGTATGAGCAACTCGGACTAGCATCTTATGTATAACTTGGATTAATGTCTCGTACCTACAACTCGAATTAATATAATAGTTAATTATAATAATAGCCAAGAAAAGTATCCTAACGAACTTTGAAGCATTGTACAATTGACACGTTAGAAAAACGGTCTCTGATCGATTGAAAGATAATAGAGAATGTTCAGTGAATGAATGAATAAATGAAATCCACGAATAATATCGTAGACTAATACTACACGCATACATCTTTGCCGTCTACCTGAACAGGACCTTCGAAAACTCGCACGAGATCACCACGTTGCAAAAGTTTCTCGGTGTCGGTCTCCCTCGCGAACACAACGATCAATCCACACGCAGTTTCCGAAACGTGCCAGGCACCTAACGGTTCGCACGCGCGGATCGCTTCCTCCAGACTCGATCGTAGCAACTCGCCACCTAAGAGTACGTGCGTATCACGTCTCGCTTTGCGAAATAATGGTATGTATTGAGAATAGCAGTACCTTGAATACCGTGAGTTGGGCCTTGGAAGCCGCCGGCACGTGAAATGTACAGGGAACAGGACAGATCGTCGTTTATGTCGGAGGCACGTGATTGATTCTCACGGATGTTCCCTTTTAAAACCTCCTCCTCCATCGTCCGTACGACTTACAGCGTACCAGCCTCTACACTCATTTCAATGCAACGGATGGATGGTTTACGGAATTAACTGATTCTTTTCGAAGCGTGCATACGAGCAGCGATGAGAATCGTTCCCGGAAATGCTTCTCTTTCAACAATTTCGAGTCGCGCGAAAGGATATCGTTTCGACGACGGATTATGTTCAAAGTTTACATTCGTCGGTGGCAGAAATCGATCGCGGATACGATCTTTCCCGAAACGAGACTCGCTCGCCGAAATGATTATTTCCATTGGTCCGATTTTAAGTAACCAAGTAATTGCCTACCTTTCTCTCGTCCGTGTTTTCCCGTCTTATTGGCAGATGTAACGTGTGCCCAGGGAAGGCATGGCCCAGAGCCGGTGCCATTAATCGCCTTCTACCACGATCGTAAAACATCGTTGCACTGTTTTGCAATTTCATGCGCGTGACGTTTAAATTTCAAATTCTCGCCGCCCCGCTCGCAGCGTCATCGACGGAAGTCTTGTTGAACCGTTATATCATAGGTAACGGGCAAGAAAGGAATGCACTCTTGATAAGGTAGCGCGCCTAATGATGCTTTCTATCTTTATTCTATGTAATGTGTTAAATTCGGAAAATAAAATAACTTACAATTAGATATTCTCGCCGTTGAAGCGTATCTTATCGATTTCACATGTTTTTGAATTTCCCGCCGACTTCTAACGACCACGGCACGGTGGCGCCACCCTTAGCGGAGAAACGCTCAAACTAGTCATTGGACAGCAGTCGGTATTCTTGTAAAATGATGCAGTTTTCAACAATACCGACTGCTGTCGAATGATTAGTTTGAGCGTTTCCCCGTTTTTTTTTGAGACGCCACCGTACCGAAGATATTATGGAGACGCGGGAAATTAAAAAACTTCTTAAAATAAAATACTACACGTAAACGCCCAGCGGATCTAATTGTATGTTTAATTATTTCGAAGCAAACGCACTATAAAGGTTAATCTACTATTTTCCGAGTGATTTGAATTCCGCCCGTTGGCTGAACTTCATTGCGAATGTTTCCTTCGAACAGTTCAAACTGATGGGCGCCTCTCTTCGAAAAAATCCTCCGGTTGTCCGGTTCACTTTCATTGGCTTTCACACACTTTCATGCCACCCGTCGCCGTCGTACGTTGTATGAGCGGTATGAGCTTCATCACCCTTTCGACTCAATTAACTCGATAAGCTCTTACTGCTTCCGTGTGTCCAGTGTATACGTACATGCGACCCACGTGCATGAACACAGTCATACAATTGTTCTGCAGCAATGATTCCGTCAAGCCTGCAGAGGTTACTAAAGAGTGAGAGATTCGTTTTGGGAAATTGAGGGGAGGTATATGTTGTTGAGATTCCATCGGGCGCCGAGTTGAAAATTTGTGCAATCATGCTGAACGCCGTTAGGAATTATTTAGTTAAACAGGCAAAGAAAAACGTGAGATTGAAGAAGCCTAAAATTGTCAAGCCAAAGAAGCCGGACGAGATACCGGGTAAGAGCAATACACTTGGATCAACCGCAGGACGAAAAGCACTTTGTTTATTAATGTATATGCGCCGTCCATTGTTTATACTACGTGATTCTTGTTTTGTGTGTCATAAACTAATAGATCACTCCTGTTTGGTACATGTATACACCTTTCTAAACTCAGTGTAAAGTATATAAGCATAACTGTGACTTATATTTTTATACTTACCACATAAATTTTATTGTTAGTACAAAAGTATCCTCTAAGCGAGCAAGGCGATCGTCGCATCTATGTTTGGGGAATGGCTGAACATGGTGGATTGGGTACCACAAATAGACCACAAATGGACCATGGTTATAGATGTTTACGTGCTCCTAGACGATTGACTTTTGGAGAACGGCATAAAGTTGTGGACATAGCTTGTGGATATGGATTCACAGCTTTTGCTGTTTCAGCTTCGGATAAGAACATTGTCTATGGGACTGGAATAAACACAGATTCCCAAATTGGTAGGGTTTAATTCTGTCATAGTTTGAATCACCCTTATATCATATTTAGGTGTATATAATTTTGATTATAGGCTTTCATGAAAGTGATAAAACACATGGTGGAGATGTAATCCCTATACCAAGGCCTGTAAATTTACCTATTAAAAATTCTTCATCTAAGGTATTAGACATAGCTGCTGGCAGAGCACATTTATTAGTGTTAACGGATGAAGGCCTTTATACCTTAGGCAATAATGGTTATGGCCAGTGTGGTAGGCCTGTTATACAAAGTGAGAATTATACAAAAAGTATGGTAGTTCATCATATTCCTGACATTAAAGGGAAAAAAATTAAAGCTGTGACAGCTGGTCAGGATCATAGGTATTAGACATTGGAGATTGCTATATTATCAGCATTTTAAGAATTTTGTCTCATTGTTTTCTAATACATCTTAGCATACTATTGACAGAATCAGGAGAAGTATACACATTTGGTTGGGGGGCTGATGGACAGACTGGTCTAGCTCACTACAGAAATGAATATAGACCATCCTTAGTCAAAGGAGACTTGGCTGGTCAGCATATAATAAAAGTTTCTTCTGTGGCAGATTGTGTATTAGCCCTTAGTGGTACGTGGAAAGAAATCATTTTTCTGTGTATATATATGATGGACTGTGTTTTAAGCTACATCAATTTTTCTCTAGACAAAGGAAAAGTATTTGGTTGGGGTAACGCAGAATACGCTCAGTTACCTGTTGAGAATGAAACTCATCAAATAAACATTGCTACAGAATTAAAGTCATGTCAAAATTTAGGACACATTGTAGATATTGCTTCAGGTGGTTCTTTCTGCATGGTATTGAACAGTAAGTATTCTCAGGACTTCTACACTGCGCTGATACTGCATCAACTAACACTGGGTCAATTTCTTTTCAGATATGGGCAATGTTTATGTGTGGGGATATGGAATGCTTGGCCTGGGACCTAACGTTGATAGAGTCATAAAACCAACTCAGATACCAGCAACATTATTTGGCAAAAATGCCTATGACCCCAATGTTAAGGTCACAAGTATATGTTGTGGAATGAGTCATCTGGCTGCTGTGACCAATAAAGGAGATTTGTACACCTGGGGTTGTAACAAATTTGGTGCTCTAGGATTAGGACACAGCAAAGACCAATTCTTCCCTCTAAAGGTAAATAATGTTTAATAAGCTTTTATTGGCGACGTTACAGTTAGAAAATGCGCACATTTTATTCTTCATTTGATACAGGTATCACTTGGAGCACAAGTGAGAAAGGTTTCCTGCGGAATCGATCACATGATAACACTCTGTAAACCTTTTGTTTGAAGGTATACAGCATTTTTTTTTTTTTTTTGTATTGTACCGATACATTGTTATCTTATTTATAAAAAATTTACAAAACTACTTTCATCGTTTAATGGGTCATAAGTTTGGGTGTTTTGTACATTACAAATATAACTTATTACTTAACTAGTTACTGTAGATATAAATCCGTGTATATAGTTTACTATATAAATAATGATCCAATGGACGTGTCAGAAGGTTGCTGCGCATATAAAAGAATCTGTCAGTACAAAGGGTAAACAGCATCTCGCTGTTCGGTCTTACATGAGACATGATACTAGGTTAATTTCGTATAAAATAGTAAAATATACTCGAAACTAGAAGTAGAAGTAGGCCAACATTAGCGCTAAAACGCCAATGTTAAACGTGATTGTACTGGTGCCGCTGACGCACACCAGGTTTTCGTAGGAAATAGTATATTTGATTTGATTTGGAAACCGACATACACGTGGATCTAAAACAAAAATGAATAGTTAAATCAAATTTGCAGCTAGAGCTGATGTACGTATTAAACTATGCTTTATATATAACTTACCGGTACATTGGTATGATGTAACCGTGGAATTTGCACTGACAGACAAGTATACAGGTGAGCACGTGTGAATAAATGTAGCATCTCCACAAGACACTGAAACCGTGTGGACATTGTTGTTTAATGAACTGCAATACGCAGAGTTTCTTGCTTCCGTAGCATTAATATGCAACAGGCTGCGTGATTGACAAACGACTAAGTTACCCCAACCAGACCCTTGTATCTATAAAAGTAATGGAAACGTGATTCAGTAGGTGCTACATCAGACAGATAAGCTGGCGATCTTGTTATACGGGACAATGATGTCGTTACCTTTATTGTCATGCTCCTCGAAGAATCGGTGGTATAGAAATAATTGGGATGAAGTCGGTAGAATTTGACTTCGTGTGGTGTAATGTAATCGGTGAATGAGTTCGAGGATCCAGTAGAGGCATAATTAGCGCCGCATTGCGAGTTAATTAAACGGTTTGGAACTGGAAAGAATATTTGTACAGAGGTGAGCTTTGTAAAAGAAACATCATGTTGCAGTTATAGTCATTGTATGTACCTTGTTTTATTCTAGAAATGACATTTGTCAACGGTGCCAATGCATCGTCGCTGCTGTCTGTGGTAATGGCAAATAGATCAGTAGTAGAATCGACTACCAAATTTGACCATCTGTCTTTGGATCCATAGGTCAGAATAAGGACCGTCATATCTGAATTCGTGCACGGTATTAGATATGGCTGATAAAGAAACACGTTTTCACAGAATCGAAGTAATCCAAATACTTACCGGGTATATCTTCGCGCATTTTTCTTAATTGTTGCAGACAATAATCTTTATCGGCGTCGGAAATTGACGTTGTGTACGGCATTATCAAAACTATGTCAGAGCGTTCACCACCAATACCTTTGGCTCTTTCCTCATTTAATTTATTGTACCGCATAGATTGCAGTTTTTCAATTGATTTCGGTAAATCAAATCCAAGGGTCACTAAAATTATTTTTTGCTATTATTGTTGCTCATTGTTACTACTCAAGAGCTTAATAATGTACTTACTATTTTTGTAGTTCGATATGTTATAATGGTAGAACTCTAAAATGCTGTAGGTACTGTTAATTATAACGCTGCCATCATGACCATTGAGAATCGTGAAGTTGCTATTGTACTGATTAATTTCGAGATTCTCTAATAAGTCTGCAATTATCGGTTGCACTGATTCCAGGCGCCAGTTCGTGTCAAGAATTATAGTTACGTCTGCAGATACTGGGTTATAATCATTCAACCTATCTGTTTGATCGCATGCCATGTCATTGTTCATAGTCGCTACAAAAAAAGAACAAAATGAACTTGCAAATATACGAAAAAAAAATACAAATTTTGTATTACATATAAACATATTCTAGTACTAACGAACGATATTCGTTAACTCCTTTACAGCCTGTGCAGCAAACTTGTCTATTACAGCATCGTCTAGAGTAGCCTTTGCTAGAAACTTGCTCAGCACAACTGACGCACTGAACGCCTGCAATAATAATGTAATCAAATACATTGCAAGAGGTAGAAGCTCGGAAATTGGATAGGTTTCGTCATAGGAAACACGTATGCTTGCCTGTGCAGACATGGTAGACATTGGAGCTACCGATGTGAACAGCACCCTTCTATTGCACGCACGCAATGACGAATTGAACAGCCCCTGTGCACTGTAGTACATGTCAAGCACCTGTGAAAGTCGCAAGCTGGAAGTCCTAGAATATAGAGCCTGAATCTCAGTGGCCAGAATTAAGCCATCCAAGTCTCCCCTGATCTCAGCAGCCGTGAATTCGAGATTCTCGTTCTTATTGAGGAAATACCATCGCGGCATCGTTGTCGAATTCCAGTTACCACTCGCTCCAAGAGTGAACGTTTTCCCTCTAGGACCTTGTCGCAAAGCGACTTCGGCCAAGTCACCTGAAGAACCGATGATAATGCGTTGCTCTATTTTCTCTTATTTATTCTATTTGTCGATGTTTGAACAGGTAGTTACCAGATAACGTGGAGATCCACCTATTATCTAAGACTGCCGTTTTGTCAGTAATTGAAGTGTCTCTTCCTTCCTCATCGTCGCGAGTCAAGTCCTTCAGCGGAATTTCTTGAAATTCTAACCCTGCTGCTATGCCGGCAAGTAATGGCCCACCGGACACCGGACCCCATCTATTAAAGTACATTACAAAATTTAGCCCCACATTGGTATGACTGATCGTACAAGTATTTGCACGATATATTGTGTTGAAGAATTGCTCTTACTTTGTCTTTAGGACACCATTTTCCACGGGACACTTGCTGCGCTCTGGCAAGGAGAACATGCGAGCGATCGCTGGATGATTCGGTGGTAGTTCAGGATACAACGAGTTGGGATCAATTCCTGTGTCCACGGAACCTTCTTTATTGTTCGTCATAACTTCTCTGCACACGGAACAAGATGCAGGGTTGAGAAAATTCGAACGTTAACTACCATTGTGGACTACGTACATTTGTTCAGGGGATAGAGTCTCTACATCATCCGTGATCATTTGGTGACCGCTTTCGTTTCCTTTACTGAAGCCCCTTTTGAATCTTCTGTATTGGTTGGTCGCATATCTGCATACGGTCCCTTCGTCTCCTCTTTCAAATATAGCTACGCTACTTGATAACATAAAGTGCAGACTACACTGAAATGTAATTGCACAGATTAGAATACAAAGGTTCTCCTCGAGGTCGGTAATAAATATCAGGAAATCTTACTCTTTCAATAGCTGTGATGCTGTTATTGGGAAACGTAATTGCGTTTCCTTGCACGAAACGGAGTATCTGTTGATGTTTCTGGAACTCGAAACCAATCGGAGCATAGGGCGTTACACCATCTTGCTTCGGGACGTTCGGATTTTGACGAATTCCATCTTGGCGGAAACTGTTAGCCAAAAGTATTCACTCGTTATATAAGAAGCATCTTAATGAATGTAAACATTTATCTAACGGTGTACCGATGCAACAGTGAAACAGATAGTCTTCGCATGTCCATAGACGGGTTTTCCGAGTTTTCGATTTTGCGAAGCAGAGCGAGGAGTGTGTTCATCGTGTGAGGCAGTCTGTTATCGCGTTGTAGAAGGTAGTCATTTTCGTAGCATTCCTGAACTAATGATGGATTGCTTCGCGAGGAATGATTCTCTTGTGCAAGAGCAGCTAAAATAATTCATGAGACGTAACGTACGTTATTGATTGATAACAGGAATTATTAGTGGCTCATTTCTTACCGAATGCCCCGGCGATTATGAAACAGTACAGCACGGAGATCATCTTGTTGCTTTAAAAGAAGTATACTACATTTATATTATTTACAGCCATGCTACAGAAGAGATTGATGTTCCGGAGAAACTGATATGATGTCGAAACAGATCTCACTGAAGTTACATTAAACTTTGTCGAACTTACTTCTCGAGCACACTAGTTCTAATAGTCACGTACCAATAACCATCAGGAGTTTTCACTTTTCACACAAAAATTATGTGACTCTTTTAGTCTCTCTTAACCAGGTACCACACCACACCTTTCTACAGACATAGTAATGCCTACCATCACTATCAAAAGATAAGATATGGTATGTTATGAGTAATCTGCCCCCACCTGATTGTTGAGATGACCCCTATTACAGACAGATAATTTTCTAAATTCAATGAACTGTCTCTCTATATATAACTACGAGCGTATATTTAATAAAATCTATATCTATAGTTCCTTAATATTAGACTCTAGAGTAAGAAGAATTAGTAAGAATCTATCATATTCAATGATGATATCGTTACAATTACATTACAGAACAACGTACGTTGTTCCTATTATATTTAATTATTACCACCCCCATTGATTCATTAGATTCCATTTAAATGACGAAACGGCCAAATTTCACGGGGCTATAATTATAACAATGGATTGAAATCCGAGTACGAATTTCACGTTCCCCATTTATCTTATCAGTGCCAGGTAGAACGTACGCGTAGTCCATCGCGACAAGGGACATGATTCATTAGATAGAAATTGAATGCACAACATGTCCACTAACTTCATCCGCGAGCGTAGTAAAATTGTTCGAAGATGAAGAACTATCAAATCCTCTTGCTAATTTCTTGTGGTTCGTAGATAATCGGTAAAATATTCCTATGCCTATCTCTTAGCTTAACTCGTACGTATTTTTAGGTGTGTATTCAATTCAATCTCAAGTCAGTATACCAGAAGATCTCAGAGAATGTTATACCAACGACATAGTGTGGGGCATTCACCTGCCGATGAATCTACGGGTTCTCGTGGATCTTATAAGAAAAGCTGAAAGAACGTCGTACACCTCGATGGATATGAGAGTAATGTCAGCATCTTTATTGCACAGGTACCGAAGAAACAATATGTTTGTTATTGTGTTATCGTTAATATCATATAACATCCTATTTTTATATAATGTTGTGAAAGTGTTCTTCCTCTGCATCAGGTTTAAGTTCGACGGCATCGAGTACTTTGATGATATAGAAGCTAATGAAGGCATATTGCCGTTCAGCGCAACAGGTTCACAACGCATAAAACATAGACTGATTGAAGAACTCGTCCCTGGCAATGCACAAATGTTTCCATCCGAAAATCTTACCTTGACCGAACGCTGTACACTTCATCGCATGCTTTCAAATACTATAATGAAGGATCCTTCCCAGGATCCGAAAAAGGCATGCCAACAAATTGGGCAGACAGAAAAAATAACAGGTGCTCATTCAAGAATTGTTAGATTGCTGGCGGGTACCGATTCTGACGATTGTTTATTGCAGGTAGAACTGTACTTGCCGAGGGTGGTTGGGATTGCCCAAGGGAATATGGAGTAATCCTTACACCGTATAGTACAATTTCTCCTGGCACAGTTATAGCGGCCATTGCAGCATCTCTTCAACGTCAAACCGTTGCTATCAGACAACTGCTTACAACATCTGCTCCAACTTATGCCAGTAATATCACGCACGCATTCGATCGTCCAAGACACTTACTAATGAATGTATACATATACTAAAAGGTTTAGATAATATTTGAAGTATAACTCGCATTTTGGGTTGGCTGCAGGTTTGGCCTGTTTCTTTTTATTACATGCGTGCATTTATTCCTTAGTAAATATATAAAATCATATATAATTATCGAATTTCATACTTTTACTATGGCATATCCATAACATTTTTTCTGTTAGGTGCAATTACTGTGCAACCTACTACTGACTCGTATAATGAAGATGAGATCGATATCATTATTCCAAAGGATCAAATGAGTCGTGAAAGATCGATGTGGCACCAATCTTTACTCGCATTGACCGTAAAGCTTGATAACGTCTGGTTGTCCACCATTGCTGGTAAATGCTACTCAACCATTGTACGACGGATTATATGCCAAACCCAAATGCTCATACGTAATCTCTGAATGCAGGAGACTTAGCAGAAATGGTTGTGTACCAGGGACCCATACTAGGGTCTCAGATGACTCTTGGTGCCACAGGATTTTGGAACAATACTATGCGCCCAAGTATTTACTACCTTATAAGCAAGCACAAGAGTTTTGATGCGACGAGGGCCGAAATAGTAGGTGGCATAGATGGTAAGTATTATTCATAATCACGAAAGATAGTAAGGTAAAAGTGCACCGTTCTAAACTATCTTTTCCCCAGGACTTATTGTTGCAAATCACTTACAGCAGTGGGTTAACACGTTCCATAATCTCCGACTTAGTCAGGTCCTGGACATGTATTATTCCGAAGAAGGTATAAGTTTTGATCCCAGTATCAAAGCATGCGAACGACGGAATAAGTTCTCTTTTGTTGCACCCAAGACTTTATTGGATGAACAGGTTCTCTATTACAGTATGTATGTGTGTCACCATGGATTAACGCATTGTTTAATCATTAACTTTTTGAACAGACATCTGCAGCGTCACATATTTTGGCCTATCGTAAAAGTATTGCCTACGTCTCCAGCGACGCTTTCAAACGTATGGTCGACTATGCCATTAATAAATTCTCAACGTACACGAATAACTACTTATTCACAGAGTCACAGTGTCATAGGAAGAGGCATCATGTTCGAATATCTGCATTGGTTGCATTTGATGGCGCGTGGTCGCAAGAATACACGACAGATTTTATGGCGTAAGTAAATGTATGATATACTTTTAGATCCTGCAATGTGCGTTTTATTTCACTGTTTTAATAGTGCATTGATCGACGATTTGGATGTATCAACGTATGGTTCAGAAATGGGTATTATACACGGCTCGTCGGGACAGTGGTTACTAAATGTAACGAGTAGTCCTTCTTCAGCATATCATGTAGTCTCAAAGTTCACCGAAATCTCATGTAAGTCTGAAGTTGCTACATTTTTTATTGGATTATGTGTTACAGTAACACTAATGTCGCGTAGGGCCCACAACATTTAATTTCGTTAAGGTGTTGGAAACTGTTAACGCATACTTAAATGAAACATGGACTCGGAACAATAATAACCACATGATAGGAACAATAGGACAGGCAGTGATTCTTTTAGTTCCAATAGGTCAACAGTCTGAGAAAGATATACAGACCGCTTTAGCGTTGCTTAAATCAATCAAAGAACATCACCCAGGTACATCGATTGTCCTCGACTAAGGAGGAATGTAATTTATGATTTATGTTTCGTCTATTTTCTGCAGATGTTCATTTTCTGTACTATGCATCCAAGTACAGTTCGCACTTGTTTAAACCATTCATATTGTCGGAAGAAGATCTCCTCTTAAGAAGTTCTACGATTGATGACATTATCAGACATTTATCAACAGGTATACAAAATACCCAACAGTTTTGTTTCGTTACACTGTAAAATGTTTGCTTATTGCCAGTGCCAAGATCGTTGAGGCCACTTCTAGAATTCGATGAGTTCTCCAGGATCGAGAATCAAATTGAAGATTACGTGGATCCGTCTCATAGTATTACGTACAGATTACATCCGCATTGGAAGTTTGATACAAAAAGAATTATCGTCACGGTATGTATATACATATATTAATATAATAGACCTTAGTGGGTTGATTAATATATGCATCACTTTCCAGGTTCATAGTGTAGGATACGGTGCTTTGAAAGTTTGCTCGTGGAATCAATTAACAAACATGGCGAAGGTAGAAGGATTTTATTGCAAAGAAACAGCCAGTTACGGGGATATCACGTTAACAGATTATTCTATTTGTACTGATAAAACACCCTGTCCAAGTACATACTACCGTGTACAAAATGTCACGTCATCAAGAAAATGTACAGGTAACGATACAAGGAAGATGCCAGTCGCGGACATTTACACAACTTGCAATGAAAACATTTTTACGTTGTTTCGTTTCAGAAATCGATTGTAGAACACCGCACCAAGTGAGATACATCGTCAGAATGCAGAAGTTGTATCACAAAAATTGGGCGTCTACGAACGTTCCTCTAGGCTTAACTTTATATTTATTTTACCTAACAGTATTACTGAATGCTTAACTCAATCGTCATAATTTGTTGTAAATTATTATCATAAAGAAGACTCTCTTTTTCTATACATACATATTTGAAGCTGTACCAGTGACGGATACAGGTTATACGAGTGAACGATTATCAAGATATTACTTTATTTCGTAGAAAAAATACAAATTCTGAATTTAATTTACTTACAGCAGCTGTTTCGCGTTAATAATTACGATAGGCATATTCGTATACTAATTTTATAAGAAACTGGAAGTTACTCGAGGCAGCTAAGCTCCCTAATTCGGGCTCTGTTAAAAGCATATCAACGGGCGGTAGGAATTCCTCAACTTTGCCACCTGTACGATACATAAAACGATGTAGTAACGAACGAATTGTCCACTTTTAAGACTCCTCTTACTTACCCATGAAGTGTGCGAGTTCCATTAGCTTAAAGAACAGCGTATCCTGTATTTGTAGCTCGGGGTTCTTTTCGACAGTGTCCCACTGGTCCCTTTTGGCAGACCGTGCCCAAATTCGCAGCTTCAAAGACGATTTGTCATCCTCCTGGTCCACGTACTCGAGCAAGTCGAGAGCTTTCTTGAAATCGTACTCACTGGCAATTTGATTGTCCTCGGAAGTGTATAACTATTTGACATATGCAGTGATTAGAATCGCAAACAGAATTAAGTTTAACGGAACAAAATATGCTGTAGTACATACCGTGATTAATTCTGTGGGAACAAGTACTCGCAGCTTTTCGATATCGTATCCATAGGTAGCTAATACTTGTGTCGGTAAATCTTCTTGATGAGCGACTAACGTTAATTCATGATCGATCATTTGTACGCTGTCTTTGACTTCATTCTCAGGTTCATCAGACGCGAGAAGAGCTAATTTGGCTAACGACAGCATCGACTGTAAATCAGTATAGTCATTTTTTTCTGTAGGACACCCCTTTAACTAAAAATGTCGGACATAAATTTCTTTACCTTTTTACGCGTCACAAGTTCAACCTCCTGTGTAGCTAAAGAGTAAAGAGTATTGGCAGCGTATTGTAATTCGTCTGTAAGGCCAGCTTGGACCCAGGAAAGGGAAGGATGTTCGGACAATTTCTCTGTCAGTTCAATTGCTCCACCTCGTCTACATCTTTCCACCAGTTGGCCCTGACGTCCGTCTTTCACGTACCAGGAGAACAGAAAACCAGCGAAGTCTTGCGATGCAAACTTCTCCATATAACTATCCAGTCGATTTTTATTGTTGGTCATTTCGCATATTTGTACGAGAGATGCAAAATCGCAATATTTTTCCGCCAACATGGCTGCACTCTCATATTGTTCTTCCTTTACTATAAAAAATGTTCAATTGCTTTATTGTAGATCTCTATTGTAGTTGTTTTATTTAGATTGTATAAAAGAAAATTATTACATTTTTTTTGTTACAGTGTTAAAATTAAGTTTTGGAACAAATAAAGTATTTGAAAAAAAATAAAATAAAACCAGGACCCATTTCAATCACGACGTTCGATTTACATTTTGAATTATAGACTGAAGGATAAAAGAAATATATTTTTCTTTGATATCTATGGCATACTGTAATTGCGTTACTTACTTAAGGGCTGAATCAGATTCATTCTATCGGTTTCGTACTGCTTCAAAAGTATTTCGAATTTCTCTGTACCGCGAATACTTTCCAGGTGACACTTTCTGCCATCCAGTATTAGATCTATAAGACTAACTAACTGTTCGTACAGCTCGTTCCTTACAGACGAATCATTTGTACCGGTCACACCATGCTTTAACGTAATACTGTGCTGTGTAAAATAAAACATAGAACTTTGTTACCATTGCCAGGAATATATCTGCTTGACAGAAGCATGAGAATAAGATGAGAACCATTGTATTAAGACAATTTCGAAGACCATGTTTCTCAGTTGCTGCTGTCCATGGAAGATATTCCGTTATACCATTGGAGCACCTCGTTGGCACAAAACGTTCTGCGTTATATTGTCGATATTTAACTACTTCCTGCAGTATTCCCTAAACATTGCAAGACCAACCATAAATGTAGGTATTGTGTCCATCTCGGTACTTGAAATCTTACTTACTGATCGATTAAACTTACCAATAGGATAGAGTTGACTTGCATGATGTACTGAGCAACTTGTTGCGTCGGTCTTTCAGACTGCGTAACGTCGCAAACGTTATTCACTAAGGTTGGTAAGAATAAATGCACCGTACTGACTTCTCGATAAAATATATCGTTTGCCGTAAGTTCATCAGAAACGTAAGCTTCAGGCGTTAACGTCTGCTCCATGACAGCATCGACAATATCTGGATGTCTTGAAACACACAAAGGAAAATGTGGAGAACATACTTATTATCTCGCACAGGTAAGCTCCGATGCACACACCTGCTCTGCAGATTGTATATTGTCGATGCCGCTACTATTTTCTCAGCATACTCCCCGAGCACATGAGATGTCGCCATGATTACACTTCTGTAAGTGACTGCACAGAACTTGGTGAAGAAGAAAATGCCAGATATATTACGTGTTTGATGTATTAGGTTGTCAAGGAATCAGCAGTCTACGTACCCTATTCCATAAGTTATGTTCTTTTAGAAACAATATGAACAGATCGAGCGCTTTTTGCTTTCCTTCCAATTGATTGGATATTTGCATTGATGTCACTGAATTTACTGTCATAGCTATAAAGCAATATATGTTGAAGCAAAACATTTTAGAGAAAGTTCGGCTAACGACAAAATTTTAATTGAATTACACAAATCTCTGTGATTAGCCCATCGAGGATCATTCGCTGGATAATCATCGATTAAATCTTTTGCAACCTTCAGTATAAGCGTGTCCAGAATGGCATCGATGTCCATCACTGGTTCCTCTTGCAAGGGAAATAGTTGTGCAAGGATTTCCTCGCATTGTGTCTAGAAGCGAGAAGGCCCAACATCATTCATATAACTGTATTTTATTTTAAGTCATCATGAACATTAGCCACTACCTTATTTTGCCGGAGACTAAGAAGGAAAGCAGCACATAATTGTTTTGCGCCATCAGAGCTATAGAACATGTCTTGCAGCTGTTCATTATTTACAAGAGTAGACAAGTTTTGAGCCGTCAAGTTAGCCCTGTAATTGTAGTCTGGACTGCCATTGGTTTCCGCATAGGACCTGCAATACGAAGATCTTTACAAATCGTCCATTATGCACTCGGTTGAATTAAACAGGCCACCCACACATTCAAATCTTGGGCCGAAAAGTCTGTTGGCATAATAGAGACCAGTCCGAAGTTCTTAGTGAACAGCACTGGGGTTCCTGAACATAAAGCTCCACCAAGAATATTATCTTCGCCTCCTCTTATCAAATCTATTTTGTCCTGTTCATATTCAGAGGCACTATTTACAACAAGTACCGTGTTCTGGTTGTATATAATTGCTTCCCATCCAGATAATAAGAAACGATAAGAAAGTAAACTAGACTCTGTGTCGTCTTGATAAAGAAGTGGTCCAATTTTGGCTGGAGTAAACCATTTGAATGTATTTGCTAATGTTGTTCCAGATAGAGGCACTAAACCAAGTGCAAAATGCACTTGTGGAGAAACATCACTGCAATGTGCTGCCATCAACAAAACAATGCCTTCCTCACAAGGCTGCATATCTATCAGCCAGGTGTCCATACTCTGTGGATTACATGCACTGGACTCCTAAATACAAACATTTTTATTAGCAATGTTACAATCATCAACTTTGCAAGTCCATCAGCAATATTTACCCAAATTTTTCTTTGAAAAGCTTGCGAGACAATATGACCAATATCTTCGTCAAACTCCATTTTTTCTTGTTCATTATGAGGAAAGGACCAGTATTGTAACGATGAGCCAGCGAGAATAAGAACTCGTGATCCTCTGTCTCCCAGTACCGTACAAGTGACTTTGACCAATTTCTAGACAATAAAGATTTATAGTAACACGCGAATTTAAATTGCATGAAATATCTCAGACAAATTGTAAGTTGTACCGTTTCTGTTACAGGAGACTGTGGCATTGCTCCAAAGATAAGAGAAGTCATCCTACGTCCTATGCCGCCCAACCATCCCTGACTTGTTCTAAGCACCCGACACAAAATACTGTTTTTTCCACTGACAAACTGTGGCTGCGAAAGAGCCACGGTGCAAGTGGTTGTAGCTAAAATACAGCCATGCCCAGGTATATGTGTAAGGCAGTCTACTTCTTGGCCTGCTAGTTCTGCGCTTGTCTCTACCGAAGATCCTTCATGAGCGACACTGGCCCAATAACGAACAACACCTTCTGGAGACACAGCCATGCAACTTGGAACCTATAGAAGAATACATTACAATCATCATGATCCTTATTGCTGTTGTACTTTATCTTTAGGTTACATGGACACCTGACAGTTTCTTGCAATAGTTACTCTTATGAGAGTACTTTCTAATTGTATCAATTTAAGAGACACATGGACTTATCCTCAGATGTCTATCCAGTAATCATTGTGATGCTTGAGATATTTACTCTCAAATGTCCATGTAGCCTTAGTTGTTAAAATGCTTTCTAACTTGATGTCCAGGTGGCAACCAAACTGCTATGCAGTCGGCCTTATGTGCCAAGTCACTCTGTGGCAAAAGTAATTCTCTGCATTGGCTTTTGAACGTTCTTCGTTGCTTTGGATCGTGGATAGTTGTTTTGCACTGCCACACAAGTAGTCTACGTCCACATACAAGCCAAGCCCAACCATCCACTGATACGCTAACACTGACAGCTGTGTTACGATCGACAAACGTTAATGCTTCTGTAACGAGTACTGGTAAAGAGGACCCAAAACTTTCTACAAGGTGACAAGGAGTTCTGCATATTATTTGCACTGATTGGTTTGAACGACCAGACACACTTATGGCTCTGAAATGCAGAATATTCTATGTAAAACGTTATTACGAATCAGTTGAAGAGTAACTCAACACTTTTAACTTACGAATTGTTTTTTTTCAATGATTGGACTATCGACATTCGCTTTCTCGGAGACGTTAAAGACCTCCCAAGTGGGCTGCCAAGACTCGTGCGATCCATTGCTTCAGTATTAGATTTCGTTTAATACTGAATATTAGAATCTGCGTAACTCAATAAAAATGTTCAACAAAGTCACTGTACACAAAACACATCCGTAACGATTTTTATGACTTTCAGGTTACTTTCATAACAATGCCGGTTGCATGTTGCATGTGCTTGGCCGTTTTTGGCATGAACTATAGACTATAGGGAAGACAACAGGTGAAGAAACCAGACCATTTATTGCGAGCAATATCTGTGGGTGAAAGGAATACTATGAAAAGGAGCACGTCAACGTCATTACTTGAAAAAGTGCTAATTCTGTGCGATGTGCGCGTTGTGGCACGGCGGTTGTCCGTAGCATACACAGATAAGGAAGGAGCTATGCTCCCCGTCAGTCCCGTCACCTTTCCACCAAGGTTGGCGTACCTATCAAATCGTGTATCCCAGTATCCGGTGTATCCTCTGTATCCAGTGCAATCAGGATTCGACCTCGACTGAACTACGTGCCGTTGCCCGCGACACACACTCCCCCCTTGCCCCAAAATTCTTAGAAATTATTGCGCATCACATCTCATTGTCAGTACACCTCGAAGTTTACCTACGCTGTTACGGTCACCATGACTTTGAATGCCGTCGGCCCAATGCGACAAATATGAATACACGCTACGATACGATTAATTGACTTGTTAGAGGTACTTTAAAAGTTCGCTCACCAGTGATGACTTGTCTGCACACCACAGGAAAATCCTCTTGCGATTTTGTTAGTTTTTTGATGTGCCGAAATAAATAATCGCAATTATAATTACTAGTTTTATTGATACCTCCTGTTTCAGTGGGTGCTCACGTCACGGAGGCAACATTGTCAACAAATTACAGATTTTTTGACCGAGCGATTTGGGCTGGGCATTGATGAGTCAAGACACGCGTTTCCATTTCGATACATATCATTTTCGGAACAATGTTATATGCAAAATGCGAGTTATTAACGTTTTTTCGCGAGGAGGTATTGAGGAAGTAAGCGATCTTCTGTGCTATCGTGTTCTGATGCTCCTGCTACCGAACAGCTGATTCTGACCGTAACTCGTCCCTTCGCTACCACAGCGCTGGTTTGCGCGGGAAAGAAAGTAGACGACCTCCTATGCTATCCTGCTCTCCTGATACTCCTGCTACCTAAACAGCTGATTCTGACCGTAACTCGCCGCTAAGATAGCCCGGCGCTGGCTTGCGCGGGAAAGAAAGTAGACGACCTCCTATGCTATCGTGCTCTCCTGATACTCCTGCTACCTAAACAGCTGATTCTGACCGTAACTCGCCGCTCCGCTACACCGGCGCTGCCTTGCGCGGGAAAGAAAGTAGACGACCTCCTATGCTATCCTGCTCTCCTGATACTCCTGCTACCCAAACGGCGGATTCTGACCGTAACTCGCCGCTCCGCTAACCCGGCGCTGGTTTGCGCGGGAAAGAAAGTAGACGACCTCCTATGCTATCGTGCTCTCCTGATACTCCTGCTACCCAAACGGCGGATTCTGACCGTAACTCGCCGCTCCGCTATCCCGGCGCTGGTTTGCGCGGGAAAGAAAGTAGACGACCTCCTATGCTATCCTGCTCTCCTGATACTCCTGATACCAAACGCCCGATTCTGAAAGTGATTTTACGTTCCCAATGGATGGCATTGCTTCTACGTTTGGCCGTAATATACATTGAATTGTCGTTGTCATTGTAAAACCATTAATTAATCTTTCGAAATAAAAACATAATTATAAATATTTATTGTCGTATGTGATTTACCAAACATCAACAAATTTTATCGAATTCGCTACAGTTATTATACATTCTTTATTGTACTCTTATAAATTATTCAATATTAGAGTGCTATACAAAGATCAGGGTACGGAACAACATTCTTTATTGTACTCTTATAAATTATTCAATATTAGAGTGCTATACAAAGATCAGGGTACGGAACAACACTGTGTCTTTATTTATATATAATTTAGTAATATTCCAATAATATATTTGGCACAAAGAGCACGTAGGGCATATGCGTGTCCGTATCGATATATCTCATTTTTAGAACAATGTTATATGCAAAATGTGAGTTATTAACGTTTCTTCACGAGGAGGTATTGAGGAAATGATTGAGGAAGTAAGCGATCTCCTGTGCTATCGCGATCTGCTAATGCTCCTGCTAACAAACAGCTGATTCTGACCGTAACTACCCGGCGCTGCCTTGCGCGGGAAAGAAAGTAGACGACCTCCTATGCTATCCTGCTCTCCTGATACTCCTGCTACCCAAACGGCGGATTCTGACCGTAACTCGCCGCTCCGCTACCCCGGCGCTGGTTTGCGCGGGAAAGAAAGTAGACGACCTCCTATGCTATCGTGCTCTCCTGATACTCCTGCTACCCAAACGGCGAATTCTGACCGTAACTCGCCGCTCCGCTATCCCGGCGCTGGTTTGCGCGGGAAAGAAAGTCGACGACCTCCTATGCTATCCTGCTCTCCTGATACTCCTGGTACCAAACGCCCGATTCTGAAAGTGATTTTACGTTCCCAATGGATGGCATTGCTTCTACATTTGGCCGTAATATACATTGAATTGTCGTTGTCATTGTAAAACCATTAATTAATCTTTCGAAATAAAAACATAATTATAAATATTTATTGTCTTATGTGATTTACCAAACATCAACAAATTTTATCGAATTCGCTACAGTTATTATACATTCTTTATTGTACTCTTATAAATTATTAAATATTAGAGTGCTATACAAAGATCAGGGTACGGATCAACATTCTTTATTGTACTCTTATAAATTATTCAATATTAGAGTGCTATACAAAGATCAGGGTACGGAACAACATTCTTTATTGTACTCTTATAAATTATTCAATGTTAGAGTGCTATACAAAGATCAGGGTACGGAACAACACTGTGTCTTTATTTATATATAATTTAGTAATATTCCAATAATATATTTGGCACAAAGAGCACGTAGGGCATATGCGTGTCCGTATCGATATATCTCATTTTTAGAACAATGTTATATGCGAAATGTGAGTTATTAACGTTTCTTCACGAGGAGGTATTGAGGAAATGATTGAGGAAGTAAGCGATCTCCTGTGCTATCGCGATCTGCTAATGCTCCTGCTAACAAACAGCTGATTCTGACCGTAACTACCCGGCGCTGCCTTGCGCGGGAAAGAAAGTAGACGACCTCCTATGCTATCCTGCTCTCCTGATACTCCTGCTACCCAAACGGCGGATTCTGACCGTAACTCGCCGCTCCGCTAACCCGGCGCTGGTTTGCGCGGGAAAGAAAGTAGACGACCTCCTATGCTATCGTGCTCTCCTGATACTCCTGCTACCCAAACGGCGGATTCTGACCGTAACTCGCCGCTCCGCTATCCCGGCGCTGGTTTGCGCGGGAAAGAAAGTAGACGACCTCCTATGCTATCCTGCTCTCCTGATACTCCTGGTACCAAACGCCCGATTCTGAAAGTGATTTTACGTTCCCAATGGATGGCATTGCTTCTACATTTGGCCGTAATATACATTGAATTGTCGTTGTCATTGTAAAACCATTAATTAATCTTTCGAAATAAAAACATAATTATAAATATTTATTGTCTTATGTGATTTACCAAACATCAACAAATTTTATCAAATTCGCTACAGTTATTATACATTCTTTATTGTACTCTTATAAATTATTCAATATTAGAGTGATATACAAAGATCAGGGTACCGAACAACACTGTGTCTTTATTTATATATAATTTAGTAATATTCCAATAATATATTTGGCACAAAGAGCACGTAGGGCATATGCGTGTCCGTATCGATATATCTCATTTTTAGAACAATGTTATATGCAAAATGCAAGTTATTAACGTTTCTTCGCGAGGAGGTATTGAGGAAATGATTGAGGAAGTAAGCGATCTCCTGTGCTATCGCGATCTGCTAATGCTCCTGCTAACAAACAGCTGATTCTGACCGTAACTACCCGGCGCTGCCTTGCGCGGGAAAGAAAGTAGACGACCTCCTATGCTATCGTGCTCTCCTGATACTCCTGCTACCCAAACGGCGGATGCTGACCGTAACTAGTCGCGACGGCCGCCCAGCAGCTTGCGCGGGAATGTGCACGGTCGACCTCCTATGTCGTCCTGTTCTCCTGATACTCCTGATACCAAACGCCCGATTCTGAAAGTGATTTTATGTTCCCAATGGATGGCATTGCTTCTACATTTGGCCGTAATATACATTAAATTGTCGTTGCCATTGTACAACCATCAATTAACCTTTCGAAATAAAAACATAATTATAAATATTTATTGTCTTATGTGATTTATCAAACATCAACAAATTTTATCGAATTCGCTAAAATTATTATACATTCTTTATTGTACTCTTATAAATTATTCAATATAGCGTGCCATATACAGATCAGGGTTCGGAACAATTAACATTGTGACTTTATTTACTTATAATTTAGTAATATTTCAATAATATATTTAGGTACAAAGAGAATGTAAGGCATGCGTTTCTATTTCGATACATATCATTTTCGGAACAATGTTATATGCAAAATGCGAGTTATTAACGTTTCTTCGCGAGGAGGTATTGAGGAAATGATTGAGGAAGTAAGCGATCTCCTGTGCTATCGCGATCTGCTAATGCTCCTGCTAACAAACAGCTGATTCTGACCGTAACTACCCGGCGCTGCCTTGCGCGGGAAAGAAAGTAGACGACCTCCTATGCTATCCTGCTCTCCTGATACTCCTGCTACCCAAACGGCGGATTCTGACCGTAACTCGCCGCTCCGCTACCCCAGCGCTGGTTTGCGCGGGAAAGAAAGTAGACGACCTCCTATGCTATCGTGCTCTCCTGATACTCCTGCTACCCAAACGGCGGATTCTGACCGTAACTCGCCGCTCCGCTATCCCGGCGCTGGTTTGCGCGGGAAAGAAAGTAGACGACCTCCTATGCTATCCTGCTCTCCTGATACTCCTGATACCAAACGCCCGATTCTGAAAGTGATTTTACGTTCCCAATGGATGGCATTGCTTCTACGTTTGGCCGTAATATACATTGAATTGTCGTTGTCATTGTAAAACCATTAATTAATCTTTCGAAATAAAAACATAATTATAAATATTTATTGTCGTATGTGATTTACCAAACATCAACAAATTTTATCGAATTCGCTACAGTTATTATACATTCTTTATTGTACTCTTATAAATTATTCAATATTAGAGTGCTATACAAAGATCAGGGTACGGAACAACATTCTTTATTGTACTCTTATAAATTATTCAATATTAGAGTGCTATACAAAGATCAGGGTACGGAACAACACTGTGTCTTTATTTATATATAATTTAGTAATATTCCAATAATATATTTGGCACAAAGAGCACGTAGGGCATATGCGTGTCCGTATCGATATATCTCATTTTTAGAATAATGTTATATGCAAAATGTGAGTTATTAACGTTTTTTCACGAGGAGGTATTGAGGAAATGATTGAGGAAGTAAGCGATCTCCGGTGCTATCGCGATCTGCTAATGCTCCTGCTAACAAACAGCTGATTCTGACCGTAACTACCCGGCGCTGCCTTGCGCGGGAAAGAAAGTAGGCGACCTCCTATGCTATCGTGCTCTCCTGATACTCCTGCTACCCAAACGGCGGATTCTGACCGTAACTAGTCACTACGGCTGCCCAGCAGCTTGCGCGGGAATGTGCACGGTTGACCTCCTATGTCATCCTGTTCTCCTGATACTCCTGATACCAAACGCCCGATTCTGAAAGTGATTTTACGTTCCCAATGGATGGCATTGCTTCTACATTTGGCCGTAATATACATTGAATTGTCGTTGTCATTGTAAAACCATTAATTAATCTTTCGAAATAAAAACATAATTATAAATATTTATTGTCTTATGTGATTTACCAAACATCAACAAATTTTATCGAATTCGCTACAGTTATTATACATTCTTTATTGTACTCTTATAAATTATTCAATATTAGAGTGCTATACAAAGATCAGGGTACGGAACAACATTGTGTCTTTATTTATATATAATTTAGTAATATTCCAATAATATATTTGGCACAAAGAGCATGTAGGGCATATGCGTGTCCGTATCGATATATCTCATTTTTAGAACAATGTTATATGCAAAATGCGAGTTATTAACGTTTCTTCGCGAGGAGGTATTGAGGAAATGATTGAGGAAGTAAAGCGACTGTCTGTGCTATCGTTTCCTGCTAATGCTCCTGCTACCAAACAGCTGATTCTGACCGTAACTCCCCGCTCCCCTACCCGGCGCTGGCTTGCGCGGGAAAGAAAGTAGACGACCTCCTATGCTATCGTGCTCTCCTGATACTCCTGCTACCCAAACGGCGGATTCTGACCGTAACTAGTCGCGACGGCCGCCCAGCAGCTTGCGCGGGAATGTGCACGGTCGACCTCCTATGTTGTCCTGTTCTCCTGATACTCCTGATACCAAACGCCCGATTCTGAAAGTGATTTTATGTTCCCAATGGATGGCATTGCTTCTACATTTGGCCGTAATATACATTAAATTGTCGTTGTCATTGTAAAATCATTAATTAACCTTTCGAAATAAAAACATAATTATAAATATTTATTGTCTTATGTGATTTATGAAACATCAACAAATTTTATCGAATTCGCTAAAATTATTATACATTCTTTATTGTACTCTTATAAATTATTCAATATAGCGTGCCATATACAGATCAGGGTTCGGAACAATTAACATTGTGGCTTTATTTACTTATAATTTAGTAATATTTCAATAATATATTTAGGTACAAAGAGAATGTAAGACATGCGTTTCTATTTCGATACATATCATTTTCGGAACAATGTTATATGCAAAATGCGAGTTATTAACGTTTCTTCGCGATGAGGTATTGAGGAAATGATTGAGGAAATGATTGAGGAAGTAAGCGATCTCCTGTGCTATCGTGTTCTCCTGATGCTCCTACTACCGAACAGCTGATTCTGAACGTAACACCGCGTGGGCGCGTGTAGCTTCATCCTTCTCGCCTCGTCGTGCAGCCAAGCGGTGCGCGCACCGTTCACGGACACGCACGCACGCTTTTCGAGGTTGTCCCAGGTTGTCCCCACCACCGCAGACTCCAATGGAGTCGGATTCTGAATATGCTGACACTGCGATAGACGATACTTGACTTGTGCTGAGCTGTGTTAGGCTGTGCGTCTGTGGCTGGTAATGCTGTATGGTGTATGCTGTACGTTTGAACGCATGGCTAGAATCGTAATTTTTGTAGTCGTTTCATAAGCCGGCTGTCAAGCTTGCAAGTTGTTTGAGCAAGAGGCATCGAACGAAAGTGTGGTAGGAAAATGGTTGACGTTAAGAGCAACGAAATAAACGGCGGTGAGGATGCACCGCCGAAGACTGCCAAACAGTTGCAGAAAGAGGCTAAGAAGATGGCAAAGCTTGAAAAGTTTAAGCAAAAGCAGGAGAAGAAAGAGACTGACAAGTTTGTGAAGCCTAAGGAAAAGCCTGAGGTAAGAACATTCTTTATGACTGAACAGTGTACTTTATTTTCTTTGGAATTAGCATGCCGAATAGTCTGTCCATATGGCCTTTGCTTGACTGTAAGTAGGGTAACTTTGTTAATGGATCATGAGTGTATTTTAATCTTCTCTGCTATTTCAATATTGATTTTGATTAGAAATTGCTTTTCTTAGAGCAATTTGTGCCAGTGAACCATTACCGTAATGTTTATCCAAAATACTTTCAGTGTTTGTACCAGAATGACAACTGATCATTTGTACTGCCTCATGTTGCAGAAAGTTGAGAAGAAGAAAGAATCTAAAGACTCAGCTACATATGATGTAAACACTCCAGTGGGTGACAAGAAAGATGTTACTTGTTCAATGCCTGATACTTATAGTCCTCAATATGTTGAGGCTGCATGGTATGCATGGTGGGAGAAGGAAGGTTTCTTCAAGCCTGAGTATGGGGTATGTAACATACTTATCATGTAATCAAGTTGTAAATTGTCATAAAAGCGGATAGTCTACATTTGAACAATTGTGTTATAGAGGAAAAATGTTTTGGAGCCAAATCCAAAGGGCAATTTTACAATGGTAATACCACCTCCCAATGTGACCGGCTTTCTACATCTTGGACATGCTCTAACCAATGCTGTTGAGGATGCAATCACAAGATGGTAATTTACCTGCTTTAGTCTTAAATAGTAGAAGGAACAACAGCATAGAATCAGCAGACTATTTTCATGGAATGTTTGTCCTTTAATTATTCACTGTACAACAGGAACCGAATGAAGGGACGTACCACTCTTTGGAATCCTGGTTGTGACCATGCTGGCATCGCTACTCAGGTAGTCGTAGAAAAGAAATTGTGGAAAGAGGAGCACAAAACACGTCATGACATAGGGAGAGACAAATTTATTGAGAAAGTCTGGCAGTGGAAGAATGAGTAAGCCTATTACAATATGTATTAGTTATCTACCGATGATTATGAAATTGATCTAACTCAAAAATCTGAAAAAATTCCATTATTGACTTAGACCACTTTTATAATTACCAGCACAGATACTCACCTGGCAATATGTGCATGTTTTGTAAGAGCACTGTACTTTTCAGGAAAGGAGACAGAATATACACTCAATTACGAAAATTAGGAAGTTCATACGATTGGAGTCGCGCATGTTTTACTATGGATCCTAAACTATGTGGTGCAGTTACCGAAGCATTTATAAGACTTCATGAGGAGGGTGCAATCTACAGAAGTAATCGGCTCGTCAACTGGTCGTGTTCCTTGAAGAGTGCAATATCGGATATCGAAGTTGACAAGATGGAACTTACTGGACGTACTCTGCTGTCTATTCCTGGGTACAAGGAAAAGGTAGAGTTTGGCGTTTTAGTATCGTTCGCGTATGAGGTTGTCGATACTAAAGAAAGGATAATAGTGGCCACGACTCGAGTTGAGACTATGCTGGGTGACACTGCCGTGGCAGTACATCCGAAAGATACTAGGTATACCCACTTGATTGGAAAATATGTTCAACATCCGTTCTGCGACAGAAAATTGCCCATTGTTGCGGACGAGTTCGTTGAAATGGAGTTCGGCACAGGGGCAGTAAAAATCACGCCTGCTCACGATCCTAATGACTACGAGGTAGGGAAGAGGCACAACCTACCGTTCATTACCATTTTAGATGACGACGGAAATGTAATTGGCAAATACGGAAAATTCACGGTAATCAAAATATTTTTAGTCTTACTATTCCTAGAATAAGGCAGCTTAACAATCATCAATTCATTTGTTTTGGCATAGGGCATGAAAAGATTCCAAGCCAGAGTGGCAGTATTGAAAGAGCTGAAAGAAAGAAATCTGTTCATTGAAATTAAAGACAATCCAATGGTTGTGCCAATTTGTAGTCGGTCTAAAGATGTCGTCGAACCACTGATGAAACCACAATGGTATGTATCGCGATACTTGTATTAATAATTCTTTTGGTACGTTTTGTAAGACCTTTATCTACATAGGTACATAAAGTGTGATGAAATGGCAGCACATGCGTTGGAGGTAGTGAACAAGGGAGAATTGAAGATCGTACCAGAACAGTACAAAAAGACATGGTTCCACTGGATGGAAGGGATTAGAGATTGGTGCATATCCAGACAACTTTGGTGGGGCCATCGTATTCCTGCATACTCTGTCCGACTTAAGAACAGTACCGAGGAAGTGGACTTGGTAGTCTCACATACTTACAACACTATACGCAGACAATGGTTCTTAAAAAAAACTTACGGTCGATATGTTTCTGCAGAACAACGATCGGTACTGGGTGAGTGGGCATTCTGAAAATGAGGCTAAAGAGAAAGCAGCGAAAAAGTTTGGAGTCAGCGTAGACGATGTTATCCTGCAACAAGATCCTGATGTCTTGGACACCTGGTTCTCATCCGGTCTATTCCCATTTTCCATTTTTGGTTGGCCTGAGAAAGTAGGTTAATCATATTTCAATACCGCCGGTTCAAGGGAAATAATACAGAGATTGTTTTAGACCGACGAACTCCAAGCATTCTATCCAGGTACCTTACTGGAAACTGGGCATGACATTTTGTTCTTCTGGGTTGCCAGAATGGTGTTCCTTGGACAGAAACTGTTAGGAAAATTACCATTCAGGTATGCGTTAAACTTTTTCAGGTCCTGAACATAAGTACATTTTGTATACGGTAGCGCTACATAATTCTTATGAATGCAGAGAAGTTTACTTGCACGCCATGGTAAGAGATGCGCATGGAAGGAAAATGAGCAAATCTCTTGGTAACGTAATTGATCCAATGGACGTGATCACCGGAGTATCATTGGAGAACCTTCACAAGCAATTGCTGGACTCGAACTTGGATGAGAAAGAACTAAAGCACGCTATAGAGGGACAGAAGCGGGATTATCCGCAAGGAATCCCTGAATGTGGAACGGACGCTCTGAGATTTGCTCTCTGTGCCTACACAACCCAGGGTCGGGACATAAATTTGGATATTCTGCGTGTTCTGGGCTACAGATTTTTCTGTAACAAGATTTGGAACGCGACGAAATTCGCTTTGATCTATCTCGGAGCTGATATGAAGTACGATGAAAGCGAAGTTACGAATGATAAGGATGTAATCGGCGACAATAAATGGTATCAATCCACGTTAAATGAGAAATGCGTGCAGGATGCAATAAATGCTTATTTAGGGGATTATCCTTACATCGATGGTTACACTCCATCCGAACTCGATGTTAAGGTTCACAACACTTTAAGCAAGCTGCACTTCGACTTTGCAAATTACCCACATCTACACAGGTGGTTTAATCATCTTAACACGTTCGATAACAAGGAAAGATCTAATTTCCGTGCAGAACAAGGCAATATGATCCCCAAATGTGTTCCTACAATGCAGAACGGAGTAGACAATTCTGTGGGCCACAACACAAGCGATGGATTTGTACGTCATCACACACTTCTAAACCTGTTACATAGATCAGCTAGAAATTCAATTATCGATGTTTCAGAGGAATGGAAATGAAACCAGCGTTGACTTGTGGATCCTGTCGAGAGTCAGTTACGCTGTTAAGACGTGCGATGAAGCGATAGCGCAGTATGATTTTACATCAGCCACTACTGCTTGCTATAATCTATGGTTGTATGATTTGTGCGACGTTTACTTGGTCAGTGTCGACACTCGTATGTTAGGGTCAATGTGTTGTATCATTATGACAATTTGAATTTCTGCAGGAATATCTCAAACCAGTGTTCCAAAGTAGTAATGAAGAGACTAAAACAACAGCACGCAGAGTACTGTTCAAAACATTGGATGTTGGCCTTCGTTTGTTGAGTCCGTTCATGCCATTCATCACCGAGGAATTGTATCAACGATTGCCTCGTAAAAGTCTCACTCATCCTAGCATATGCGTCAGTCCGTATCCAGAATTAGCGGAGGTAGAAACCCAATATCAAACTCGTCTGATGCTATTTAGATTTACCTACTTGTTGTTACTTATTACATACATTGCAGTGTCCGTGGAGAAATGAGGAAATAGAGAAAGACGTGGAATTCGCGCAGAAAATTATAAAGAACATTAGGTCAGCTCGAGCCATGTACAATCTTCCAAATAAAACGAAGAGCGAGGCTTTCGTAACATGCACTGACGCAGATCTGCGACAGAAAGTTATAAAGTATCAGTTGTTGATAGAAACTTTAGCGTATTCCATCATCAACTTCGATAACACTCCGGCAGGTTGTGCGATTATTACAGTCACCGATAAACTCCAAGTGCACTTGTTGCTAAAGGTGACTCATCATATCAAGTACTCACACGTGCTGTGAATTAGTATTGACGTTGTTTATCAAGGTTACTCATGATATTCTTTATATAGGGCTTGATTGACCCGAAGAAAGAATTGGAAAAACTCGAGAAGAAGATGGAGCAGTTGACTGATGTTATTCAAAAGACGAACCAAACAATGTCGGCGCCAGATTATGACGTCAAAGTCCCTCTTGATGTACAGAAAATCAATTCAGAAAAGTTGATCAACTCTGAAGGAGAATTAGAGCGAATCCAAGACGCTATGACGGCATTACGAGCAATGTAATGTTCGTATCAAAGTTCGTAGCTCCCACAATTTCGTACAGTATATACTTATTTATTGCGAGAAATCGATAAACTGATTTAATAAAAGGAGGATGATACTTTTCGGTACAATGTTTCGTGAAGCCTATGTCATTTATGATTTGTACATTAACACATTGACCGTCACGTAAAATTTGTGGTGAAATGAACTTAATGTACCGTCAGTGGCCTCCTGGAAAGAGCAGGAGACATTCATTCTAGCGTGACGTGCCGTTCAATGGGTTAAAGAGCTAAATTGTCTATAGCAAATATAGTCTTAACAGATAAGGATGATAAGGTAGGTAATTTGAACTGCTGTTACACTCGGAACAATATTACTGTTCTTTCATAGTAATTTATTTATAAAGCGTTACCAATAAGTGTGCAACAGGTGTTAAAATTACTATAAACAAAGTCTAACGAAGAGCTAAGTAATAAAATTTTATTGTATCTAATTTGTTCCACTTGATCAGATTCTATATATATATTTATATATGTATATCTGCAGCATTTCTTGATGGCGACACAATGAACGGTATAGTTTCAAAACCTACGTCATTATAAATCTACAAGGTAATACCGCGACACCACCGGAAATTGAGTATTTCATGGAAATCACTCGGGAAAGATTCTTTTAAGCTCTCGCGTATTATCGAGTTTACGATAAAGGTAGCAGTATTATTATATTTGTGATATTATTGTTTTGCGATATTATAATACTTCACATACTATCTCGGAGCAGAGACTCCTAAGCAAGTTCTAACTTTCTGTTCTCTCAGTAGAAATGTCACACTAAAACCATTAAACGATGGATCAAACTAAACATCATTCTTCCAAATGCATTATTTCCCTGAGCCTTTTACTATCGTAATACTTTCAGGTGAGAATTTTTTCTTTTCTTTTTTTTTTCAGAAATGCCTGCCGGACTAAAGTTTGTACATCGTATTTTTCTTAACAAGTATGTTGGTGGAAGTTGCGTGGAGTATGTCAGTTTCGAAATCCTATTCTTCAGAAGACGAGTGTGCTTCAGGACGTTCGTAATAAATTCTACTAGGTAAATTCCCGAATACAAAAATATCGTAGAAGTGAAAAATTGTGCTATGAATTGAGAATTATTATTTCTTGTTAATGAGCGTAGCTGTACCTTTACAATGCTTTAGAACATACTGATTGTTCCGTGATTATTGCAAGTTTCAACATTGCAGTACACTTCTCGGCTGCAGATACCTCTCGCATGATTACGCTTAATTCGTTAACAAAAAAACAAAAAAAAAAAACAAGAGAATGTAATATTTACAATTATGATATGCATGTGTTGATCGTTACGTATGAGTTACTCGAATTTCGTCCAGTTATTCTGTGACTTAACGGCAGATGCGTTTAACGGTAGGTCGAATGCGTTATCGATATTGCTAATACTGCTCTCGGGTTGGTTCTGAGTACGTACTGCAGGACTTTTTGTTGGCGAACCACCGTTGGCTATACTAAATTTGTCGAAATCTAAACCATACGCTTGTAACAGATCGAGATCCCCAAGATTATCGGCAGACTTCTGTTTGTCTTTACTATTGTGCGGGGGTTGAAAGTAAGGGTACAGGGGATTACTAAGGCCCTCCCCCATTTCGGGAATATGCAATGACTGAGTCATCTGCTTGGAACTGGAAAAGTCAGATGACTTTGATAGCAGTGGGTCAAAGTCGTCGTTGCTATTCGTAGAGTCTAGTCTGATTAAGTCTGGTACTTCTGGGGAGTCCTGTAAGAAAAAAAAATCATGGAGAATTTGTATGTAGGCGCGATGACGTGCGTCGTAGAAAGCATGTACGAGGTTCGCAGCCAGCATATAATACAAAGGTTTCGTTCATAGCGACAAGAGGAATGCAAGATACATATGCATGGTAATATAATGACTTGATGATGTGTCATTTCGACTACAGCATAGAGCGTATTTATCTCGTATAGAAATAATGAACGGTATCGTTTACCTTAACGTGTGCAGAACAGGACGTAGCATTTAATGGATTGGGTGGCGTGAGAGTATCAATGGGCAATGACGGGTTTGTGGAATGTAAGATTGGCCTCTGCAAATAGGAAGGTGTAAACACTTTACTCGTGTCGAAGGGATCGTCCTCGGGATCATCACCAACAGCGTCCGTAATGGTCAGACATTTATCGAACATCGAATCGCAATCGCCGAACACGCTATCGCTATAAAATTTGTTAATGTTCTCTGAATGTGGCTTCGCTCTCGATTTAGACTGTTTGCCGTCCTTCCCTTGCAGGTAATGTAGCGCATTGCTAGCGGTGTTGATTAATTTAGATGCATGCAATTCGTTCAAAGAGTTTGCATCGTGTGTGAATGACGATGAAGATACGGGTATGAGCGAGGCTTTGTCGGTTTCCCTTGAGCTTTTATTCGGTTTTACGGCCAACGAACCAAATGGGAATATTTTATTTGCACCGGTATGATTGCTAGTTGTGTTGGATGTTGTTTCTAACGAGTTATTTGACTGATCGGTTTGACTATTGGGTGAGGAATGTGAGGAGCAGGATGATGCTGTTTTTGTCGGGGATGCTTCAGATGGGTTTGCAATGACAGTACTAGGTAGGGGGCCGTGCCGCATGTGCCCACTCCATGCAGGTCTCAAGCTGTCTAAACTGCGCACTGGTTTCAACTGAAAGGTGATGCATGATATATTCTTACTTTACCGTCGAACACAAAAGGTATGGACTATCTAGAATAATATGCACATATATCAATGTGTCATGTAAGATCTTAATGGTTTTATCAATGGCAATATGACTTCTACTCCTACATTGTCGATGGTACGTCCATATCGGATGAGAGGGTAAAAAATGGTTCATGCATAACTTGTATACGAATGTCATAACTTTACTCATGTTGCAAATCTTGCTTGTACATGGTGTACTAGGTTCATACGATAACATGTATTACAGTCACAGGCACATGGCACAGAACGTATATAATACACAAATGTACAATTAAATATATTACATATGCTCAAACATTATCTCAGAGACAGAACATGACGGATGCACGGTAACAACTGAACGTAACACCGTGTAACGATAACACGCCACACAATTATTTGGCTCTAAGTTTGACTTCCACAACACGTAGCTTGAGTTGCATACGAAAGAGACGTAATTCATGCGGGACTAATAGATACTAACACGTTCACAATCGAATATCATTCATTGTTTATCCCTATGTTTTTTAGATCTAGCTAAGAAGCGAAAGCAACTCACCGTTCTGTCCACTGGTGGTGTGTTGGGGAATATTACGTCCTGCAGTTCATGCATAAGATCTATATTTATACGTTCAGGCGAGGACTCGGAATCGTCGGGTGAACTAGGACTTAGCGGTGAGTATTGTTTTCTACTGTAAAACATCGAATATGAATCACGGATGTAATTGACACTATCTATGGAGAATACGGAGTGACGAACAGTGCGTGTACCTTGAATCAGCGAACGTGGAATTAGGCAAACGCAGTTCCTTCCTATAACTAGTCGTAGCTGTGAATCCATTAGGAGACTTTGGTGGCGACGTAAACCTAACTTGCCTTCTGTCCATTGTAGGTGAACTGGGCGCTGATCGTGGTTGATGAAATCTCATGCTAGTCTCACTCCTGTTTGACCGCCCTACGATGGAAGTTTCGTGGCCCAGAGTTTTATAAGGGTACATACGAAAATCGGAGATGTAAATGATTGTAAAAATAATGTTCTACCTTTCCACTTCAATCCCTTGTAGGCCGTTTTCATGTCCTTGCCTTTGTCTTTGACCGATTTAACTGCATACTTGACAGCCGGATTCGCCTTATCTTTGACGCTGCGAAAAAATGCCGAACTTTCTTTTCGCATCGCATACGTCCACTCCCGATACTGTTGCATAAACTTATTGCTAGATTTTACTGAATAGCTACACGCCTCCATTTCAAACTCATCAGAAAATCCTAGCCCCGAATTTAGCATATTCAATCGTTCCTCTATAAACTGCAACGCGTACGTATTGTATTAGGAGAGTGTGACAACATATGAATGCATAAAATATAAGTGGTTATCTTAATCAGCCTTACTCACTTGCTGGAAAATTTGTAACTCTAACATTTTTCGCAGGAACGGTTGCATCGACGACGGTCTACTTTCGACAAATGCATTCTGATCAAACGTTATGCGCTCACCCTGTTGCAAGGTCAGCGCTTCTCTGTATCCCGCCGTTAATTGCACTAGCGCTCTTAAGAACGCTCTCGACACACCGTCCCCGAGCAACGCAGCTCTGTTGCGCAATGCTTTCTTCAAATTGTTCACCTGAGACAAAAAAACTCTTTATTTGATTATTTAAAATGAGTCTTAATCCTTGCAAGCAATCGTAACATGTAACATCTAAAAGCGCATTTGTATACGAACTACGTCTTGTGGCAGGGATTCCAAGTCTTGGAACGGTGAGATGATGACATTGTTGTCAGCATTCAGAATCACCACTTCTCCTAGATCGCTTCTACGAACTTTCTAAAAGGATTCATCAGACGACCGTTTAATACCTCCTTGTAGCTGTACTCGCGAGAATATCGATTTTATTCGGTACCTGAAGTGTTTCCGAGGGCACTCCGATTAGAAATGGCATTGGCGCTAATAAATAATCGACTAACGATAGAGGCAACACCGGGATATATATATGCTGCCAAATCATCGGATAGATTAAAGCGTTGCATGCCTGCACGCATGCGGTTAATCTTGACAAACGCTTCGATGTAAATATTATGCGTCGTTCGTATAACATTGATGCGAATACCATCATCATATTATGAGCGTCGACAGCACTATAATACTCTGTCAAGTTCCTCTGCAACAACATGGTTATTGTTTTTAGGATCACCTTGTTCTAATTCCACCTGTGAATACTTACATTTTCTGGTATACTAGGTAACTGGAATTGCTTTGGGCTTTGGCAAACAAAGTGCTGGACAGAAAAATGTAACATATTATATGACCTGCATGCTGATGGAGGATTGATTTTGCTTACCGTATTAGAATTTGGTAGTGGAATAGATACAGAATTACCAGGAAGTGGTACACCGCATGAATATACATCTTCAAGAAATTTCCAGAGGTCTGTGGTAGTGGTTATATACGCAATATGATTTAGGAATCTGTGTGAAATGGCAAATTAATATTCATGCACAGTGTTAATACGAATTAAGGGCAAGTGGATACACTGACTTGTAAAATGTTTCGTGCCAGGGTAGCGCACTTAAAATGACCAAGGCTGTTTTTGTTTTGGGATCATGCCGGCAAAATCCAAATGTCCATTTTGAATCTATACTTGTGAGCACAAATGAGAAGTGTTGCACCAATATGCTAAAATACATAGAAACCATATAGATATACTCACAGGAACCATCTTATTGACATATAACAAACGACTGAATACGGACCATATATAAAAATTATAACTCACTTTTCAATCTCACATGGATAGGCAAACTTGGGGACAGATTTAAGTATTTCCTCATCTCCAAATAAACTTGGATATTTCTGGAGCATCCATCCTTGCTTTTCACCTACCGGTGCAGCAACCTCGCAGAAACATTCAAACAGGTGCTGGACATTCTCTCTGTAATTGTTAAAGCCCACATCAATCTCTGAAGGTTGACATACTTAATCACAGGATAAAATATACCTCTGTACAACATGGAGTTATGTAATAGATTGTTATATCAGATCATCTACTGGATCTAACATATATTACATATACAAAATTGCACTTTATATCTGCATAAATAGATACACAAATTTACATATTAACACTATATTGCTTTACATTGAATCAGGAGCTACCCCACTATCTCGTAAGCACACTAAAACCTTTTATTGACATAGAAACAGTGTCATGTGAACAATCAGTATCTACTCTTCTATATCTTATGCACTGCTTCAATTACTAAGAATTGTGTACAATGATGACGTTTTTTTTTTCAACACACAAGGTGTCTGTCTTCCGATAAGTGATTGCATCAGGAACAGTGCAGAGATGGTGCACATTATAAAAGCAATGTAGCCAGACAGACTATCAACAGGAAAGAGATACTTTAGTACACTCATGTTACAAATTAGTTTCATTAGATGAGAGGACACTTTTCACGGACAGCCGAGAGAGACAGTTACGTTATATGGGTATATCGCAGCAACGGGATAATAGAACTTGCCTCAATCTGGATCCCATGATAATAGCGAAAAAAAAATAAGTACTTTGTATGTCGCTGACGTCTATACGTCATTGTACTACATGACAGTAATGTATTCCATTCACGTAAAGCTTTGATCGCGATCACGTACACGATTCACTGTCGCGCCTCACTATCAACCCACGTCCCTGTATTGCTGGCCAGATATTTGCCCGATTAATCAGCGATCACGCACCCGTGTCGAAAATCGCAACGATCATGAATGCACGCCATAAAGACGAACACATGCGCGAGCTTAAACTCCGTGCAGTGCTGCAAATAACATATCCCCAATGTAGACGAAACGTTATAGAGCGTCACATGATTGCACGTAGTGCACGTCATAAGTTGACGTCATTCGTGTTAATCAATGAGATTGACGGAAAAAGGACGGATAATGGTGTCGAATGTACTCTGACAGTGTAACGAGAAAGATCCTGCAATGGCTGCGATGATATTTTAACGCAAAAGATGATTTTTAATGACTTTTTATCCGCCCTTGCATTTTTGTGCATTGAATTTGGAACGAAGATGTTTAGTGTTTTGTTCGGGTGCGGAGCGACAACCAATCAGCGACTGGGGCAACGGCTGCTGGCCTATAAGAACTCTTACTGTGGAGTTGTGTGGAGTTGGCTTGAGTTTGGCCGCATGGTACCTAGCCCGTATGACAGTTGTTCACAGGCTCTCGAAGAGATAGGATTTTACGCCGTCCGCGCTGTAAATTGCTTTATGTAAACTTTGCGTTTCTGTGGGCCGGAAAGTGGCGTTAAATGCGTGTATAAGATGCTAAAATATATATAATTTGCTAGCCGTAGTAATGACTAAAATGTTTTCGAAAGTGGCGAAAGAATCTTTACCCAATTTTCCGGTAAGTTGACAGGTATGTGTCAAACACACACATGGTCAAATTTGATGGAAAGCGGGCGCCCCTCTCTTTTATAATAACTCATTTTTGTTGAACCGTGGTAATATAGCGTATTTTGGTGTGAAAACACGATAGTGAAAGTTTTAATCGTCCTCGTAGCAATATGTCTATTTTTTACAGAATGGTTTTTTCTATGCGAATCAAACATCCCTAATGGAAGGATATTAATAACAGATACTCGGTTAGATTGGTTAAAGTGCGTTATAATTACATAAAAAAGGTTTTAATTTATGACAAAAATAGCAGATCAAACAGGTATAACTGTAAACTACATAATAGTATGGACTATATGTAACTAATTGCTTACAGGACAAAATTTCTGAAACTACATGCTCAGTTATAAAAGTTCCCTTAACGAATTCTAAACATTTGATTGATTCCATTTCGTTAATAGTGAACACTTAAAAGGCACAATCAATTATGACAGTACAAAAGTGTGTGAATTAAATACACGATCAGTTTCACATATTACTTCGCATCACCTATTATAGGTCTAGCTATGTATTTTCAGAAGTATGCAATAACGCCTGTTACATCCAAGCCATGAATACATTGTCCGCAATTGATATCAATACTTTGACATGTCGTCGTTTCATCATACGGCATACTTGAGTCTTTTGGATTCGCCGTTACAATATAATAATTATATGATCAGTCTATTATTACAGTCTATCAGGTTGTGTTAACTGTGTATAATTGTTTCTTACACCAGATCACTGAGCACCTCTGCAAATTCAAAGTTGATTCTTTCAATGACATTGGTATACATATACATGTGGCATTGTTGCATATGTTTTTGCTCTGAAATAAGGATCTTCTCCCGTTTGACTAAGGAACATTTTTTAACTGTTCGCAACAGTCGTTTTACGTATTCCCTAGTATTGACTTATTCTCTTTTCTCAAAGAAGGAATTGCGTAGGCAGAAGATTGTGTTACAAAATTGCTGCAGTAGGGGATCTGCCCAGTCATTACAATTTCTTTCAGTACGCAACATCGAATCTACATATTTGTATGCATTTCAGATTTTCAGACAATCTCCTCCATGTAGTGTGATTGCATATAGACGTGCTGTTGCAGATTGGAAATACGAATGTGCAACAAACTGAACAGAAGAAAATAATGCTGATCCATATAGTTATTATTAGTTTTCATTAGTTTACAGTGTCGTGACTACGTCTCGGTAATGAAAGAGTGCTGAAATAATCCAAGGACACAAGAGAAGCATTCACTGTCGAAGTTAAGGTGAAACCAGTTTATTTAAAAAAGAAATTACATTGTTGGTCACAGAGATATCGTGAAAAAGTTGTATTATTGCTGTCTGAGTTTGTGAGTTCTACTACATATACTGTCAACAGTACGTACACTTATAAGTCCATATATATATGTGTGTGTATATATATACTTTTCGTATTCAATACAAAACAATGATCATATTTCAGCACTCTATGGTCAACAAAAACGTCATAAATAACAAATCAATATAAACGTTTCATTGTGCCATTATAAATTATATTGCAGAATTTGCATGTAATGGTAGGAACTTTATCACTTAGCAAACGTAAATCGTCGCGATACTTTCAGCGCAAATCTTTTGAAATTTTCGGATAATAGAGAATTTCGATAAGTGACAAAGATCGTTTGCTCATTGACGACGAACGTGTCAGTTCACTGTAAAGTGTCAGAAAACGTTTCCTCTTAAATATAAATACAGTTCTCTTACGCGTACTTTGCGAATCGGGAGTTAAACGTCCTGTTACACAAGCTAAACATCGTCGTATGTTCGTTAGAGCAAGATGCAGCAGCTTCTTTTCTTCTTACGCTCACTCCCATCTCCCTGGTTTTCCTGTGCTTTGCGAGCAGCTATTGCTCGCATTAAGTCGAAGAATACCTGAAACGGTACGCAGAGATTAATAGACGCTGCGCTTACGTGTCCTCAGATTTGTGAAAGTCACAGGTGAGAAAGTTAATCTCAAGAGGGGTCAATGCACTTCAATGCTACACTATCTTTTGTCAATTTAGATTTAACGGGACGGTCTGCAACGGTGATCAAAAAAATCGAACTTATCTTTCGTTTTATTTGTCGGAACCTTACAACCTTTTAGATGTGTTTCTAAAAGATTTTGGTAAAATTCGGAAAAATGACCGAGATTGCACAGGTGAGAGAAGGTACTATACAAAAAACAAAATTTTCTCGAAACTAGATTTTACGAACTTGAATAACATTCACAAAAATGACTTAATGATTTAATTTTTGTTTCATCCGAGACAGTACGTACCACATTACATTTTTACAAGCAAAAAGTTTTAACTCGTACGTTAAGAATTAGTAAAAGTAGACAATGTTGGAGAAAATTCGTTGAACTGTCTAGGCAGGACAAATAATTTCCAACACGCACAGTCTTTTGACGCGTTACATTAGACCGACCCTTTAAGTACACGTAATATCAATAAACAGTACAGCCCTAAGAAGCAAGACAAACGGCTGAACCCTTTAAACATGCCTTATCATAAGCGGTGGCAAGCTCAATAATATGCGAGGTGTACAAAAGTTGTACATTCATTCAGCTCTAAAATATCGACAATGCCGAGACGAAAGGAACACGTGTTTAACGAGAACGCTTATAATCGTAGATGCAACAAAAAAATGGCAAGCTAATCTATTCGTTATGACACAGAACCGCGCAGATAAGACTGTCAAGGATAAGAGTCCGGTGTCAGTTCGCAATATTTATCTGCAAAAGTAAAGCTCGCTGCCTGGCAGAAGTGCGTAACATTACGCTTACGTGTTCTTCTCGTAGCGAGTCGTCCTATCCACAAGAGATAAGAGAGAGAAAGAGAGAGAGAGGGAGAGGGAGATGAAAAGAAACTTACGGACGAAGTACAAGGAAAACGGTGCAAGAAAATATAGCAAACCTAGAGAATAATGCACTTCTTTTTCTTCCTCTTGGCACGGTCTTTCCCGCGACCGTTACTCGCCGACTTGTCTTCAATCTTGCGCGACCTTATTTCACGCATCAAGTCGAAAAATACCTGCAAATGTGCAACAAGGATGCTGTCTCAAAGCTTCAAGGCAGACGAACGAACGGTGCTAAACGAAATTAACGAAGTCGACGCGTCATGCACGCTTGCTTTAAAAATTCGCTACAATAATACTCGTGACAAGGAAATGTGCGCAAGCGATACGGTATTCGTGGTAGCTAATTCGAACGTACAAACGGATTCATATCGACTGTATGGTTAACACTAGAACTGCCGATTAGCTGCGTCAATATGAGCTGTCTGACATTTTTTGCTGCAACGATTGTTAATTTTTAATTTGCTTTATTCTCTGATATTTTGACAGATTTTTATGGAGTATGAGGTATAGAAACCTCTGTGAAAGTCCAGCAAAATTTCGGACAATAATGTGATTTTAAATTGAACAATCGTTGTAGCATAATCTCAAACACGTTATATTGACCACCCGATAGTTCTACCATTAAGCTAAAATTTTCCTAATTCATGCGGCTAAGTACACAGACGAAAAATCGTGATAACTTATGCATTGTGAATACATTACAAACACAGATACATGTGCATCGGTAACACTGTTTATATAAATTGATATGAATAAAGACGAATTATGAGTACAGTGTGTAACATGGTGTAAATCGCATTTTGTGTGATCACACAGTTACATACGTACAAGTACTAGGAAATATGAGTTAGGAGATTAAATTGCGATTAACTTAGTCATACCTTGTCCACATTTTCCTTGGTCTTTGCACTGGTTTCTACATAAGGCACACCCCACTGCTGAGATCTTGCCTGTGCTTCTGCCAAACTGACCTTTCTCTTTTCTTGCAAATCACTCTTATTTCCCACTAACAAAAATGGAATGTTTTCATCATTTTTTACTCTGAGTATCTGTTCTCTACAAAAAAAAAAAAAGATGAGGTTTTGATCAAGTTTCAAAGTTAGGAACTAGCGCAAACTGGAATGAAGTTATAGGTGGGCATAGACTGTCCTACCTGAATTCCTGAGTGGCCTGAAAACTATCATCTTCCGTTATGGAAAAGACACAGAGGAATCCTTCTCCGCTGCGAAAATAATTGTCCCGTATTGCTGCATAGTCTTCCTGGCCCGCCGTATCCAATATATCTATTTGTACCTCTTCTCCGTCTAGCACAACTTTTTTCCTGTACGAGTCTGCCTTTGTAGGTTCATAGTCTTCAACAAACTGATGTATGCATGGGTGTTAATATACAGTTAAGATGATCAGTGTACTGTTAATATAATGTAGGAATGCGTTTTCCTCCCACGTACCTCATCATACATAAATTGCAAAGTGAGAGCTGACTTCCCAACACCTCCACTACCAACCATAATGACTTTATGCATTGCTTGGGTGGCTCCTGGCTTCTTTGACATTTTCTCTCAGCTTTTCTTGAACGTACCAGTAGCTTTCTGCAACTGGGGGTATATGAATACAGATGTCTGCTTATTCTGATAGAACAGGAAAACACTTTCTCAAATTAACAACACAGAGACGTACATCTGTCATTGTTGCACACATTACTTTGAATGTGTAAGTCCAAGAACAAAGTTTTGCAACATATTTAGTTTGAATTCATGGGCACAGGATTAAATGAAACAATTGTGTCTAGCTGTACTTTAAAGACCTACACTATTCAAGCCCACCACAAGAGTTTCCACAATTATGTTACAGTTAAGAATAGCAGGATATGAGGATTATGCTGTCAGTGTGAGAAATCTAAGGGGTAGGGTCAAGTGCATACAGTTGCATCCATTGTAGTAGTAATCTATCGTACATTGGTCGCGTGCACGACGTAAACTGACATCATTTAAAGGGCAATTGACGTGAAAAAAAACTTCTCTGATTCATCAATTTAGCCGGGCGCAAGGATCGTTTGGACCTACGTAGAGTTGGCCGACGTAATTCGATCTGACAGATAAACGAGACGGATACGTACACACCTCGGAATATCGTAAAACCTATTGCTCTCTTTGTATCTATTGATTGTGCAGGCAGCCCGTAAGAACGGCGCCGTCTAAATCAGTCGCCTGTCGATTTCCGATAAAATCACATCCATACCGTCTTGTCAAGTTCTGTATTGTTTTTGACTGCGGTGCATTAACACCGGAGGACGACAACACATTCTGCACGTCACACGGGCCGACGCATGGGTCGACGCTTTCGTTCCTTCCGTCACCGCCGCGACGTGCGAGTGGGCGAGCGAAAAGAAGCGCCGGGACGCGTGGAAAGGTGAATAATCGAAAAAGGCGGTGCCGCACTGTGTTCCGCGGACAGTGGATTCCGAGAGGACACCGTGCCACTTCCTGGTCACCATTGAAAATCGCGTCATAAAGTGATAATCGTGATTCACGTATTCCGACGCGTTACCCCATGGCCCCCTTTCAATCCTTAACAATAAAGAGACCGATCGAGTAAATACCTTTGTGATAATCGTTCGAGCGAGAGGAGCGTACACCCTGTGCGGACGTGTATCGTCACTTTGCGGCCCGTCACGCGTTGCTTCGCTTTCTCGCTACTTCTAGTACTGATAATTAACGACAGGGTTGCTGGCGTCGTGAATTCTCTCACCCGCCCCCACCCCTTCCTTCATGGATTTCTTCTTTCTTGCAACGCCCCTGTGCACGGAGTATAGTCGATTTAGCTATATCAATTCTTGCGTTTTCGACGTGTTTCAATTTAACGCCACGCGAGCGAACGCCATCTTGCAAGAGCGTTACGTAGTGCAATGCTTGGTGCAAGTTGTGCATCTAGGTTATGTCAGTCTATGGTGGTCCAAGCGTGGAGACCACATGGCAGAGTGGAGTGTACGACTTTTTACCGCGGAATTGATTGAAATTAAGCGATAATGGGGAAGAAGTCAAAGATTGGAAAGCAGAGGAAGGATAAATATTATCAACTAGCAAAGGAGACTGGTTAGTAATTCATTATTAACGCGTATATTTGTTGTTGATGTTTCATAAACAACATGGTTAGCTGTCTAACACACTCCGAGGGGGTAACTTAGTCAGGAAAATAGGCATTGTTCTTCGTATTATTGCATATATTAGACGTATTCGATAACTCACTCAATCATGATGTGTCGTAGACTATATTTTAAATCCGAAAACATCTTCAGTATATGGGCGTTTTATTTTTAGGTTACAGATCCCGTGCGGCTTTCAAGCTCATCCAACTCAATCGAAAATTTGAGTTTCTGCAAAAATCTCGAGTATGCATCGATTTATGTGCGGCACCCGGTGGGTGGATGCAAGTCGCCCATCAAAACATGCCGGTGTCGTCGGTCGTAGTTGGTGTGGACTTGTTTCCGATCAAACCCATTCCAGGATGTATCAGCCTCGTGGAAGACATAACCACGGACAAATGCCGCGTTGCGTTATCCCGTGAAATAAAAACCTGGAAGGCAGATGTTGTCTTAAATGACGGTGCACCTAACGTCGGTAAAAATTGGCTCCATGATGCGTATCAGCAGGCAGTACTAACTTTAGCTGCTGTCAAGGTAGCTACACAATTCTTAAGGCCCGGTGGTTGGTTCGTCACCAAGGTATTTAGGTCAAAGGATTACAATCCACTGCTGTGGGTTCTGAAACAATTATTTAAGAAAGTACATGCCACAAAACCTCAAGCTTCTCGTACTGAGTCAGCTGAAATATTCGTAGTCTGTCAGCATTATATTGCTCCGGATAAAATAGATCCTAAGTTTTTGGATGCCAAGTATGTGTTCTCCGATCTGGAGATAGAGCCCAAGAACAAGTTGAATGTATTTCACCCAGAGAAGCAGAAGTCTAAAGCAGAGGGCTATCCAGAAAATGATTATACCTTGTATCACAAAGTGTCTGTGCAGGATTTTCTTGATAAGGAAGATGGAATAGAGGCTCTACAGGGTGTCTCTGAAATAGTCATTGATGATGAAGAGATTGCAAAGCATCCAAAGACAACATCTGAAGTTAGAGAATGTTGTAAGGATATAAAGGTTCTCGGCAAAGGAGAGTTGCGTTTGTTAATGAACTGGTGGAAGGTACTTAAAGCAACTCTCAAGAAGACTGAAGAAAAATCTGACAGTGAGAATGAGGATGCTCATAGTAAGGAAAATAAAGGACCCTTGACATTTGAGGAAGTAGAAGACATGGAGGATGAAGAGATTAGCAAACAAATAACAGCCCTTAAGGAGGAGGAGACAAAGGAATTGAAAAGGAAGAAGAAACGGGCTCTTAAGGAAAGGCAGAAATTAAACGAACGTCTTAATCTTAAGATGATTCATAAGGGGGACGACGGTCCCACATTAGAAGGCGATGATATGTTCAGCTTAAATCAAATTAAAACACATGAGCAATTGGATCAAGTTCTGGATCAAGCACCCGACATGCTGGCAGAAAGTGATCCGGATTCGGATGACGAAAAAAAAATACCGAAGAAAGTCGCGTACGAAAAAGATAAAGGTCGCCTGGACAGTTCTGGGCTATATTATAGATCCCAGGATAGTGAATCGGAAGCTAGTTCAGACGGTGAAGACGAAGACAGTGAGAAATCGGGATTAGGTACAGCATATTATTCTTGATTTCGTGTGTTTCTCGTCGGTACGTATCAACATAATTATGTTATTATATTTCAGGCCTCGATGAATCGGACGACGAGGAATCTCAGAAACAGAAGAAGGTTAAAATTACCGAGGAACCGGATAGTAATCCTTTAATCACAGATCTGGACCCCAGAGATAAGAAAACTAAGAGAATTCTGAAAGCGCAACTATGGTTCGAGAAGGACGCATTTAAGGATTTAGAAAATGAGCAAGACGAGGACTTTGAAATAGACAAAATGGCTGAGGAGTACAAGAAAAAAGGTGGGCAGATTATAGGCGACGAAAAATCTCCAGAAACGAAGAAAAAGAAAGCAGCACCAGGGAAGCACGAAAAGGAGGCCAGTGATACGGATTCCGATTATGACATGGAAGGAATGATGGCTCCACAGAAGAACGAAAAAAGTACAAAGAAAAAAGAAAGGAAAGCTACGAAGGACGGATTTGAAGTAGTCAGTAAAGAAGAGAGTGAGTATTCTTACCTTTCCCGCATTCAGGATTGTGATGCATATATTCTACATCATTTCTACTTACAGCTCTCAAGCCAAAAGGAAAAAGAAAATTAACAGATGAAGACTTGGCACTAGGTTCATTACTTGTGCAGAGTAAAAAATCGAGAAGAGACCTTATCGATGCGGCATGGAATAGGTATGCGTTCAACGATACACACTTGCCCGATTGGTTTGCACAAGACGAAGAAAAGCATATGAAGAAAGAAGCACCGGTGCCTAAAGAACTGGTGGACGAATACAAACAGCGAGTCGAAGACTTGAATGTCAGGCCTATCAAGAAGGTAATCGAAGCTAAGGCGCGGAAGAAGCGTAGAGCAATGCGTAAACTAGAGAAGGCGAAGAAGAAGGTGGAAGCGTTAATGGAGAACTCGGAGTTAAGTGAGCCGGAGAAAGCGAAACAAGTTAAAGCGTAAGTATTTTTCATATGCTTTTTATGTACCTGTGTAAGTATGCTTTTGATTTATTGGGTTCGGATGGACATATTACGTTTTTTGTATAGATTGTACAGGAAGGCGCAAAAGGAACCGAAGAAAGACGTGAAATACATCGTCGCGAAAAAGCACACAGCACAAAAGAGGGTGGTTAGACCACCTGGTGTGAAGGGTCGGTTCAAGGTCGTCGATCCTAGAATGAAGAAGGATATGAGAGCAGCGAAGGCGAAGGAGAAGACGAAGGGACGTGGAAAGAAGTCTCGTGGAAGTAGAAAACCACCACCGCGAGCAAAACCAAAGGCAGCCAAAGGAAGGAAAACGAGATAATTTGTTCTTATTTGTGGAACGCACCTTCGTTAACTTTCGCCGCGCTGTAAATACCTATCATGTAACATATCTACATGCATTTGTAGATAGAACGATGCACGCTGTTAGGACCATCATCGATGCATGTCAATGCATCGTACCTTTTGTACATATTACATGAGATTATTTCTGCAAAAATCCTTTTCCTCGGAATTCGTTCATATGTACGTACGTATCCAATGTCCTCCTAAATTTAATGCGCATATTCGCTGAAAAGCCTTTCGCTTTTCGTGTGGGTGGCCACTTTCCTGTACATAAGAAGCCTTGTCTGACGCCTACTCGTGGCAGTTATTACGAAGCGATTGTTTTCGCTCCCTGACAGGGTTCGTCTATAGACAACGTGACCTTCCGATTCAGGTTTAATTTCGCCTCATCGATGGGGAGCACGGCAGGCGTCATTCAAATAGCGCTCAGTTATTTTTAACGGCTCGCAGGATGCGAGTAGATCCACAGTAGCGAAGAATAGAAACGGCTATCGACTGCTTCGTGACACGACTTTCGCGCAGCGCGGGAGTGCGGCGTATTAATAAATACTTATTACGCCGTCGTGCCGCGGAATAGATAGTCTGCCGGCACATGGATTCGCCGAAAGTTGACCTCGCTTTATTTCCGACATTTGCTTTTCTTGCGCGTCGCTGTTGTATATGGACGTGCACATGCAGCCATACGTCTAGTTGACGGAAGTAACGGAACTATTAGAATGCCAGGCGAGTGAAGTATAAACTTCTCTGTACTTGTAAGGGAGCTTCGACACTTACAGACGTACATGGCAACCTTACTCGACGTCTGCGTGCGGACACTTAGGAGCTATAATTGCATCGTTGGAACGAAAACATTAGTTAATCCGAGAACAGAGGACGTTCCTGCGCGCCGGTATAGTATCTCGGCGAAAAACTGCCGCCCACCTGTCCATCAACGCGACTTCCCCCTCGCTCACCTCCGACGCCCCTACCATCGTGCTTCACCACCCTCTTCTCCTCTCCCGGGTGTCCCGTGCGCATCGAACATTCTGATGCAACCGTAGCCTGCGTAGCGTCGGGACGCTGCGGTCGATGTCAAGGACAAGGCCGATGTCCATCTATAAAGAACATTTCGCGCGCCGGCATCGGTGGAACATAGGCGAGAGGGCGTCGAAGAAATTTTTCCGGCCACCGGCCAAACGACAATCCACTTTCGACGCCCCCTTTGCCTTCCACATCCACCTTTCTTTCGCCCCCTTTAAATATCTGCGCACGTCTCGTGCCTCGTGCCACAGATTGCTCTGAGGTAATGCAATGGAGGCTCATCCAATTTTCACGCTGTTTATGCGCTTGTTTTTTATTGTCCTTCTCGGAATTACCCCGGGTTCTTTTTCTTTTTTTTTTTTTTGTACCGGTCAATTGCGAATTTCATTTTTAAAACGGTAAATCCCTGCTGCTCGAAGCAACGTACACGCTTCGCATAATTGATACAGACGGGTCGCCCCGAGCGGTGGGATTACAGGGTCTCTCTCTCTCTCCCTCTCTCTCTCGTGCTTTAATTGGTAGTAAATATCGCCGACGCTCTCTCCGATGCAACTGCGTAGCGTCGGGACGTTGCAGCGGTCGATGTCAAGGCCAAGGCTGACGGCACTGTGGAGACAGCTTTCGCACGATTACATCGACGTGTGTCCTCTTTGAAAGATCAGATGGACGGATTCCATTTATGATACATTTTGGGGTACGTACATTACTAAGCGCTTGCATATATACTAGGGGTGGCCAAAACTGATGCTAGGCAGAGCAGCATGTTGCACTTTAGAAATATTCGGGAGCTGCACTTATTAACAGATTTTTCAAGGTACTAATGATAATCCTAAGTCAGTTTTTTATATTATTTTTTAAAGTATACAAAAAATGTTCTTTCGCTCATACACAGGGTCTCATGCATTTAACCACAAATCGGATCAAAAATTTCATCGAGATTATTAGAGAACGCGAGCCACACTCAATAGGCTACGTCTGATGCATACCGGATATGATACTAGGTGATCATGACATTTTTGTGATAGATTGTCTTTCGAACAATGTTCTCAAGCCCCCATTATGGTCTTCGGGAGGAATATGTAAGCTCCGCTTTAAACTTTAAGAGCATGTCAGTGGAGGCAGCACCCACTTGTCCCAATTTGAAGCGAGCGAGCCAACTTTCCATTTGGCGCCAACAACTTGCAGGCATTGGGTTTGAAGTTAATTGTCCAATACATCCCGTTATAGGCATACTTAAGGAAATGTGTATTATTTCGAAATCGCATATACTCAATCTTAATTACAGCGGTATTTAACTGGAATATGTTCTGCATATCGAGTGCACTTACTTATGCAAAACTGCTCCAGGACAACGCATCACTCTCATTGCTCTTAAGAATGGAACCGACGCGCTACGTTTGCATGATCTCTTCCTGGTAATGTTTTTTTTCTGTAGCGGATTTTTCCCAGTGGTCATCGACCTCGCGTGGGTGGAGTGTGCACTGTCGCACGTTTGTAACGACACCTCGGCTCCGCTCCAACAGACTTTCAAGATCGTACTCTGGCTGGGCTTTAAATCGTATACACTTTGTCTTGCGAGCACAGTTGCTGAAAGAACGCGTTCATCCAATTGTGCACGTGCTACAAATCTCAGGCGTTCGCGGGTGTTTGGTAATACGAGGTGAGATATAGAATGTGACGGTGACGGGAGAAGTAGAAAGGCGTAGGCGGCAGACGATGGCTCCGAATCAGCTTCACTATCGTTTTCTTGAGAAAACGGAAACAAGGTGGGATCGGCTCGACGAGCTGCGCATCGAAGTTTTCCGGTTCCTCTGGATCTTTTATGAAAAGGTATCGGCGTATGCTCGTGTTTCCACACGCGGGTTAGCGCTTACGTCAAGGGCGACCTTGACTTTCCATCGTCTCTAATCTGCGCGAGAATCGGACTGAGACAAGCATTTCGCTCAAGTCATGTGACTCCAGATATAGCTGCGTGCAAGGTTTTCCCCGTCCCAATGTCATCCGCTTCGAAATTCACGGAAGAGCCGTAGCTTTCCGTTGCTATTTCAGATTTACTTATTTATTTATTATTAACCGGATAAGATCTCGAACAGTATACACAGGTATTGCAAACTTATAATCTTAATGAACTGCTTAACGCTACAGTGAAGCTATTGACTAATGCTATACATTAGTCTAAATAGAAAATATATCGACAAAGCGAGAACATGCGCGAGGTGAAAAAAATCCAAGATTACGTAAACTGTTTACCACTGCACGAATTCTGCTGATAGGATCCGAGCGAAAAAGAAATTTCCTGCAAAAAGTTTTATGATAAGGAAAATTTGCCAGATTCAAGAGTTGAGTGTTATTAGTATGACCATTAATAATAATGCAGAGGAAACTGAGGTCAAACATTCGTCTGCGGGATTCCCGGGTCTTAATATTAAGGCGACGTGATATCGTACGGATACGCAAACGAAACTCTGCATATCTTAGAAAATGTATGCTGGACCATTTTTACGAGCAGATTATATTCGCGTTGCAAGCTCGATATGAGGCCTGACCAGCGAGCAACACAGCCTCTCAATCGGTGTCGCCGTTCGAATAATCAGCCGAAAAACAGCTATAGCAACCTGCCTACTAAGCTTGCAATTTTGATGCAATGCGACGTAACGTTTACCCTCGCCTCAAAAGTTAGACACATTTCGACGACGCATCGGCAGCGTATCCAAGAACCTGAACGGCGTCGTTCCCGACGGCGGCGGCGCAGATCTGCGTCAGGTCGTGAGATCCAGCCGAAGCGCCGACACAATGATCCCGGAATATCCGGCGTAAATCGAGTGTCGCACATCGCACGCGACACGTCTCTACGGGGCGTTTCGCGGTTCGCGAAAGCTCGCAGTCAGATGCATACATAATTGGCAAGAAAGTGGGTATGGGTGCGTGGATCTGTGCTTGCGGACATCGCGTCGTTTGCCCATATTGGAATGCGAGTAGACGGACGCCGTGGTATATACGTTGCACACATTATCAGGGATTATTAACGCGTCCTGGTTGTCGGGTTCTCACATACACAGCCACACACACACACACATCCCTGTATCAGCGGCCGCGTGTGCACCCCTTCAACCATGAGCAGAGGCGTGCGAGCAGATACCGCGAACTGCCACCTCGCTGGTCCACCGGTGGTTGGCGACCTTCAACCGTCGAGAGGAGTGGATGGACCTCGTTGGCCAGCGGGCCGAGGTAGAAGGTCAAGGTCTGCGTTGGTCGTTTGTGCTGGGACCCGCGACCTCTGGGTGCATCGAGCGAGTGGCGCGCGCACTCAACGCACGCGCGCTGCACTTCGTCCCCCGACCACCTACGCTCTCTCACCCCTAGCTCGCTTCACCTCCAACCCCCGATCCTCGACGCATATACGTCGCACGGCCGCCTCGAGCCATTGCCAAGGTCCTCGTTGGTCACGGGCAAACCGTTATACGTGCGCGTCCGTCGAGACTCGTGCGAGGTCGTTCGCGACTGTGTTCCAGGGTAAGCTGCGCCCATTAACGCCTACCCCCGCTTGTCTCTTCGTATTCTTGCCGCGAACGTTATAACGGGCCAACTAGGCGTCATGCAAACAAATTTTCAGAGGATGATGCCGCGGATGAGTTGCGGTAAAGCGAGTTCATTTTTTCTGGTCACTCATCATTTCGTGTCGTCGAACCGTCATGTGTTGGGTGGTACGCTGTCTGTATGATGGGTTTCGGGTAGCATCTAATGGAAAAACGATTATGAGTTTCTTATAATAGATACGGGACCTTGTAGGGGTATGCGGAGTGGAAGGAATCGATCAGTACTTTTACTTGCACATCGTACATACAGATTGAATATACCCCCGTTCGTCTCGACACCCATGCAAGGTCGTTCCCGATTGTTTCAGGGTAAATTGTGCCCATTAACGACTGCCACCCCCGCTAACTCGCCCGACGTCTCGTTTGCATCGAACTGCCTTTCACTCGGTGAACTTGCTTCGTCCTTCGAGCCTACTTTGTTCGATTGTCACTTATAACGGCATCGGGTAGGACGATCAGAAGCGTGCGTTTTTAATAGGAATGTTAGATCCAATTTATCGTCGGACACCCGTTTCTCTTCCTGTTGTGCGTTTCGCTGTAATTACAAAGGTCAATCGTAGTAGCGTGCTTCATTGTTGCGCAATGATGGAATGCACTTCCAAGGGCCGCAATCTCTACCGTCGGCGATTTATCTCCGGCCTGCAACCTTGCTTCTCTTCATCCTCTAATCCGCAGTCGAGGCCTCGCCGGTCATAATGCCCCAGTGTTTTCATTCCCCGATTACAGAATAATATCGCCACGCGCATTAGCGACGCTCGTTTACGCGGGAATAATCAGCCGAGTATTATGAGATATGCATTGGACGGGCTTAAACGCAAACAAAGGTAAATCGAGGTAAATCAAGCTAATCGAAATTAAACCTTTCTGCTACCTCTTTCACGCTCGCAGCCAGCGGAGAAGCGCCGTAGCGAGCAGAAGACGTATTAATTACAAGCCCCTTAAATAGTTACATTAAAGGATCTGGCATACTTATCCGACACGACACGACAAAAAACGGATTGGATTGAATGCATGTAAATAAATGAAGCTGCGTACACTCGTCCGGCATGACGCGAAATTTATTTACAATTATTCAATAGTTACCGTGTTTGTCGTGTTGGATAAGTGTGCCAGATCCTTAAGGTATTACTAGCGCTGAATCACTTTACTTAAACTTTTTTTTAAACCAGACTTAAATTGAAGATTTAAAAAAAAATAACAATTCTTTCTTATAAATGAACTTGATCCACCGTCTAGAACTCGAGTTATTAACAATTAAAGTTTAGCGTTTTCTCCATCTAAAGCAATGGTAATGATCACACAAAACAGTTTTTTGATAATAACTCGAAAACGGCACTTAAACTTTTTTTTGAAAAAATTCCATGTTGTAGATTAGCATTCGAGAAACATTTTATAAGAAAAAAAAAAGACTTTCCACCGTCGAGTTCAGGAAAAAAAAAATTGTGAATATAAAATTGAGTGCTTGTATTCAGCCTGAACTGCAGTACAAACGCTAGTATGCATCATTGCCAAGTATGCTAGTGTGCACATATGTACACGGGATGTGTGCATGGATTGAATCAGGGCCGTAAGAAATTTCTGACGCAATTGAAAACAAACAATGAAGCCAATTTTGATACGGCACCCAGCGCTAGTAATACCTTAACACCGCTACACCGCCTTCAGTAATATTTTTTATCAACGAACATGTGACTGCTACCGACCTACAAATAACCGAGTGCACGGGCGCTGACGTCAGAAACTGATCTAGTTTGTTTATTTAAAGAATGGAGAAAAAGAAGACGTTAAAGAACATGTCCTACAGTAGAAAACCCCCTTAAAGTGGCGAGTGGGGTTGAAAAGACCCGCGTCACGACGCCTGCACCCTGACGCCCCGCCGTACATCCATGGCCAAGGTTTCCCCCGGTCACGGGCAACCCGTTATACGTATACGTCGGCGAGAGCTCGTCGCCTAGCTCGAGGTCGCGGACGATCGTTTCCACCCCTCGAGGCGAAGCTAAGGCCGCAAAGGGAGGATGCTCAATACACGCGCATACGCCTGCCGTTGTGCACATGTGCCGGCGCGTTATAAAAATATAACAAGCCTGCGCGAGCGGGGATAAGGATCTCTTTGACGCACAAGCTTTCAGGAGTATGCAACGTGTATGTCGTTTACGAGGTCGCGCTTGCCGACGTAATCGCTTCGAAGAAACTAGTTGCGCGGCCGGGCGATGAGCGAAAGTTCCGGAATCCGGCGAAAGAATGGAATGGCGGCGGGACGGCTGCGTGAGATTGGAGTGGCCAGTGTCTTTCCTGGCCGGAGTCGAGATTTTCTTCTTTTCGGCTGGGGTCGCGAGTGCGACAGGTGCTGCGGGAATTGTTATGAGAGGGAGAAGTTAGTCTGGACCGCTTGGACGACGATTCTCTGTCTTCCACGCTGCTCGGCTGCCGTTTATTGCGGTTTATTAAAGTTTTTATTGCCTGTATGCTCTCTCGGAAAATTCGGTCAACTTAGATGATTTTTCATAGCTTCTAGAACAATGCAATCTACCTCCATCGTACGTATCACTACCCCACGTATTACATTATCTATGTCACTCATACTCATCAGCTCGTTTAAATTGCGTTACGTTTACGATAAAAAAAACTTACTTCTATCCAAGGCCAACAAAAAGTGGATACTGAGAACACAGAGGCGTGTGCCACCTGTTGACGCATAGACCGTCCGTATGCATAATGTTTCGTGCAATTTCGCATGACAACAGTTGCAATATTACACCACACCCTTCAATGTGCCCACATCGACAATTCCATCCATACATTGTGCCAGGTAGTAACAGCTCTGTTATGCAACCATCTATCGTCCCATTTATGCGTCAGCACGCGCGTACCCGAAAATATCAAAAAACCGATAAAGGCAAATGTGATCGTTCTTTTCAGCTCGAAGCTTACCGATAGTCCTCCCCCACGGGAGATGACAGCTTAGCGTGATACAAGCCCATAGACACCGGAGGCCATGATCCACGTCCAAACGACATCGCGTCGGAGTCCGCAACGTCCCAGTGGCTAAGTCAATTTTCGACTGGCGATAACGGTCGGCTGGATAATTGGCCCGGAGGAAAGTGCTCGCTGTACTCCAACCTGCTAGGCAGATCCCTTGACCTCGACCCGGTTGCGCGACAGTTAGCGGTAAGCCCCCGGGTCAAACTCACTGAGAGTGGTATAACAATAAATACATTACAAAGTTAAAATCGACAGCCGGGGTCGATACCTAGGGGCGCGTGCGACTAACTCCTTACCACTCTCCGTAATCCCATTAGCCGTCCTATAACTGAAGACTATAGTTCAGGGAGTTGGGTGTAGTTACGGCTGTTTAACGAAACGTTTCTAAACGTCTCGGGGCACGAGTACGTCTATTACAAGTCGATTAACTTGCCTCTCAACATCTATCGGATCAACTTCGTGTTGTCATTGTCGAGTGACTGGACTCGTTCAGAATTTAATAGGGCCATCTGAGTAGTGCAGACAGCGGCACGGACGTAGGTAGATGGTGATACGGTTGGTCCACGTTCCTGGGAAGTTCGTCGACGGACAATAGATCAATCGGAAGTTTCGGAGGGTGGCTCGATTATTCTTCGCTCAAGTGCGAAGGGTCTTGATCTGAGAAAAGGAGCGTTTCGGGAAAAAGCTGCTGGACCGAGTGGTGTCGGAGGTGGAATAGGGGTGTGTCCCGGGCGGAACGTGTGGGTGAAAAGTAGAGGGAGGGAGTGAAAGAGACGGAGAGGGTGGACTTCAAGAGGGGGTCGTGCAAGTTCAAGGCCGTCACGTCCGGGCCACGTCCGGGCGCAGCAACCCAAATACGATTGCGCTTAGAGGACGGTGAAGACGCGAGAAAACGAGACGTCGTAAGCACGTTCACTTCCGCGAAAGGTGAACTGCTCGATTTACATCGTCATACTGCGGCCGTCCGCCCACAATCTATTTTTCAGCCACGAAAGCCACGCAACCGAAGCGTTTTCTCATCATCCTATGCGCATTCGTAATTCTTCTTTCGTTGGAGTAGATTTTAACGTTGTCATTTGCGTTAGAATTAATGTTGTAATTTTGGCTTTTTTAGAATGTGCAACTATGTTAAAGTCGGGCATGCGCTTTACTTCGCTCGTAGTGCCTGATAAATTGCTTTCCTCGTTATTCTTCCGAAACCGATGGAATCGATGCATCCAGCGCCATCGACGTATGGAAATGATTGATGTCCTCTAATTTCGATAGTTTCAACGCATTGAACGGTTCTCATCGTCGATGCACACAACGGCTGGCGGCTATATTTCACGCTTCACCGGGATATGAATGATGCTCACGTCAATGCCAATTCATTTTTAAACCGATGGGACAGATTCTTGTCATTATTCCCTCACTCTTGTACAGCTGGCTTACGGTAAAACGTTCGCGCTACAGAAAATACCGTTTTGAAGCTTGTGTTTTTTAACATTCGGTCCATTTTCTTTAGAAACAAAGCGTCATAAAGAAAAACCTATCTACGTCTTTGGCTTATTTCTTCACACAGAATCGTCACCTTTCCGGTTCTACCACCAATTACCGCTTATAAATAGTACATTCTACCCCTTACAATGTTAGTGTCTTAAGACGATAAATTTAGGATGTTCGATTGAAAGCTCATCGATTCCTATCGAATTTTCAATTCTCATTCGTGCCTGCGGACTTCCTCACCTTCGTCGAAAGCGAAACCCTGGTAAGCGATCTTGAAAGCTTTAAATCAAGGTTGCGCGGCAATTCCCGGCGTACGTGTCAGCATCCCTCGAAGTCGAAGGTTCTAGCATGCACGTATCCCCCGATTAAAGCAAGACCATTCATTCCGAATCCGAACCATAAGAGTCTCGTTCAAAAAGCCACATACGGAACGCACTGCACGAAATGTACTTTAAGCTAGAGAACAGTGCCTATTGCAGCGTATCGATGTTACAGCCGAACGTTTTTGTGTCCCTATTCTTATCTACCCTCTTCACCCTTCTGTCGTGAACGTTTTTCCTTAGACCTGGAAAATCCATTCGCCCTCTTTTCCTATTTTCCGCGTGGGATGTGCATTCGAGTATGGCAACCTTGAACTTCATCTCCCTCCCTCCACCCTCTCTCTCTCTCTCTCTCTTTGCCTGTACTTCGAGAGAGCGCTCGCGCGATTCGCTGACGTCACGGCTATCGACCTGAAATCGCGAACCTTGGCTTTGAGAATATACGTATTTCAATATATATGCGCACACGTGCATGTTACAGATATGAACAGACCACGTGGTCGCGTCTACGTGTTTCTATCTTTGCATTGATACGGACGTAGGTTCCAGTAGGCTTAGGGGAATCCTACTGTAAATGTAAACGCACTTGGAAATACCCTAAACGCATGTTATTTCCCAAAACGTCAATACTTCCGCTATCGACAATGACTGGTTCAACAAGACCGAACGTAGTGATCGCAACGATATCGTTGGATTACGAAATGTCGCAAGTGAGGAGAAGCATGGGGGCAAGCGATGCTCAAGAAAATCTGCGACATGCTGACGAAGTCTACCGATGTCGCACGCAACAGATTGACATATTACGTTCGATTACGGAATCGTCGGCAAATGACACACGCGAGATGCATATGCAGAGACATTGATAAATCCATATAACAGTCGACAATATGATACGCAAATTTATGTCAGACGTCAGGACGCGTCTGCATGCCTGCGACGGTGCGCTTAATGCATGTTTTTCAGAAAAAAAAAAAAAAATGAAAAAATGTGTCGTATGCGCGCGTGCATGTGACCGTTCGACGTCACGTATATGCGTGACCTGTGTGCGGCATACGTGCATAATACAGACTCTTACGTACGGAGGGGACTTATGTATCGGGACACGTCAAGGGCATGCCCGTGGAAGCGAAGATTCACGATGGAAAATCACGTCCGACAGCGTGCCGAGGGAGAAGGAGGCAGAGGATGAGCTGCGCAAATTCTGAAAATCTGCTCGAGTGCATGCCTTACGCGCTAAACGGATTCCTTCGCTTCCTTCACTTCCTACGCGCTTCCTCACGACTCCTAACTATTCTTACGGAACGCTGAGCAGTTCAGTGTTCAGGCACGCGTCTCTGATGTACCTGGTATTGCTCATGTACTTAATTCTGACTAACGAATCGCAGGTTCTTGTGAGAGGTTACTACCAGCTTAATGCTCAGGACTTAAAACTTTTGTTTGATCTACAATTGCTCATTTTACGTCTTCAATTCTAACTAACGAATTCGATGATGCACTACATAGATGTTTCGGACTATACTATAGTGACGTAGTTGCAGGTATCGCATGCACCACTGATGCTGTACTTTTGCGTATCGAATTTCCAAATATCCTCTAATACAATCTCGTACGCTATATGCACGATTTGACTATTGAAATGTAAGTCAGGTGCGAGAGAGCAATGTGTGCGCAGGTCGTCCTTGACACCAGCGGCCTTGTCAAGAATTTTTCCGCATTCGATTGTTGTTCCGAGCATGAGTAGCGAGAGAGCGGGGCGGAATGAAAATGAGTTGGTTAGAGAGGGAGAGAAACGCGGAACGGATACTGAATCGCGGACTCTTGTCCTTGACAGACGAGCGGCTTCGTTGTTGCGTCGTGCAGGAAGTCGGGATTAACTCGATGCCTTTGAACTGTCAGGTGCCATCGCTTTGGCGCGTTCATTTAACAAATTCCTTCTTGCCACGTACTCGCCTTTTACTGCACTATCATCACCATTAAGATACCGTCAGTACATATTAAGACATATGAGACACTGTGGAGGCGAAACGCGTCTGCGAAGGTGTACATTGAGAAGTCGAAGATTGTACGAAATCATATTTGCGCATGGAAATTTTTTGCATATATAACAAGGACAAATTTTTAACGTTAAAGATTTAACGTAAACTCTACTGATGCGTTTAAATCAACGCCTTATATCAATTTATTGTCTGTGCCAAACCTACGATTCTTATGAAAGCGTTACTTAGACGCTTTGCTGCCCACGCACGTTATGTCAGAGCGCTAGTGTCGATATATTTTCCATAACAAACTCTTAGAGCCCCATATAAAGCCTTAGACGATCTTCGCCGGCTATAAAGCAATTTCTCTCGTTTCTTAGCATCTTCTTTAAGCCAGCTTTTCGCGCGTGCATCTTTACAGGTAAGGGGACCTGAGGGCTCTTTTTACGACGCAGAGTCCGCTCGTAAATCTTTTCTTCTCTCTCTCTCCCTCTGCCTCTTTTTCTCCGTTTCTGGTTTACCGAGAGTTTTCGGGGTCGAAAGATTCGTTTTTGCGTGAAGTCGCGTGAACGTCTCTCCCTCCACGTTTCTTTCTTTGTTACCTACCGAGGTACGAATTGGGTCGCGTAGGTGGTCGCAAATCATTTCGCCTTCCGTTCGCTCGAAATTCATTACGACATTTCAGGGCCGTCGTTTGTTGGACAGAATTCGGTGAGGCTCGCAGGCCTAACGGTGCTCGCTCTTCTCTGGCGAATCGTAAATCACCGAAAGTGTGCGGGCGCGTAACTGCACGACGGAAACAGGTTCGAGAGAGAGCGAGAGAGAGAGAGAGAGAGAGAGAGGGATAGAGGGAGTGACTTAGGGGAGGCACGGTGTTTCCCCATTTTCAGGTGTAGTCGATCATGAGGCAAAAGCTAAGGGTCGTAACAGGCTGCCAGTCTTGTTGGAAAAATAGTGCTCATACATTTACGACAGAGCTTAGGACGTACCACTCACCCTGCGGCACACTTCTTGGACGGACATTTCATCTCGATTTCGAGAACTCAGAGATGTAAGTTCAGTGCCAATGTGCTTCTTCTTTCGCTCGATATTGAGGCAGCCAAAGACCCATGATGCATCCGCCGCGTCACTTGCCACTTTCGTTTGGCAGCGTTCATTGTGTCGGCAGCACGAGGCGTCTTTAATTCGAAACGGCCGCTACTGATGTTGCGTGAAAACGCTCGCGAGACTCGGGCAGGGGCGCAGGGGGTGTGGCAGGCGCGCTGGAAGCGTAATTTTAGAATTCACGACAGTCCTTGGTCAGCAAAGGACGAAAGAGGTGATATTGGACTGGGGTCACCCCCGGCCTGGTATCGTCTCGGTTTATCCTTGGCTCCGTTTTTAGCCTGAAAACACGGACATAGGTGCACTTTGGCCTCTACCTTGTAGGCGGACGCACACAGGCAAAAATCGTCAGACGTACGGATGATCCAACACACCGACAGGCCGGCACGGAGCACGCTTGTACGACTGGAGTAAGCCGGCGCACGTAAGTCCGTCATTCTAACAATAACTCCATGTTACACATACATATATATATATATATATATATATATGTGTGTGTATGTATATATGTATAGATATATATATCGACGCCGCCGGGAGTTTCAGCAAGTTGAATGGAAGATCGTGTCGGGGAAAGGCACGGCCGACGTTTAATGTGTCTGCGATTGCTGGCGAGACCGATATAACGGTATGCCGGCAGAGGTGCCCGTCACATCCGCGTGGGAGTCCTCTTAGGTAATTTGTTAATCGAGTTTCGGAGCCTGCGGCGCGCACGGTTGTCGATGCGCGTACCTAGCGGCAACAGATAATTGATGTAGATATAAACGGCAGGCGAGGTGTAAGCACTAAAAGCTAAGTGAGACAGGGAGTAGAAGAATGTTATTATACGTCGCTGCATTGATGGACAATGCATTAGCAATATACCGTGTCAGAAGTGTTATAATACTACTCGAATACTAACGAATACTTCGTAAAGCATATTCCCTTAGGTTCTGCACTGAACGATTTAAAGGGTAGTGATTTACAATTGTCTGTTCGGACAGACCGTTACCTGACTCTCTTACCCTTTGCTCCGGCCCTTCAAATCTTCCCTCTCGTTCACGGATAGTTCTCGTCACGGTCATCTGGTCGATTCGTCAAGGACTAGCGAAAGTGAGTCTCCCCGGGGAGCGATGTTTACGAAAGTCATCAACTGACCAAGGACGACTTTTCGAAACCGAAGTTTTCCCCGCACGTAACCTCTGCGGTTTGGCGCTGGATCCGAAAATCGGCTGGAGGTACCTTCGTGGAGGCTGATTTCACGGTCACTCGTAAGGGAAAGTCTCGGGAGCGGTGAAATGTCGGCTAGAGGTTTTGGAAAGTCAGGCCATACGTGTGTCATGCTCCACCGTTGCATAGATGTCTAATAATAATGATAATGACAACTCATTTACTGACGGATGCAGTTAATAGTGCAATGACACAGATTAATCACCGATAAAAGATTCGGGCGGCTAAAGCGATTGCTTAAGATTTCAGACACGAAGAGAATGTCTCGAATATGTCTCTTTGTTCGCGTCGCGCTCATGTTGAGCGCGGTCAGGACAGGTGAATAGTCGGACGCGTAGCGGGATTTCCAAAAGAGAAATCGAAATGGAGTCGGAAAAGTGTTAGACACTCGTTACGAGGCGTTTCACTTTCGCCGTACGTATATGGCGTCCATGCAAAATCGAGGAAAAATTTATCGTCGTAAGAGGCGCGTGGCGTGAGGCAACGTGTCCGCGCGCCACCACACGCACGCACACGCAGCACACATAAATACACACTGTCGAACGGTCGGATAATTGGCCGAGGTGCAATTCGTCAGGTACCAGTAGTCGTAAATCTCGCTCGGGCCGACGGCTCGTAAAAGGCCGATTCTTTTCACTTTCGTTTGAGACGAGCCGAGCGCGGCGGAAATGTGTGTCAGGAGGTCATCGGGCCATTGGCCGTGTTCCACTTTCCAGTCTCCTTTCCCTGCTTCGAGAGCGACGCCGCGCGCGCGAGTTTGTTTAACGCCGTTGAGGGCCGACGAGAGGGGAGTCAGTCAGCCTTGTTACATACATACCTGCGGAGAAAATGAAGAGAGACGAGAGTTGCTCAAGACTTCCTGCCGATCGACCGATACTTCCGCACACAAAACGGCCACGCTCTCGTCCGACTCGTCGACGATCGTCTCCTAAAACCATTACGCAATCGGCGCCAATCGGAGCGTGCGGACCGACAGACGGAATCTCGGAATAGATAGAAGAGCACAAAACAATATGTGTAATGATTGCTGCAACCCGTCATTACGGAACACCGGTGCCGCGCAAGCTGTAATTCTAGCCACCGCGAACGACGGCCACACACCCACGCGCGGGTGGAAAAGAAAGAATGAGGTTACACACGTGCGAAACGATAAGTAGACCACCCCGCGCGAACGTAATCCGGCCGGTCGTAAAGAGCGGTCGAGGTTTTTCGCGGCTTGACAAGCGGATTGATCAATAGCCCGCGCGATACCGCCGGCCATTATTGCCGTTATTGTTATCGGCCGGACATTCTCGCGCGACGCGTGCCGATCGGCCGGCCGTTAATATCAGTCCGCCTCCTCGACGTCATTTTCAACGGAGATCGTCGAGGTTTACCCCGGAAACGGCTTTCACTTTCTCCCCACCAGCCTGGCGCAACAACTTTCCCTGCTGGCGCACCAACACGCGCCACCTTCGACTCGCATCCCGGCGAACACCTACGATCGCGGGATCGGCGGAAAAAGGAGAGAAAGAATCGGGTTTGTGGGTCGGCTCGTAGGACAAAAAGCTCGCCTTCCTTCTCACTCCCTTTCATCCTCTTTTATGGCTTCGATCTCTCGTTCCCTCACGGCGCGTGTTCCTTTCTTCTTCCGGCGGCGAATCGTCGACTCAACCGGGCCTGGAACACATTCTCGCTGGCTTTTAGGTAGGTCGTGGCGTAACGAAAGAGATCGCCCGCTTTCTATACGATATTCGTTGCGCGGCTGAATTAATCGCTGCCTGCGCCGGCTGGTGTCCGGCACGGTCGAAAATTCCGGAAGTTCGACGAGGAGATAAGTAAATGTCGGTGAAATGCGGGGAAATGCAGGGAACGCTGTGTACGTCGTGAAATTACGGCAATTTGTGTATTTGAACTGTTTGTTGGAGGAGGAACGATTTGAGAATGGCGAGGATATAATTTCATTCAAAAGTCGTGCCCGTGGATACGTACGGCAGAAAAAGACACGCTCGCTTTCTACGATCTGTTTGCTGTGCGGAGAAGGTGGAAACCGACAGAATAACACTTGCGACATGCTACAGTGATGATAGATTACACTATGAGTGCCGGTAATTAGATGGGAGTACCGGTTTATGTAATTACAGCTGTCGTTATTACGCAAGACGTTGGTATTCTCCCAGCACACTAGCAACAATGTTTCTAATGTCATGCTACCGTCCGTCTCACTACATCTGTACATCCGTGAATCGGTGCGGCTGTACGACAATACGAGTCCATACTTCCACGGATCTGTGATTCAGTAGACGCAAAGGAACAGAACTCGTAACTCATTAGATAAGAATTCGACGAACACCAAGTTGAAGAATGACGGATTTCAGGGGTGCCGCGCTGGCTAGATCAGACTTATGAATGCAAACGCTTGCGAAACCGAGGACAGATTTACGTTTACGACTGGGTAGAAGCATGCCAACGTTGCCAAGGCACTCTTCCGCGAACAACATGCTTCGGCCATTCAAAAACTCGTATCTTAGAAAGGTGACAATCATCAGACGGCTAGCAGTCGCTCGACTCATAAAAGAATCAACCTTCGTTCCTTCTCAAAGTGCGGCATGAGGTCGAATCGATCGTTTCTCGTCCTCGCCGTGCTTGGATCCGCGATTGACCCATACGGACGAAGAAGAAGAAGGAAGAGCGAGAGAAAGAGAACGCGGGGGCGTTCGGTTTCCGTTTTTACGAGGCCGTTTCGAGCGTGGCCCTCGCGTGCCTCCTCGTGTGCGCCGTTTACGGTTTTATGCATTTACGATTATTGACACTGGTTGACTGCGACGGCTAAGAACCGGACAAAGAGGAAGGGAGAGACCTCTTCACCCCGCTAGAGCCGATTGCTGGCTATAATTGCCAGCATATTGTCGTACACTGTCGGAGCTCGATGGTCTTCGTACGTCTCACGTCTCAGTGCACGGAACACACAGGCATCCGCAACCATAGACCCATATATTTCAACACGCACGCGTATGTACGTTAATGGAAATCTGTGAAATACGATCATACGCACGCGTATGTACCCATGCACGTGCGTACTCTCTCGTGCATCGGCATATAAATGCGCGTGCCGATCCGTTGGAAACGGAAACGACGTTATTAGCAATATAATTTCACGGGCGACAGGTAAACGTGTGAAAATTCGCTCTCGCCGCGATCGACCGAGGGAGAAAGTCCGGAAGCGTAATCAGGTCAGTGAGGCCAAGTGTCACGGCGGACAGAGCGACTGTGTCGAGGCTGACACACGACGGCCGAGGTCGTTGCTCGTGAAATGTAACGATTGCATTACGCCGACAACGTGGGCAACGGGCGTTACGGCCCTGGGATGCGCTAAGTGTGTGCGTGCGAGGACACGCTACACCTTTATGAGCCTTTTCAATTAAGCACTCATGAGCCCGAGAAATGGATCCCGCGGCAAGAAATGAGCGCGCGAAACTGCAGGCACGGCAAAATAAACGAACGTCATTCGGTACGGTGCTGTGTGGAAATGCGGTGGGGGAGGCAAACAAAAAATGGAGCGCGTTACACGGGGAGCGTGTGCCGGGCAAATTGCTGGCGAGTAGAGAAGGCCTGACCCTCGACCTCGAAAGGAGGCCGGCCTAAAAGCGAGAGCGCCATAGAGAGCGTTCGAATAGACGACTCTCGCGAGAGTCTTCGCCGCTGTGTCGTACGCTCGATCGTACGTGTATTTTTGGGGTCGTGACCCAGTTCAATGGCGTTCCGCGAAGTGTGGCAGGGCGACCCTGACACGACAAAGGTTCTCGAGACTACGCCGCCACCCCCTGCTCCCCTTTGCCGTTTCCGTCCTCTCCCAGTCTCGGTCAGTACTGTCCCTTTCGAAGGGCGCGGCCCTCAGGAGTGACAGAGTGTTGAGGTTGTTGTACATGGGGAACGGCTTTTACGTTCTGCTGTCACGCCGTCTACAGGGTCCTTCGACATAAACGAAACAGCTTCAACACGAGGTTCTTGCCAGCAAACAAATTTTGAACGATACTATAAAAATTGTTGAATAAGGCGACAACGTTAAAAACAAAATTAATTGGACCGTGTACGACGAAAATCCCTCAAAACGCACTATCTCTACCTGCACCACTCTAACCTGACCCCTTGAGCGGAAAAGCAATCTGTTCACGCAAGCTAGAAATCTGCACTCCCAAAGCTGGACACACTTATGCGCGATCCGACGTCGCTCGACTTCCTTTACCGAGAAATTTCGGTCACAGGGCAGATTACTTATGTAAATAAAATTCACGTCCCGCCGGGCGACGACGCAGAGAATCTCCCTCTCTCTCTCTCTCTCTTTCTCTCGCTCTCTCCCTCGCTGTTTTTTGCCACAGCCTCCTCGAAAGTGCGATTCGCGCAACAATCAACCGGAATGCCGAGCTCATTGTCCGTTTGGCGAACAATGGTTCGAGGGGAACAAGCCGAAGCTCAAAGTGGGTGAATAGGTCACCGGCGCTTCTCTATCTCCTTCCGTTCGTCTCGACGTCGCCGTGCCCGAGGGAGAAGGACCAAATCGAAAGTCCGCCGTGGCAAGTGTGTGGGAAAGCTCGCGGAATGACACGCCATTGAAATTCGTCGGGCCGATTGCCCGCGCGCGCGCTCGCTTTCGCCTGTGATACTTACTTAGGCGAATGTAAAAGTGGAGAAGAGCTGGTCGGATGGATATGGCGCGGCTCATTGGCTCCTTTCGAAAGGATCCGACGCTGTGCCCTAAAAACGTCCGCGACTTCTTTCTAGGCACGACGTCTGCTTCATGTGAATCTCGCCGCGCGACGATGGCATTCATTTCTCCGCACCCACTCTCCCACATTACACATCACGAGCATCTGCGTCCACGTGGCGTGTCAAATGTGAAATACACAGAACGGTGACGTCGACGAAAACGGACTACACGTATACGTCATCGATTCCGTTGTTTGCAAGGCCAACTTTTTTCCCCATTCACAATGAGGGAGCGGAAAAAAAAATTAATCAATCGCTGCTGCCCCCTGGTCGGAGGGCCGTTAAGCTCGCCGCGAGAGCGTGGATCATTTAAATAGCAGCTGCATCACGATCTCGCTGATCGTACTCTCACTTTCTCTACGATATCCCCGAGGGCGACCCGGTTTCCGACGACACAGTTCGCTCCGCCAAATGGGAAAGTGAACGTCGTGGTCGCCGGCTCTCGTTGTCATCGTTCCCTCCTTCCATCTTCGCCCCGCTCACGCGACTCCTCCACTCGGCCTGACGAGAGAAATTCTTCGCGTAGGAGAGGCCAGGCACCGACTCCGGAGCGCGATAAGAGCGAGATTGAGAGGCGGGGAGGAGAAATTATTATTCTCGCAGAGCAATGCCACCGCCGACGAGGACGCAGATAAACCGTCCGGTCGATGGAAAGCCGTAATTGTCCCGTTCACTCTGCCTGCCATTCTTTCCATTCTTTGTTGTTCGGAGTGCAGAGTACTCCCGCGGAGCAGTTCACTGATCCCGGGAACAGTGGGCAAAGTTGCCGCTCGGGCAGTGTCGTCGGATAATTTTATCGTGCACGCTTCTTCGACGCGCCGATCGTTATATTATACTTAGCAGTCACGACTGGCGATGCGAATCATTCTTGAGACGTTGTCCTTCTTCTGGTTCCTTCTTTCGCCAAATTAAGTACGTGGTATGTAAGACGAGGTGCAGATTCTGCGACGTATTATTGTATACGTATTCTGAATAGAAGAAAGTTAATGGCACGTGATGTCGTCCCGAGCGTAGACGGCGAACTTTTGCTTTCAACGGGCAGAGACAGGCGTCCGTTTTCCGGCCGCGCGAAGGGGAGGACGCGGAGAAGCGTCAATGTCGCGTCACGACATAGGTATACGTGTGGCCGGAGGAGACGCATATGTGCGATAATACTCGCGAGGAGTAGCCAATTGTACACACGCGCGAGGACGGCGGCTATCGGTTGACATCCAGTCGAACGCACATACATAATACGTTCCATTGGACGTAATCAACTAGGAAACGCTCGGGTAAACCTTGAACGCCGACCTTGACTCACGCCAGGAACGATTCTTAGCGTGTGCGCCAGCCGCAATTTGCACGCACACAGTGAGAATCCGCGGGCGGGCGCGGGGGGAGCGAGAAGCGTAAGGATAAAGAGGAGCGCGTGGAGCGAGTGCTTTTTCTGCGCGTCACGATTCGCATTATCCGCGCGTCGGAGGAGAGCGTGGCGGAGGCCGCATTGAAAACAAATCAGAAATAGATTTCGCGAATCGATCGTAACGAGCTTCGGCGGCTTCGCGTATACGCGAACGTTAATGGCACTCGATGCAGCCGCGGAGCTACGAAAATAGGCGAGCTGCCGGGCGCCGGAGTCAATTCGAAGGGACCGCGCCCTTCATTATATTCATCACCACGCGGCAGGCTACACTCTCTCGACCGCCTCCCTTCGGCACGTCCTACTCCCCATTACTCACGGTATCCTCTGACATCTGCTCCATTGAATTGATAGCCGTCCGCGGCGGGGGAGTTAAAAAGAGTTCGATTTCACTGTCCGGCTCCATATCTAATTCCATTTGCTGTAACCATTACCCATTGTCAATTCACGTCGACGAGGCGTCGCGCGACGACGGCAACGTAAAAACCAATTCGAGAGGATATCCGGTAATAGACCGCTCCCTTTATTATTTTCCACCACGATAGAGAGCGAGGATAGAGAGAGAGAAACGGCGTGCCTCGACGCCTCGATCTCTGACGTCAGCTCGTCGCCGAGCGCATTTGTCATCTCGCTGAAAATATCGTCTCTCAAAACTGCGACGATCTGTCGAGGGCTCGCGTGTTTTAGCCGCTGAAAATCTGCCGTGGACGACCTTATTGTTCGACCGCGACGCATAACGCAAGCGCGCCTTGCACTTTGGAACGGCGGCGACAAAAAGGCGAATGAAAGATGAGCGAGACGCACGATTTTATTGCTAGCAGCACGATTGTCCCGCGACTTCGCTTTCAATTTCGCGACCAATCCGCGTCGACGTTTTCTGACCGGCCGAAGGTAGACTGTGTCACGGTTGAAATTGTTAAGCTAGCGTTTTAATGAGCTACCGCCGCAGCGGCGGCAAGTGTGTGCTACACGGCGGACGAGCGACGTGCGACGTGCAGTCCGGTTGTATGAAAGTGGAAAAGTGGCAAGACACTTTCGCTGCCGCGCGGTGAGCGTCGTCTACGCTTGGAAGACCTTCGTTAACCCTTTCGTGCTTAGACATTGTCCACGTAGAAGACCAATGCGCATTCGCGGACACATGCCTATAGATTTATGATATGAATCGTTAGAATCCTAGCCACGTAATTTCGCAGTTACCCAAGCTCATCTCTGGATTAGGCTTGTATAACTGCCTACAATTCCACCCGTCCGTTCTAAGTTCCCCAGATTTCGGTTCATTCGGACTCCTATCTGACCCGACTTCGATCAAAATCTCCCGCGCCTGAGTACTGCGTCCCGTCCTGCGAATAAATGTTCAAAAATGCCCATTCCACCGTGTCGCGAGCGTTTAAATTGGACTTCTGGCGTGCAGAAGTTCTGCCAAATGAATCATGCGGCAAGGTTGAGGCATAACTCCGACGATTGTCCGGCACGTTGACTTAATCTACGTACGTGATCGGCGAGCGCGTTCGATTATCGCTATCCTTTCGTTCAAACAATAGACCGCCGGTTAATTTATGCTGTGCAAAACAAACGTTCGACGACGGACGACGAGGTTGTTAAGACCGACAGTCGCACCGGCCGAACGGCGACGAGCGTAGACAAAAGAGACGGGAGACCTTCGTAGCACGTGTGTAACTGCCTTTAACGCTATGGGGAAACATAAATAAAGTCAGGGTCGACTGACCGCGTCACCGCTCCTTCATGGCGTAAGCCTCCGGCCCATCCTATTCGCTAAATATTTGAAACGCACGTGTGAGAAAGGGGAGTCGCTTTGGTTGGGCCGAATTCCGTGGCCCCCTTACTGTATTAGATAAGACGACTTACGTAGGGGCCTGAAGGCGAAGAGGAAGTAGAAGTACTCTATACAACGTCAACGTGATTCGCAATCGGAGTCTGCAGTCTCTGTACGTGTTGCGTATTGGTAAGTGAAAAATACTAGCATACAGTGGGACACAGACTGTCTGGCCGCGTAAGGAGCTAACAATGAATCTAGACTCGCCGGGGGGAGGTGCGGTCGAAAAATTCGTGACACAATGCGAATTCAACTGTGGCGACCTCGTTTTTACGTCTGCCCCATTTTGCCGGCGATCCGCCGGTCTCATCGGACGATCCGAGGTCGATCATTGTGCGTAAAGGCTCACGGGCAAATATCACGCATCCCCCTTGTGTAACGCGGACCCAGGCTCCGTGACGGCCATTATTGCGGCCGGACAATAGGCCGAGGACCTTCGCCGATACAAAACCGTTTCGTAAGGTTCAATCCTCGGGAGACACCGAACGATTTCCTTAAAACACGAGCCGCGCGTCGATGGGACCACGGATACACATCCAATTTAGCGTGATTAATGAGAGAATCCGCGAAACGTGCCACAACTCCCGATGAACGAACCGTCGGAAGACTGCCCGGAGTCATTAAACGTTAATGCAATAAGCGTGCAGAAGGAACGGCAGGATCGGATTTCGCTCGCATCGATCTCCGGTCATTTAATTATCCTGCCCGAGATGAGTCAAGTAGAATCGTTTTCGTGGCTGCAGTTCGTTAATCGAAGTCACGAGGAGTGCAAGAGGTCCGCTTTTCGCCCGCGAGTAACCTTTGCGCCGTTCAATCATCCGCGGCGAAAGCCGAAGAAAGAAGATGGCTCGAGCCGCTGAATTATTGCTTCTGGTTTCTCCCACCTCTCGTATCACTCTCGCCCGAGCGATCGATCGAGCCTCGTCAATTATCGGCCAGCCGAACCAGTTCCTGCTATTCCTGTTCCACTCGCTTACGTTGCGTAATTGGCATAAATATTGCTGCGAATTTAATAACGTCGTTCGCGGGTCACTGTAGAATGAAAGATCGATCTTGACGTTCTGAAGGGATGAAGATATGAGCCGTAGAAGTGATCTATGTTGAATAATCTTAAGGGCCTGATATTTGCCGATAATCCGCAGACATGGACATGTGGAATAAAGTTTGCTCGTGTCAAGAATCGAACAGCGACGTCTGCGGCCGCGCGATTTTTTGCGAAATACAGGAGGAAGAGGAAACGCACTCGCGAGATGTGGGGCAATTCTTGACGACGGAACGATTAACCGGAGTTATCCTTGACGCGAGGCAAAAGCAGGAATACAAGGCCGGCGAAGGACACCTCTCTCGCACAGGTGAGAGGATAGCGGTACATGAGATACGTCACGGCAAACGACCTCCTCGCTCTTCCGATAGACCGTGTTTTTCTCTTTTCCTGTCATTCTCATCTCCATCCCGCTCCGTCTCGCGTCGAGAGTCGAGACTCGAGACTCGAAAAAAGAACGCACGATCGATCGACGCGGACGAATTTCGAACAAAATGAACACTGCAGACTCCGATTGCAAATCACACTGACGTTGCACAGAGTACAGACGCACTGACAGTGGTCGTGTGCAAACGTGGCATATCTGGTACTTTCGGCAAAAAATGTCGGCACCAATGAAAATCGACATATTCATCTCTACACCGAGCGAACTCCATCACGCGTACTCTTTGTTCCTGGTCAAACGATGCAAATGCGACGAAGGCAGCGAGGAGTGCGGTCAAGAGGCCTCGGCAGGTTGAAGGTGACGTCAGATGTTGCTCGATGTTTAGATCGGAAGGAGGACCGTGAACGGGTTTACTCGCAGCGATCGAATCTGACGTCACGCAGACGGATGTTTGGCTTGTATCGAAAGCCGAGTGCCCGCCGCGCGAAGGCGTCGCATTAATTTTTTGCCGGCCCATAAATCTCGTCGATAAACATTATCGACGCGCTGCTCCACATATAGGACACACACGCTGCCTACAATCTCGCTCGAATCTCGCGATGCGAAGGACGCGCGGGGATCGATATCCTGGAATCTGGCGAGGGACACGTTAGACGCCGTCGACAATGGATTTATGCAGACGAGATATGACAATGGCGGCCGACCTTTGTCGCGCCCATTTTTCCCCCTTTTCCGTCCCAGCGAACGGCCAGCGCGGGAGAGAAAGTCGCCAACTTGTTTCGCAATCCTAATCGCCCTCGATACATATGTCGAACGACGTCGATAAGGACTCGGGCCGCTGCAACTTTAATATGTGCCAGGAATTGCAACACGAGTATGGAGCGGAAATCCTGGTAGAAGTGAGATAGGGACCGGCCGCAACGTCCTGTGTCGCGTTTCACGATCGACGATGACCCAAGACTACGATGATGCTTACTTAGTGGGAGCGACAATCACGAGCTCGAGACCGCAGCTTCCGCGCTATATAGAGACTCCGCTCGAGGATGCGATACTTTCCTCGGATCGGTGGGAAACTGCACACGTAATTCGTTACTCTTCGGTTACGAGCGTACTCTGCGAAACGATCGACGAGCGGCGGTTGAAAGATCGAGACGCTTTCAAGTTGTTGCGTTCAAGAATCACACGGTTACTCAGGAGTGGTAGGGGGCTTGAGCATGGAAATGCATATTCGTCGATGTACCAACCCCTAATTCCAGTCGCTCATCAGTAAGTAAGCAACCTTCGCCCTTCAAGACGTCTCAAGATCTCCCCTGACCTCGAGTGGTCGAACTTAAGGGGGACTTAAAGCGCTGTAATCCTGGCCAATCAGCGAACAAACAGACGCGTCGGGAATAAAGGTGAGCCTAATTGGCGCAATTCATATTCAAACGAGGTCCACGTCCTTGACTGTTCATCGCGCACTGGCGGCGAAGCGAAATTGATAACCGTTCGCGTAAGGCGGCAAACGGCACATTCTGATGAGACACACTCTCTCTCTCTCTCTCTTCCCCGCTCGTTTTAAGTGCCTCCAAGAAGAAGCGAGTCAGCCAAAAAGAACGAGAACGGGAGGAGGACAGAGTATCTCGCCCTCCGTCCGCCTGTCTCCTTCTATCTTTTCGAATATCGCTCCCTGAGGAAGGTCAGGCATGGACCCCGCTTCGTTCCCCTCCTCTCTCGCCTTCGCTCTCTTTCTCCGATCATGCGTACGCTGCCAGTGGCCACAAAGGAAATGAATTCCGGCCGGGCAAAGGACGCGCGGTGCTTTGATCTCTAGCATGGGCCGCTTCAATTTTTCAAGGTCCGGCTGCTTCATTGCGACCGATTAAAGATCATGAGCATAGCGCGCTTGACCCAAATACGCCTATCGCCTAGATTCTCGAACGGCGTGTATTTAGAAACACGCCGCGGCCGCGTGGGCGTGTTTTACAAAACAAGTGTACGGTGCCTGCGGTGTAATCGTGCCAGTTCCCCGTTATTATTACTTGGCGCACCGCTCGTGAGTCGTTCCCGAAGGTTTGAAAGTAAAGGATTCCGGCGAACAGGGATTATTGGCGAGGCGTCGCTCGTGAACGGAAGGAACGAGAAGAGGTCCGACGAAGGTCCCGTCGTTCGACCTTCGGCGTCAAGTCGATCGCTCGAAAATAGTCGTCGTTGAGGGCGGAATGGCGAAGCGCGATGGAGATGTCCTTCGCGGTCGGAACTCTTTCAGCAAATGTTGTGTATGTGAGGCTCGTACACGTGACGGAGATTGCACATTTAAGCCTCGACGGTGGCGTCGGTCACGCGATTGGCGCGCTCTTTCTGCTTGCGCCTGAAAACAAGCACGTTTGCGTGTGAGCGCCTTTTGCTCACGTGGCTGACGCGGCTTATTCGGCGGCGGGGGTAGTCTACTCTGGGATTCCGAAAATCGATTTGCTCGATTCGTATAATAGTGCCTGGAAAGTATTGCTTTTCGCAAATGTTGCTGTGGTCGTTGAAATCGAAAAATATACACCGAAAACCGATGATCAGTGTATAAGTGGTCGCAATTTCTGAGTTTTTAATTTTGAACAGCTGGAATCGTGGATACCGACTCAAGCGACATTGTCTGCAGACGCCTGCGATGCTAAAATATTGAGTAGTACCCGTTTAAGTGAATACAAAATTCCCCCAAGGACCGCTTGAATTGATCGAAAAGCATCTCCCGCTACTCTGCGACAGATCCAGGCATCTCTATGGCACATTAATCCGAAACCCATTTGTTTGCGACACAGGTGCCTGCGAGCCTAAAAAGCATCGCATCTGTCCGTCGACACGCCCATGCCTCGACCCAGCCAAAAATTCAAATGCTCCCAAATCCTCGTCCCACGTTTCCGTCCACGATGGTCTCGCTCGTCGACTGAATGCCCACGCCGTCAAGGCTGGTCGTCGCAGCGAGCGATTATCGGCAGCCTGGTTAATTCCCCTCTAATTACGCGACCCTTTTTTCGTGCTCATAGTACTCGCATTCTCACGGGCTGCGCCCAGCCAGTGTAACTTACGCTGGAACCACTCGTCACGACCTACTTACTCCGTGCGTCGGTTGAAAATCGAAGGAGGGAAGGAACGCGATCGACGTCGGGGAACGATGTTCGAGGCCTCGTTGTTATGCGTGCTGGAATAATAACGACGAGGCACGTGCACGTGGAGGATCAGGAAAAAAGTGTGCGGCTCGTACGTGAGACCGTGAACAAGAATGCGAACGATGTGTTAGATACGCGTGCACGTAGACGCTTGGTGTCAAGTCCACGGACGTTTCGAGACAATGGGCGCTATTCTTATCGAGACGCGCGATCGACACGACGAGTGTACTGTTGACGGGTATAATGTCCGGCTCGAGGATGATGTCGGTTCCATTGTGCCACGATTGTTCGCGGCCGTTTGTTCAACGGTCCCTTTTTATAAGCATGCGTTCCTGGAATTTACCTTTGCGCCGCCTACTGCCACTGGTGCGAATGTAAGCATCTAGGTATTTTTGCGGCCGGACGTGTGGCCACGCAAAAACTCAGGCATCTACGCGCGTGTTTAGACATTCGGCATTGTACGAAAATTACTTAGATACATTGGAAACACACGTATCCGGGCATGTGTGTGGCAGCCTAGAACTCGACACACGTGGCAATCAGAGTTTTCCGCTTCGTGCCTCGTACACAAAGTGCAACAATATTACCTCTCAGCTGTGTTATTTATTGTTGCACACACACTCCAGGCGTAAGCGGAAGACAGATTCAATCCCTGATGTGATATCTGATCACGTGTATTAGTGGCCTTCCAACATCGTTGCAACGTGCGAAAGCATGTGTATCTATCTGCTGATAACATCCACGATGCACCGTGCGACGATTGAATCACGCCGGCCAACCAGGTGCACGGATTTCTTAACGCATCCGCTGACGGCCTATCAAAATATGGCTGGCATCTACTATCTCCAGAAGATTCTAAACATTCTATTGCTATTTTTCCCGAAAGACGCATGTTTCCTTGTTAAATTGCGGGGCGTTTCGAGACGTCACTGGTCCCATCAGGACAGCCAGAAATTGCCTCGGGACCCTCCGAAGGAATTTCCGTGGAAATTGGATAAAACAGTTGTGACATTCATTGTAACCTCGGCGTCCATACCTCGTTGCAAGCAATAGACATCTCACTGCTCTTAATAATCTTCAAGCGTGGAAGTGTCTTGGGACTAAGATAACGAGAAACATGCATGCTTATGCTAAAAGAGAAAATAACAGTTATTTGGCACGTTTGCATAGGAACAATATCGCGCCACTGATTTGTCAATGTAAAACCAAACCGGTGCAATTGATCGTAAATGTGATTTTTTTTTTAAATTTGTCTTATTAAGCTCTGGGCCTTCATTGCCTCCGGTACCTTATTAGTACCATTCGGTAACATCTATCTTCGGGGCTACGTTCAAACACACTATTGATAAAACTCTTTATTCGCTTATTGTTAGAGCAGAGAACAAGTTAATGGCACCTTCTATTACGGCCGGGGCTTAACTGAGGGGGCTCGATCGAGAAGTTGTTAGACCAGAAGACTAATTGTGTTTTTCGACGTGAGAATCTGTGGGGTACGTAGAAGGGGAGAAAGAGAGAGAGAGAGAGACAGAGAGGGGGAGATGGTCGATGAGGAGAAAAAGCGAAAGAGGAAGGCCTTGAGCAAAGGTCGACGTTTTTCCCGAGTTTTTCGTCGCGGTTTCGAGTATTTGCTCTTCTCAGGAGGGACGACGAGCGGACTGGGGCTGAGAAGGTCCGGAGGCCAAGGACGCGTAAATTCGTTCGGGGAGCGCCTATTCATTCCGTACGCTTGGTGCGCGACTTCACGGGAGATGCTCGCCCTGTCACGGCCAAGTGAGCCCTCAGCTGCTTGCGATCCTTTTCTTTATCAAATCGGACGCCTGTCTCTGCGTACGTGCGCCTATTCAACCTCGTACGCGGAAAATCTGTCTTTTCATCAAAGTCTAATTTCGTGGCTTTCGTATATACGTACCCCGCGACGCTGAAGACTTACACTCCATGTAACAGTATATATGAATGCACCAACGACGGTATTGCTGTACATAATGAATGTCCAGAAACATTGACGTCTTACGTAAACAAAAATCGTCAGCAATTCCGAATGCATCCCGAAAGCCTGGAACACCGAACCGCGATCTAATAAAATCAATTAAACAGCATCGCGACCACGATACCACGCTCATTACTACCATCATCAACTTTACAACGACCCATACCTCAGCATCTTCAGCAGTGAGGTACGCTCGCGCGAGTCGTTGCCCGAAAAATAAAGAGACCTTCCCCCGACGTGATTAACGGATCGTTCTCGGCGCGACACGAGATTCACGCGCCCGCGAGCCAGCCCTTAGCTAGGGTTGACGGCGAGGGGTGGCAGGAGGGTGGTGAATATCTCGTCCTTGGTCCAAGGAAGAAGAGAGAGAGGGTGACGGGCACGTGCGGGCTCTCGGGGAATTTGGAGGTCGTCGAGAGGAGTGAAAATGATGCCCGCTCGTACAAAATCTGCCCCACCCTCGCTACCCCTACGTATGTGCCGGTTCGTGTATATACACGCGTTCGAACGATATCTTCATCCTCTTCACAGACGCTGGAAAACTTTGGTCCTTCGCTCAAGGGCGACCCTGACTCCTTTTCCTCCCTCCCCCTTTCTCTCAAATCCACCCTCCCTCGCCCCGCACACCCCACCCCTTCCCTCTGCCTCGCCCCGCACTCCACCCGCGAGCCGTCGATTCCGTTTTGCAACCCTCCCACGCGCGGGGAGCGACCCTTGAATTCGCTTTAACGACCCTCGACACCGACGCCTGATTATTTCCACACGTGCGACCCATGTATCTCGATGTAATTCGCGATGTAAATTAAGGGAGCGGGTGCCGCCTCGAGAATTAAATCGTTTCGCACTCCGTCCCGCGTGACTACGTACCGCCTTTCCCAGCGTGCCGAATTTCGATATGCGGTTGCCAGGTAGAATAAATATTGTTAAAGAGGTGGGAGACGGTGTGGCGCGAACGAAATTCTTGACGTGCGGATTATCTGATTAGCTGGATGACGAAGTACGTAAACGCGTGAGTGTGTGAGTGCCGAAGCGCCGACGTCGTTAGATCTCGGCTAATTGAGCTCATTGTCAGCAGGTTTATGGGCTTCTACACGTGCAGCGAGAAGTTACCGTCTGACCAATGTCGGGCTCTACTACTGACGCCCGCGCGGTGTACGTTTGCTGAAAAGCTAACACTCCCTGGCATCTTCGAACATCAGTAATAATACGTCGTCGGAAACAGCGTACATTAATTGACCCATGTAAAAATTTGCGGACGAAAATATATCTATTTCCAATTAATAACGTCCGTGTCTCGTAATACACGATAGACCGAAAGAAGGGTACAGAAAAGCCTGGTGCGTTTCGGCAATTAGCTCAATTCCAGGAGTTCCCAATTAACGTGGTCGTTCGAGGGCGAATAATATCGACTGCGCCGTTGCCTCCACCGGGAGCAGAGAGACAGAGAGAGAGAGAGAGAGAGAGAGAGAGAGAGAGAGAGAGAGAGAGAGAGAGAGAGACAGAGAGAGAGAGAGAAAGAGAGAGAGAGAAAGAGAGAGAGAGGGCTTATCTCGACGTAGGTTGAGTCGTAATCGAGGGGTCAGATCTGCGGATGACAACCGAAGGTCAGCGCGATATTTTCGTGCGTGCAGCCCGCCCTTGAGAAGGGAGAGAAAGAGGTCCAAGACGTAAGACGCCCGTGGGGGATGATCGCGGGGGCTGAATTCACCCCCTAAAGACGGCTGAATTATGGCGTAGTTCGAGAAGAACTGGTAGGCGATATTAACAGCGGCGCGGTGTTCGCTGGCTTGTATAATGGTCTACACAGGTCTCCTGTTACGTTCTAATGAGAGGAGGGTGTAATTAGGATGACAAATGTGACGCGCATTACGGGGGGAATTAAACATGTGGATAGATATGCGATTTTTATTCATTTCGAAACTTTTTATACTATGCATTGGCAGGTTTATACGTATAAAGCGTTCGAAAAAGCGCATCACCTTGACCGTCGATTTCTCTCTCTCTCTCTCTCTCTCCCTCTCTCTGTCTTTCTCTCTCTCTCTCTCTCTCTCTGTCTCTCTCTCTCTCTCCCTCCAGCCAAACGCGACCTTTTGCCCGGCGATCAACGGAGCCAATGGAAATGATCGCATCGCGGCGGCCTTTGTGAGAGTCGGCGCGTCAAAAAGTCGCATTTGTCCGCAATCGAGCGATTTTGCAGGTAGTGGCTAATCTGGCCATTGTCAGACCTCCTTTAAACCGATCACTGCAAAGGAAGTGTCCCGCTGCATTCTGACCTTTTACCTTTAATCTTCAGCCCATTTCCTCCTCCCTCCGGCTCTTTCGCGCTCGCCTCTTTGCGTTAACGTCGACAACGACACCCACTCCGAACTTCCCTCCACCCCCACCGACTGCCACCCTCCTACCATCGTCCCACCTTCGATACTAGTTAGCTGCGAATCGAGAAAGGTCAACCGTCCACCTGCTCCTGTTGCCCTCACTCCATAATAGAACACGAATTTTACGATCAAACTTGCGTAATAAATCACAGTCAGCGGCAGCCAGAGACGTTGTATAATGAGTAGTGCCGGCAAAATAGCGACAAAATTCTGTGGACAACGTTATATTGGCTGCTGACGAAAGTTCCTCCTAACTCGCTTCAAATTGCAAAGTGGGCTCTGCCACGTGCCGCATATTTCCATTGCGTTCGCAGAATATCATATATACGCCGGCAAGTGAATCGCAAATCTCCCACCAAACGCCGGATTCGGCCCGCTCGACTTTCATAATCCGACAACAGTCGTGGGCGTCATGAGAAGTTAACCGGGGGAATATTTTCCGCCGGATTATTGCGATCGTCGGCATTTTCGCCGGCATTAAGTCGATCAGCCGAAATAAAGTCATCGGGTTCGCGAAGAACGTACGTCGAAGTACCCAATGTATCGATCCCGACGCACTTCAAGAGAGCCCATAACGTACAGCGCAGAGGACGCCACCGACGACCTGTCGAAAGTGAAAGGCATCGTCGAGCAGGACGATTTTTCGATAACACTTCTCAGCCAATCGACGCCCACGTTCCTCGGTCCATCCGAAAGACGCGGAAAGGATCAGCGTCGGCGAGTTGGAGAGAAGAACTATGACTCGTGTCCTGTGGACCTGGGATGCGCTGTGCGTAAATAGCTGCCTGTTGCAATGGATGAGGCGGAGAATGTAGGCGGTGGGTCGTTGCTAGCCGGGTTGTGCACCCCGGTGGTGCAAGCTCCATCGATCCGACATCCTAGCCGGTGCAACAACCCACGCATACTGATCCCACGTGCCCTTGTAGCCCGTCGAAGGACTACCCAGGACGAGCGTCGCATTTCTACGCCGAGCTCGATGCACCTTTAGAGGACGCGCGCGTTGAAAAACCTCTCGACGACGCGGACGTGATTAATAATAATGCACAACAGACTCCGGCGCAGTTTGTCCCCCGTCAAGTGGCCCTGTGCTCCTACAGACGCTTTTAGGAGTAACCTATTTTTATGATAGCCCCGCCTGTCTCTGTCCACCCACCTTCTTGCGTATCCATAATACTACGCAGTCAAGACGCCTAGAAAGGGTGGCGGCGCTTACGTCCCACGGAACAGTTCTCGAACAATAGCATTCGTTACGCAAACAGTACGACAGGCGGGTCTTTATTAAGAAACCGTCAATAGCAGCGTAACAGCTGTTTTCGTCGTTCCGCAGGGCGGACATACGCGCGGACCCCCTTTGATCAAATTTGACCTCCCGATATCGATAGCCCCGCACACGCGTGTCAGTCCGCGTGTGCGGCAGGCCACGGCGGCAGCGACACGAAAGCCCGGCGAAATTGCGTATGAAACATCAAAGCGACGGACGTGGGCAGGAGTTGGTTAGAGCGACGGTTGCGCCAGTTGCGCCACGTTCGCAAAAACGCGTCTTTCCAGCAGCGAGGCGTAATGGCATTATTGTCTTCGTCGCAAAGAGCTGATTAAGTATCGAATTCGACGTCATTATCAGCGGATAAAAGGTCGGTGGGACTGAAAGAAAGAAAGTAGGTGCACGCTCCGATAGGCGTCTGATAAGATGTCGATTCACACGTGGGTCCGAGTTGACCGACTCGACGGAATCGAGTCCGTAGATCTTCGCGTGTGGTACGAACGAAGGTATTGAGTAACAGGAGTGCATGGAGCCGGAGCAGGATGGGTATTCCTTTGAGGTAATCGTTCCTCTGTTGAAGCCCTATTCCCAGAGTCAGCGTACTGCGTCTTATCCGCACAGTAGCTCCGTACCTACGCGACCTTGAGTGACGATCGCTTTGACATTTTACACGCAGTTTGCCTTTGAGACTGCTCGTGACGCAATATGAACCTCTTGCGCGCTCCAAAGACCTTACGTGATCAAAGGAACATTATCAGACGTCGATAGCTTGAATGAGTATTTAAAGATACGGAAGGCGAGGTGCATGGGAACAAGGAAGCAGGGACACTGTCGTATGCGGGTTCCGTGTATTGTCATGATCGAAACTGGTGTTCACTGTTTCTGTTCGTTTTGTTAAGATACAGGGACAGTCTTATGGGAATTAATTCTAAAACAAATTGTGTTGCAGGTAGGAACGAAGAAAGGCGACGCTGTTCGAAATTCTGCGCTCGATCGATCATTCGGGGTAGTCGCGAAGCAACAGGTACCCTCCATCTCGCACACTTTCCTCGAGCAGGAACAGGCGCTGGGAAAATACTGAAAGATGTATCTGACTTTGGCATTCGAGAATAAACTCATCGTCTTTGAAAGCAGCTTGTCAGTTTCGTTCGTCTCACCCCGACTGAGTCCCTGCAAGCGAACAAGTTTGCTTGAACATGAAACGAAGCGAGCCGAAAATTCAAATGCCACCCCGTCGTCTTTAACCTCGTCCCTCTATTAATTTTCTTTCTTTTTTCAAACTCCAACCTTGCCATTCGTTTAGCGTCGATAAACAAGGTCAGTCGTCCGGTCGTCTGACGGCAGAAAAACGCAATCGGCTTAATCGCCACCGACGGCCAGTGACTCAGGGTGCTAATTGGTGCGCCTTATTAATTTATGAGCGCGATTAATTAACCAGCGAGCCCGTCGCTAGGGAGCGTGCGCTAAGTACGGAATGAAGCCGCGTTCGACTTTGACATAATTAGTGTAGCCTTGATTTTCTGGAACGTTTCCGTCGTTTCAGTTTTCTGGAAATTAATATACAGGCACAGCCGGACAATGTGCGATGCGCGACGATGACAGTACGGACACAGACGGGGCACATTGTAATTAAAATCGTGCCTCTGGGAAAAATCGAGCTCACGCCAATTCGAGCGTGCCAAAGATCGACGCGGGAGCGTGCGCTTAATTCCTTAATCAGTTTCGACGATTCGTTCTACCGAGAAGAAGCGAGGAGGAAGAAGAAATCTCATTAGTCATCCGGTAGTCCGCGGCGCCAAAGGCATCGGACGAGTGCTGAGTGTTAAGAGAGGTTAACATTCAATTTCCGGCAGGCGTGCAGATGCGGCGACGATACACTTTCGACGCGAAATTTACATGCCACGATACCGTGCCCCCACCCGTAATTGCCTCGTTTGCGGCTGGAAGACGCTCGTAAGCCCCGTACTACGCACTCCCACACTCTCGGAAAATGCGGGGAAGCGTAACTCATGTTCGCCGAAACGATGAATCAGAAATCAAAGGATGAAACAGCTAGCTGGGCTCGACTCCTCGGTGTAAGGCTGCGGTTCTCAACCAGGGTGTCCAACTTATACGAAAACGTAAGAATAAAAAATGAACGTAGATCGATCGATCGTCAGCACGCGCACATAAGCAACGGCAATTTACGCTTCCCGCCGATGCATTTCGGCGTCCCATTTCGTCGCAACAATTGCCGACCACGCGTCGGGGAGGCTTAATTGGCAAATTCAGTTCTCTTAGCGTTGCCCGTCGCGCGCGAATCGATGCTGGAAAGTGGCGCGGCGAGCGACTGACATCGGCCTGCGCTCGGACAGACTGTTTGTCGAAATGCCAAGGATGAATTCGAGCCCCTCTCCGGCGCGATTAATTTCAGTTAATTAGTTTGCCACGGACGGCGAAACTGTGAGCCGAGCGCGAAGGAAGAAATTATTAACCGCGCGACGACCTCAGGCGGCATCCTTGCCTGGCTTCACTCCGTGGGCACCCTGAAAAATCGTGTCAAGGACAGAGTGGCCGCTATAATGTCGTGTATAATGCGAGCACTAGAATAACGTGGATAGATAGGCCGGGATAGTCTCAAAGCAGGAGATATCGCGTTAATCCACTGGCACGTGCTGCCAGTGTCAATGCCCAGTTGGTTTAAACACGTACGCGGCACACATGTACGACGGGTGTAACGTGAATGTGACGTATATGCACGTATGTGCAGGTACGACATTAATGATACTAACTAGATGCTACAGTTACACGGGACGCACGTATACTCGGGCGTGAAACATGCATAATGCATGCATGGCAAGCGTGAAGCGCGGATAGGACACGTGCGCATGTGTTAGTGAATTATATTTATTTTGTTTACTATTGAAAATACCTATGTATTTTCTTTTTCGATTCTGCAAAAGGTTTTATGCATTCTGTGCTACGTCTGAGTTTTCACGCATTGCCGGTAACAAATGTATTATAATATGATATGTGTATGCGTACGTGTACGAGGACACGAGCAGTACACGCACGTAAAGCGAAGCGTGGCACAGGGTTGTTTGCTAACGAGAAACGAGGGACCGTGGAAAACGAGAAGTAGCACGAAACTTATTGCGGCCGATATATCAACGTTTGCGTGTGCACCGGTTGTATCGTGGGAGGTACCTTGCCGCTAAACATGTGTGTATTCCAAGGCGAAGGGTGCTGAGGGACAGTGGATGGCACGAATGTTTTGTACTGGGCAGATGTTTGGTCGTTATTACGAAACCGCGCGCACGTCTATTCGTTCTTACGACCACAAAAGAAACTGTACATTCGGTCATAATAATTAATCGACCTTTGCAACGGTGAAAAAGGAGCCCCCTCGGAACTCACTTAACACCAACCGTATCGGCACTTTACGTATACCTATTCTTACATTGTCCGATAAATCAATTCTTCGAGTTATGTTTTTCATTTTGCTCCTTTGTTTTTTTTTTTTATTTTACCGAGAAGCTTAATAATTCAACACACGATTTATCGGGCAGAAATTTGACTCAAGTTGTACAACTGGTCATACGAGCAGGCGTGGTTCGATTAGTATTAAACTCGAACAGGTCTATAGTTTATCGATGCGTCATGAGTCCGGAAAATCCTGTATATACGGCAAGTGACGGGCGCGTGAATCAACGAACATCAACGCGTGTGATATCATACGCCAAGTCATACTTGATAAGTTTACGCACCTTTGGTTAACCCCCAGAAATTCTATCTCATTAATCGGACGAATCTCCCCGATTAATCGCGCTGCTAATTGCGAGCCATTTCGTGCAATTAGACATCTCTGTCTTGGCCAGGCAGCGCGGCGCAGGTTAGGCCATCGGGAGACGTAAATTAATCGAGAGATAAACCGAACTCTCCGTCTCTGGCTGCATGTGGCAATTACCAGCCGTCACTGATTCTCCCCCTAACGTTGCTCAACTCTCCGCTTTCCGCGTTTCAGTCCACTGACGCTCGATAAAATCATGTTCCCGAGGGGCTAAACGGTGCGCAAATAACATTTCTGGCGATACGGCGCGAGTGACGGCCGGCGAATTGGACGTTCGAGTTTTGTAACTGATTTCCGTTGCGAGCCAGAGTTACGTCGTTCCGGTGATCTCATTAAAATTCGATTGACAATGATGCCGGACGATATCGTCACGCCGAAGGCCTCGCTACGAACAAATTGTGCGAGAGTCTCCGGTCCGTTTGGGGAGCTATAAAATATTATGAACGACGATACGGTCGTTCGTTAGATGGGATTATTGCCGGGAATGGAGCGTCACCTGCCTGATTAACGGGTCGATCATTTGGAACGTATAAGATCCGTCGATTCGATTTCGATCCGCGAAGGACGATTTCTCTTTCTTTCCTCGCCTTGACGGACACGGTCTGGACGCAGAAAGCTGAGAAACCTTGAAAAGGGGGTCGCACCTGCGAACGCTGCTTCTCGCTGATCTCTAGGCTCCTCAAGCTCTTTCTTCGGAAGATCATGGTGCATCGAGTATTGTCGAAATCGAATGTGCGCTCCACGAACAATTCCCGATGCTGCCCGTGTCTATTTTCATGAGCTTTCGTGCTCGTCCCGACACCGAAAATCGTGGTAGGCAAGTTCCTCGGTTTAAGAGAAATCAGCTTCGAGGCACGCGCGCTGCTCGTAATAAAGGGAATGGTCCCGATGAGAAAGGAAGAGGAGGAGGAGTAGAAAAAAATACGCGTATGGGGGCAGGTGGTTTTGTGGCCTCACGTGAAACACCTGCCCTGCTCGAAATATGGTCCTTACGACTTCTGTCAGGAACGTGCCGAGAGAGAAGAAACGGGATTCGCCGCGTGTCCGGTTAATTTGATGCCCCTGGGTTGAGTAATAATTGTATTCAGGCACATGCCCCGACCAACGGTTTCGTGGAAAATAGAATGAAAAGGCAAGACTGGACAGAAGTCAATCAGTACGCTGAAACCGAAACGCGTTGCGCGGTTTCTTAGCAACGATTGAAAAGCATTCGACGCAATTGAAAAAATTATCCTTGAAACGGGTAAGCATTTAATGGCAAATTTATGCATAGAGACATCGAATCCGCTTTCAATGTTTGGCGCTCTATGATGGTGTCACTTAGAAACCCTGTGATCACGGTCACAAAATGGTCAACAAGTTTGCACAGAGTACAGAGTAACACAGACACATCGATTCTGCTCAAACTCGACACGTTCATTTCGTGACTCAAATAATAGGCTCTCTAGTGTCACTCTATTTAATGAAGTACGACATAATATTATGTACAACTACGGCCCTGTACATCGTAACCCTGTGCACGGCTCGGTGACCTACATGCAACACGGGGCAAGATATGCTCCCGCCAGTCATGTACTGACTCGGGGTGTCTGTCTGGCGTGACGACCCAGAAAATCGGTGGTGTTGCGATGTCCATGAAACACCTGGCTACCATCGGGTTCACATGATCCACGACAGACGGCCGCTCGGACCTTGATCGACTCCGGTTGATCGTTGAAAAACATGAAAAAAGCAGCCACTATCCTTAACTGTAGGCTATCGGAAAAATTGTCGTTCGATAATTCGATAAATTTGATTCGCCGGTTGTTCAGCGGACGATCGTCTGCTAAGAGGGTCGCGTTCTACTTTACTGAAGTGCCGTGAAGAAGTGCTTTTTACTTAGAACGACCCAGTTGCTCGGAAGTTCGTGTAGAATTCAACCGTAATGAAAGACGGAGTCGACGTCGATTAAAGCTAGACCGTTCGAGATACTTTTGACTGTCGAAAGCGAAATGTGGGAAGCGAAATTTTCGGCGACCGTTCTTTCCGAAGACAAAGGACACGGGTGCCACCGGCACGAAGCGAGGAATATCGGGTTACGTCGTCGTTCTCCTGTTCTCCTGGATGCCCAGCGTTCGGGTGGTCCGAGGAAGAAAAAAAACGTTTTTGGTCCCGGGCCATCGGTGCGGTTAACCGAGGTATTACAAATTCCCGGAAAAATGGGTTTCGGTCCTGAAGCTGTCCCGTAATTGGACGTCAAACTCGGAACCAATAATCGAGAGCTCGTATCGAGCGTGTCGGGAATCGTCGTATGAAATTCCTAATTTCATTACATGTTTCCGTATCTCTTTCGGAGGACGTTTACCCTGTAGAGAAACTTCCGCAATTAATAATTCTATCATCGAAGACGTCGAAGGATGAATCCACCAGCAGATCTGGAAGATTCTCATAACGGACGAGGGTTGGATGGTTCTTGTTTCGCATTCGCCACACGGAGCCAATTATTGGAAGAGCTTCCTCGGCGCACGACGTTCACGGCCTCACCTTGAAATGGATGAATAGTCGATCGGGCGTCTCTTGAAGATACGATTAGAACGTTTCAATGGCGACGTTCTTCTCGCCTCTAGCCGCTTGGTGAAACCAATTGCCGCTGTCACCGTGCACGAAGGACAATGCTGCCGCGAAAGTAGGGTAACGTTGGCATATAGTTGGAGGATGATCCCGGGGGTGACGATAAAACGAGAGACCCAGACGAAGGATTGATGAGAAGTGCTACCGTAATAGTGACTCTATGAAAACATTTCAACTTTCAATTCTCAATATTTCAACACGTTACATTTTTCGCAGCCACTGATAACAACATCAAACGGACGTTGAAAGGTTTGGCGTAGCATTTAGATAAACGTTCAACTAACGAGTCTACAATATTTATCCACGACCGTAAATTTCGTAATCTAATATTGTCATATGTTTCGCTTGTCATCGTTCGAGATTTTACGCGCGTGAACGAAAGCGGAATATTTCGTGATCGGCACGCACCGCAGTAATTAAGTTGGAAACGTAGCTTTCACCATATTTCCGAAAGATCACTTATGCTCTACGCCGCGTTGGTTAATCGATAACCGAAAGCGAACGGCGTAGTTGGTCCCACACGAAGGTTGCGCAAAAAGCTCGCCTGCCAGAGAAAATCGAGTTAACAACGAGTGGTTCTAATGTCGCGGGAGCAAATAGACGCACAACGAGAGAGAGAGAGAGAGAGAGAGAGAGAGAAAAGTGAATATTGCAGGAGGGCAGTCGCCCTTGGACAAGGTCGATACGTGCGTGAGTGGGAGTTAATTATTAATAGAAACGCGAAACTTAATCAACGATCTGGACGAACAGAAGCACAGCACTAACGACGAACAATGTTGAAAAATGCGGAAAGGTCCCCCGAGCGACCCGCCACTTTTTCTTCCATTTCCACCTATACCGCGTCTTTCGAAAGAAACTGGCCAAAGGTCGCAGTGGCTGCGTGTGCGTCGGGACAGAGAAAAATCGCGGGTCGAATTGGTCATTCATATAACATCATCCTAAGATCCTGGCATTTTCCATAACGAGACATCTGGTTTATTCTCGGCTAGATCAACAGGTTGGGTCTGGCTAAAGGCGCGGCTCCTTGCGGCCAGCGGATTGAACGCGAGGGAGAAAGATGGGGAGGTAGAAAGAGATGAACTCGGCTCGTTAGAAGGGTGAAACGGGGGGGGAAACAAGGGGTTGAGGAGAGAGAGAGAGCGAGCGAGACGGCGACAAGAGAAGGGAATGCGAAAGAAGGATGAACGAAGCAAGAAAGAGTAGCGAAGGGGTTACTGACGTCACGGTGACGCAATGCCAGCCGTTTCTGTCTTCTAACCCCAGCCGCTTTTACGCCCACCCCTCTCGCCCTCGCCAACCCCCGCGTCAACTTGCTCTCCGTCACATCTGCCCTACGACTGACATTGACACTGCTCGTGCATCGATCTGTTCTCCGGGAGTGAATCGGGGTGAGCGAGCGGGGGTTGAGGGTCAACCGTGCTTTCGCAGCACGACGCCGTTTGATCGGAGGTCATCGAAGCGATTTTCCATCTGAGCTACGTAGCGCATGTTACTAACGGATATATGTTTGTAATAGCGTGCTCCGATTAGAACTTGTGCATGGACTAAGATTAGGATCACAGAGACGTCAGAATGACTTGTTTGACATTTTTCGATAATAATTGATAATTTTTTAATTATCTTGACTTTTCTGAATTTTGCCAGACCTCTCTCCAGGTCCAGTTTGAACTTGTGTAACGAGTATGATTAAGACAGCAGAGACCTATACGAACGTATTTTAATACAATATCGGCGGGGTATCAGAAATTAAGATGGTTTCAAAATCATCAACCGGTATAGCGAATCGTCGAACAACGCATTTTGGCAGCTCGTATCGTTCCAACTACCCCTGCCATATAAAGTTTTATCCTCACGTGTCTCTTTGCTACCTGATCTCTACCCGAATTCAAACAGAAATTTTGCTCATCAAATTCGAAGGGAGGTCCTCCGAAATACATCGGAACATACGCGGAATAGGTTGCGCGCGTTCGTCTTGAAGATGAAACCTCTGTAATCGAGAGCCTCTGCATTTTCAACTCATAGCGCATCCGTTTACCTTAACGAGAAAACTTCGCTTCGTCCCGGGACGAACGGGAAACAGAAGAAGAGGGAGAGATCGGAAAGAGAGGACGCTACCGTGACCTTAAACCTCATCCGCGACGAATTTGCCCTTGACACGCGCCTCGCAATTGCGATGCAGCTCAGTTGCATCCCTGGCTGGGAGCTATAACTTGAGCACCAGCTCGTTTTCCCGGCTAGCACCCATTACGGAAAGACTTCTTTAATAAAATCTCAGAAAATCAGCCGTCAGCGTCGTCAAGCATCAAATTCACGTCTCTTAGCTGTTCCTTCTACGTTGGACTACTTAACCCTTTGCACTCCAACCGTCTTGGATTGCGGTGTGTTCGGACGAACCGACGCGTTCGTTGTACAGAGAGCAAAGAAGAAATGGACTCGTAGATGTTGCATGATTCTATCGTTGAATCGTTCATAGAGGACCGTACGTTTTACACCGTTTGACACAAGTAACGGCCCTTCGTGGCCACCGAGAGTGGACCCGCGAGTGGAAGCGACTTGCATCCCAGCTCCGCCAAGGTGGACAATGGAGCGCGAAGGATTAAAACAAAGCCAATTATACGCACATCAGGCCGTTCACTAATTGCCAGCGGGATAATTTCCGCCCGCCGTAACTCAACGAATTTCAGTCCACCGACTCGACTCGATCAGAGCGAAATTCTTAACGCATCGACGACTCCCATCTCTCGCGTCCAGAATTTAAGGGCGGCTCTTAGGTGCGACGAATTGGCGACGATTAACGGGGTAGAAAAAGAAGAGGAGGAATCCTGGCGAACGTCGTGCCGGATCGGGGGCAACGGTGGCGCGCGCGCGCGCGCGTGAGAGAGAGAAAGAGAGAGACGAGACTGTAATTCACGCACATGCGCCAGGTGAACGGACGACGTGCACGCAACCGGTGTCCAATGTCTCATTGTTCGGGCGCGCGACCTTGCGTTTTCACGCAGCCGCACACGTGCCAGAAGATTTATTCCGAGCCGCGGCTTGCAGCCGAGTTTCTGCGACTTTTTGGAGAAAAACCGCTGGCAGCGGTAGAGACTCACGCCCTCGCCGGGCCTTTTGCTGGAATTCGCAGCGTAAAAGCGAGGCGGCTAATGCGTCTCGCGCGGGCCGATGTGTACGCAGTTGGGCGTCTGAGTTTTAGCACCCGATGAATGAGAGAGCTGACGGCGACCGCTGGTGTCTCGCACGAACCCAGCGTGTCTTCCCCGCACTATCAGATACTGCTCTCGCTCGTTTCAAAGTTCGCTCGATTATGCATCAATGTCCCGATTAATGTCTGCCACTTTGTGTAGACTGACAATGGGATTTAAGTCGAAGTAGTGGCGTGACCGTAAGTTTGCTACGCGTAAGATAATTGAACAATTGACGTGAATAGTCAGGCCACTGTGCATATGCATGCATTAAGATAGAGGTGTTGGTGGACGTAGTTTATATGAAGTCATTGTTTTCCACGACACGGCGCTGGCACGGTCCCGCGACGGCATAAAAGGGGGTACCATTAATTTATTCCCTGATAACCGCCTCCAACCTTGGCCTTGTGCGTCATATTTGGATTATATCCACCCGCAAACCGTGAGTCACTGCGGGTTTGCCGATGTCGCTCGTAAAATGCTTCGTAAAACGCAGCGCACGTGCGCTCGTGCGTAGGAATTGTCGTTTCGATATTTTTAGGCTCGATCGCGGCTTGGACGGAAACGTGCTGTAAAAGAATCGGTGACAAAACGTGCGCGTACGCTGATAAAAGGCACGAATTTACAGTGGAAATGGTCGACAGTGGAAACAAACGACGCACGCACGAATCGTTATCAATGTATAAGGAAGCTAATGTTGCAAACAGCAAAGTTGACTAATTGCAAATTTCATTACCACTGTACAAGTTGCTTGCCAGATACATTGCATTATGAAAGTAACTGTTGAGCATGTGCGCCAATGGCAAACGATACCAAAATTTCATCACTATGTCATTGTCAATTGTTAACGGATAACGAGCCTATTATCGCCTCATTACCATATAGTGCATCGAAATTCCAGCCTCGAAGGACAGCGTGTGGCTCTCGTCCAGATGTTGACTTTCCAGGAATAGTACGCCTCGGACCGTAAACGAAGGAATGCAAGTGCAAAGTGCCATTGAGCGTTATGTTCACACGAGTAAATCGCGAGACCTTTAGGAGAAGAGTGGCAATTATTGGCGGAACGTTAAAGGCATTCGCTTTACATTGATTTCCTGCCCTGAAAATGACTATACTTAACACCGCGTTCCTCGTCGAGCACACGACGATCTCAATAAGTTCAATAAGGATCCCCGTAAGGACTCTATGCCGGGTCAACTGGCAGCGATAAAAATCTCGCGGCCGCTCGCTGGAAACGGAAATAACGATGGCGTCCGCGCGCTTAAACGATTTCAGACGCGTCGGACAGGAGGAATATTGCAGGCGCAGACGTAGGTGCGCATCCGCGTCTCGCCGGCCTGATTCGAGAAGAATGCAGACGCGAGCGTTCTCTAACGAGTGACGCTGCCGTCGGTTATCCGACAATAAAAATAATTTGGCGATGAATGAGCGTAGACGGAGGGCTCCGACGCAGGGAGGCCCGACGTAAGATATTTTTATTGGGCGTCTGCAGTCTGGACGCAGACTGCAGGCCGTTCAACCCGATCCGCTCATTGCTCCTCGACCGATCCATACCAAAAGGAGATCCTCCGCTCTTTCGATCCCCATCTTCACCCGACCCGACGATAGCGCGCCTCAGCGTGCGCCGTCAAACATTCTCACCCTCGCCCTCCCACCGAAACATAATTCGGCGATTATCAGCCAATAGATTTCCCCGCTCCTCCGGTCATAAATCAGCGCACGCCGCACGTTATACTCGCCGTCGGATAACAGATTGCCGCCATTAGTCTCTCTAGCCCGCAGCGAAGAAGCCGTTCACTCGGCCACTTCGAATTCCGTGCCAACTAGGTTCCGGACACTTCGACATTCGCCAGGCAATCCGTCGCACATTACAATGACTCGCGAGCGCAACGACAGTTCCCGTCGTATTAACCAACGAGCACCGAACCACGCGCAACCTTGAAATCTAAATATCCTCCTAGAATCCGCCGCTCTCCAAACTCGATCTTACCGAAATCTGCATACGACCCCCACCTCACGGAACCGACCGCGCGCGCTCGGTCGATCGCGCCGACCCGAAAGCCGTCCCGAGAGGCTCGATCAGCCAAGCCGTCATCTCGAATTTCATCGCGGCCCATTCAACACCGCCTGCCACCGGGGCACGTCGGTGGGTCGTCACGGCACTGGTATAGAGTCAGATCGGTCGCGTGGGTGAGTCTTCCTCGATGGAGGGGATGGGGGGTTGGCGTTGAATAAAGAGAAACAGATAGGACGGGAGGGGGGAGAGAGAAGCGAGGGACGGGAGTGAGTTGGTGCAGAAAGAGGTGAGGGGGAGAGGAAGATGAGAGTACGGGAAGGTGAAGAAGACGGAGAGAGACGCGCGATCGGAACGGACGGACAGGGATGCACCGACCTTGGAGGGATTTTTGCGTCTACCGTCGTACGTTCACCCCGGGAGCCAGAGCAGAGCGAACGTGGCGTGGTGCACAGGCGTGGTGCACTGCGAAACGAGGCTCCCTCTTTTCTCCGTTCTTTGTCTCCTTCCTTCCCCTCCGCCCGGCCCTCGCCGAAGCCGACCCCCGTCCGCGGCCCTTTTTTCTCTCCCGTCTTCGTTCCAGCTTACTCAAGGCTCAAGCTCGCCGGGAATCGGTCGCCTCACCCCGAGAGAACCCCGTTCAGGGGCACGCAGATGCTCAGGGGCGGATTCAAGGTGGCATTCGCTGGAGGGAGGGAAGATGGTCGCGGGAGAAATCAGCGTTGAGATTCGAGTGATGAGGCTGCGATTGGTGGAGTCGCTCGGGGTAATGAGTGGAATGGACGATTTTGGTAGGAGAGTACTTTGTGAATTTTGTCTTATGTAGGATGCAAGCCTTCTTCATGTCATGTGGGATTTAGAAGTTGATGCATGAATCATGGTGGAACGTCGTGCAGAGGCTGATGCAGTGTTAGCGTAATGAGTGTCGGCGGATCTTTGACAAATTTTGACGAATGTAGGATTTTCTGAGCGACTTCCATTGTCAACGTTGCACCACGTGGTTCGTCGCGAACGTCAGCCGTCCCTGCTGACCGATGCGTCGGTCAGATTAGACTGCAGGCACGCATGCACGCACGTATGCACGCACGCATTCACGCACGTGCGTGGCGTGTGCCTAATAGCGCGTGCATCGCTCTCGATGAAGAGAGAGAGAGAGAGAGAGAGAGAGAGGAGGTCGTGACCTTGTTCGCCAGCTGCGGAAGGGTTGGACCCGAGGCTCCGCAAGATTTAACGGCAGCGAGATCGGGAAAGTGATAGTGCTGGGAACGAGTGCGAAAACTACAAATGGAGAGAAGGAAAACGAGAAGCGTCCGGCTGAAGATACGTTCGATAGAACCCGTGCACTCATAAGTAAGCTTATCAAATGATTGCAGGCGCAGAGAAGAGAAGAAAAGGTTTTTCGACGCTTGAAACTTGAACTGTCGAATCGTCTCGAAGTCAAATAAGGAGACGAAGTTCATGTTCGGAGTTTAAGGTGCTAGGGCAGATCTAAGCGTATCGAGGGCGAAGGTTGAAAATTCTGCAACTAGACGAAGAGTCGTACTCGAAACTCTGTCATTTCAGTACTCTTAATTAAGGATGTCTTTCGCGCATTCCCCTATCGTCACGACCGTGAACCCGCGAACGATGAAGTTCTGGCCAGCTATAAATAACTGTCCTCCTGATGTTCTTCCCCTTGTTCCTCGATAAAAGGCGTAACTGCACTCTCATTCTGCCCCCGCGACCTGCTCGGTGCTCGACGATAATTTTTTTCACACCTCGCAATCGCGAATCTTCATTTCGAGAATTCGGGCAGAACGAGCGACGATTTTGCGAGCGCGTTCCGATAGAATACGTTCGCTGTGGCTCGCTCGGGTATATGCTCGTCCGTCGGGAGATTACGGCCTGACCTTGTCGAAAGTCTGTCCATCAGTGAACCAGAGGTCAGTCTTAATTAGTATGAGAAACTGGGCAACCATTGTCATTGAATTAATTGCCTCCGTTCAGCGGTAGATAATTCTCCCCGTTACTTTCAACCGACTGCCCATAATGAGACTCAGTAGACGTCCGAAACGTTAACCCGTTAACACATCGAACGCCACGTCATCGAGAAACTGATGCATGTTCCCGAGAAAAACGTCACTTTTCTCGCTCACACTTCCAACCTACATACTTGCGAGTGTGACGTCGCCGTCCAGTAATTAATCAAACGAATCGCACTAAGAAAGTGTTCGCCACGATTTCTCCAGAGATCACGTTCGCTCGGGCGAGCTTCGCGACGAAAGTAGTAGCGCACCAGCAGCTCTTCGCCATTGAACCGACTCGGAGCGTGCAGATGCAGACGTTCGCAGGACGTCGGGCCCGAGCGCATTCGAAATGATTCGCAAGGGTCAAAGACCAGGATCGGACCCTCGGTCGCAAATCCGGGCACTTAAACTCCCGAAGGCTGCCCGGCCGGAATGGCACGTTACACGCCGTTCTCTCCCGTCGATGGAAAAATAAAGGTGCGTGTGTGGGAACGAGATGGCACGACCTCGAAGGGCGCGGCCGAGTTCAGGCTAGACTGAAGCTGCCCTTGTGCCCAACCGACCTTGAGACGACTTGCCCTACCCTGACTCTTCTCCGCCGCGACGCCAACTCCCCCCCAGCCCTTCTCGTCCTTCTCCTCGTCCCCGAGCATCTCTCCTCGCGCGCGCACAAAGAACACGGCCGATTCCTAGAGACGAGGCACCTCGCCGTCTCTCCCGGTCCAGGAATTCTGACGGCGGAATTTGCTCGCTGAAGGGCGACAAACGGGGTTGCCTGCTGCGGGAACGACGCGCAGAGTCACTAGCTCGAAATGACAATCCGTTATGCGCAGCGTGACGTGGGCGCGGGAGTGAGGACGGATTCCACGGATTCGCGATAGGCTAATTGGTAGTTAGCGGGACGCCGATGAATTGCGAGGCCACGACGCGATTGTGCGTACAGATTGAACACCTGGTTAGAGTGTGTCGTCTTTGGCGGTGCGACGATGCTTTTGAGAAATCGAAGTAATTCCGGACCGGGTGGAGGATACATGTATCCGTCCTTTGCCGAGGTGAATTGTACGGTCGTTGCATCCTGCCGAACTGCAGTTTGAATGTGAAAAGAAAAAAAAAACATGAATGCACATCATGTTTCCGCCCGGGATCGAACCGGGGACCTTGTGCGTGTGAAGCACACGTGATAACCACTACACTACGGAAACGTTGAGAGTGACTTTCTAGTTTCGGAATTTGCGGTCGTCTACCTTCGGCTGGTCTAATGTTGGTAAAAACGTGTGCGTGTGACGCGGTACAATGCGACGCACTACGCTGGTAATACTTCATTGATATCGATGCCGCGAATGGCATTGGCTCATTGCAGCGCGTTATCGGTACCGAACGATCCAATCGTCGCTGTCGATTGAATTATTGCCGAACGACTCTCGTTCCGACCAATTAAATCCGCTGATTCCGCCGCGAACGCGGTTTCTCGTCGATGTGGCGAAACGCCGACGATTTATCCCGCCATAATGGAAAGCCGGGCAAACTCGAGCGCGGTTGCTAAACTCGTTGCTGCATTGCACTCGCCGACACCCGCCCGCCTGTCTTACTTTTACTTTTGCTAGGGAGAAAGTGCGCGCTCGCCTCTCGCGACTCATTTCTCGCCTGTAATTCAACTTGTCGCGCGACTCGAGCGTGTTCGCGATTTTTTCGACTGTGGAACCAACTGAGTGGACACTGATCCGTGGGTGTCCCATGCTGAAATGCCCCTATTAGTCGCCTCTTACGACAAGCAGGAGATACTGTGGGTGCATTCTATCCCCCACCCACAGGGGTGCACAAATTATTCTGCGCAGCACTAAAGAGGTGCTCGAAATACAGTCAACAATATAATAATAAGCGAAGTCTTACGTAAACTATCTCTGTCACCGATTTCTGTGCTCATAATCGCGTGCCGCACGGCGGCCGCGGCGATATGTAACAGTATCGCGGAGACACGACTATAGCGCATACCGCGATAGAAAGTAGCACTTGCAATTTTTCAAACGAGACATTGCCAAACGTTTGCGCCGCCATGAAACGAAATCGCGTTGCACCAGGAACCTGTCGCAACGTGGGCTTTTCAGCGGAGTTGAACGACACCCATTAGCGCCCGCCGACACGGCGACCCGTTGAGAAATATGCAAATTCAGCGTTTAATTAGCGTGAGCGTGATAGGACGGAAGCGAGAAAGGAGCGGGCGAATCGGCCGATCGTTTCGATCGATCATTATCGGTGCCGATCTCTCACTGACTCACTGCCCGAGGTGCGAGAGAGAGAGAGAGAGAGGGAGAGAGATAGTGGGAGAAGGAGAGCTCGATCCCTGCCGACGTTAATGAGCTGTCCGCCCGTTAACGACATTGTAACCCCTCCCATTTACGGCGCGGCACACTTTCGGCCCCCGTTCGCGGGAAAACGCGCATATCCAGCGAGTTCATTTCCTGGTTGGGGCAATCGATCTCCGACTTCTTGTATCTCCAGCTGGAAGTCTGAAAAGTGCGCGTCGGGAGCAACGTTAGAAAGAGAGTCTGCCTGTCTGGATAAAGTATTTATCCGACGTTTATAAGTTCAATACTGAAACGGCCATGCTTCTTTGCCTGCGCGTCAAATGTTTGGTATGGCGCCGGAGCCACTTTAATTAAATTGACTTATATCTGATACCCGTAACACCGTGGGCTTTCTCTCTCGCATTCTGTCACTTGAAATCACGAGACGGCCCGGGTTAGAAAACGCGGACGCGTCCCATAAAAGAGCGACCGACCCAATTATCAAGGCGGCCATCATGGAAAGTAGAACGAATGGGGTACTTTCGGTTTCGTGGGCTCGTCTTTCACTCGCCAACATCTGCGTCATACCGTTCGCGTATGCTGCGGCGACTCTTTTCTGGGCGTTGAGAAATAAAAAATGGAAAGATAGGAAAAATCGGTGCGTCGACAAAATTGAACCGACACCGACAATGGATCGTCGCTGGTAGTCCCGTTTGGCGCGTTTCACGCTGTTTCGACTCTCTTTGTCCGGCTTTTCCCTTTCACATTTCCGACGAAAATCGGCTGCGTCCTGTAAGCGCGAAAATTTGGTACTGACGTGTGCGCATCGTTACTGTTCTACGAATAGTTTATAAAAACGTGACATTCTATTCGCGTAGAGTCAAGATTGCTTCGTAATGATGGGTGTCAGTTGACAATTTCTGCTAGCGGTCATAGAGTTTTCATATGATGGGCTCGCTACTCCACTCCTCCTTCTCACACTTGTTAAGCACTTTTTGCGCTCGACAATGAGCGAAGCTCCACTTTCTTCGGCTCCACTTTTACTCTCGCGCTTAAGTGTCACGAGAGAAAACCGTCGCTCGAATTCGACCGGATTTATCCGACGAAACTGACAAACCGGCTTCTCGGTCCGATTTAAGTCGATACGCCGCCGGCCATGTGTGCGGGACCATGTCGATGTGTTGCTAAACTTTTAAATGTGGGACAGTAGAACGCCTTATTTCTCTGACCTACGACTATCGCTTAATACCACTATCAATACATCGTAGTACAGTTTCTTGGCGTATCAAATTGAACGTTATGGCTGGATTTCAGACGTTACCGATAACGGACGTACTCTCCGTGCCACTTCGAGTATCCAGTTCCCTAAACAAAGTAGAACGTAACAAGTCCCGATCCGATCGAATCGCGACGTGGGCAATAAATGTCGATCGTTGCGGTGCAAATTTACGGTCTACCGCCTGGCCGAAACAAAAGTGAGAGCCAATTTAAAGGGTCTCAGCGGTTTCGGCGATATCGACAATGAAACAACAGAGTAGTTTCGGAAACCACCGGCGCATCGGATTTCCATAACTCTGGGAAAATTATTCGCCACCGGCGCGAATCGTACCATCGCCGCTGCCGGGCGTCGCAGTTATCGAAAATTGAGCCGAAGACAATGTAACAGGCTAGGTTACTTAACACTAGAACTACGGAGGACTAAAAATTGCTTCTTTGATAATTCGCTATTATGGCCGCTCATTTTTAAATCCACTTATTTCCCACAATTTTGCTCGACGTTTTTTGAAATATCCAGATCATCGTTATATGACGGTCCAATTGTTTTTTGGAAATAAGGAAATTTAAAATCACCAATTATTGCCAAAAAGTATTAAACAAGTATAAAACAGTATTAACCGAGTTATGAAATACTGTATGCCTCCCGTTTTCGGCCAATAATTCAACGGTTACGTGACGTGTTTCTATGTGACGTATGTGTGTGCGTGTGTGGTTATATGTGGCGCGTATTCTTTAAGAGGCACGCTGCCCGTAACGAGCAGATGATAAACGGGCGACCTTGCCGCGCTGGGAATTGATAAGAATTGTAATTCACATCTATATACTCCCAGTATACATACCTACACACATATATATCGCGGCCTTGCGAGTATTTGCGGCTCGTGGCGACCTTGGACCGATTGACTCGGAATAATAATTTCGCCAAATTGCCCGCCCGATTAATTCCGAATTAATTAACCCGGCCCGTTAGATGCGCGGCGAGATTTCGTAACACAGTGTCTTCGGGGCGTCCGATCGGCGACGCGCGTGGGCAATCGAAAGCTGGTGCCGTTCCGGCGACACTATATGCCGCGAGAGTACGCGTATTCTCAGACGTGCAAATACACGGACGCGTGCGATCGGCGACGAATCGAGATTAGGGATGTTCCATTCCGATTTTTCTAAGATCGATTTTTTGTTTAAGAGTGCGTTCATTATTCTTGAACTTGAACTCTATTCTTCACTCCGAAAGAATTCCTTGCTTTCGACTTTTCCAGTCAATCGATTCTGCATCGGAATGGAACATCCCTAATCTTGATTCTTCCAAAATCGATTTTTTGCTTAAGAGTGCGTTAATTATTCTTGATCTTGAACTCTATTCTTCACTCCGAAAGAACCGATTCCTTGCTTTCGATTTTTCCAGTCAATCGATTCTGAATCGGAATGGAACGTCCCTAACCTCGATTCTTCCAAGATCGATTTTTTGATTAAGAGTGCGTTCATTATTCTTGAACTTGAACTCTACTCTTCACCCCGAAAGAATCGATTCCTTGCTTTCGATCTCTCCAGTCAATCGATTCTGAATCGACGCAAAGATCGATTCTTTCAAGAGAATCAGGCATCCCTAATCCAGATCCGAGAACGAGCCAACCGCGTCGTACGGCACAGAATCCGGTACGTGGAGTAAAAGTATGACGGGCGTCCAGGTGAGCTCGCTTTCTAATCTCACCCACCTCCACGGCCGATCGTGCCACCTTCGCCAGACGCCGAAATTTCTTCACCCAGGGATGCAGCGTCGAGTCTCGAGGGTGAGAGGGCAACGCGCCGAGCCCACGTGGTCGCGCTGTTGCGCGCCGAGAAACTCGAAAGTCGCCGCCGACGTTTCGAGGGCTCTCACGTGTTCCACGTGGTCGTCTCACGCTTTCACAAGATGGCGTCGGCGCCAGCGCCGGTGCGCCGGACGACGGCGTCGGTCGTCGACCCCGGTTGTCGTTTGCAGGTTGTGTAACACGGCCGAAACAATATGTGGGTCGCGCCTAGTAGCCGTCCCGCTTTTGTCAGCGGCTTCTCGTTACGTCAACTGTCTGCCTGACTATTTGGTTGTTCCCTCCCACGAAAAAAAAAGGCATCCTCCTAACGGTGCTAACGTCGCAGAGGATCTCTGTCCAGGAGTCGGTGTGTTTTTGGTTCGATGAATTGGGCGCACGGATGAGCGTTATGATAAAATACAGGCGTGTGACGTGATGATTTCATTTGGTTTAATTTATTTAGCGATTATGAGAAACAGCGAAGAGGCTATGAAGTGAGAGATTTAAACTGTTTCTAGTACCTATGCGTGAAGAGAAAATAGAATTTCACGATATGTACTTCCGTATAGAGATCAATCATGCTTGAGGTGCTGTGAGACGCGACTGGCAATATAGGTGCAAATGTCTTGCACTAGTGTTGCAATTCGTTAGACGACGCATCTCGCATCGCGTCATTGTAGGGCACGTGGGCGGTGAGGAACTCGACGCCGGCTGCAAACACGCTAGCGGCATCAACAACGTGAAACATTGTAATTAACGTGGGCTCTGGCGTTTGCCAGCGGCTGAGACGGCACGTGCCAAGAATCCCGAGCCTCAGTAACGAATGATACAACTTTTTTCGCGGGCACCTGTGGGCAGATCGGACAAATAGACTTTTGTCTTGCCATTCTTACATTGCCACGACACTTTTCGTGATCTGTCTTGCATTCATTAGCTTGGATTATTCGAGCCTTGACTAAGGATTAATTTCCTATAATACGGTATATTTTCTATTGTGACGACTCTTACAATGACGGTCTGTTCGTGTTCTCGTCGGGGGAGACAAAAAGCGAATTTCTGAGAATGCCGTATATATGTTAGGACGACTCCTACGATGAAATTTCGCTGATGTAAATACCCAGCTCTAATTGGTTCGTCGGTCCGCCACGAGTAAGCCTCGCACGTGTCAAGGGCATCGATTAATTAGGGTCCCACGCGCTTGTATCGAGGAAAATGTTCCCAGCAGAGTGCTGTTCTCCCTCTCGCGTAATCTGCTTTGCGTTCAATAATAGCCTTCGTCGTGGTTGCGAAGTACAAAGGTTCGCCGTTCGACATTTGTCTATCTTAAAGTTACTGGGCGGAGGAACGATTCGTATTATCTGTATCGAGCGAACCGTCGGACAAAAGAGAAATCCAATAAATCGATGCCTAAACGGCCGGATGACCCGAAGAAGATAGTCCACTCTCGCTAGCTGAGAACGGTGAAAGTAAAGAGATTATTTGCCCCGTGCCCTCTCTGCCTCTCTCTCTCTCTCTCTCTCACACACACACACACTCTCTCTATCAGTCTTTCTTTTTCTCGCTCCTGCTCGGCTTCGCATCGCTTTTTCTCCCGCCCCCGCGACTCATCCGAACGTCGTCTCGGAATAGCTCCAACAGCGTGACTTTCTTTCCGCCACGTGACAGACGTCCCTCCGCAAGGTGATCCGAGGATCTTTTATGTACCTCTGTGCTGGCTTTCACGGCCGCGGTCTCTCCCGGCACTTTCTTGATTTGACGCAGGTCTCGTTCTGCGAAGAGGCCACATAAGCTGCGGGCCACACGAGTGCTAAAAGTACGTGCTATGTGACGTTCGCCGTAGAATTACATTGAAATCGACGCACGTGCTTTTAACGCTTCTGTGTCCTTTTACGTAAATGACAATGTGTTACTACGGCAGACGTAAAAACGTACGTCGTAACGTCCGTCGTAGAACTACATTAAAATCGACGCACGTGCTTTTAATGCCCACAGGTTCTCTACAATTCTACATAAATGACAAATGCACGTATTCCTACAACGGACGTTGCGATGCAAGCGTCGATTTCTCTGTCTCCACATTTTTCGACTCATGTTACTTCGATTCGCGGACTTCTCAACTGGTCGGCTTCGCGATTCGCGAATTTGTAGATTTATAGAGTCGCGCGTTTTGAAATGTTAAAATTCCTCGACGCTTCGGTCTTCGCGTCATCACGTGCACGTATTCCCGGACTTTTAACGGAGACGCCATAAGGTCATGAGAATCTCTTAATCGCGGTGCGAAACAGTGGCCCGTCCACTGTTTTTGCCCGCGCGAGTTATTAGCTGGCGCAGCTCCAAGAAACTGGAGTCCGGTAAAATGCCAACTCGATACTCCCGCCGGTCGTCCATGTTTTTCGAAGCCGGGGGACACTCGTCACCCACTCGTTTTGTCCTTGGATCCTGGATACCTTAAAGCCTCACCGGCACGAAACGACGATTCGCTAATTAAAGATCATTTAACGAGACGAATGTCACCGGCCCGAGTCTTGTAACGTTTTCCCTCGGCGATTTGTCCAATTAAGACCGTGGTCGCCCTGTTTCTTCGAAGGAATTATAGTTAGCGTTCCGTAATTATAGGAACGGCGATGGAAAAGTGGAAAAAAGTTTAGCCGAGTGGTTCACAGAAAAATAAAGACATATTAAACCTTCAATCGACTCTGTGCACACATTCACCAGCGACCGTCTACAATCACCGAATTTCATACTTTCACTGCGACAGTCTCATTTAAAGTAGAGTGTCAGAACAACTACGGAGATTAGATCTTGTTAGAAGATTTCTGCTCGTCGCTCTTGGCAACCTTCGCCTTCGACCTTAGACCATATATATGGTCTACGTTCGATTCTGAATATCATCTGAATACCTTTTGAATATCAGAAAATGATATACCATATATACTAATAGACACGGCTTCAGACAACTGCATGGAGGCAAAGATAAAATCATCTATGTGACGTCACATGTGGGCAAAGTAATGATGGAAGCATGGAAGTTGGTGGGTAATCTCTTGAAAATTTGAACGTAGCTACTTGCATGTATTTAGAGCGCATTTCATGCAGTATCTGTCAATTGTTCATTATCTTTTGCCCACATGAAACGTCACATAGATGATTTTATCTTTTTTGCCTCACTCTGTTTTGTGGATTCCTATACGAAAGGCGGGTCTATGAGTATATGTATATGGTCTGAGCCTTCGACGATTTCGAAACAAACGACGTCCGACGGCGGACAGAGAAATAAAAGGAAATCGGCGCCGTGCGTTTCACACGCCCGAGAAAGAAGGAAGAGGACCGTTCTCTAAGCTTTCTTCGACAGCGTCGACGGCAGGCGTCGCGGGCTGTAAACCTGCGAACTTGATTGTCCTGTTTGCCGCGTCTGCTCGTTCTCCTCGTCGGCCGCGTAATTTTCCAAAAAGTATCGCACGCCCGTGGGTGGTTTACGATCGGAAGACTCGTCTGCTGCGTCGGGACAATGGGCCGAGGAAGGAAGAGGTGAAAGGCGAGAAAGGATAAAAAAAGACATAAAATAAAAGTAAAACCGACTCCAAAACTGCGGTAAAAAAGGGAAAATAATTTATCCTTTTTTAGGTCGGTGACCCAGCACAGACCATAGGTTGTTTTGCATCTATTTTCGCATCGACCCCAAGAATGAACAATTATTTTATCTCTTTTAGCGCAGTTTTGGGGTCGGTTTTAAAGTTACGCGTGAACATGCAGAAATCACTCTCTTTCATATGAACCAAGAACCATTAAGATCCGTCTATCCGTTCAATAAAAGGAAAAAAAAAGAAATAATACGTCTAATAGCTAACCTCCGCCATTTTTCGAAGTCGGTTAAAAATTTCGCCCGCAGGCGACGCTAAAGTGGATTCAAACTGAGACGAAAGAGCGGCGCCTGTAATCTAAGGGAGAAAGTACGGAAAAACGACGTTCCGCCTAATTCCGACGATCGATCGGATTGAGATCGCGCGAGCTGGGCACTCGGCGAAAACGTGAGCGAGATGAAAATCGCCTCTCGCCGCAAGAGGCAGTCCCGACGATTCTCTGCTGCCTTTAATAACAGTCATTACGACGAATGGCAGTTTGAGTAAGAGTGCCGATTGCGGGCATCGACGATGAAACGATCTTTGCCTCCCCTTTCGTGCGACCGAGAGTCGAATCGAGACAGAGTATTGGGTGATGCGACCGAAGATGGCCCAGCGTTCATTAAATGCGGATAAAATCCTTAGTCATTCGAAACAGCTGTTCTAAGCTCTATGAGAAGAAATTTGATATATGCAGGAACAACGTTAAACGAGTTAACAGAGGTTACGGGTCCGTCGGCAAGCCGATACCTTTTACGTCCACCATTACGGCCTCCCACAGTCGAAATCTTGCAAGTTGAAAGATCTCCACCCCCACCTCGCGCGAAAGATGGAAGCACAAGACGAAGAAAGTGGCGAAGGAAGGCGGAACACTAAAAATACGCCGTGAAAAACACCTTCGCGAAGGCGAGGCGAACAATGAGGCCGGTGTTTATTCTCCACTCTCGCCTTATTATTATTGCCCGGTCGACCGTAGGAGAGTCGCCGGCTGATGCGCTGAAGGGCACGCGTGGGCGTTAGGACAGACCGTGGAAATGCTCGCGTGCGGCGTGCGGCGTGTGGCGTGTGTCGCGCGAGGAGTCGCGGGCAGCGCGAACGGCAATGAGAGGAGGAACACGCACGGCCGAACGAGAAAACGAGAGTGCTTTCGACGCGTGCATACGCAAGGGAGTCCTACGCGCAAATGTCAATGACGTCTAAATATAGCGGACAGGGTATGCTAAATTCTGCGGATATATTGGAGGCGACGGCTATTAGCGGTGGCTAAGTCGCGGCTTGCGCGTGACCTTGAACCTCGGATTTGTTCGGGAAGTGCCGGTGCACCGAGTGTGCATGTGAGATTCCAGACGCACGGATGCGGGTCGGCTGCGTGTGGAGTGGATTGTGCGGAGATTGCGACACTCACGTGCCTCGGAAAAAGTAGAACAACTGGAATCCTGGACACTGGCTAGAGCCACAATTTCTGCGGAAGCCTACGAGATCGCCCGTGGCAGGGATAATTGGGGTTTCAATCACTTCTAGAAATTTGGTCAAACTTCTTTAAATATATATGTATCTGTTATAATAAGAAGTTTCTGCAAAACAGCCTGAAATTATTTTTCTAGAGTAAAATACCTACGGGACACAACGATAAAGAGAGAAAGAGAGGCAGCCGAGTACGGCGCACTCCGGTCGGGCATTTGACCGGCGACATCAGACAGTTCGATTGAGATTCAACGTCCGAGCAGGAATAATCGAGTGACTCATTGTTAGCTCTCCTCTTGCTCTCGCTTCTCATTGCTCCCCGTCAACCGACAGTGCGCTCCGTCGCCGAATTGATCTGAAAACAAGGCGAAGCAACGAGGAGCAGAGAATGAACACGGTTCGCGGCAGGCGAGCGAGAATTCGCAGAATATTCAAAGTCTTTTTGCGGACGCTTCTTTCGCGTCGATCGCCGCGCAAGTGTCCGAAGTCGTAAGGGTAATTCGTTTATAACCGATGTTTACCGTCCGTTCCGTCTGTATTATTTCGTCTCGTATCACCTTTGCGAAAAGGTCGGCCCGTCGTTTTTGCCTTCGCGCGATATATATTAGCCGCACGAAATGATCGACTTTACTATCGGCTCGTGACGTCAGGGTTGTACACATACGCCCACGCGGAATCACCGACCCTCCGCTGGAAGAGAATGACAGAAAGAGCGCGCCGGCGAGTGTGAAGGAGAGAGATAAGCTTTTAATGCTCTCGCGTCTTTATGTCGGTTGCGTCGTGTGGCGAGCGTACACCTGTGGCTTTTTTGGGAAGGCGAAAGTTTTTGCTGTCAGACGGCACGGGTCGTTCGTTCTCAAAAAATTGGTCGTTTCTGAATAAAAAAATCTGCACCCCTTTCAAGTGATGGCGATGCATCTGAATTGTTTTGATAGTTGGTATCTATATAAGTATACATAACGAAATGTGCTGTGTTAAGATTTCGATGTTTATGGTCCGAGTATTAATACTTTAAAATATCGTCACGTTAAGTATCGATACTGTGTCGCCCATCACGACCCCCTTCCACTTTGATCAATTCCTTTACGCGCCAATTTTCAGGCACAATCCAGTAACACCTCTGGGCATCGGCGAAAATTCGCGGCACACTTTGAAGATAAGCCACCTGACCCGCAACACTGTTTGACAGGTCAGCCTCTAAAGAGACCCCCCAAAAAAAGGGAGCGATACCCGTATCGTCCGCTCAAGGTGATTCAGAAGCGACTATCGCGTTTGCTCCGAGTCACTCTTTCCTTACAATTTCTCTCAGCTCTCTTCTTCTCTCCATTTCTCTCATTCGCTCGTTGCTTGATAACCTTGAGGATCTCGTCGGCTCGAAATCAATGCGGTCGTATTGTTCGTTTAAACAAGCAATCCGCGGGACCTTGCATCCGCCTTCGTTCGCTGAATTATTGGGGCAACAAACGTCAAACGGTCGATTTTAATTGGCCAAATAACACGATAACGCAATCTCTGGAAGGCCGGCACGTATGGGAGAATTATTAACTGTTCGAGATGATCTGGTTCGCGCGTAACGCGTTGCCCGTTTCTCTGCGTTAGAGATCGATATCGGACAGCAAAGACAGAATTGTAATCTGCCGAGTTCAAAGACTGCTGGCGTAGAGCTCGAAAAAAATATAACGTGCTTATGGAGGGAGTTGAAAGAAAATATGTAGAATCGTCAGCGAAATAAGTCTGTCGTCGATTCTACGAAACTCGAACAGCCTAATGCAACGACTAAAAAATCTGGACTGGCGAGGCAGTTGTAAAAAACCTCGTGGAACTATCGGACCGACCCGAGTGACACGCGATTCTTTCAAAGGCATAAAATCTGACAGCGCATAAATCAGGCATTTAGCATATCCACAACACCATAAAACAAATTGGAAGGACGCGATCTTTTGCATTAAAACGAACTTGATCCTTTCGGTGTGTTCGAGTACATACATATGTGCATGTATAAATAAATATTGAAGTATATATATATATATATATATGTCAACCAGAAGAATCATCGATGAACTCGGCGCGCGACCGAACGACCGCTAACCGGATTACATGTTAATTTGTGTAAATGGCGGCGCCCGACCTTCGACGTTATTCATCGTTTGCGGACTTTCTGCTGAATCGGGAATTCGGACAGCGGCTAACCAAGGAGACAGCAATGGGAGATAACGATTCGCGTTTTGCAGTTTGCAGCTCGCCGCTTGTTGTTTCGAGTTTGAAGGGTAACGCTGCCGCGGAAACAAGAGGAATTAATTAGAAATGTCCGAGTGATCGCGGGCACGTCACTTTGTTCCCGACGCGAGCACGCACACTTATGCAAGCACGAGGAAATTGTAACGCTTTTCTGATAAGACAGTTAGATGTTTATATATGCGAATATGTCCGTCAATACGCGTATTCGTTAAAGTGATATACGACGTTTGTTTCGGCCATGTGTCACATAGTCTCAGAGGCATTACCCCCGCAATTTTCATGTCTCACTCATCACTTCCTGCTACGTGCTATCATCACTATTGCTTCGTTATCGCCATCATTTGCTTTGTCGTCCTATTAGCATTGACATTGAGTACAAGAACTCCTGCCAGATATAACACGTAATTATGTACACGTACTGAAACGTGGGTGGTGTCGAGTAACCAAAAACTGTTTGCGCGATTCATTGTAATCAAAGCAATTAAACAATAGCAGGTGGGCACACAAAGAGATTGATCGATTGAAAATAATCGCTCGCAGTCCACGATTCTTACACGGCCCAGTTTTCTAAATCCACGATTTGAAGATTTTTTTCGTCCAGATGAATAAAGAAACACCGAGGCACCCAAAAAAATAACGAAATGATGTTCTATTTGATGGTCACGTTAAAAGAATCCGACCGCACCGCGGAAGAGTGCGTCGATTAACGAACATGAGACTCGTGACTCCTGACACCGCAAAGAATCTGCCCTTTGCATTAGTCACACGACAACCCACTGCATTCTGTCGCCTCTCGTCTAAAACCGCATGAACTTTTTTGGCTGGCCGATAGCCACGCGTGCTATCCAGCACAAATGTCTGCTTCGTCTCACGTTCGACGGACCGAAATTTTGGAAGCATCTGCTGAACCGTTAAACGCACTTTTTCTCGTTCTCCCAGATAACTCGTGGGCGTGTCAGGAACCAAAGGAACGACGAGTCATCGACGAGAGTGAAGGGGACGAGACTGGATGCTGACCCTGGGAGTCGATGACGAGTTCCAGAATTTTTAGAATTTCGCCCTTGCTCTATCCGCGAAATGCCTCGCCGTCCGATCTCTTGCTTTTTTTCGCACTCTCTCTCTCTCTCTCTCTCACTATTTCCCCTCGCTCTTTTTTTCGCGCGGCCTTCTACCGCTAATCCGCTCCAGCAGCGGGGCGTTAATCTATTTCCGCCGGGCCACTGCGAACGTAGGCGAAAAGTCGAAGTTAGGCGGAGGGCATTTAAATCGAGAGACCTTGCCGGTCGACGATGAATTGTCAATTTTTATCACCGGGCATTTTAGATGATTGTGTAACTGCGCGCTGACCCGTCCACGTCTCGTTTAGTTGAGTCTGATTCTTACGAAAAATCACCTGTCCGCACAGTCGCGCCACTTAAACGAGTTCTATCGCTCTGTGGGACGTGCCGCTGAAGTTGCTTTTGTTCGCGGTGTTTTTACTCGCGAGACCTCGACATCTTTCGTCGTCAGCTTTTGCGTGGAAAATGATTTTGCAGATACATTCCTGCAGCTTCGTTCTCGAAGACCACGCAGAAAACAGATGATTTTCTCAAGGCTCTATAGAAGAAGCACGACTTAAAGAGAGACTCGAGGTATCGTAACTTTGATACCATCGATGCTTCTTTACCAGCCCTCAAGCGTCGATTCTAGACTCTTCTTCATTACAAAATTCCGTCATTCGTCGGCAGTCACCTCACTGACGCTCTAAATACCCTGGCCCCCGGGGATCAAGGTTGATCCGCAATCCACGTGCTGACTCTTAACTCTACATTTACGGTTATCGCTTGGGCGCTGTGCAAATCCCATCTTATCGGTCGGCCTAACGCACGATCGCATTAACATTTTTCGGCACACGTGGTGTGCCGAACCCCGCTCAAATTTTCATCGTAACTCACTCACAGTCGCTCACACCAGTGTTCCCAAGATTTTCCTTTTCCGAATCGACCGAACGGCCCCGTTGATTACGCTAACACGAAGCTTCGGAAGTTGGAGCACGCTTAAGAGAAGAGGAAGAAACAAAATGTTGCGTAACTTTATTATCGTTCGCGTTAAATAAAGGGAACGGTGCGATATCGGCGGCGATTGCTAATGGAACGGGTCACCTTAATCTCGATCGTAAATCTTCACGGGTCGTTATGACGCGTTTGCGCTTTGCTTCCCGCGCAATTGTCGATTCGAGGACGATGATACGTAATGGCAGGTCCGTTTTCGTCATCAGAGTTTAAGGACCATATACACGGTGTATCGGCATACTTGAATTTAATTGTCTTTTTAAATGTATAAGGCGTTTATTTTATATAGGTATATAAATGTGTATTTCAGTCCCAGCGATCGTCGATCGGTCGAACATTCGCGAATTCGATCGACATAACGTTCTGCCTCCCTGCCGCGCGCCGGCCGACAGGAACTATCGCCGTGCTCTCGTGAACTCTCCCAAGTTCGCGCTTACACGATCGCGCCGGCATTCCTGTCCTCGTCCGGCATTTGAATCGCAAATGGGACGACGACGTTTGTTCTGCTCGGGTTAGGCGCGCGCGCTTTGTGTGTCAAGGATGCGAAGTTTCGGTGAGAATAGCATCGGCTTCCATCCTCGACGAGATCGGTCTCGCCTCTGTCTAGTGGCTGGAATCGAATTTGGCCCCTAGACTCTGCTCAGATACAGACACTCGCGATACAATATCCAATTAACCCGATTCCCGGCTTATTTAATCCGAACCTCTTATTGTTAGACAAGCATTTTTTCCCTCGAACGTTCCCGATAACTCTCATTTCTTGCCTCACGACTAGCTCTGCATACGTATCGATTCAAATCTGCTCTCCGAACACGGCGTCGTTCGAAGTTGTCGTTACGTCGGTACGGCGGCAAGAAATCAAAGTTCGAGGTGCATTATAATTATCTCTCATAAATTCAGTAGTACGAATCAATGACAGATTCGACGCTCGACGTTTCAGCCGCGTTGCGGCTAGTGAATCTTCGCGCGAATCCGGTCGGCCGCATAAGACACTCGATGAGACGTCGACCGCCATGTTGATGTGGTCCGAAAGTGATGGAAGCCCTACTCAATTTCTTCGGCAGCGCGTTGACACATTTACCGACACGCGCCTCGACGTCGCGTCGCAAACTCATGGCTAATATCTAGACCAACGCGACAAGGGTTTCCGATCCTTGACTCCCACGGTTGGCAATGCTCTCACTCATGTCGTGACCTCGAGTTAAAACCTAGACGTTGATAATTGCCCGGCCGCGAGGCTGAAATGAGAACGCAAAGCGCGTGCTCGGCAAAGTCGCAAACTACGAGGTGCATGGTCAGGATTAATATTCGACGTCTCGAAGTTGTAAGAAGCAACTCCGATCGGCGTTCGATGAGGAAACGCGCGAAATCGCGAGTTACGGTCGCAAGATGTAGGTTACGCGACTTTTTCGCTTGACCTGGTTCTTGCCTCCTTCTATCGCTAAGTGTCCACCGCGAAGTGGAAGCGCCGATAGACGGCACGCAGAGTCAAATGCACTTTCACAACGCGCCGAGAGTGAAAGGAGTCGCGCTCCGCAATAATGTAGAAGCGTTTCGTCAGATGAGAGTCACGATTGCGATTCGCGCACGGTGGTCTTTCCACAGTGTGAGGGAGATTGTAAATTTTCCGCTACCTAGTTGCCCCACTGCTCACCTACTCTCTAATAACTATTTCATTTCACCGCGCCGTGTATCAGTCGCTCGGTAAGAGTTGGCCTGGTTCATTTCTGTGCACTCCATTTTTGGGGTTTCTTTTAATAATGGCTCCACAACGACGTAACACTGCCGTACATTGCGTACGTACTGATCCAGCAGTAATTGACAGGAGCACATGGGGGAGAGGAAGTACGCGGAATCCTTGCCAGCTAATTACACGGTATCGTGCGAATCTCGGGAGCACTTAACTCGTCGCACGCGTTCTGTTTGCGATGAATCCCATTGTCCATTCAGCCACACGTGGCGTACGCTCTGACGTCGGGTAACCGCACTTCTACGTCGCCATGGTAATCATTGATCGCGTTCCATCGGCGTCGAATATCGGCCCAATAACTTCGTGCCCCGCGATGAAAGGAACAAAGCAAAAGTCTGCTTTGTTTGGCCGGTGCGCCGGTACTTATTCCGATAATTTCTCCTTCGTTTCACCCCTCCAACTTTGTGGGCAACAATCTAAATACGATCGGCTTAAAGGCGTATTTTAGTGGGAGGAGGAGAAAAGATTAATTTTTTTCTTTGAAAAAGTATTAAGCGGTACATCGATTGGGTACGCATTAAAGATGTTTCAAACGTGTTTCCGACTATATAAGTGTAGTTTCATAAAAATAGTCGTAAGAATAAATTTAAATTTATATTTAAGTTTACGTTTGTCAAAATGACATATTTAGTCTGTTATCCACTAATTTGTTATCACTCCAATTTATACACAGGGCTTCAAAGCCCGTAAATAAATAAATAAATAAAAAAAAGAATAAATCGATTTCTTTTGACGTTATAGCGTACTGCTTTAGAGAAAGGATTAAACTCGTCAGATTGGCGTCTCAGGTAACCGTCTGACGTAGACAGAGGCGTATAAGGAATTGTGGGGGTGTAAGGTCGCGTGGAAAGTTGGAGTTAGTCGGGTTCGAGGGTAAAACGATTCTATAAGCAAGGTTTATACGCCGAGCAGAGACTTTATTTCGCTCCGGTTTATTTGCGTCGATTCGTGTAATAGAGCGACACGTGCCTGGCAAATCGTTCTTTCGCGATCAAGCGATAATCGTGATCCCATTAACCAGTCTACGGTCGCACGGGTAACAGCGTGTTCGATCCCACGTGCGCGGAGCTTCACTTTGGCTTGATATGGATACAGAGTCAAGGGGCCAATTCTTTTGCGAATAGACCAACGAAACGTCAGCATAGACGGATTCAGCGTGCACAGATTCCCGAATAACTTATCCGTACACGCGTATCACGATGTACAAACGCAACATACACATCCGCACAGTACGCCCTGCGAATGTCATAGACACCTATAAATACTCCACAGGTCATTGTACCCAGCGAAGTCTTCCTATACGCGTAACCTTGCCCAAGAATTTCGACTCTATCCACACAGATCCACTTATCTAGCCACTTTCGATTTCCGCGCGGCACGGGCCAGCGCCCGACGATCATTAGTCCGCGCGTCAACTCGTGTGGCATACGCGAGGCTCGTGACAAGGCTAATGCGTGAACAAGGCTCCGTTAAGCGAGCATCGGCTACCGATCGACACCCGCGAAAACTCGACACCGGATCCCTGTCATCGTCCGTTTTAGCCGGCTACGTGGAACATTTTGTGACATCATCGACTGTTCGCCGGAAGCGTATCGCCGCTTCGCGCTCTTATCTCGAACGTCGGGCCGAGATTGTGACACGTGGCAGAGCGCGTCGATTTAGGCACGGGGCTCGACGGGTCGCTCTTCCTCGACCGGCAAAACCGACGATAGCCGTTGATGATCGCGTTACATGACGATCGGGGAACTCTCGTTCACGAGAACTGACGTCAGATCGCTAACGCACGGGCAAGGTCGGGCGAAATGAAAAAAAATAGCCGAGGCCTCCGGAACGCCTGGCGATATCAGCCGCGTGAGATAGATGGACGTATGGGTTACGGAGCGGTCTGTGTATCGGTCGGCTGTAATCTCGCCAAGTCGAGATGCGATAGCGTTAGGTGTAATTCGGCACGTTTTGCAGCCGTACGATCGGCGGGTTGCAGAAATTGCTGGAGTTCGGTCGTGCGGTAATATTCGGATGTAAATGACGCGTTCGGAAACGGGGAAGCGAGAGGTGCGGAATGAAAGTGAGAACTCGGCGCTGATCGTAACGATCCAGACACAGGAAGTAATTAACGCTCGTCCTTAATGATCCGCGCGGTCGGATCACGCGAGGCGCCCTACGCACGTGGACGAGCGGTATCAATGACCCTGTACGAATTTGTGTGGAAATTGAGGCCAGAGGGTGACGCGTGTCAGTAGTCCACCGAAAGTTGCTGGGAGCATATTTTTGTTGTTAAGTCTAGCGTGTCACGATACTTTACAAGTCCTTACAAGTCGGTCGACTTTACGTCAATACGTGTCCGCAACATCCGGCAAAGTTTTGATTGTCTTTTATTTGACCGTAAGCCATATTTTTCTTCCCGATTGTCATCTATTTGACTATAAGGCATATTTACCGGCTAAAAACTCGAAGGCTGTCGCTCGGATCGGAGTGCCAAGAGAAACTGAGATACGTAAGACCGAAATATTTCCCCCGCGGGCAAACGCTCGTCGTTATTGATTCGCTGCCAGTAAGTCGAGCGATCGCGCGAAATCCGAAATGCACGATCCAAAGTGCGACTGCGATCGATCACTTTATCGCCGGTCCCGAGGCGGTTATCCTTCGCGCGGCAGCTTCGTCCTTCGCGGTACACAGGAAGTATCAAGGATGTCGGATCTCCGAAAATTTCGTCTATTTACCGTGCCCAATGACGCAAGGTCGATTTTAGGTGAGAAACGTTCGGGTACACATTCTAAACGCGATGAGCAAATGCGAGAAGCTCGGGCAACCGAAATAGGCGACGCGAGAAGGCTCGGGAAATTGAGAAATCGTAGGAATTCGTCAAAAAATCTTGGGACACAGTCCTTAACACCTTTCGGGGGCTCTGATGCAAGAAACATATAAGTCGATTGTGCGACCAGAGCGAACGCGTTGGAAGTTCCGTCCGATTACGCGAGCGCGTCGAATGAAGACTAACGGCATGATAATATTTATTAATACAGATGACGTTCGATATAACAGCGACCGCATCGACTATACAACGTGCGCCGGCTCTGCATTTTTCCTGTTGCCTCGACTTTGCCGCGGACTCACGCGCTCCACGTGACGAGATGCCGCGCTGTAACGTGCCACCGCCTCCTCATGCTCCTCGACCTCCTTCAGGAGCGAGGAGCGCACGTTTTACGGAAAGTTAACTTAACCTTGCGATAAGGCAGAGTCAAGGCCAGCGGAGGCGCCTTCGCTTTATCGGCCGCTTCCGGGTCTATTTTCATGCCTGCCTCGCAATCGACCGACTCTGTCACTATTCGCAGTCGCACTTTCAGAATCGCAGTCTTCGGGGTGTGCTGTCTTTCATTCGCGCGCCAATTTTCGACACGATCTTCGAAGTCACGACGACGGCTGATTAAATCCGACAGTTTCGCGGTAACAAAGTCGAAGCCGCTGTTCTCGGTATTACGCTACTTACGTCGCATTACAAAATGTTATCTTTTAATACATGCGCGAGGGCTTATGCTTCTCAATATTCGCATGAAATTATGAAAGTGTAGGTCGTGTGAACGCCGCTCAAGGTGGACATTATAATGTCAGTCGACTTCCGTAATCATTTCCTGGTCGTCGAGCGAAGGCCATCCTTATCGAACGGCTCGGTTTTCGTCGTGAAATTTTGCCACCGGGATATTTGGAGAACGTGAAAGTGATCGACGGATCGGTGGCGAGAGACGACGAGCCGGCCGAGCGAGCGGGAGCTTTTTACTGTAAGAATTGCGTGGCGAGTCGCCTGCGTTAATTTCAGCCCTGGCGAATAATTTACGGAGCCGTAAATTGTCGCGCTGACGATACTAATATCGTCGAGGTCGACGAATTTTTGAAGGCGTAGCCTTCGATTAAAAAAAGACGACGCGAAGCGGTGCGATTCGGAGTTATGAAATACAAGGTGATTCTTTCAACCGGAGAATTTCAGATGTTTAGTCTGTCTAACTAATGTAGCCCGAACTACATTCGCAGTCCCTACGAAACACGCGATGGCGCGCAATTAATTCGTCGACACGGCGAAACGACTAGCATGTAAATGTAAAATCTCATCGTCAACTTTTTACATTTATATGTAGGTACCCCAATCATTAGAATTTCATTATCGAAACGGTTGAGATCCTTGCATCGAAATTCAATGACGTCACACGGAAAAATCGTTCCACTGCGATGATGCGCGCAAGACACAGGCTGAGAGTCAGGGGTTAAGTCGATATTGCTCTCTCCCCTTCTTTTTCATGGCAAACTAACCTCGAAACCCATTTCGTCGGGCGAACGCTCTCGAAACCTAATCCACTTTGGCTCCAGGAAGCGATTATCGGCGACGAGGAAAGGTATTCTAGGACACGTGCTCCGCCGCACCTTTTGTCACGCTCCCGACGCTGGCGCGAATCTCGTTTACGGCGAAAATAAACCCGGAAGCGGAGAAGAATAAACCCTTTAAGCACTTCCGTGTCCCGAAAGCAGCCTTTTCAAGGCAAAAGAGGGTCGCCGCCACGACAATGCTCCCCTATGCGAGGCCCGATCCCGTTAGCTTAATCAGTACGGCTAATGAATTCGTTCGGATTCGTGGCGTGTAATAAGAGAGCTACTTTGCAATCGAGGCATAAATTGAAAATTATCAAATCGACCGACCAGTCCGACCGTTACGTCACGACGCACTTGGGATTCTCAAAAACGAGGACGGAGCCTGAAAAAGAAATGCGGTCGAGGCCGGTGAAGTCGGCGGGAGCTTCTGACCCTAATTTCCGCAGATGTGCCAATTATCATCGATTATCAATTTCGAGATTTCCATTCGGACGGTCATCGCGGGCGCGCGCGATAAGATCAGAAAGCACGCGAGTCCTCGAAGTCGGAAGAAAGGGAGGAGGTCCGTTGCGCAAAACGAAGTTTCTCGCCTCTTTCTTCGGCGTCGCTTCTTTTTTCTCCTCCCGTCATCATTTTCGTCGGCTCTTACTTAAGGTGTTTGCGGTTCCTCGTTCGCCGTGGCCGGTTACATCACTGGCAACCTTGTCAACGGGGCCGGTAAAGCAGTCCGCGTTCGGCGTGTTTCGTGATAATTCTTATAAACGATCGGCGCGCCTGTTTCGTTAAAAGACGCTCCGACGTTCTTGAAAGTGTCGTTAATGCAGTCGTCGAGTCGATTAATTTGCATGTTACGCGGCCGCGCGCGCGATGGCAGAAATTTCTAAGATTGCCGGAGTCTCGCGCACGTCTGTCGACCCCCCGTTCATTTTCTATCGAACCGATTCGACGCTGTCAGTCTCGTCAATCATTCCACCCCGTTTCCGTCGGAATCGTTCAGTGCGATTGCGCGAAACGCCTGTTCCGCGTCGAGGACTGCGAACATTGTATCAGCGTGTAGCGGAATATTCTGTCGGCACGAAAATAGACCCGGAAAAGGCACGTGCGTCCGTGACGTCGCGCTTCATCCTTGAGACGTGCATACGTTACGTGGGAACGCGGCAACTGATCATCGCCGAAGATGAGAAAATGTCTAGGACGCGGGGCAGGCTTTACACGACACTCTGATCACTCCTTACTTTTTCATTCGCGCGGTAATTCACGCCGTTTTAGGAAGTGCGGCGAACGTCTGACGTCATTCGACCGGAAGCCAGACGAAGCACGATTCGAACTATACCTCCTTAGATATCGACTCTGATACGTGCATGAAAACATCAGGAAACAATGTCCGCTTCCTACGTTCTCAAAATCGGAATTGAACGCGTCTCGTAGTAAAGTAACAACCGTCAATGACCAAACGCCAAAATGCTTCAACTACACAGCTCCACGCGAACGTGCGTCTCTATCACACCGAATCATACCAGAAACTCAAATATAATTCAATATCAATGACCGATTCCTCGTTCGTATCGCAAAAACACGTCACAGTCGACGCCGCTGGAGAATTAAACGGCGTCAGTTGTGCTCGATGAAGAAAGAAGGGAAAAAAGAAGTGGAACTTGTTACCGCAGAAGCTCGAGTCTATCGCGATCAATTGCAGGTTGAAAAGAGAAGGCGTCGCGACCCCGAGACCTGACCCTCGTCCCACCCCTTCCGTCCCATCCCCCTCGATAACCCTTGCCCGCTCAAACGTCCTCCGAAGAAAATGCAATCGCACCTCGGCCGCCGGCAATGCCAGCCAACGACCTTGGCCTTGCCCGAATAAAGACGCGTCCTTGGCGACCGATCGATGTGCCGGTGCGAGTGCAGGCGAGCGAAGGAACTGGATCCGAACTGGTTCTCACGTGTTCCCGGTTTAGATGCATCGCGTGTCCGACGAGACTCGGGCTCTGCGACGCTCTTTGCCAGTCGAAACTGTGTCACGTGTCACGCGTCGTTTCGAGAAACAGACAGGGGTGTGTGTGCCGGCGCAAAGAGAAGAGGAGGAGGAAGCAAACGACCGCGTAATTTGTATGTGAGGAAATAAGCGTAATGGGCAGGTGTGGAGCAGTGCTTTACAAACCACGGGAGGAAGGAAGGCCTGATTTTGAAGGAAAAAACATTTTTCATCCGGCGTCGAATTTTAGTAATTAGTTTGTGTGAAATGGATTGGAAATTGCTGGCGTAGAGAGATTTAGCATCGCATGCTAATCTAGATTATTGCTAGCGTGTAAGGAGAAAGCAATGTTTCGGATGATCGACGATAATCAACGGTAATTAATTTCGTCGGCACGCAGAAGTAAGTTGCAGCGGAGGAAACATTAAAATTGATGTTTGCCAGTGGGCGTTGCGTGGGCTGCAGCGGCTAATCTAAACGTTCGTTTAAGGGCCGTAAAGAAAAAACGAGCCTAATTGACTCGAATGTCTTTGCTTGCGAGGAGCGTTTAACGAAGGAGCCTGGAAGACGGGTGTAAAAGGGTGGCATTGAATGTTTTATCGGCAGTCTCTGCCTCATCGGGGCGACGTGAAAGAGTGATGAGAGCGGAAATGGGAAGCGCTTCGAGCAATAAAAGCGCCGCGCGACGTATAGCGCGTCGAAGGAGGCGAGAAGGTGGACAAAGACGGCGTGCAGGCTGCGGGAGCGTAGCAGAACAATGGACAGAAGTGGAGCATTGCAGTGGCGTTCTGCGCTGCGAGGTAGAAACCTGAATGCAAGTTTAAAGGGTGTGCTTAGCCACTTTTGCCCTAGACCTTGAACGTCGCGTTCTATTGGCGGAAGGATGCGGAGGGATGCTTAAGAGAAAAACAAGATGAAAAATACGAGGCAGTGGCGGCGTGCTCCGCGGTCGGCGGCGGAGTGCTGTTAGAGGCTAAAGAAAATGCGCTGGTGTGGGTGGCCGTCGGGCGGAGGTCGAAAGTGAGAAAGAGGACGAGCGCGCGAGGATACTCCAGGATCCTTGAATGTTTCATGATCAACGCCCTCCCGAAGGCTCCTTCTCACCAGACGCCGGCCACCTTCCCACTGCTTTATTTCCAGCCTCATTTCGCATAGGCCAATCAATCCACTTTTTCCACATTGCGACGCATTTCAGCCACGATTTCAATTTCTCGTATAACTATCGAATAGCACGTGACTCAGCGATACCTCGCGACCTTTGCGCGCACGTGCACCTCAACACACGCAAGCCGGCGAGCAGCTAGCGGTCATAGGTTTACGAGTTCTATTTCGCTCTCAAACGGCTGGCTCGCGTAACGAGTTCCTCGGAGACACACGTTGGCCGACGATTACCGCGTTTCCGGGAATCGGTGACGACGCTCGGAATGCGCGGAATTTGATTCCAATTCGGCAGATCGGCGCCGCTTCCCGGAGTATCCATTGACAAATACGATTTTCGCCTGGCGCCGATTCCGTGCCCTTCCTCGAACCACTCCATTAGAAATTCCTCAGACGATCGAGTAAGAGCTCTTCCCCCAAATACGTGGGACAGTTTTTATTTATAGACAGAGTCGGGACGAAGCTGCGCGAGTATGCGCGTGTATGTTTGCGCAGGTGCAAACGTGCGGATCTATTGTAATTGCGGCATCCAGACGTCTGGAACTAGCTAATGGTAACGTGTAATGCCTCGAAGGCCGGCCCAAAGCGATCCTCCGACGTAATTAATCCTTATCGCGTAAGAACGACCGACAGATTCTCCGGTTATCTACTCCCGACGGCGTTCCAGCCGCTGGATTGGCAGAAACCTGAGAAACGCGAGGGTCATCGTCGGCAGAATCCACGAGAGAAGAGCATGCGCACCCTCGGCAGCCTTGGCACAACGCGAAACAACACCTCCCGCCGTCGAAAGATTGCATAATGTTACGCGAGACGCGCGAGCGAGTCCTTTTTTGTCTTTTCGTCACATCTTTTGCGCAGCGTCCAGTCCATATTGACGCGTGCGATCCGATAATAATGCCGAGTCGGGCATCGTGCATGCCTCCTCGGTCACGCGAACGAAAAACTGGCGTGCTTCGAGTTCGCCGCATCATCCGTAGGAACGAGATACCTGCAACGTACTCGTGCATACGTGCGGGACGCGAGACACCGGCTCGCGTTCGATGAAATTCAAATTTAGCCTCGACTCGGTCGTTCCGAACGTCGCTGAAATCGACGCGAACATTTTACGCGTATCTACTGCCGAGATCGTGCGAAATTATAACATGCGGCGCCCAACGATCGGCACAAACGCTTCCGAAACCACTCTCCTCCGATAACGAAATGCAGCGCAGTTCCTTTTCTTTCCTTTTTTCTTCTGTTTTCCCGGAAAATTCGACGATGAGAATGCGAAGGTTGAGGAGCATTTACGCGGAATTGGCATGTCGAATTTCCGACTCCTCTAGGCGCCTCTGCTCACGTGGTCGGGCTACGACGTGTGCATGTGTTCTATCTACATACGTCTGTCTCTGTTTCTCTCGCGCTCCCTATCTCTCGCCCCCTCGCACCCCTCGCGTGGAAGGTTCCACAAGCGAACGAGTGTCGGTGGCACGGCTCTCTCGACGTCGACGTCGTACAAGGACAAGGCCACGTGGTCACGGGCGTATAGAACGTATAGATATATCGGCTACCAGTCATGTTGCTCCTCCTTCGTCCCACGCCGTCGTTCACCAATACTGCTGCGAGCCAGCCGGCATCGGTGGCGACCAACACCAGCGCCCTTGTTGGCTTACATGTCGCGCGCTTCGTGTAATCGTTTGACGTTCGCCAATACCGAACATGTCAGACGCTTGACCCTGCGCCGCGTTTTCTGCGGGAATTCTCGGCCGCGTAATGTGCTGCCGCGATTTTCAATTTCCACCTGAGGCTGCGACCGCGCGATCGTTTAATAGTACATACGTTACGGCGCAAGCTATAACGTCGGTGGTATGTAATAATACATTGTCGTTTATGTAAAGGACGCGCGAGCGTTAAAAGTATGTCAGTATTTCTACGACTAACGTTACAACGAACGCACTCGCGTGACCCTAGCTCGAGAATGACGCCGAAAAAGTAGGCGCGCGAGAGTCTGCTCGACCCAACGTGTCGTTTCGATGGCGTAAAAGTGGAAATAACGTTCACGCTCTTTTTTTTTAGCCCGTCATACGAATGATAGAAACGAAGAAGCCTCGACCATGGCGTCATCTCGAATAATAGGAAGCTGCGACAGATTGATGACTCGTTAATTGCCGTCAGAGTGCAGCATTATTTACGCCGATTAAATCGATGCGCTTATATGCACTTACGCAAAGCGGAGGGGTTCAGTAGAAACTTCCGTGCATAGTCAACCGGGTGTCTGACGCGTGACTCGTCAGTATTAGCGAACGTTGGACGATTATGCTCGGCTTGCGCCGTCACATAAGTCAACTAACAAGGGCATTAATGTTGGTGAGTCGTAGTTCCCGGTAGCAATGACGGGACGACGAATGGAGGAGGAACGATGATATGAAAAATAGTTGGACAAACAAATGGCTATAGACGCGCGACCCGTCGTATATCTGGGCTACATCATTCTCCGCCAAATATAACACAAAGTGGCAGCGTCTGTACAGAGTGCGCCGTAGTTCTTGGTAAGCCAGGAAAGGGATGATTCTACGGCGGACAAATAAACCGATGCTGAGAAAGGCACTTTTATCGCACATTAGATTTAGAAAAAAAAGTTTACATCTTCGTATAGTCTGCAACGTTTGCAAGGTTAAATAAATTTGCATTATATTATATCAACAACATTAAGGAAATGTTAACGTATCCTCGTATAAATACAGAAAACGAAGCGTAAATCCAAACTTTGTTCCCAGACAGAAATGTCCAGTACACAATACACTGCGAAGTCAAACGTACGTACAAGCGCCTCCGCAGACGCGTGCAAAGATTACACAATTCGGCCAACGTAAGACCTGGTCTGCTGTAATTCCCGACGGGAACGACGTGAAAAATAGTCGTGCGGCTAAGTGGCTACGAGCAGACGCTTCAACGCATCTGGACTATGTCATGTTTCGACAACTATAAAATCGCAATGTCACAGCGCGCAACCTCCAAGATACCCATACTTTCCTGCCTCCAAACATACCCCACTACATAACACACCGTCAATGATCACCTAGCACATGTTTTCGTCAGCCGTTCTTCCAAACTTTTCCCTATACCTCTTCCTACAATAGACCACCTCAAGTTCTTTTAAATAGCCCAAAACGTTCCAAACCCCCTACGCCCCCCTCTTCGCATGAGCAAACCTTCCAAAGGCACACACGGTAGCCTCCCAGACCTAACCCACACCTTGAATCAGCGACCTCTCCGCCGGGAGGTCGAAATATCCGTATTTATAACCCGTCCATTCTCTCTCTCTCTCTCTCTCTCTCCTTTCTTCTCGACTTTACGCCCGTATTTCCCGGGTCGTTGTTACTTTGCTCTTAACCCTGAGTTCGTCTCAGCCGTTCCTTCCTTCTCTCCTGTCCCGTTCGTCTCCTTTCCACCGACGCGCTCTCTTTTCCTCGCTCGTCTCTGCTCGCACCTATTTCACTCGTTTCAAGGACCAGGCCGAGGAACGCCGAAGATCATACGATACGTGGCCTTGGACGGCCGACGCGCACGTGCTCCACGTTCGTGAGACCGCTTCGTCGGCGACACGCGGCCTTGAAATTCGTGCGGACTGCGCGGCGCGGGTCGAAGTTCGAAAATGCGCGGGAGTCGAGCGCAATGTCGCGTTACGTCACGAGGGGGAGGACGATTCCGCGCCGCGTCACGATTATTTTCCGCGCGGACCATCCGTTTTTCTCCGTTGAGAAGAGATGCTCATGTACTTCCAGTGGGATTAATTGTGGCAGGAAGAATATGTGCGTAGATTTTCGCATTTGAAAAATTGCGTTCGACAACCAGTTCGGTGTTCATGGAATGATTTTGTATGGTATACTGCAGAGGTGGAGCAGTGGTTTGCGGGATGTATAATAATACGGTTTGTAGGCCGACGAATCTGAGTAGCGTAACGCATTCTACGTCTTCCTGGTGCCTAATTTTGCTCGACCCGTCTGTACGCGCGTTCATGAAGCGACGACGAGGTAAGATTGACTTCGTTCGACGATCGCTTAGCGGCCACCTGGAGGTCGACTGACCTTTCCACGTGGGATCCCAGTAACGCGCGGCCGTCGTCGTCGCCGTCGGATGATTACGTAAAGAAAGCGTCGTCTCTTGCCCAGTTGCCCTTGTCCTCCGGCGCGCTCAGGGATCCTATCGTTATGCGGATTACGCCGACCGCGACGTTTTCTAAACGGATTTAGCGAGACGTGCGGACTCGCCTTGCGATTACGAGTAGCGAGAGCGGAAGGTTATCGACGTCACAGCGTTCAGTTTCAATGGTAACGCTCGTCTTGGCATTTCAACTTACGCGCGATCGTATCGTGAGTATCTGGCCACACATTACACGCTCGGTGCCAGTCGGAATCTATGTATAGAGGCTGCCATATTCTGAATACTCCGAGCACTCTGGAATATGTAACCGTTCCTTGCCGCTGAGGCTAATATTTTTAGGCCACACGGAATAATGGCTAGATTCCTTTGAATTCGCTGGTGGCACAGTTGGCGGTGCGAAATGCGATATGTGCACAGTGTAATGCAATAGGGTTGGACAAGGCGAAGTTTGCGAATGTGCGATACGTGAAGCAAGTTCGTAAAAGATGCGCGCAAGGGAAAACCGAGCGCGCGCAGTGATTACGGTCAGTCGTAGTAAGCTTGTACGTATCAGAGACGTCTGTCAGTGTGGGTAGAATATCGTACACATCGTACGCGCGTGTGTGCGCGGACGATTATCGCGTCCCTCGGATATCGAAACGAGTGATTCAGCAGGACGAGTTCAAGTACAAGTCCTCCTCCCGCCTCCACTTCTACTCCCTCTCTCTGTCTGTCTGTCTCGCTCTTTCTCTCTCTCTCACCCCGTGTCTTCTTCTCTCGCGCACGTTCCCACACCACCGTCTCTCTCGCGATCTTCATAGTAGAACAACGTGACCGAAAATTGCACCGCCAACGGAGACCGAGCCGAGTAATCCGATATCGCGAAGGTCGCCCAATGGTTCGAGGTCGCCGGATTTTATTTTCCGCGACCGCCTCCGCCTCCGCATGGCCGCATCGTTTAATTTTAATCTCGACTATTTTTGTTCCTTTTTTCTTGTCCACCCGTGTCCAGTCCGTTTCGTCGCACGGTCTCGGATCCGAGGAACCGTCGCGCTCGCTGATCGCTTCAATTTTCTATTTTCATCACTGTCGCGTCGCTTTTTTTTCGTCGCCACTCATACCATGCTTATGGTCCTCGTGTGCGTACAATTGTTCAGGACAATCGGAATCTGGGTTGGTTGCGTAAGACAGACACAGTGCACGAGTAAGTAACGGCCAGGTTCGAGAATGTCGAGCTCCTGGCTCGGTCTCATCGGCCAGCGCAGAACTATTCGTCGTTCACGGAAACGTCGTGAGTCAGGGCGCGCTTGATACGTGCTCGAATCACAAGTCACCTCTAGCCTTCCTAGAAGAAAGCGCCGGCCGCGATAATTCACGCTTCCGTTTCGCTGAAAGCGCATCGTCGCTCCTTGAAACTCGATATCGACGAGAAGGAGACGTCCTTAGAGGCGGGATCGTTTTGCATCCACGGACTCTGCGCGAATTCGCTCGATTTCCCGTATCAGGAAAGCCGCCGAGCCGACGAATTCTGCGCGCTTGATTGCGGCGTGTCGCTACTTGCTTACGAGCCCCGCCAGCGATATTTATTTTTCTTGCCGCGGAACTTCGTCGAAAATTGAAGTGTCACTCGCTGCCGCTTGCGTCAGTTGCCCGGAAATTGAAGCACTTGTGACGCAAGATGGTAAACTCGCGGGAGATACTGTGCAGCGAGCGCACGAAAAGCGGCAGGGAGCGGACATCTGCTATGCTTTCTCGTAAGCGTGTGCGTCGCCGTGAAAACAATCGAGCCCAACGAGCCGTTTCACAACTGTATTCAGGTGCGCATATGCTTTCGGGGACATTTTGGTCAGTGCAAGTCGATGTAACAATAAATATCAGCCAGTTCGCAGCAGACGCACGGCACGGTTCAATATGGAAACCTGACATGCAGGATATTTATCTTTTTTGGTCAAGTATTGCAAGAATAAAAAAATTATACACATAATATTATCATTTTACGTAAAATGTGTACATAGGATTTGCAGTTTCCAAAAATGGTTACTTCGTTATGTTGGCAAGGGCCGGTTGTGCGCGGACGTTCGACTCACCTCATAAATAGGAGGCGTACTAAATATTCTTGCACCAGACACGATGGTGCTAGACGGTCTAGATAATTACACGCTTATTAAAATAGATCGCGTATTCAGAATTAGATGGTATCGGTCTGCCTACGCACCGGCTCCATCAATGAGGGCCTGAAAGCGTAAGCATATAAGTACATAGAGCATGTAATTAAGCGTATGCCGACCGATCGTCAATGGATATCGTTCGCTTATCCGCCCCGCCAACGTTATCCGATAATGTCGCATATTCTTTCAATTCTCCTCAATTTTGGGAATCGACTATCGCCGACCGAGTGGATGCCTATCGCTCGGTTCACATGGCGTCACCGTACTGAAACAGATACAAGATCGAGGGTTCGGTTTTAGATCCGAAGCCTCGCGGACTGGCACCGCAATAAACATTGACGGTTGGTATCGAAAATAACGTCTGACGCACGAGCGGAAATCAGGATTGTCACCGTCGTATTGCACTCGATGAGCAGCGCGGAAAATTTGTTAGTAAATCGACTGGTTTCCAAGGAAATCGTATAGAACAAAATCGAACGACGTCTATCGAACTTATATCGAACCTTGTTTGATGCCTAACAAAAACATCTAAATTTTCAACATCCTCATCAATCATACATAACCAGTGCTTCGAGCGATTCTAAAATAATTTCTTCGTGCCGATCCGAATACCACGTGATCCGCAGGCCCGCAGGATCCGTCGAAAGACGCAGCTTTCGACGAAAAACACGATAACGTCGTTGCAATCACAACGACGAACAAGATTCGGCCGACCGTCAAAACGCGAGCCAATGTCGGAAAAATCGTGCATCGCGGCTATCTCAGGCGAGTCTCGCTCGCATCGCATTATTATTCGAGAAATATAAAAGGAAGGCTGACGCACGAGCGGGAGTCGCACTAATCGCTCTGGTAGTCCGACACGACCGCAGCCTCGGCGTCGTCCGATAACGAGGAAAGATTATGCTCAAGGACAAGGCCGCGCCGACTCTGCGCTGCCACCGAACGTTCGACTCAACACGAGACATTGCGACAAATCCGCGAGTCTGAGATACATATATGCGCACGTACGTCCGTCAATACACCCATACATTACAACTGATGCCTGCATGTACGGAGTGTGTCTGCGATGTGTGGTATAGTGATGCTCACGCCTGCCGTGTGACTTTTATGCGGATGGATCCGCTATACCTATGCATCGTGACTGTATGAACGTTGCATACGTTGCGGCTGTATGTGTCATGTGTACGGGTGAATGTGTAACGATCGTGGGTACGTATGTATGGACTGTTGTAATTTTTCTGTTCATACGTACACGAAATTACGTATAGAGCGCGCTGCAGATGTTAACTGTGTACAATTTTTATGGGAATGCGATGAATGGTTGTAAATGTAAGGCGACATGTGTACACTGCGATGGTATATAGAATATACCTGTGCAACGGTGTGTCATGTGTGTTATCTATGTGGCGATAAAAGGAATGTGCAGGGATATGTAAAATATATCTAAACGCAACACATATAAGGACGCGTATACGGATATGTATAAAATATAGATGGTCACACGTGTCACATCCTTACACACACAGGTATCCGTGTACATGCTCGCATAAACGTGTGTGCCATACGTGTAATACGTGCGGATACGATGAGAAATCGCATTCGACCCGTGTACTCGCATTATCGTGTGGGTGCACACGGATGTGTGTGCAAGTTTGTAACGTCCTTGCGATGTCGCCAGCAGTGTCGAGTTGTCAACAAGAACAAAGTGTCACCGGAGATTTCAAAGTTGAGTCGTCGCTACTGCCGTTCCGTTAATCTCGAGAATGAAGCCGAATTGAATTATCGCCGCCATTGAGATCGATGCGGCGCGGTGCGAGGTTGCACGGGGTTCCGAGGTTTTCTGGGGCTGATTTATGGCGATTCGCCCGTGATAACGCTCTCAGCCGTGTTAATCTCGAAAATTAAGCCAAATCGAATTACGGCAAATAACATTCTCACCTTCGAACGTCAGACTCGTGCGTGCATCGGGCGCAATTCCTTTCGAAACCACCACCCGTCGATTGAAACATCAGAAAACCTTGCCAGAAAATTGTACCGACGCTCTGCCCCATTACCTCGTTACTCCGCAACTGACACGACAAAATTGTAGAGAACGAAGAGTGTCGTTATCGTCTTCCGAGTAAATGACATCGCGAAGGGTTAACAATCGTGGAACGGCGAAATCGCGATAAAGAGTTGTTTTTTGTTTTTCGCTCTTCGTGGACCGATTGGAGGGAACATCGAGGATACACGATTGCGCGAGACCATTGACACGGACTTGAACTCTGACACGGGAATTTCGGCACTCCCGACTTTCGGCCCTGTTGCGACAGGTTGATATAGGCACACGTACGACCTCGTGTTTTTGCTCGCAATTAATTGCGAGACGACGCAGAATGCACGCATCGCGCTTCCCTGACGTCAGCGCTGTCAATAGCTGACGAAGAGACAAAACGAAAAAAAAACAAAAAATGCGGTGAGAGGAAGAGGGCGGGACGAGGCCCCGTTCGATTATTGGTCACATATTAGTAAACAACTGCGTTTCACGAAAAAGTTTCTAGCAGAACCAAGCAGAACGAAAGTGCCGGGCATCTGGTACGTCTCGTATCAGGAAACAGAGGCAGAGGGTGTAAGAGGGGTAAGTTTCTCGATAGGAACGAATTGGCGTGGAAACGAGAAAAGCCGGAAGTTTGTTGAAACGATTCCCGACATCGTCGAGCGCGGCTTTACATATTGACGCAACAGTGTCGCGAAGTCGTTTGTCAAGTTGAACGCAAGGACGCTGTGTGAGCCAGGCGAGATGCCAAATTCCGTGAGATGAAAGGTGCGAGATAAATTTTGAGACGGTCCCTGTCGCGAATATGGATATCACGCGTGAGACTGCTCGGCCCGTAATCAGTTAACACTTTGATCCCGGCGAGCAATCGAGTGCAATTGACAAACATTGTGAATGACAAATGATAGTGGAAGTCGATATCTTCATCGCGCTCTCATTGTCTCCAGCGTTCGTTTTTCTTGCCGGCAGACGAGTGTGAGATTGGTAAAGAACCGATCGTCAAAACAACGAACAACAACAAATGCGGTGATGCGCTGTCGCTACTAAAATTAGAGTGAAAGCCAACCAGTATAATTATTAGGCTATAAAATGTTGGCGCCGCACAGTGTACGGTAAAATACTCGCGTAACTGTTGCCTCTGAAACATTGCATAGAAAAGTAATATTGTCTCCCTGTAATCTATAATTCATTCAAAATAAAAACTTAAAAAAAATATGAAAACACCAAGTGTTGGAATGTTAACATGTACCGATAATAAATGTCTACTCTACTAAAAAATATCGAACTTGAAACCAGAACGTTAATATTAAGCAAAGTTCACAGAAAGTGCTTAAAACTGGTAATGACAATGGTATCATGTTCACCGTCCCACTCGTTACAATTACTCAATATGAGCGTTGCTGTACCGGTCACAAACTCTATCACTACGTCATTCACAGAAAATGTCGATGACTAGGTCAGTGCAGATTACCGGCTACTTTACCATATAGGCACCTATACGTATACCTACACGCATGTTGTATCGGGCCGCCGCTAGACTAATATTAGACCAAGAACTGTACTTGATTGAGGTAGATGATTGTCATTGACTAGGGGCAGGACAGAAAAGCGCGAATGAAAACTTTGCGCGGTCCGAGCCGATTCTCACGATGCGCGCGATTCAGCCAAGAACGGCCACACGTACGTATATACGTACGGCTTCGACGATTGTATAACGACGAGTGAGATAAAAGCCTTGAGTCGAAGCGACATAGCCGCGTGCATAAACGACATTCCGCGTCGAATCTACAAAGTCACATTGTTCCCCCTCGGCGTCGCCCAATCGTTAGACCTAACCCAATCGAGCGCGCATCGCGACATTGAAAGCGGAAACCTTGAGAGACTTCCTCGCCTCTTTATCGCCGGCCACGAATTTTCCACACCTTACGCTCGCTCGCGACTCTGACCAAAGATAAAAGCCGTGCGAATTTCTGTGCCCGACGCACGATTTGCAATTAGCGTCTCATTGTCAGCTCTTTATCCACGATGTAATTTGGGCCAAGATAGGCCGTCGCGCGTGCCATCGAATCCCATTACGACGTAACGGAATTTAACGTCTAATTCCGTACTTTCCCGCGCCGCCTGACGCGGCTGACCTAATCGAGTGCACATCGTCGATCGTCACCGATGACATTGAAAGCGGAAACCTTGAGCGCCGGCGACGAGGAAGAACGACGAAGATTCTTTATCGCACTTCCAAATAGACCGCGATAACGGCTCGATTAAGGAGCGGCGCGTTCCCTCGCGCTTTCATCGACTAGCGCGAGAAGGAAAAGAGACGCGGGGCGATAAAAGAATTATAAACAAGTGCGACGAGACGGAGGAAGGGGGACTGGGGCGGGACAAAGAAGACGGTGCGTGAGAGCGAACGAATGGCAACGCACAAAGGACGAGAGCGAGGACGTTAAAAATGAAAAAGAAAAAAAAAACGAAAAAGGAGCAGAAAATAGGAAAAAGGAAATGTCGAGAAAGGATGCTGGACCGAGAAAGCGTGAACGAGGCGACCGCACGGTTGACTGAGAGAGATGGCGCGAGCGAGAAGGATGGGATGAGAAAATGGGACGTGAGAGAGAGGGGGCGCGCAGGTGAGTCACACATGTCTCGCTTCGATCGGTCGAGTCGAGGTGACCCCGCATTCGGGAGAGGTCCTCCGAAGGGTGACCCGGGGCCGAGAAAGCGCCGGAAGTCACGCCACGTAATCCGCTCGGGCACGTCAAGGCCTCCGAAATGTCCAGCCCTCTAACCGGCGCCAATTATCGTCGAGAATGAAGCGACGCACGAGCCTGCCCGCGAGAGCGAGCGACCGTGAGCCTCAATTCTGAAAATTGCCCGTCACCGACTCTCCTCTATAGGTCCCTGTTCTTGTCCTCGCCGAATCTGTTGCGTCGCGCTGCCTTTTTGTTGCGGCTCTCTGTTTCTGTTTCTTTTCTTACTAATTCTTCGTAGGCGGCGCGCTTCGTTTCCAATACCAGGGAAAAATGGTGTAAGTATATCGGTGCGTGTATGTATGTGCCGTACCTAGGTCAAACTGTGTATAGACTAGAATCAATCTGGATTCCCTATTCAGGAGTCATATGTGAGAAATATATGTGCTGAATAACGAACCTTCTCCCTCTTTGAAGTAAAAATATTGTTACAATACTAAGTAGTATTTCATGTTTGGCTATTTTTCTGTTACGTACGGTATTTGACATTGGAGATAAAAAGAGAGGTCACTCGCGTTTAAACTTCCGTAATCGTGTATGCCGTGCATTGTTTATACTCTTGCATATTCTGCATATTCTTTGATTAATTATGCGCCGGCGACGCAAGCGGAAATAAATTCCGGACTCCGAAAGAGTGCACTCACCCCCTTTTGTCGTCGTCGAGAAACTTCACGCGAGTATTCTCATTACCTTCGTGGGTCATCAAAAATGCCTGCGTCGTTAACCTTTACCCCAGCGTTGGGAAGGGTGCGGAAAATTATTCAATGACGCGTCCGAACTTCCTCGTTATAATTAAAAACGAAGGTAAAAGCCGCGGAAGGAGAGAGGACGTGAATCGTCTAATGAAAATCTACAATTTTCTCCCCCTTGCTTCATTTCTTTGCGACGCACGTGCCGCTCTGTTGAATGTTTTACGCGCCAAGGACGCCGATAGCGATTTCGCTTCCTAGAACACCGGGGGTATCGCTGATAACGAGCTCGTTTCGAGATGATGACTCGCTCGCCGTTTTTGCTCCCGAGGTGCTTACCGCTTTATCGGCCGCTTTCTTGCGTTCCGGAGAGCCGAGAACGTGGACCACGGAATCTGCGCGCGAACGATCAAACGACAGGCACCCTCTGCCCACCGACGCCTCCCAATATCGATGATCGGCCCAGCCGGTGCGCCACGTACTTTTTCGAGCCTAAAAAGACGCGGAAAACGGGTCGAAGAAAGTATTGTCCAGCGGTCTGCCGCGCATAAACGCCATAAACTGGTATCGATGTCGCAACGAACAGGTGTGACGGTGCGGCGGCACGAAGGGAGAAGAAAGATATCGCGCATTTAACGTCCGAATTATCCGGAACGAGTTTTCGACGCTCGCGCGAGTGGAACTCGGAGCGTGAACGCGCTCGACGTCTACATTAACGGGGCCGGCCGGCGTGCGTGCGCGGGGCTCGATGGAGATGCACGAATGTACGAGCGAAGGAAAGGTCTCTGCGCTGCCGGCGTATCCCTTCCAACTCAAGGATAATGGAACTTTCTCAGCGCGCAATTACGCAATTACCGCAATCGGATGCCGATCTCTCGTCGGCGTTTCCGGAACAAGAGGGTTCCGTTACGATGCAACGAACTGCAGCCACCTCGAGTAACTGTAAAGGACCCCGGCGTGTGCCAACCTGTTGCAACGCGGCTCGCCGCTACGTCACCTCAGGGACGCAATAATGTTTATTAATACGCCGTCGCGCGGAGCGCCGAGCGACGCTGGAAATATTGTTGCATTGAAAGTGAGTTCCCGGATTGACGGCCAACTGAGAGCGTGCGCGCTTCGTCTTAATTCGCCGTGGAAAATTAATGTAACGTCATCGCGAGGCTCCGCGCTCGCCTGCATTGCATTATATTTGCCCCAGTTTTCAGCCACCCACGTTTCGCCGATACCAAGCGCGATTCGACGTAGAGGCCCGAGGGGCTAGGAGTGGGACTAACGTAATCCAAGCTGGACATCACACACCAACTGCTTCGTAGTGCAGCGCGCTACTGGCCGTCGAACGAACGTGGGAATAATTAATCGAATCACGTATGACAGAGAACCTCCACGTGAGGCCGTGACCGGACGGCTCGACCTTGAACCGGCTGCCAGGGAGAGAAAGAGAGACGGAGAGAGGGCGAGAGGAAGATGGAGAATGTCCATATCCATCAGGCGAGCCTCTACGGACTTCGTATGCACTTTCCTCTGCCGATGTGTTTTACTCTTTATACGTGTTACTCGTCGTAAGAGCGAAATGCGCGGCAACGAGTCGCGTTATGTGAGACTCGGAGGAGCAATGACGCGATCGCGCGAATTGATGTCAATTGTCTCTGGATGTTCTCGTTTTCGTCAATTTAATTTTCGAATTTTTCAATTTCTTTTTTTCTTTCTCTCGCTCCGACCGGAAAGAGAGCGGTCGTTAGATGAACGGCCGATGACATCTCACAATCAGTGGAATCGATTGCGAGCGAAAGGCGAGAAGACATTCCGTGGCAAACAACGGATGTATAAGACACACGATATTCGTAATCACCTGTCATCGACGTTATCACGCTTCGGAGGTGTCGTAATTACCAAACGACAGTGCTGAGCGGCGGTGTCCGATTTCCTGTTATTTAATTGCCTAGCGACTGACACCGTGCGACACCGACACGGTGACACCCGACGCACGATCGCTCAATATTTTTAGCCTTATCGATTGCACTCCGCTTCTCATGGCGGCCGCTGCACTTTTCGACGTACGCTATCGACACCCGCTACGCTGTAAGCCCATACTTCGATTCCGCTGCCGTTCTGCGAATACATTTGACGCTTCTTAATGATGCCAAGGTTTCCGCTGTTCGATAGCGACTTAATGCGAGCCCCATAAATAACAGAAAACGAGATAGCAGGAGGCGTGAGAAATTTTACGGTTTCAATACGGTTCTTTGTTCGATCTCTTACGCTGTATTAACAGAAACGTTCAGAAAATCCTTACGGATCAATCTTACGAATGACAGAAGACAATACTGATTACTAGGAAGCATCCGAAATTTAACAGACCAAAACAGTTCTTTGTTCGACTTTTTGCGCTACATCGAACAACGAACAATTGTCAGAAATCTTCCCTAATACATATCCTCTTTCCCTTTGTCGACCTCGTCTTCACACTTCCCTCGCTCCTCCCTACTTTTCTAAATCCTACGATGAAGTGGAGGGATAATACAGGAGAAGTAGACTAAAAGTGCGCATCCCCGAATTCTGCCTATCATCCCGTCTTATCACGGCTCACCCGCAGATCATCTTTCGTTCCTATTCTCCCCGTCTCTTTCTCTCTCACCCTCCTCGCGCGTCTGCCTTTGTTCCGCGGCCCTTTTCGTTGACGCACATCGGCCGGGATACGAGGACGGGTGTCAACGGCCTCGTCACTATTCAGCGCAAGTGCGCCTCTCGGTGGTCAGCAGCCATTGGCGCGGGCGTCGCACGTCGAGAGAGTGCCAGAGGTCGTTTGCCTCGGAGCCCGAGTCTCTTCTCTCTACTCCTCTCCTCCTTCCTCAGTCTTCACCCCGCCGTGGTCATTTCGCGCTTCGTTTCGTCGCTCCCCTCCGCCTTTCATGTTACGAATCCTTCCACTCTTATCCGCCGAAGATGGACTCGGCGCTTCTCGCGATTTTCATGGAAGCGATGAGTCAGACGTGCGTCGATCGATCGATGCTTCCCGATACCTGAAATTTCATTGTTTTTACCTTACGATGACCTAGACAAGAATTTATACGGTTTCGATTTTATGTTGGAGTTCTACGCTGTCGAAGTTAGAAGTCATCCACTTTCTGTGTATGTTCTGAGTTATGTGTCCGACACGACGTCGCAATCGACGATATTGGTGTGGCCCTCATCGAGAACCTTATCCCATTCGAGCTGAGCCAGAAAGAACGGCACCATCGGCCCACATTTGATCTCTATCAACGAGCGTCAATACAATCTTCCTCCGGATACCCAATCGCCCGTTTGCACAGGAGAAGAGGCGAAAAGGAGAGAAAAAGTGGTGGGAGCCACGAAACGGGACGCAATGTCGTAGAAACACGCCCGTTCGGAAGTAACGAGATACAAATAGAACCCCTCGCGATCGCTGCAGCTATAGAAGCCGGGCGAGAGGTGACTGGCCCCGTATTAGGTCACATTTGCTTGCGTCTGCCACGAACTGGCTCGGAGGATTACGCGCTCGCATGCAAAGACGAAAGAAACTTTGACCCTGCCGCTAATCTGGCCGCGTTCGCTTCTGTGCCGATCGCACGTCCCGATGCGAAATGTGCCGGATCAATCGGCCGGAAAAAGCCCATTAGAAGTTTCCCCGTTTCGGGAGCGTAAGTTGGTCAAAGAGCGCGGCCTGATTTATGGGCGGGAATTAATCGCGGAGGCGAAAAATCGCGATCGGAAAGTGGTTCGGCCGACGCTGAGCGGAGATGGATGAGAATTGGCTGGATGTTCTTGAGCGTTTATACTCAGAATCCGTGTCTGCCCGCTACAGATGTCTGGCGCGCGATTTTGAGAAAGGCCGATCCGAATTGGAGGTCGTTCGACGATGGCACGAGAAGGAACGGTCGAAGTGTAATTACGTAGAGCGAGTAAGAGGACGTCGAAGAAAAAGCGGCGGCGGCGTTGGGCGATTTAGATTTAAATTTAGATCTGGAACAAATTTATGTTCCGGCGGGAAAGCGTCGCCGGCCGCGAGAATAATTGCGCGCGCAATTAGGAGCGTCGGACGTTGGCGTCGCGGAGAATAAATATCCTCGAGTACAATCGAGTGTAACGAGGGAGGAGCAAAAGAAAGGGATTGAAGGAAAACACAGAGTCGAGAAGAAAGCAAAAGGTGGAGCGAACGGACGAACGAATAGTACGGGCGAGGCGGAAACGGAAAAATAAAGGCAGAGTTGGATTAGTCGGAAGAAAATGAGAGAAATTGAAGCATAAGGACGGAGCGAAGAAATGGAGAACGACGAGACGTGCGAATGAGAGAGAAGAAGAACGGGGGGGTACAAAACGACGAAGGCGACTAAAGCGAATAAAGGGAGAATAAAGCGAGGTACGAGTGAGTAAGCGTCCGTTGAACGAGCGAGCAGGAGAGCGAGTGAGAAGGTAACGTACACGCCGAGTTCAACGACCGCGGTGCTCGCGGATTCCGAGCAAGGGAACTCCACGTTTCGCGTGTGCAGTTACGGTAACTTACCGTCGCCGCGATTCATTGCCGGCGAGCCACGTGCCACGCGCTCCTTCGTGAGAACGACGTCCTCATATCGATCTTTCGAGTCAATATACCAGAAGCTTCGCAAAATAATGATTTCCCCGCTTCGCCAAAAGCAAGAGTAAAAATGAGCCCACCAGCAAATAGGTGATCACAAACTACGAATTCTTCTCCGCAACTTTTGAATGCGACGTGTCAATGAAAGTCGCCGGCGAACGACGTGATCTCTCCTATCGCAGATCCGACTTTTCGACGAGTGAGAGTATCGGCGTTCTATTTAAATAGTAAATTTTCGATGGCCACCCGACCGGCCGTCCCAATATACATCGCCGACACGTACGTTCGCGAGTGGCCGCCTTCGAAATCGATACCGTCCGATAATTGGCGCGTTTTCCGGCCAACTGGCCGTGGCGACAGAAAACGACGCTTCGTTTTGCCGGGTTACAAAAGCGGCGAGAGAACGCGGGCTGGTCAACGACCGACACGGTTTCGCTCGCGTTCAAGTCGATTCGACGTTACTCGAGCGAGGAAACGCGCGTAAAAGATCTTCAGGAGTTCTCGGGCGACGGAGAAGCGAGGAGGAACGGAGATGAGAGGAGAAAGAGAAGGCAGACGTTTCGGGAAGATGACGAAAATATACCCGGTTAAGGGGCACGGTCAATGACCGCCGTTTCTTATTCTTACTCTCCTTCTATTCCCTCGTCTACTTCTGTTTCCCCTCCGTTTCTCCGCCTGTCTCGCTTGCCACGGTTTCCGGGACATCGAAAGCGAGCAACGATTAATTAGGCGCAAGGTGAATCGACACGATCTGGTGATCGGTAGTGATGGAATCAAGCTATTTAGGAGTTGTTTCGAATTTTTATGACGTACGCTGCAACGTGTACGAGTGCATCGATTGGTAATTGTTGTACGCACGGAATCTGAGCTCGTATGTTTGAAACGTATATAAGTAGCTCAAAAAAGGTGGCAGTAATTATAAACATACTCGAACCCTGCGCGAAAATGTTTGAAATTTTATGTAATCATACGCAATCGTACGCAAGTTTTGGAGTACTATTGATAGTTCTAAAGAAATGAATCTTTGGTTTTGATTGATTTTGATTTTCAAGAGTACATTTTGAAATTGGTCCCATCACTAGTGATCAGTCGTTATACGTCGACGTTTTTAGCGAATCAATCGATTCTTGGGCCCAGTAATTGTGAGTCATACGATGTTATCGAAGCACTGATTCACGCGGTCTGATTGAATACGCCCGGTGTCTATTCTATGCGACTTATTAGCCATATTGTCGGTCGTCCATTCTTCCTTTCCTGCGAATCTGAAACAGCTCCAGTTACACTCGCGAAACGGACTCTATTGAAAAGTAACCAAATGCGATCGCGTTACGCTGCCAAGGCCCGTTAATCCTTTTCCTTCAACTCTTTCCCGAAGGTCATGGGTGTGCGCTGACCTTGAATCTACCACGTATCTCATTGTTCACCACCGTCACTCGGCCGTTCTGCCAAACGTTTGATCCGGGCCCAAAAATTGCCTCATTCTCTACCACCTCTTCATCCCGACATCCAGTTTCGACTATTCACACACAAAATACTCGACAAACTCGTTGGCGAGAGAAGTCCTTTTGAAGAGGCTTCGACGTATAAATCCACGCGTCAACGTTCTTTTGAAATGTGGACTCACGTGTGGAAAAGTGACGCGGCACGGGTGGACCGTTAAGCGTGGCGCAAACATCGAGTAAACAGGACGTTATTTACCGAAACGCCGCCGGAGGAATTTGTCCCGGACGATGAGGAGGACAATGACTCGTCCGTTACGATATTACGTTCCGAAGTCATCAGGGAAACGACGTTCCCAGAAGTTCGCGGCACGATCAGCCACGGAATGAATAATGCTCGATCCGCGCTACGTGTCGGCAATACGAAGTCTTTACACGTTCTTCGCGTTTAAGTCACTCAATTGACACGTGCTGATTCATTCTTGAAGTTCGTCAATTTTGCTCGGGGCTTGATTGGCGCGTATCGTAGATGTGACGTGCGTCACTGAAGTACGTAGAAGACGCGTAGAAGTTGCTTCGAAGGCGCGGTAGTACAGTTTCGCGGACACGAGTGCTCTCTAGCTTATCCCTTCGATCGCTCTGCATTTCGGGCCGTGCCATCGAAACAGTGGTCGTGATTCTGTCTGCATTCTTTTGAATCTTATCGACCTCCGTTCAACCTCTGAAAACGACAAGACATGTCGAAGATTATTTTCTCCTATATTTACCCCTTACTCAAGTGAGCCTACTGTGAGGTATGCTCTTACAATTGATTAATTAACGAAAGTTTCGCGCGACGCGCTTTTTGTTCCTCAATTTCGTATTGAATACGCATGAGAACGGTCGCACTTGAACTCATATTATCTGAATTACTGACCACCCGCCGAGGACGGTCTTTTGCAGAGCGAAGGTTAATTCGATACGTCCCTATCATCGCTTAACCGTGCACCGCGACAGTCTCCTCAAAGTCAATGGTTCAACAGACAGCTATCTTTGAAAAAGAAACAAACACCCTGTAACAGCACCGCGATGGTACGTCGAAACATCGGGGCTCGGTTCGGAGAAATTGAACGAGATAGGACGAAGCTATAGACATTCCTCAGTACGACGAAATTAGAGCACGTATGTACGTCGATACGATTACACTTTAGCCGATAGCACATCCAGGGTCTGATACATGACTTATGTCGATTCGATCGCAATCCGTAACGATCCATTACGTTGCAGTCGTCAGACAAGGTCGGCTCGACAGGCTTTCCACTGCAGAAGGCTCAATTTCCACGCCGCCGCGATTTGCAAACTGGAAAAGCCAGTGTAGTGCTAATTGTGGGTTCACCGCCTTTCGAGATCTTCGCGGCCACTTTAACGAGCCTCTCTTGTTCGCAATTCCGTCGAACGTGAAATGCAAATTTCCCGCCGCTTTGCCCACTTTCCTGACGCGTCAACCTGCGCGCCGTGTCGTGCAGCGTACGTAGGGTTCAACGTTCGCTTACTCATAACCGTGAATGAGGAGAAGGTTGTTGGCCCTACCCCCTTTCAGTCGCCTCTTACGGCAGGCAGGGAATACCGTGGATGTGTTCCCTCCCCTCGTCCACAGAGGGTTGGAGGAATTATTGATCAGGTTGAAGTAACGCGCCGGCAAAAAGTGGCCGCTGCAATTTCGAAACTCACGGAAGGTGCATGTGCCACGATCAATTCGTAAGTCAACAATATAGACAGTCATTCGGTGACGTATTATCCTGGTCGACGAAAAATGAAAGAATGTAATGTCAACGTTTCGACCTGCAACCGCAGGTTGCACTTTTACTCCAATTTTGGGCCTTGAAAAGGACACACGTAAGTGTCACGTTGGAATTACATTCCTTTATTCTTCTCCGACCGGTATAATGCGCCACTAAATAACCATCTACATACTACGTCACTCAGAAATATATACATGAGTCTAGAATACTAGTTGTTCCTACTGACTTTGTTAGTCGGTAAAGCGTAATGATCGGATCTTCAATGGATCATTTTAGTCTGTCCGAGGAATAATCGATCAATGCCTTAATTACGGCGAACAATGCTCGTGAACGAGGACCGGTCGCAGAGAATGGAAAACGCTCGCTTAGACGTCGTCAACATTGTTGTACGCTGACCTCGAAGGGAATCGCAGGCGAAACGTTGAGGGCGAATTCACTTAGGAGCAGTAGCGGACGTTCAACCGGCGTTCTTGAACTTTCAGGGTCACTTAACTCTCGTCGGCAGTCGCGGCGTTATAGTGCACGGTACTCGACAGGGAGAGGAGCCTTATCGTTTTAACGAAACGAGCCGGTTAGAATTACACACCCGGCACTATCCTTATCGAAGACCCTGCCGGCGGTGAGATCCGATGGATGCTTGAGCCAAAACAACGCTGGCTTAGCCGCCACGGCAATTAGTCGCGGGGATATCGTTTGCAATTTCATTTTTTACGACCGCCCAACCTTGGTACAGACCCTGCGAAACCATTTTTGCGATCGACGTTTGAGGCACGATTGCAGTGAGTAAGTGAGCTACATTTTTGTCGACTTTCCGACTGAATGCGGGACAATTTCAATTTTGGCTGTAGTTTGTGTCGTGTCACGGTTTCAGTGAGTAAGCGTTTTGAAGGAACCCGGTTTTGTGTGACTGGAAATAAAGTGAACGCTGAACAGGCACCATCATTGTTTCGAATCAACTCTGGTTCTCCTTCAGTCTGTACTCTGTGCGTCTATCAAGTGATTATACGTTCTGTCGTCGCATATCTCTTACGATATTTTCCTACTATTATCTAATTGTAGTCTCCTATTGCTAATCGCCGCCTGTTATCAAACCCGAATATCCAGCTACTGAAGAAGGAAAAAAAGCGAGCCTTCCTCTTCGCTCCTAGCGCGTAATATCAGTCGGCGGTAATGTACGTCGGGCGTTATCTGTAATCCAGCGGCTCGCGACCCTGATGAGTCGGGCAACTACTGTAACTAGGCGCCCAAATTCGGCGTGTCGTAACTCTGCTCTCGCCATTATTATTTCCGATAAGAGTAACCCAGATCTGGGTCAGTGAACTCGCTCGAACGCTCCGTTCGAGGCCTGACGCGTCATCGCGTTACGATCGTCCGATAACGTTTTCATTCCGCGCTATCCGCGGAATCGACGTCGGCCTTCGACCGAAAATTGGCTAATCGTCATCCTCGCTCATTTGCCCTCGGTCCACCATGGACTTTGAGACCCCTCTTCTCATGGAACGCGCGAGCTCTGTGGTAATAACGAAGTGTTCGAAAATTAACCGACTGCGAGCCGACGACGGGTGTAATTGCGAGCGGCTCGGCGAATTTAAGCGTTTTTCCTTTTATTGTTTTTTTTGTTAAGCTAAACTTTCACCCCGCTAACAGGTGCTGGCTAGTGGTGATAAATAGTAATAGATTAGCCGACCGGCGGGCATTAATTCCCGAAGGCGAGAAGATTATCGGTATCGCGATCAGTGGCTTCTCATGTTGTTCCGCGGCTATGTACGAAGATCGCTATCTTTATAGGACCGCGTTGTTTTAAGGAGAGGGCACCGGGACGCGAATGTATGAAATCGGTGGAATCGCTCGCGGCATCGATTATCGCGTGTTCGATAGCCCGAACATACACGCGTAGTTGTAATTAAAGTGCTACTACTAAAGATTCCATTGAAACGTTAGTTACAATATTGCAATCTCCACGATCGATATCGATTCTCAGAACAGCACAACGTTCCGCGGAATCTCGCGTGGAAAGACTCCGACTCACGTCCACCTGACCAACGATCCACCGCCTAACCCACACTCATAATTCCGCTGCTCGAAGGCACCGGCGATAACCAAACGTGGACTCGTCTAATTTAACCATACCGCCGCACAATATTCCCCAACTTCCACGCGAATCCTCTTCAATTGACGCCAATTGCACGACTTATCCCCCCAGCACCCAATACCCAATCTCCCAAGGGTCCTCATCTGCCAGGGGCCAGCATGGGAAGGGACAAAAAAAATCTGCGCACTGTCCCTCTTCCGGCGAATTCTCCGCAGAGATTGCTCGCGAAAGCTGGATCTGGAGCAACGACCTTCGAATTCGGCCCAATCGGCGGGGTTCGTGAACCCTGAAAAGAGCTGCCAGGCCTCAGGATAGATGGTACAGTTATACTTCTCCTCCCTCCTTCTCTTCTTCCTCTACGTCCTCTTCGTCCTCCTCCCACTCTTCGCCGAACAATGAGCGTGCGGTCGCGTTCTCTCCCGCGCTCTCGGCTGCTCGAAAGGAAATACCGTATGGTCACCTCGAGCTCGTCACCGTGCCGAAGAGAAGAGGAAATCCCCGCGGTTCGTTGACCTCGACGCCGGCCCAGCCATGACGACGTGGATTGAAACCGAGCGCGCGATGCACTGCATTGTTTACGATCATCCGCGGGCCGCCAGGATTGAAAGATTTCGCCCTGGCCGCGAAGGAATCGGTGCTCTTTTTCTTTCTTTCCGTGTTTTGTTTTTGGCGGATCGCAGGATCGGACGTTTTGGAATTTGGGTAGAGCGCGGCGACTCGTGGTACTCTGCCGAGGGAGTGACATAAGTGGGACGCGTGAAACGGTCGACCTAAGCTTCGGTTCTTACCGAAGCGCGGGCACTGAATTCTTTTTAGCAGATCACGCATCGTAGGTTTTGTTCGCAATGTTCGTTGCTTTCGACACTATCCGTGTCTTGAAGAGTTGAGAGAATTTATTCACGTTAGGAATCGGTGGAGCAAAAGATTCTATTCGTTGGCACTTATTGGTGAGCGGTGATAAATAGAAAACTTGGGGTGCCGCGTCGTTTTTCTCGGACGGTAAAATATGGAGTGCGGGGTATCTCGGCGTTCGTCGGCAGACGTGTTGAGACAGGTTTTCGGCGAGGTTTAGGTTTTCCGCGGAGTGTATTGCACGGTGTCCGTGATAATTGACCGTAATATATCATTTCTCTAGAATTAACGGCACGGTCATCGCGTTCCTTCGTCACGTCACGTCGCAGGAAAGAAGTTCTCATCAGATATAAGCCCGAGCTACTCGAGTAGCGCGCGAATGAGCTCAAGGCGAGAAGATAAAGTTGCGCGAGTCTCGGACCTTTGTCTGTCCGAGGATAACGGCCATCGAAATTGTAATCGCTGATCTAATTTAAGGTACAATTAAAATATCCGCCAAGAAAAAAAACGGTCTCTATTGCTTTTGTAACCTCTACCGATGTTATTGAACCTTACTACTGTACTATTGAACTCCATCGCCGCTGGTATTTCTTATCGCATCCACTGGCCTCTCTCGCCTACATTATTAAAACGATCTCGAAGCATACGCTGCTCGCGATTATTGCACTGAAACTAACAGCTCGAGTTCGCGTAACTCTTTCATCGGAAACGGAACAAAGAAGCGTGCCTAGACGCGTAACGCGACAAAATTCTAGCGGCGGTCACGAAACGTGAGACTCTTTTGAGGCGAAGCGGGGACAAACGGGGTTCGAGGTAAGTGGGTCGTTGATTCAGACTAGTCGGGGCCACTCCAGCCTGATATCAACGGGTTTTAACGGGACCGTGAGTAATCGACTCTTGCCGCACAGACCGAGCTCGAATCACGACTGGAACGCCCGGACGAAGCCAGGAAGTCACGCGGGAAGCGAAGATTTACTTCCGCTTTGAAAATGACATTGAGAGAGGGGCTGGGCGTGGGAATTCGATTGGCACTTTGCTGGGGCGACGTAATTGCAAGAATATGCGCGGCGAACGGGTTGCGCAGTGCGCGTACGTTGCCGAAGCGTATAATAGTAGGATCGTACAATGGAACTTGCAAGGAAAACATAATGTGTGATAAATTGTTTCGCTGACACAACACGAGAGGACTTTCCCTCGTTTGGAAAGTTTAGCGAGGGCGAGGAGTCAATGCCAGGCAATGGAGTGATTCACGATGGATAACACGAATTGTCACATGAACGGCGGCGTCGTTGACTCGCGACGAAAGAAAGTGAACGGCGAAGCAAAGTTCAAGAATACAGTGTGCGTCGCGAGTCAATGTCCTACGTCGAGCGTTAGAACAAAAGTGAAAAGTCATCGGTGGCTTTCTACGGCCTAATTGCTTGTTGCCTCCACGCAATCGTTCGCGACCGAAGAAAATTCTCTATCCCGTAGATCGCGTGTTCTATAGCCATTCATCGTGGAAAAATTAATTGACTAATATGCCCCGATTAGCACGAAATGTGCAGCCTTACGGATATTAATGCTATTATCTGCGTACTCTATGCAACTCTCTTCACCGTCAGCACTGGAATTATCTAGGAGTCAGAGACGATTTATATATTTTAGTACACGCTAAACTGCAAAAAATAAGATGATTTAAAATTGAGGACTTGCTATAAACGAAACGTCGAATAAGTAATTTGTACCACTCGACAATTTCAGTGCTAAACACGTTTCAGTGCCATCACTATTTCCCACCGTACGTCACATGGTTGACATTAAACTTCTACCTATTCCTGATTCTTGAAACTTCTTCCTATTCCTTTTCATTTCATAATTTCGACTACTAGCACGGTTTCTTTATTCGCATTGAAAGTCCTCGTAACGCGTATTCTCACGCGAAAGAAAGCGGTCGAATTTCTTTCAGAAGGAACGGACAAACAGCGGGTTCAGCAACCTGGCTCGTTTAAAGGGTGCAATGACCGGATCGCTTCGGGGCAAGGAGTAAAAAGGAGGGAAAAGTGATCGGTGCTTTCTACGGCTAATTACTCGTCATTATGATGCGCAACTCGGTTTTCTTACTCGGGCGCGGATTCGCGGATAAAACATTCGCCGAGAGCTGAATCCGGGATTCGTCCGGACGTTCTCCATTGTTTCACGGAAAGATGGATTTTTTGCGCGTTTCTTCCTATCGGCTTCGGCAACTTACGACATTAAATCGGCTGTCACCTCAGACATGAAAATGGGGAGAGATAAACTTGTCAGTAAATGCACATCTATATTTCGATTATAAATACCTTATACAACTACGCCAAGCATGTCTAATTTAAATTAACTTGATCCAATCTCCAATATTTTATACCCATTTTTAGAGAAAGCACCGTGCTGGTCGAATCGAAGTCTAAATACAGAGACAATTTATGAGGTGGGGGAGGATTTCAAGTGTCGGCGTCAGATGCCTGGTTGGCGTATTGGCTCTTCGTGCTGCAGACGATTGCGCGGGAAGTATTCTTTTGACGAGCACATCATTGAACGGACGAATGTAAGGGTTACAATTTCTACTTGGAAATGTTCTCAATCAAATTTATAATTTTGCGACCCTATCAGAATTCTTTCCCGTAATATCACCGATGATTTAATTCCGAGTGCAATGCCTATTTTACAAAATGCTTACTGCGAATGGTGGACAGCGCAGAAATGCGTAGAAGGGAAATCGATATGCCGATAATCCAGCGATAAGCTGTCCGCAACAGAACGACCTCGTTCCTGTTTGAACCTCGACCGTCGGAGGCTCCTGCCGCGTCCTACGTTCTATTCTAAATATTTGATCTGCTAGCCCCGTCGGCCTGATACCTCTTATCACGGTTCACGAGCCGATGGCGGCTATGAAAGAGCATAATATAAACTCACGTGTGAGTTGGTGTTTAAAAACGCGAACGGAAAGTTCCGAGCGCGAACTTTTGTAGAACCAAACGATAAATGATTTTCAATCGGACTCCAGCAAACTGCCTGCCCGATTACTTTGTCCCAAAGCTACAGCGATGTCAAATTGAATGCGTACATAATTTGACGTTTACGTGGTGCTGAATATATTACTTTCATGACGTGTGGATCTCTGGATACACAGTATTTTAAGTCGACCGTTTTCTAAGCCAGCGGATTCCGTAATTATCGAATACCTACCCAGCCGACTATCCGACATCTGCATTTGCGAGTACCGAAATACATAGCACCCGGTGGTCTTTATCTCAGCTCAGAAGGACATCCATTTATCGCCACCGTGTCCGCACACCGACAAATCGTCACATAAAATCGAATGTGCCAAAGAAGTCCGTACTCGTTTGCAATTTTATTATCGTCCTCGCGACGGCTCTTTGAACCGACTACTGGCGCGCACGACAAAAAACGTGAGGCTGCGATAGACGGTCGATCTGAAAAAAGACGCGGAACGATGAGCTGTACCGTGACCTATCATCCTTGGCCGTCACACGACAAAGGCTGCGGAATAATATTTGTGCACGTCGATGAACAAATGCACCGGGGATGACCGGTTCGAGGGGAATCGAGGACCTTGAGCTCGACAAAGAGCAAACACTCATTATCAGCAGCGCGAGCAATGTCAGCCCACAGGCGAGCTTCATTCCTCTCACTTTCCTCGCTCCCAATCGATCGGGATCACCGTTCAACGCGTCTATAACACGCGACGTATGTATGTGTGTGCGAACGTTTACTTCGTCGATTGTACATACGCGTTGACGGCGAGGCGTATCGATCATTATCGGCAATAAGTGCCTAATAACTGGGTGTCAGGAGTTATGGACGGGTAAATCTTTACTTTGTTGAATCTGCATGACTGTGTGCACAGGCGCAACTGTATGGATTCGTGGAATGTGGAATTTCAAATATTTCCGTGTATGCAGATTAAGTAATTGAATGACAGTTGGCCTATTGTGGTGAGTAATAAGTTCCTAACACCTGGTTATTAGGGTATCGCAACGAATACTTTTAAATCTTATTGAGATTCTAAATTTATACCCTTTCAAATTATTGCAATTGACGCTCCACGTTAATCTTGTCTCTACCTAATATACCTACTGGTTCACAATTTTCCCAAGGCCAATTTTCCACTCGGTTATCCAACCGCGTTTGCGCCTCAATTTGACCGCACGATTCCCGGATTTTTATCATAAATGGTGACAAGAACTGGGAGCGTCACACTCTCCTATAACCCTGCCCGCGATATTCCATTCCGGCTCACCTCAACATTCTATCTGCCCAGTCTGCGGGGAACGGGTGGCAAAGAGGCTCTATTGTCCTTGCACACCGTTATTCTCGCGAAATCATTTCAAAGTATAGTTACGTTACGTGTGCGTCGGTGTACCTGTGCATAAGAACCATCACGCGTTATGTCTATTCAAGCTATGCATACATACAACCTAGGATTATGTGTCTTATTGTTAGCCTTGAAAATCTTCGAATGGTTTGATGATATACGAAAAAAAATACCGTTTGCTTTGCTTTTCCTCTCGTCCACAATTGAAAAATCAAAAACATGTCTGCAGGCAGTGGAAAAAGTATGGATACCTGACTGATGAAGTGTCTGGAATCTGGAATTCCTCTTACAGCAGTCGTCAATAGGAAACGGTTGAACAGGCTTGCTTACGGCATCGGATGTGCTGCATAAGCAAAGTACACGAATGTTCACATAGCAGGAAACACTTTACATCATAGCGACACGTTAGCGCCATAGAATATCGAACGTCACGCCGGCATAAATGTGTAGTATATTGTTGAACGTATAACTATTTTGAAAAAAAGGGGGATTGAGAAAACACTTGCATCTATGAACTTATTGTTGGTGTCTGACGGAGATGACAAGGTTGCGAAGTTGATACTTTGTACACCAGCTAACGACTCGCTCGTAACCAACAACAAATTCTTTAATATTAACTATGCAACGTTCGTTATTGACGCCAACGTCGCCAACGAGATGTTCAATATGTTAGAGTGATGTACATATTTAGACTGCAGTCGTAGTTTTCTACCGGCTGTTCTGGCTATAAAGCTGCTTTAGAGACAACAAAAATAAATATTACTTAATATCTGTTCAGTACGATATTTTACAAGGTTGAACTTCGCTATCGATGTATCCTTGTTGAGGTTAAATCGTTGTCCGCAAACTGCGTCGTTGTCCAGAGCTGCAATACTGCCCACAGCCTGCTACAATGTTGAATCTGTTTCCTAGATAACACCACAACTCAATGTACAAGTGAAATACATAACTGTTCGGCATGTGGCTGCATGTACTGCAGCACTCCATCGTTCGCCACCGCTCTCACCATAACCTGCATTTAACATAATTTCTACCGTATTCCACTAAATTCATATAACGGTGTCATATAACCAAGAAATATATACGCATCGATACTCAGCACCATCGAACGTCAGAACATAAATTACATAAAAGAAACTTAGAACAAACAAGAACAATAGGCATAAACGATCATACAAAACCATTCAAATGGTCTCAAACAATTTACCATCCAACACACCTGCGAAGTAACAAACCACACTCGGCGCGTTGAAACCTCTTCCTTCTTCTTTCCTCTTCGAAAACTAGGACAAATTACACCATACTTACGATTCTGCAAACGGAAAACGATCTTCATACATCAACTTCATCATCTTGCTTAGTTTATCCACTTTGTTCACTTAAATCGCGACGTAATTCACGACAACGCGAAAATATGACTGAAGCCGACATGGCATGTAAAACTGTCGAAAACGTTAGAACAGGTTAAGACGTGTTACCAACTTTTGACGCAGTCCTGCACGTGGCTGTCTCGTGTGCGAGTGAGATAATACGATCGCGAATTATCGAATTAGCTTGCCGTTAAAATTCGTAAAAATTGTTCCCTACGCAATTGTATATGTACATGATTACCAAATATTTAGAGTATTACCTGACGTTTTGCTTCGCTGAATTGACATTACGCAACGAAACACACTCACTTCCCTGCCATGTCCTGCTGCAAAAGGGTGATACCTTGCTGTCAATCGTGTGGACTCCGTAGAATAGAAATTTTCCGCGACCACGTGTAGCTTTCATCTATGCAATCTAGAAAACACATATAAATCACTGAATTAGATCAGGAGGTTAGGTTACGGGCGGGAAGCACTGATTAATTCACTTTAGCATCAATTATTAGATTGAAATATAATGGATGTTTACATTGGCATGGGAGAAAGTGACGTGCAATTGTTTGTTTTTGCGAACTATTGTTGTGCCGATTTATACTTGTTTTCGCCGTGATTGTTTCAAGATGTACACGTATGTCTCAACGCCTGAATGATTGCGAAGTAGTTAGCTTTACGCGCTTAGCTTGCGTGTATTGTTTTAGAATAGATGACAGGCGTCAATTAGGTTAAATTGGAGTTAAAACGGTACACTCACCTGCGTGGCGTCCCTTCGAAATTCGTGCAGCCAAGTGCAAGTGCTGCAACCTCCTGCCCGACTCATTCCCTACCTGTGCTGCCAACTTAAATATTTCCACTAACCAAATAACACTATCTAGAACGATGCACTATTTCGACAGGGTCACGTGACCGTTCGGTGTGTACTGGGTGTTAGTGCAAGTGGTACTTATACGTGATGAAAATACGACGGCCGATGTTTGAAAACTATTATTGTGCATGGCAGTCACTGTGCTAACCCCAGATATTTACCGGTAATTCAGATTTCAAGATAATTAAAACTTTTCGAAACAATCTAACGAAATATCACACCAGTATTGTTAACCCGTTGATAGAGCGGCTCTAGTGTTAATGTTCTCGAGAATAATAGTACATCAAACGCATTTCTGGTTAAACATCCTAACCTCTATTGTTTGCCGCAGACCGAGTACCTATGTGCAGTTCCTATGTGCAGTTCCTAAAGAAATCTGGACATTGACACCGGTGGCGCGAGACTAAGCCTCCGAACAATTCTCGGACGCGCTCGCTGCAATAACAGTAACCATAACAATAACTCCGCTACGTCAGATCGTTACCATGATTCGCGTGTCTTTATCGAACCCCTCCGCCAACGGCCTGAAATACCCCGTGACGCATTCTTATAATTTTCCGACGTCGAAATAGTGAGGCCTTCTCCTCGTACGCATATGCCCTATACACACAAATGCGTAGCCGTAGACACGAGCTCGCACACGTGCAATTTCGGGCGATTCATATAAATCGTCATACATTATGCCGAAAACAAAGACGCGGCCGAGCGTCTCGACGCCGCACTTTTTTCTGCGCCGAACGTTCGCCGGCTGAGGAATGAGATTCGATCGAGACAGAACGAGAGAGCGTCGCACGGAGGGAAGAAGGAGGAAAGAGACGATGGGGACGCGTGCGAGATCCTCGTAGGGGAGTCAAGGTCGAGTCGGCCGCTTATTTTTACGTCCAGATTCAAGATCACCGCGACTTTCGACGGGATGACAATGCGGGGCTTAGGCGGACATCAAATATGCGACTGCACTCGGGCGGCCGGGGCAGGGGGGAACGCTCTTCTCTCCTGTGCAGAAAATCTTCCACGGATAAAACGAGAGGACGGACGTCGACGAGGACGAAAAGGGGAAAGCGTGGCTGTTATTTCAGGACAGCAAAACGCAGTTGCGAGGATTGCGCGGCCGATCGTGACAATGCGTAACAGGTCTAATTTTGTTGGACGGAGGAGTCTGACGTAGGAATACGTATACTTCGCAATCGGTCGATCGTACACTAATTCTGATTTTGCTCTCAACGTGAGTAGGTTACTAACGATTTTTACGTGCTGCGAGACTATTTTGTCGTAACAGTTTTCGATGCAAGCATATTGTTGATAATAATAAGTTGTCCCGGCAATAAGAGGTTATGATTCCTAAGTATTTACTTTCAACATAAGCATTACTGAAATTGGTATAGGTTAGAAACCAGAAATCAAGGCACAACGCATATACGCACAGCCTACAACTATTTATACATATGTATGTGTAATCTACAAAATCCTTGAGGTCAAAGTGTTTCTCGTACATTATTTGCGTGACAGTCCGTAATTTACATGTTGTTGTTCACTAGGCCAAGTTTTTGGTGGCTGGGCACGGTCTGGCGTTGAATTTCCGGTCGTACGAGCTCAGAAATGTTCGCAGACGAGGCCTCCTCGTTTTTCCGCAATTACGCGGGATTTCGTCGTCGGGATGGCAGCCGTCACGATTTTGCATTTCTGGAAGGCCGTCTCGTCCTTGGTGATGGAGAAGCGAGCCGATACGGGATTTCTCGCTGGTAAACACGTTTGATTTGTCAGACGACTGTGAATGGACCGATGAGGATGAGACAGAAAGGATGAGACAGGAGGATGGGAGCTGATAAGACGACAAGGACGATCGAATCGATCGTGACACATTGGAGTCGGTAAGTTTCTTGCTTGACCTTTATTGTCTCATGTCCCTGATTCCTATTCGCAATGTGGTATGTAAATTGACGGATCACCTTGCTGGGTTTACATAAATTCGAATTGTTTATACTTAATAGTAACCGAGCCTTATCGTGAAAATTGTCTTTTATTAATACTAATGCATCAATTACAATATACGGCCGAAAGCATAACAAACATATAACGGCATTGCCTGGCATATGCGTCCACACTTGCGCTCACTGCGTAAGCGTATGGTATCTAATTCAGCTATGATGAGTCATTGCATTGTTACAATATGACTAAATGTCGCTAACGACTAGTAGAAGGATCGAAAGAACGAAGTGGCGAGAAGTCCTCCGGGCTCATTTTCTTCGTCTCTCGCGTGCGTAAACAATCTTGAAGCTAATTCCTTTACGACCTCCGCGAGAGTGGAGAGCGCTTCGTGTAACGAAGTCAATTACACGGAGCTGCTCCCCGTTACATTAGTCCCTCGTCCCTGACGCTTTATGCGAGCCTAAGTACGCCAGCCTTTATCGGCCGCGTCCCTGGCGTCAGAATTTTACGAGCCCGAGTTGATTTAGAGCCTTAATTCCGCCGATTTCGCGGGCGTTTAAGCGTGTTAGACTTAAGAATTACGAGGTCGTCCGCTCACACGAAACCGCTTCAGCGTCCTCTCTCCCACCATCCACTCTGTCTCCTCTTTCCCTCATCCATACATTTGACAAGTGCATTCCCTGTACAGGATATATTTTCGGTAAATATCTGCATAAGCAGTCATTGTGTGTACTTTGAAAACGTACCGTTGGTGTCGCGCAGCTGAATTTCGTTTCGAAGGTCAGTTCACCGTATTACACATGACTGGTTAATGAATATTCGATTTAATGAATATTTTGTGCTAGCCCCTGTTCTGATCCTCTTACAGCTCGGCGTCATCGTGTGGCTGGAACAAGTTTTTAGCGGCGCAGTTTAATTACTTCGAACGTGCCGAATTATTTGGTATTACGTGCACAGTTGTGGAAACATTACGACAAGGATTATGAGTCGGTTTTCGGGGTAACTCTCAGGTCAACACGTCGGCTTTCAATTTTTCTGAGTACTGCGATACACGTGATCGCGTTTCAGTCCACTAAAATATTTGTTGTCACGTTATATCGCTCTGTTGTAGCAACAACGCGAGATTAGTCCGGAGCTAGTCTGCGAAGAAATCGCGCTGCGAGAATGCCTGCGATAGCGGCGTTTTATCAAGGACCTTCACCTTGATTCTCCCCTCCAGGCAGTGTCGCTGGATGCGTCATTCCGCAGTTTCTCGGCTCAGGTACACGCCGTGCCTCCGTCTAATTGCTCTGTTGATAGTTAATTAACATTCTTATCGAATGGCGCTAAACCGAGCGTGTTTAAACGGCACGTCTCACGCACGCTTTCTTCAAGGCCGTTCACCGCTGCCGATTGCTTCCTTCCTTTGCATATCACGCCTTTCATTCGCCGCTGAAATCTGCTTAACATCGCATTATTCCCCCGTCCGATCGCTAAGCATCTCTTTTTTATGCTGCAGAAAGTGAAAGTGGAACGTTTAGACGAGTACAGGCAGCACAGCTTATCGTCAGTGTAACGATACCTAGGACAATACAGCGCCGCTTCCACGCCGTCGTTCGTTCCAGCGTGACAATATTAGCTGACTTCCATCGCTTACCTTTTTTTTTTCATCTCTTTTTTATCGAGCCCGAACGACGGCGGCCGGGCCCAGACACGAAGTTCGTGCCATGATCCGGCGTGTAACGCGATAATCGTCTCACTCGCTTTCCTCCCAAATTAGACCGGCTCGTCGATCCAATTTCACCGTAACGCCTCAATAAAAGTTCTCCTATTTCGACGACACGTGCCGGGCCTATATCAAATGTTCGCCTTTCTCGCTTTCCCTCGCGCGGGAAAAGTAAGAGTCGCGCGGGTAGGGGAGGGGTGGGACGGAGGTAGTGAGTGAAGGGGGCGAGGAAGCGTCGAGAGGGGAGAAATCCGAGACGCTAAGACACGTACTCCAAAGATTTATCTTGCCCGTGATCCCGCAGATTCGCCGATGATGGACGATCCGGCTGAACGTTAACTCCGACGAAATTTATTATTCACGATCGACGGATGTTTCGTCCCCCTCGCCGAGCCTCTCGCTCTCTCGTTCTAGCAGCGTTTTGTGGAGCAGGTGGCATTAACCGGGCGAGAAAACGCGGAAGTTCGCTGAGAAAATCAAGCTTTCGGCCCCTTTCGGCAAGAAACCATTTGGGGGAGGAAAAAAGCGATGGGTGCCGAGGAAGGATCATTCTGCTTCGAAGAGAGACAGAGAGAGAGGAGAGAGAGAGAGAGATCAGCCGGGAAGAGACAAGATCTTCAGGGACGAATGACGGGACGAAATTTTCGCCCGTTCACGCGCCAGTTCCCTTTAGGACGTTGCCAACAGGTTCCTCGCGTTTCACGCTCGATATACCAACCACCGAATGGATTCTGGCCCCGAGAATGCTTCGCAGAACGTTCACCACGGCACTTCGTACTCCCCGCCGCTGAGAACGATCCTGCATAAAAACAACAGACACAGTCACCAGCAATTCTAGCTGAATACGCCCGGCATGAAGTTAAGCGCCCTAACCTAGAACATCATCCGGCCACCACGTGCTACGTACGACACGCGCCAACCTCCAACCTCCCCAAATCCGACTCCTGCACAATACCATACACTTCCGTACAACCGTGTGTCGCACACTTCGACCATCCCGCGCAGCGCACCCCACGCATTATCATAAACGGAACATTGACCAGTAGCGTCTACGCATCAGCGGACTGACGTCCGCGAAGGGAGACCTGCGAATACGTCCCTGAGCAGGCCTCTAAGCACCCACGCGTGGTTTGGTCGGCCGAAGGCCGTATCGCTCGTAAATTTTCGCTTCGGGGGCGAGGGTGGAAAAGCCCGGGCAAACGACGACGAGCCTATTTCGTGGGTTAGGTTGCTTTTTCGCGGGGGTCGTGACCTTGCCACGTGGAGGAAAGCCGGTATCGGTGCGCGTGGGTGAATGGGGGATGAGAGGGGGGCGATGGTGGGTGGACGGGGGGCGGTGAGGGGGGTACGAAGGACGAGGGTGCGTTAACCCGGAAGAGAGAGACTCGAGGACAATAAAGGGGAGCGTCGATCTTGCCACCCTCGCGAGGGACTCGATGCGGAACTTGTCGAATAAAAAAATGAGCCGGCCCTTCGGGTAGGAGGAGGATGATGAAATTTCCCCGGGACGAGGTAATTTTTATCGGACGCCCCCGATACGACGGGCGTTTGTGTGTCGTTTCGAGATTTTAGGGGGTTAGGGACGGTAGAGGGAGGGGGGGGGGTGCGCGCGGAGATAGAGGGGTTAGGATTAATGACTCTCGCGAAATTAAAGCGTGAGGTCGTCGCAATGGGACTGTCGAGTAGCCGTGGGTGAAAACGGAGAGAGTAATTTCTGCGCCGATTCTTAGCAGTTTCGTTGTTCGGTCTAATGTGACGTCATTTTCACGTTTTGTTTGGCTGAATGAGCCGGCCATTTTTAATTGCTACGACGCTCGACGTCGGTCTCATCTCCTTAACTTCGACAATCTGTCATTCACTCTGTCGATTCTTTTCTTTTCTAACTCTTAATCCCAGCGGGCCAATGACAGAAGCGCCGGAGGTCACCGTCTGGGAATTAGCGTGGATTAACAGTCCAGACTCCCATCGTTGTCATCGTCATCGACTGCGGCGTTCGTCGGATCGAATATATTACCGACTTTCGGCTCGTTAATTACGGCGAAGGATTTCTCCTAATGCGCCACCTTTAGTACCGTATGTCTTCTCAGTTAGAGACACTGTTTAGGCGGAGAACTTCTCTGGAAGAAACGTCTTTATTGTTAATTAACTATTGAAAGAAATTCTTCCGACTCTTCATGCCACAATCTTGTACTGGACGTTCTTTAAAAGGATCTTCTACTATGGAACTTGGAGAAATCGAAATTCTTTTTTCATTTCCTTAAAGAATAAAGTTTTCAAACGTACGTCTGCAAAACCTTACTTGCGTTATTTACCGACTTCGAAAAAGGAGGTTCGCTATTCGACGTGTATGTCTTTTTTTCATTTTGTTCGAAGGTTTTGATTACAGGGCGGTTTTTCTTCGACCTTGAACTCGTCTTCTTGGCCGAGACGCAGCTTGTGTTACTTGGAAGTGCCACCAGACAGGGGGTGGATGAAAAAACCGGGGGATGCGGAGTGGAATGGTGACGAGGCGACGATCAGACGTTCTGCGCAGCATGGAAAAGGCTGGAGTCTAATCTGCTGAGTCCCGAAACGTATTACGTGTGTTGCAAAGCTAGTCTCATCCCCCTGAATTGCCTTTAAGCATAACAGATCATCGATAGCAATCGTTCGATTCCGTACAATCATATAAATAACAGCCCAGATGTGTAACGCAACGCACGAAATTAGATGCGATCAGTTCAGAGATAAAATTAAGACGACAATTTGTTCAATAATTAAAAACGCCCGAACTTGGATTCTCATTTAATCAGCCATTTATTGTTCAAACTTTCGAACCCAATGTCATTCTGTTTTTCTCATACACCTTGTAAATTATTTAATTTTGCTACTTCGCACACTTCGTATACTGTGCTTCGACGGTAAACTTATGTACAAGTAAAATGCGCACAATGATTCACCACTAACCGTATGTTCAATTAATTCCGTCATACGTCGTTTTACTACGCTAGCATTCTAATAGGTATAACGGTCTTCGCAACAGTTTACTATCCGACGTCGTTATCGACACCAGTAATTCCATGCACTCTGTCGCACCCTATCTCCCGTACTAATTAAATTTACATAACGCGCCCGCAAAATTCGCACTCGGTGCCCCACCGACTATGCCCACGTCGTTAGGGCTTATTGCTCGCTCAATTCTGCGGCTCAACCACTGCGTCCGCGTCGCATCTACGTCTACTACTTATCCCAGCGCGTTTATCGGGCGACATCTCGCTCCACGTGATCTCGTAATCGCGACACTCATTAGGCCAGGAGTTCATCGTCGCGAAGAAACAAACAAGTCAAACGTCTCCTCGGTGTCTTGCCCCCCTCCCTTTCCCTCCCACATCCTGCACCTCCCACAGAAATCCTGACGCAGATAAATCACCCATTCCGCTCCAGCCATAAGAACGTTGCACCTGCAGCCGCGTAAGCGTGAAAAGTGCAGAGAGAATAAACACTGGCCGGCCTCTTTGCTCCTCGCTACCTGGCCGGTCCCTCCACCTACGTTCGAGCCGACAACCCAGAAGCGGCATCGCGACCTGAACCCGCGTAAACAGCGATGGAAGAGGCGCGTGGCATCGGGTGGGCGTCGGTTGCCACGCAACCTGCGATCTCTCGCTTCCCTTTCTCTTCCTTTCGTTGCGAGAATGCCCGTTCGACGCACGCTTCTGACCTCTTCACCTTCATTTCCCCTCCTCCCGTGCCCACCCCTCCGCTCACGTCGCTTCCGCGAAATGGCTCGCAGCACCGTCTGCATCAGATTTATCAGCACTGCCAGCTTGATACCCTGCTACAGTTCCTCAGGCAATTTTCACCGCCGACGCGACGCCGGCCGCAGCGAATAGAGGATTCTCAAGCGGAACATTCCGTTGATTTAATAAAGAAGAAAGAGAAGAAGGCAGAACGTTGCGTAACGTCTGGCTTGATATAATCGAGGCGACGACGGCGAGTGGGTTCATTGACCTTGGTCGAAGAGCGAGAAGAGCCGAGATGACGTGGACCGCCGTTTAGAATTATTTGGATAATCGTTTTTGACCGCCTTCCTCGTCTATGTAGGTCTGCTTACATGATTCCCTCCCCTCCGTCGCCTCGCTTCCCCTCGCGCGCCGTCTATCTCGCCGGCCACGTTCTTTATCTAGCCCTGCCTTTTTTATAGGACTTCTTGATTAACAGTGCTCTCGCGTGGGCAGTCGATGACGCAAGGCGAAATGAAATTATTTGCGAGTAAAGAGGACCGATTTATCAGCGCTCGTGTATCTCGACACGGTACGTTTTGCGGTAGGTATGTCTGGCCTAATAAGTTCGCCGGACGATGCAGGAGGATGGGTATTCAACAGTTGAAAGTCTTTTTTCGAATCGGTGCGCGATTCTGCCTATTGTCTCGGACCCAGATACACTTGCTCAGTGGACCGTCCACTGGGCGGTTGGCCTGTTAACTAGTCCGCGAAAGTGGTCGTGTTTGAATCGCTGTTTGCTGAAAGGGCATCAGTCGCCATTTCAGTGATTTACGCTTCTTCGATGTTTCGTCATGTCTCAGGATCACTCGGTCGATTGGTGTTAAGAGGTCCTCGGTGTCGGGCATGTAAATGAGCAAAAAGCGGAGTCCAGATTTTGAATATATGTTAAAGGGGCATTCTACGGTTCAAGCTTATACACTTGGTAAAGTTCGTATTAAAAAAACACATGTTGAGTTATATTCCGGTGAAGCACAAGAACTTTTGTGATGATGGGTCATCATGACCAACTGCGTGTGTAGGGACGATGATACAAATAATAGAATGTTTGTGGTCAGAACACTTTTATCTTGCGACTTATAACTACAGAAAAGTAGTAATTATGAAAAAAGCACAATCTAATATTCATTTTCTTTGCAACTCACTGATTACCCACAATTCTTATTAAAAGTTATCGGTTATGTATATATAAAAGGGCAGAAGTACGAAAATTAAAAAATAATTAAAGAAATCTTGTATTTTATAAGCATCTCGTTATGCATATTTATGTCTGTAGGCAGTAAAGAATGGATATTACACGTGTAAATGAGTATTTTTCAATCTAGTCGAATGGCATTCACTTCTTTCTTTATTTGCTGAAATTGAACTGGTTGCAGTCTTGCAATACGACGTCCGGCCGATGTAAAAAACTCAGTTTCACACTTCGCTCAGTCTATGATGTTGAGCGTATGCTCGTGAAGCTGATCGAACAGCCACTATCTGTCGACTGCTCTCTTCTCACCCACCAACACGGACTTGACCGTCCTCACGCTCTCGTTAACAAATCTCTCGGCTGCTTTTTCGGCGTCCTGATATCAGCTGCGTCGAAACACTTGTTTTCTGCTGGACGAGGTCCGTCGGGACGAGCGATAACGAGACGTCCTGACGAATTCCGGCGACTATTTATAGCGACATACTTACCAAGGTTGCGGAAAAGTTCAAGGCGAGCGCGCCGAAGGAAGCTAGTCAACGCGAATGGGTTGGATCCAGTCAGGTTTTCGATCGCATTCTCTTACATCCACGAGTCCGTGTACCAGGAAAAAGGATCGGAGGGCGGTGGCGGACAGTGGTCAAATAACGTACAGTTTCGTCAGTTTATGTATAATTCACCAGACAATGTTTATTCAGACGACCTCACAACTCCCAAGCGTACAAAATGACGTGCTCACTGGGCAATATGCGGGGCTGCATTTGTATTGCATGTAGAGTACTCTTTTCCCTCGAACAATGTCGTGTTTTCAATCGTTACATCATTTTTACCGATCGCCGTCAATCGCCACTCATATTCAATTGTATTCATAAGTCGTGTTTTCACGTTTACTATCGCATACATTTTTCCGTTCTTCCGTGTGTTTGCCACCAGAAACAACAGCTGTTTGTATCTCCTTTCTTAATGGATAGAGAAATATATCATACTTTATGTATCATCGTTCACTATAATAATCATTATGTGTAGTTTATGCATAACAAGTATTACGAATATCAACGCTAGTTTTGTCTGCGGGGGGGAACAAGACAAGTTTAGTGTCAGTGTTGCGCCGTGTGTGCTGTGTAAAGGTGTCTCTGTTCGGTATTGCGTGATCTGAAGTTATGTTATATATGCATACGTATTTCCTTCTCCATTTCTCCCGTCATCCTCTTTCTTCCGTCAGTCTGCTCCATATGACTGTATGTATTGTACGTGTGTATATGTACGCGTAAGTAGATCGAGGGGACCGATAAGGAGGACAGCAAGGATTGCACTCGGGGACCCGCCGCACCGATCCTTTTTAAAATCGAGCGAGCCAACGACAAAACGGTGATACATTTGATACGACAAAGGGAAACGTTTTTTTTTTTTGGAATACAGTTAATACACAGACGCGATATTTCTAAGCTGAGCGTGTTTAGCGGATAGAGCACAGGCAGATAGAGCTAATACTCAGGGAACAGATAGGCCTGCTATGTATATGACCATGTGTCTGTGTGTGTGTATGAGAGAGTTCTTGGAAAACGTGTAATATGTGTATCTGTCGCGTGTGAATTCTCCATATGCACTCGGATATTCAACTATTTCTCCTTCCTCTCTCTCTCTCGCCTGTCATTTCGCGTTGTTATGCACATGTCAATCTTTCAAGTATACGTGTCGTATAACGCTTGTTCGTGTGAGTTGTGTCTCCCGTTTGCTATGGTTAATGATTGTGACTGTTGGTGGTGATTGTTGGTTGTAACTGTGGTTCGTTTTTTTTTTGTGGTGAAAAGGGGTAGGTGGGGGCGGGGCGGGCGTCTCAACAACACGTCGGCGGCGGCCCGCCGCGTATCTTTTCCTCGATTCTCGCGAAATTTTTCCTCGAAAAAGCAAAAGACCTCTCCACTCGCGCCTACTAGGACATAGCCTTACGAATCTAATTATATACAACTGTTTTGCCGACTTCCTCTACCGGAGCTGTCTTCACGCTTTAACGCACTCTTTCTACTCGACGCTTCTTCTCTTCCTTCTCTCTCTCTCTCTCTCTCTCTCTCTCTCTCTTCCTCTCACTCCCTGTACGTCTAGCTATCTCTATCTCTCTCGCGCACTTTCTCTCGCACTCGATGTCGATCCTCGCCTTTCTCGCTCGCTCATGCACACACTCTCGCACACGACACGTAATATTGTGTTTTCCGCGTGATTCATATTATTTTGTTTTCTTAAACGGGGGAGGGGGAGGGACGGGGGGATTGATCTACGATACCTATTTTTTTTTTCGTCGCTACACGTACGCGATCAGAGGATATTGATTGATTCGTGTCGTCTCCTCAGCTCTCACGAAGGAAACGCGACGCGAACGGGTATAAAGGTACGGTAATTGCAAACTGGAGGCCGCGGCGGGCCGGTCAGTCTCATAACAAAACTCTTAAATCTTTAAATCGCGCCCCTTTAATCGGCGCTCGATCGTTCTCCTTCCACAATTCTCTGCTCGACGCTCTCTCATTCTCTCTGCCTTTCTCTCTCTCATACTCTGTCGACTCTAGTCTCGATCGAAAAAACTCTCCTCAATTGCCCCGACTCATTTGCACAAGAAGCGCGTACACACACTCATTCACTCTCTCGAAAAATTATCCTCTCATTCTGTTCTCCTCGCGTTCATTTCCTCCGATCGGGAATCGGACGAATTCACACTCACTCTCACTTTTGGTTTGCTCACTCACTCTCTCTCTCTCTCTCGCTCTCTCTTTCTCGCTTTCTTCTCTCTCCGTCTACACACATACACGAGATGATACGATTATTATACCTTAAGACATATTACAATAATATTAATTACTTTTATAATATTCAATAATTATAGTAGAGTAGATGATCGATGAATGAGGTGGAGACTGTACAGGATGCGCGATTTCCATGATTATCACATGTAATAGATTATTAATTTCTGTTTAAACATTCAATCTTTTCATTTTCCATTTTTTTACGGGTGCTGCACGCTATCTACTCGATTTCTTTTTTTTTTTTTTGTTATACCTACAGTAGATAGGTTGTTGTTGGCGTCTGTCGACGTCGCTGACATTGATGTTGATTTTTTGTTGGTTGGTAGGTAGATTACTTTTTAGGTAGGTAGGTAGCTTTTTATAGGTAGATAGGTAGTATCCCTATACACGGCACACTGTTATCCGGAAAGCGGCACCATTTATGAGCGTCCGTTCCCAATTTCAAATAACCCGTCCGTCATGCATATGTTTGCTCGCACTCGAAAGTGGGCCTCGAAAAGAGGACGAGAGAACTTCGAAGCGAGTCCCTCGACTCCTTCCGTCAACCGTGACACTGAACCAACCAGTCATTCATAAATACAATAACGTGGAGGTGCATATCGTCCGCAAGTAATCGAACTACCCACGTTCTCATCACTCTCCGTATTTTAACCTCCACCTCTCCCGTTGTCGCGTATTCGCGCAGTAAAACCTCCGCGATATCGATTAATAGTTTAAATTAATAAATTATTTGGTTTGTCACGCGCTCAGAGCGTCCTGGCACTTTCAAACGTCCTCCTTCTCCGATCAATAGAACAGCAGGAGCCAATGCCGCCGAGTCCTATTATACATATACACGTACATGCACATATATGTATACGTACACAGATCCGAAAAAACAGGACCGAGTTAAGAATTAGATCGGCGGGCAACACACTCGTCGCGCAAGTAGGTGGGCTAAGGAAAAGGACCTCCGATTCCGTCTTCGATCCCTCCGTCTTCCTTTGGCGCGCGCGCGGGCGTTCCACGAGATTCCGTTCACTTCTCGTGTTCACCGTACATCTGTTTGCGCTGATCATCCCGATTGCGACACTACGCCTCGAGGGACAGAGCCTTGCAGGGTCCGACGAGCGGTCTTGGCGAGGGGGACGGCGACTTCTTGGAGAGATTAAGCGGCTGCTGACTGTCGGCGATGTCCACCTGTAGCTCCATCATGTTACTCGGACACCCTGATAGGACTAACGTCGCCGCCGTGCTGGACGTTGGCCTTGGACTCGTGCTGGTACTACTCGTCGCCGCCGCGGACAAGTACCTAGGAGATGACGCCGGCGAGTTCCCCACCACGAGATAGTCCGAGGAAGACTGTTGCTGATGATTGTGGTGCTGCTGCTGTTGCTGCTGTTGCTGCTGTCTTGCTCCGGTGGTGGTGGTTATGACCGAAGTGGCCGGCCACCTCGTCGTGGGATAGCTGGTGGTCGCGCATTGCAGCAGACCCTGAGATCCTTGCGGTGAGCGGGTTATGGTGGTGGTCGACGCACATTGCTCGGCCGGACTCGGAGAAGCAGCCGGAGATCTCGGACTCGCCTCCCCGCGCATGATGTAGTTGTGGATGATGTCCGTGCGCTTCAGTTGCTCAGCCGTCATCCGCGGGCCCTCCATCAGGCTCCTGGCCAGGGTGGAGTGAGTACTGCTCAGGAGGCTCGCCGTCTGCGGGCACTGAGCCTGCTGCTGCTGGCTCTGATGCTGCTGCTGCTGCTGTTGCTGGGGCTGCGACTGATTGGACGGGCTCCTTGCCGGCGGAGAGGTCAGATGTAGATGCAGCTGGGACTGGGTATGCTGGACGACGACCGCCGGCTCAGCCTCGGCACTGTCCTTTTGCCTCAGAGCGCGGAACTTCTTGTGCGGCTTGTAAGCCTCATCCATCAACGAGTTAGTGTCGTACAGTGGCGGAGCCTGGAGGACGCGCTTTAGGACAGGCATATCCTCCACTTCCTTATCCTCGGAACGTGGACTTGAACAGACAGACGTCGGCGCACTGCTTGCACTGCTGCTGGCTGGTTTATCAGGCTTCTCCGTTCCCGATTCTATTCCACTGTCGCTGGGCGAGTCCAACTTTCTGAATCGCGGACACTGGGGTGGCTGCGGAGTCTTCGACAGGCTGGCACGGTGGAGTTCGTCATCCCCGGAGCTGGTGCTTCCGGAATTGGCTCGTCGACGGTGTGGACACAGTCCTCCGGCGAGGGTCGCCGCCAGCAAGGGTGCACTCGACGCGTGATGCCCACTGGGAGGCGCCACATGATGGTACTCCGTCAATGACGCCACTTCTCCACTGCAGGTGCTTTCCGTACTGGAGACACTGCCCAGAGGACTCTTCACGGCCTCGTCCAAAGTCACGTCCGACGCTGAACCCCAGGAGGCAGCAGGTTCCTCTTCCATCGGCCAATGCTGCTGCTGTTGCTGAGGACTGATCACGTGTTGCGTCTGTTGCTGCTGCTGAGCCTGAAGCTGCTGTTGCTGCTCGGTCATCTTGAATGCCAGCAGCTTTTCCGAATGAAGAGTGTTCAGTGTTCGGAGATCCGGGATCTTCTTCAGGAGCTCACGAAGAATGTCAGGATGCTGAGGATGATTCTGTGCGAGCACCGTTTGGAGAGCGCTGCGAAGCTTGTTGTGCATCCTCTCAACTAATTCCGTGTTCCTCAGTCCGGGCCTGTCGGCAGCTATCACGACGACCGAACAGAACAAGCCCAACTCCGCGTCTGACAGTCGAAGGGAATTGACTCTCTCGGCAAAGTCGAACATCGAGTCCATCAGGAATCTTGCATTACTGCTGTTGTGAATGGACTCTCGTTTGAGCACTTGACCGTTCAGACAGATCATGCTATTCGTCTGGGCATCGAACATGCAAGCCAGCCGGACGAGCAGAACCTCGAAGACGCCGGCCTTAAGGAGGGTCACCTGGTCGTCCTGAGCCAGCAGGCTGAAGCCAGGGATACGTTTAGCGAACTCAACGACTCCGCGTATCGCTGGCGAGAACCTCTTCGAGAAATCTTGAAGCAATTCCTGTTGCCCGGTCAATGGCTGCGGATTGGGATTCAAAGGGCATGCCTATAACATAAACATGAAATACCGAGGTTAGCCCGTGCATTAAACTGGAGTTGAAGGCCCGGCGTGTCGAAAAAGGTGCCCGGCAGGCGTCCTCGTAGAATCCCGAAAGACAATGTCTCGCTTAGTTTCTGTCCACCAATACTTCCTCCTTCGACACTCGAGGACGCCTGGTTTCGGTTTCCGCATTGAATTGATCCAAGGCCCAGCGAAGTCCCGCGACTTGACACGGGGCCTTGCGTAACGAGTCCTTCGGCATGGACGCTACTCGACAATGTACTCAAATCCCGGCATTATATAGAACGTTTACGACACACGCAATACATTTCATCGGTAAGCACAGTACAAAAATCTCACAATGAGATAGCGTGTCTCGACGTATACTCCTTTCCGCACTCTGACGACACCGTGGTACACTGGCAAGACATCGCACAGGATAGTATGATAAAATAATGTCAATCGCACTTACCAAGGTTGGCGGACACGCGGTGTAGTTCGGCGTCTCCCGGGCTCTGGCAAGTACTGGCGCAACCTTGTCCCTGGTGAAATCACATGTGTCTAAATGGGCCCTCACAACGGTTGCGAGCAGGCGTTGCTCGTCCTCCAGCTCGGCCGCTACTGCCTTCTCTTGGGAACGGCTGTGGGAGCTCTGCTGCATGGCAGCCAGAATCCTGGCCTTCTCGCGCTTGGGCACGCGGCCGAATCGCACCGCTATAACCAGAAACGGGTAGGCAAAGGTTAGTGGTGCATATAACTCGGACTGAGTAATAAGAATGAGAAGGCCCGCGGGAGTAAGTGACGAAAACGAGGTGGCAAGTGATTAAAGCGAGCCAGCGTAGTAAGAAGAGGAGACTGGCAATGATCGGACAGTGACGACGGTAGGAGGTTGCGCGAGGATAGAATGGCGGAAGTGAGAATGACAGAGATGAACGGACTCGTGGCATGCGTCGGAGGAGGATGAAACGCGGAAGGTGGACGAATTTCAATTCTCCTCTCTCGCCGGGAGAGAAAGAGAGAAGGAAAGACGGAGGAAGGACGCGCGCCGATGAATAGTTAATGCGATCAATGGATGAATCATGCCGCGTGGGATGACCTTCGGAAGCGCGAACTCGCGTGACGGGCGAATAATCCGCAGCAGAAAACGATGATCGTGCCCACCTGGGAGGACGGACGGTCTATAGGAAGCTAAGAGTTCAGGGGAAAGCGCACGACTTTCTCGACGGATGAAAGTGCCTCGTGCGGTAGGTACGAATCTTTCGGTTAGAAAGTACAAAGCTCCGTTGCCCGGACGGTCCTATATGTGGGGCGAGAATTTAATTTTCCCGTTCCACCCTTTGTGGGAGTACGAAAGACGACGAGGGGCGTTGAGAGATGAGCACAGTGTGTTCGAGGAATAATCGATGTCCTGGAGACACCTACGTGCATTGTGGTAATTGACGACTCCGTTGAGGATTCCCTTGAGGATCGGTAACTCGTCTCCCATGACGATTAAAGGGAACCGCGAGTTCGTGGACTGAGCAGTCCCGTCTCCCGCGTCAATGGACTTCCGTGTCAACTAGTACTAGCACACCTTTCTTGTTATACCGGCGCACTGTTATTTGTTACAAATGGCACGTCGACTTTCCATGAGCACAATCACTACATTGACTCCGCACGTCTGGGGGTGAATTCTCGCGGTCACACCATGTACGCGGAACTATGCGGAAGATAGTCTGATCGTGCCGGACGACGAAGACTACTACTATGGTCGTGGCAAGAAATCCTTTCGATCCTTCGCTCGCGGCTGACCCCGTATCACGAGTCACTCCAGATCGCGATCTTACTCTTGTTAAGAATTGGCGCGCGCTTTTTCGCGATCGACTCGCCTTCGGTTTTCAAGGATCGGGCGCGACGGTAAACGCGTGCAGACGCGAGACAGCATCACCGCCGACTGAGTGATGTTCCGCGAGTTGCGTTCAACAGCCCCTCCACTTATTCAGCCATCAACGACCCCCACCACCGGCGCGATTGTGGCCTTTGCCGAGCCTTTGGCCTTGAACTTGGTTTCAGCGACAGCCGCGCGAGGCGTACCGCCGACCTATATATACTATATAGCAGCGAATGTGCGCCCAAGAGCGCGGTGGCCAGAGAACAGAAGCGGAAAAGAAGGAGGGGAGGAAGAACGAGGAGAAGGAGAGAGAGAGCGTTGGAGGTGGCGAGGGATAGAGATAAATAGAAGGACAAAGAGAGAAGAGACGAAGAAAGAGCTCCTCTCTCTCTCTCTCTCTCTGTTTCTCTTATGCGCAGTTGCCACCCGTCGAGGGAGTAAGCTCCGACCTTGGGCAACCCCTTTGGCGCTCTGCCCTCGAGACGACTTCTTATCTAATGCTATTGATCCCTTCGTACCATTCGTCGTCCGTATGTTTCTCTCTCGTCAAACAAAACCGACCCAACCGTCAAAGTCGATCGAGCCTAATTCAGACCCTATAAACCGTCCCACTTCAACCCTACCGGTCCCTCGCCCGAATCGAACCACCCTACGAGCGCGACCCTCGAAGTTTAGCGCCTGGCAAGAGGTCGTGGCCGACAAAGGAACGATCGGTGGACGAGGAGGTCGTGACGATGGCGAGTCATGGTGTGGCGACCGGGTGGTCACGTAGCTTTGGCGGGACACCGGAGTGGAAGAGCATGCGCCAGGTGAACAGCGAACGGTGGGGACGTCGGCTCGGGTGGAAGGAGTGGGCGAGCTGGTGGGAGTCGAAGAAGCGTGCACGCAGACTGGTGGGGAACTGTGAAGACGAAGTTCGCGAGGTCTCCGCACGCCGCGTAGCGCCACACGACGGTTCTCTGTCTCGGTTCCTCCCTCTGTTTCCCTGGCTTCGTCCCACTCGCACCCTCGACGAGTGCGGCTCGAGTGGAGGGGACCGCAAGGAAACGGACTTCCATAGTGGGGGCGTGATAGGGGAAGGAGCGAAACTTGGGAGGCTGGTGGGAGTTCGGCGGACTTTGGAGAAGGGGACGTGGGCAAGAAGACTGGCGGGAGGGGCTGCCGGGGACGTAGCGGCGCGTAGCGGTACTCTTTCTACTGACTCGCAGCCGCTTGCAAGCCGAGCAACGGCCGACTATTGACCCCGGTATTACAGGTTGCTAGCCAGGAGGACCAGGAGAGCGGGCGAGCGACTTTGCGCCAATGCACTTTCGCGGCAAAACGTGCTTCTCGTACCAGCTTATATTTATGCCCACCGACGATGCTTAAGGTTTTCGATGCATTTCTAGGTGTACGTATACCCGGACTGCTGCTCTAGACGTTCACGGCCGACTAGCGCCGTCTTGCACGAGACTAAGATTTTCAACGAATGATTGTTTTTTTTTTTCGAAGGCACGCCATTCCAATCACGATGATTCGCGATAGCGAGTGCGCAGGGGCTCTGTGCTATATGTCGACTTAGATACGGTGCAGTGACCTAGGTCATTGACCTCAGGCGGTCGTTGACGTGCCATTTTGGCGACTAAGCTCCTTCGCCGCCTGCCCTGCCGTTTTTCCGCGATACATACCCGGACGCGTGCGAATAATAGGAAACGATCTGCGCGAAACTTTCTCCCCGGCATTTTGAGAAGAAAGCGAACTTGTTACACCAATCGGCGGGATAATCGAGGCTGCTTTCTCAAACGGCGAACTGGCCACTTTCGCCCGTTGCGACACTCGCGCGCCGTGTCGCGGGGAACGGCGTTACGCAAACGGTCAATGACCCGGGAATCTGAATTTTAGAAACCGTTCTCTCGGTGGCGCCGGAAAAATGTAGTTCTCGGCGGGCGAGAAAATTCGACGGCGATCAAGAGAGAGAGAGAGAGACAGAAGAAAACGCGTCGCGTCTAGCCGATCGATTGGTTAACGGTTATTCTTGGACGCCACTTAGAACGCCCACCGACGTTTGCGAGGCTATTTTTCGCGTGACAACCTCGCGACGAAGCTCAGCTTGCGAAAAAGCCGGCTTCAAGAATTTCTGCGCGATGATTTGGCTTCGCGGGGAATTCAAGGAGAGACAGTAGAAATGGATGGTGCAGGTCAGACAACGGTTCTCGGTACAAACAGCTACGGAGACACGATCGAACGTTTGTGCTCGGGATGCATGCGTAAGAATAACGTTACATCAATCGTGCGTATATCAACGCGTAGCTTTGAGAGCTCGTGAAGAGAAGCCGTTGTTTCAAGACTCATGAAATACGAACGCTACGAACTTATCGGAGCACGATGGACATGACTTGGGCGCGAGCAGTTTAAACAGTGACGCAGAGAAAATTTCGATTACTCACCATCACGACTCATGCCGACCGCGATGCACTTCTTGAGACGACAGTACTGGCAGCGGTTCCGGTTGATCCGCAGGATGCTGCACTGCTGATTCTTGGTGCAAGGCCGATACTGAATCTTCTGCTGGATGCTCCGGCGGAAGAAGCCCTGTGAATCACCAACGAACCCTTCGTCAGTTTGACCGTCGCTATCCGATGAGGACCCCGATGAGCAATCGGTCCCCGAACGCGGGGTGGCCAGGTCACATTCGCACAAGCACCCCATTAATTCACAACCGACGGATCGTGATCGCACGCCGATCGTCGAAGAATCCGTCCCGTCGAATCCAAGTTCGCCGAGCCCGCGCCCAAAACCGGGCGACTCGTTTCGAGCGTACCGAACAAGCCCAAAATTCGTCGTCCTTTCGAACAAGCACACTTTACACCGCCGTACGCTCGGAGTGCAGTCTCTCGTCTCTGGCAAACGTCTCTCTCTCTCTCTCTCGTCGTGCGCTCGCTTCACTAATCACAGCTGCGTGAATGAGAAACGCCGAGCGACGATATCCTAACACCAAACACCCGCGCGCCGAACTCGGTTCTGTCGAACTCGCGCTAAAGTCGCTCGCATTCGGGGGGGAACGAAAAAGAAGCGACCGTTTGTATCGGAGCTTGGCTGTGGACTGGCTCTTTCTAGCACAGAGAGCATAGAGCCTCGGCACATTGCCTCTGGCGCGACGAGGTGGGGGTCCCTCTGACCCAATTCCCGGACGTTCACCCGCAGTTCACCGCGTGAAAGTGAGAGTCCCCCTTTGCGCGGCACTGCCAGCTCCTCTCTTCGTCTCGCTCTCTCCTTCTTTCCCCGTCTTTCTCCCTCTCCCGAGCTGCCCCGTTCTCTTTCTCTCTCCAGCCGAAGCGCAAGCGGTGCCGTTCTATCGCGAGGGCAACCCTCGATTCTCGGTCCTTCTTCGACCAACGGCCCACAAGGCGACGACCATAGAGGCTCGCGCTTCGAGCGCTCTACTAACGGGTTCCTTCCCCCTCCGCCCTCGCGTTCCAGCTCCTACAGCCACCCTCTCCCAACGTCCCGCCCTGATACTTCTCTCTCTCGATCCTAGGCGCGGGTATTCTGTCGGATATTCTCCTGGCTATTTTGCCGACTACTCTGTCGGTTATTCGGCCGGTTATTGCCGTTGGTACTAACGCTCTCCTAATACTGAGCCCGTCAGCTACCCCCAAAGGTGGGAGTATGAATTCTATCTGGCTACTCGAAAGAATCTTACGACTTTGTTGTGATAATTCGAAACGGTGGCGATTGAAAAGTTTACTCTGCCCTCGCAGGGTGTTATGTGATTACCTTAAGCTAGCAGCGTAGCGTGGACTGCCAGCGAGTCATCAAGCTGCCGCGGAAAATATGGTAAAACGGCTCCAAAATTCTGCAGAAAGGAGTGCTCGCGGCTTATTGTTAGCATAGTCCTCGAGCGTGGAAGCGAAAATCGTTGCCCTCATCCCTGGCGCCGCGCTAAAGCGTTTTGATCGCAGAAGGAGGTAGGTCAGGGCGGGGGACCCCGGGCACCTATCGGTCAACGACCTCTGCCGCGGTTACGTAACGAGCGCCGCGTGTAGCACCGTCGGTCGTCGTCGGTCGTCGTCGCTGTCGTCGTCGTCGTGGACCTGTGCACGTCGTCGTTAGCGGTGGCGCAGGCGCGCGAAGGCGTATGCAGTTATGCACGTACGCGTACGGACTTGGCGACACGCTCGCGTGACGTCAGACACGCGACCTCGCCTACCTCAACTTCGAGCGCACTGCCTCGGGAACGATGGAGAACGAGGGACGGATAGATAGGCGAAGGGAAAGAGAGAAACGAGGGAAGAGAGAAAGAGAGAGAGAGAGAGAGAGAGAGAGAGAGCAAGATGTACCGTTGCACCTCCGCGCCCGGGCTGTCAATCGGCGCAGGCGTTCGTTCGTTCGATGCAAGTCAATGAACCGACGACGCTGCCAATGTTAAGCCTATTTGCCTGCGATCGTTCCTCGAGGGCAACGAGACGTTTCTCGCCGCGATGGACAGATTTTCCTTGACGCGATCATGGACCTTAATCAATCTCGCTCTCACGTCCCAAGAAGCCGACGTTTGCGTAGAATCCGTCTTTGTTAAAACGCAGAGAGCGAGCAGGCAAATTTCGAGCCGGCGAACTTCCGCGGCGAGTCTGCCGAGAGTACCTCTTCGCAGAAATTGAACCCGTCCGAAATTCGAGAGCGTTGCGATCATCGACACGGTCGCGTTGCCCGGACGAGGCCAGCAACCCCGTTGAACCCCTTGCTCGGGGGTGGCCCGGGTGGCGGGCAGAGGGGTGGAACGGAGGAGGAGCTGTGGGAAAACGCGGTGCATCGATCTCTCGAACCGTGCATTCCCCCTGACGGGTCAGGGGGCGACCACCTTCGCGCGCTGCCTCAAGTCTCCTTCGTTATTTCGCGCATGCGCACTCCGAGCAACCCCCGCGCGCGGTATCGAAACGATGTCGGCCAGGATTATCGGCGAAAAATTCTATCTTCGGGCGCGGGGGGGGGGGGGGATGACTAATTCATCGGGAGCGCCAAAAACGGACTGCGATTCGGAACGGATGCTGCCGCGCGGTCGTTGGGTTAAATTTAGAACGCGCGCTCTGATATGCGCAAATCGGAGGTGGTCGCGCGGTTGTCAGCGTGAGCGGTCTCAATTTTTAAGGGAGTTATCGGGGTTATTTCGACGCCGGTTCATCGAGCGAGGGGTTGTCATCTATATGTGTCGGTATAGGCGAAGCTCGTTTTTTTGTCTTCTGCGAGCAATGCCTCTTCGTACGTGTACGTTATATACGTACTTGACTATATGTCAAGACGTAAATTAATCCTGCGACCCGTGCACACGTCCGAAAGTTGTCCGCGGGAAAAATGTACAGGGTTATCGACACTACTGTTTTAGAACAAGTCGACGAATATGCAGTGGGCGTTTGAAATAGAGACGTGAACCAATTCGCGCCGAGCTCTCGAATACTACCCCGACGAGGTCGATGACTCCCGCGGCTCACCTCGACGCACGTACTACACGACTGCGAGGAAAAATGATATCGTTTCGTCAGCCTGCGCCGGCGAATCGTTAACGCGGACGTCAAAACGCACTCGACCCAGCTTCCACGCTCCTATTCTCCAAAAACGGCACCCGCCTCGCGCGCCAAACTTTCGCCTCGCGAAAGTCCCGAGTTCTCGCAACGGCTCTGGTCGCGTCGCCGGATCGCTCGGCGCGACTCATCTCTCCCGGCCGAACGAAATCGTCCGGATTACCGATGTCGATTCGTCCCTGCCGCCGTCGACGCGTGCCTTTTGTTTTCCGCGCGCGCGTTTTCCTTCGGAGCCTGCCGAGCAGAGAAGGCGAGGAGTCTCGACTCTCGGCGCGGGGCATCGTTCGTGACGGCACGAGATCTCGTCCGTGTGCGCATAACGTAAGTAAGGAGTGTGGGATATACACACGACGTGGTCGCGGGGCCAACGACCGGAGCGCGCGACTCTACTGCACCGGGTAATGGGGGCGGGAGGGGGTGAGTCGAGAGGGGGGGGGGGTGCCAGGGGAAGGTGAACGTATCTCTTCCCTCTTACTCCGTTCCACTCGCCGCGAGAGAGTAACGAGGTGGGGGTGGGCTCTCTGTTTTTCTTATGTGTCGCGAGCGAGAGAAGGGATCGTCGACGTCGGCGTCGGCGTCGGCGTCGGCGTCGCTGTCGGCGCACTCCTTTCAACGCGCGGCGAATGGACAAGGACGGAGGGAGGGAGTTCTCGGGCCTAACGTAACGAGGCGGAGAAAGACGAGGGACGCGGTGTCTCGCTCTCTGCAGCGTGCACGTCACACGGATGAAGATAGCGAGAGACGTCTCTCCGTCTATCGCGCTGCAGCCGAAAAAGATACCGGGGGAAGGGGTCTGGCGGTCTCTTTTCAACGAGCGTCCGACGAAGACGGGGAGGTGGTTCGCTCTGTTGGCCTGGTGGAGGTGGAAGCGGAGTAGGGGTCGTCTGCAGAAGGTGGAGAGGACACGAAACGGAGTAACGGTGACGTACGTAGACTCGCGCGCATGCGCTGGCGAACGAGAATCGCAGCGACAAGTCTATGCGCTCTGCTAGGGGGCATTAACCGCGCGCGTTCGACGCGAGATAGGGGAGAGAGAGAGAGAGAGAGAGGGTCTCGGCGACCCCCGAGAGAATTCGCTCGCCCCGTCGGCGGGCCCGGGGACGAGTCGATTATCGAGTCGATCGTTCCGAGGAGACTCTCCGAGGTCACTGTGAAACTGCGAGATCGATGGATCGAGGGAAATCGCGGTGAACGGGGGCGAATCTGGGAAAAGGTAGGATTCGGCGACGTACTGCATTCTTCGAGCGCCTTCCTGTCCAGGTCGCGGAGAATTCGGATTGCCGGACGAATCGCTTGCGAATTTTTCTCACGTGTTTCTGATATTCTATGTTTCCTCACGTCAGTATGCATTTTGCCCGGCGCAGGACGTTCGGCTGCAGCGGCACGACGTATGCGCGATATGAGGTCAACGTTCGAGATCTTTCGAGATCAATGAAATTCTAGATTCGGCACAATTCGAGAGAAATCGGGCAATGTTATTTTTCCGCGCCACACTCGCTTGCGATTCGTGTCAATGGAGCGTGTTAACGCGTACGGTCTTTCATGTTCGCTGGACTGGAAGAGATAGAAGCAAGTAGCAAAACGAAATTAACTTGCAACCGCCTGCATCCAGCCCTCCTCCCAGTGACAATGCACTTTGACCCGGGGTCATCGTACGACATTTCTCGAGATCGACGAATCGCGCGCGCGCGGCGGATCAAGCAAAATAACGGAGCAGAAACGATATTTTCGGGATCAACAGATATCTGGCGTGAACGAGTGAAAGAGTAAAACAAGAGTGCCGCTCGTCTAGCCCTCCGTCGCGCGGCAATGCACTCTGACCCGGGGTCATCGTTCGACATATCGCGAGATCGGCGAAAATCGAGAGCAAGAGGAAATAAATGCGAAATAAAAGACACTTTGACCCGACCGGCGACGCGTCGTGCGCGCATCGAAATTCGCGAAACGAGAAGAATGCTCGCCGCAATCTAAATTGCTGGCAAAACAGATAAGAGGTCATCGTTCGAGATCTGCTCGGACAACGCGTATCCCGAGGACGTTTAAATGCGAAAAATGACGATGTTCGACGAGTCGGCAGCGCTAAATCTCGCCTCGCAACTATCTCGACGCCATGCACGACCGTCCTTCGAGAGGGTCGTCGTCTGCTCCCCTCTCCGCGGGCAGGTCCTCGCTCCGATTTAAAAGCGTTATCTCGCGGGCGGAGATACCGCTCGCGGCAGGCAGAGGCGAACACCTACCACGATAATAAGCGGCTGACCCGATTCTAAAGTAGATGCACCGGGGTCAGTAACCCCAACCGAGAGCACCGAAATACCCGCGCAATCAAATGAAAATGAGATCACGACTCGTTACGACATCAAAAATGACGGTTCGCTAGAGAAGAGCGAGAGAGACGGAGATGAAGAGATCGAGTGAGAGAGAGAGAGAGGGGAGGGGGAGGAGGAGAGAACGGAGGGGAGGTTGGAAGGAGGTGGCAGTCGTGGTGTCGACGGTGGGGAGGGAAGATGGAGGGGAACGGGATGAGAAGGAGGGAACAGCTGCGTGACGTAACTGGCTCGGGGGTCGACGACCGGAGGGTTAATGCACCGGTCGCCTGGTTTCAACCCTCCGGAAAAAGAGTCGACGTGCGGCACCTCCACCCGCCACCGCTCACCGTTCTGATCCTAACGCCCGACACGCTTTAAAGAGGAGCGTCGTCGACCCGGCGAAAAATGCATTTTTCGCCGGGACAAGCTGCATTTTTCAATATGCGACGGATTAAGTTCGAGGACCGGGGCGGTTTTTTTTTTGTTGCCGCGGTACCAAAGCGAGCGCCCCGGATGGTTTTGGCGGTGGAGGTGGATTTGATCGGCGCTCGCTTGTCGGGACGTCGAAAAAGTCAGTGAACATGCATAAGTGCGCGGGAGGGATGTCTTGTAATTTATATACGTCTCAATCGACACGATCGATGTTCCGATTTCGCTTCGCCTCGTTCTTACGTACGAATCTGTCGATCTACATTTGGCCGGAAGGTCTGACAATTGACGCGCGAGCGTGGGAATTTTCGAATCCAAAATACGAGGACTGACTATGGAACTTTGTTTCGCGTTTCTTATTCGAATACACGTCGGTCGCACGATTGCCCGCGATCGGTGAGGCTCGAAAGTGGATTCATCGAAAGTGTGAATTGCGAATCGAACGTAACAGTTGCAGGCGGTGTCTACGTCGCTTTTTAAATCGTCGATTAACACTGCGCGAAAGAATTCCGATAATCGACTTCGCGTTTTCGCGCGCCAATGGCCGGCCGCGGAATAATTTATTATCAAATTCCCTGACACGGGCGACATCTGAGGAACGCGCTTTTTATCGGCGCCTTTATCACGGCCGTCGTGATTACGGCGGAATCTCTCACGGCAGGAGCGAGCGTCAGTTGCCCCAGGTCAGTGACGTGAAACGGGAGATGATACACGAACCGTACAAAGTACGAACGAAAAACCTTACATGCCCCTATACCGCTATACCTATTTATATATTCTTCTAAACACACGTTTTATGTGCTTTTCGGCTCTTGCATCTAATACGAATAAATTAATCAATAAATAGAACGTGTGAGTCAAAGCTACAGACGTGCATAAGGAAGTAAAAAAATATCACGAAACTACCGAAATCAGTTCAACCACCCTACGCGCTTCCTTATCGTCGCGAAGCGCTCGCATTACGAATTCTCGAAACTACCCTTCTGCGTCGAGGGTGACTCGGTGGAGGGATCGGGAAGAAAAATTCTGCGAACCTGAGACTATGACCGACCGAGAGGCGGCAGGAGGGGGTGTGGGTTCGAAAGGAAAAATGGTTGAAACGGCCGACAAACGCGCAATGTCCAGGGGCCACGTACGAGAAACGTGCATAGGAAGAGCGTGCACATCGGCGAGGAACGCCCCGGCATCGACGGAGGCGAGAAGGGGACGGAGAAAAGTAGCGTGCACGGCCGGTGGGTCGGCTACGATGAAATAGTGCAACAGTAGTGCGACCGAGCGACCTAGTCTTAAAGATATCCAACACTCTTCCGCGTTCTCTTCCCTTTCCACGTGCCCCTCTCTCACCGTCTCTCCTTCTCTCGTTCTCCTCCAGTACCATAAGACGCTCTACCGCTAGCGGCTAGGTCACCGAACGAGAGAGAAGGAGAATGGAGAAGAAAGAAGGGGGATATATATAGAGAGAGAGAACACGTTGGAGAAAGAAGGAAAGGCTTGTCGTCTCTTACGGAGTACGGCCATAAGTTACTGACCTAGTCAACCGGCCGCAGGCCCTGACTCTGGTCAGCGATTAGTCTTTCCGGGGAATTTTGGTGGCAGGAGAGAGACGTCCCGACGAAATGAGAAGGATAGAAGGAGAAGGGAAAAAATCGGTCTGATAGAAAAGGTGCGAGACCGGTTTATTTTATCTCGCCCCATCTTTATCTGTCGCTTTTTGTTTCTCGGGTCGGGGGTATCTGAAGGTGGTCTAGTTGAGGGCGGAAAGGAGAGCCCCTCGATACTTTCCCTTTCCGAGTGGCCTACCGAGCGATCATCTCTGCCTTTTAGGAGCTGCCCGGGCCACTCTCTCTTTCGTTCCGTATCTTTCTTCAGTCTCCCGTTTCCTGCCAGCAGGGAGGCGTCCCTTTGGCGCCGGGCCTTCGGTCGATGTAATCATCGGGGAAAGTGGAAATGAGCTGGATCGTTTGTACCTGCTCGCCGCTGATGGTTGCGGATAAGGCGAACGCGGTTTTTCGGGAACGCACGAAAGAAAGTAGAAGTGGAGAGATGAGAGGGAACGATTGGAAGCAGTTAACCGATCGGCGACGATTCATCAAACTACACAGTGAACGATATTGACAGGCTCCCTGAACATAATTTTCTTCGACACTCTTCGAAATCTGTAACGCGACCGAATTTGTCTGTAGTTGAATTAATCTCTGTGCAGTAAAAAGTGGTCAAAATGGATAGGTAGAAAAAGTTTCGCTGCGTTCACTAGCGCGAAGGTTGAAATTTGATGTGAAACCGAGATGACTGGTGGAATGAGGGGTGAGCGACGAAATGGAAGAGGCATCGAGAGCGCGACGTTCCCAGCTTGCCAGCCGAGAACGATCTGCAAGAGCGAAGGGATCGTCGATTCAGCGCACCTGGCGAAGGTGCCACCTCCACTGCTACCACCTCCATACCTCTCAGCGAAGTTGGAGGTGGTAAAGCGCACCGGAGGCGCCTCTCCACTTCCTAGCCGATTTCCACTCCGCGTACACGTACTTATCTACTGCCACGAGGACGTTGGCCTTCGATGACGATTTTTCACAGAAACGGAGACCTCGTCGAAAACGCAGCGAATTCTTATGAACAGCGATCGTCGCCGAAATCTTACATGCGAAAATGGCAGACAGTCGACGAAACGGCGCTGTCTGCTGTCTCGCGACTGACCGATTTCACGAGAAATACTGCGCGCGGAATCCGTACAAAGGTGGGCAACAAAAGAGTCGCCGGACAGGAAGCGCGAACCCGCAAATTCGCCCCTCGCGCACCTACGAAAACCACAAAAGAAATGACCGATTGTTGCCTAGTCTACCTGACTCTTTTTCCCTAACCCCCGCCCGCCTTTCCCCGGCTTTCCACGAACATCTTTGCGCGAGCGTCCCGGGCCATTGTCAATCTCCATTGTACCTGCACCGGATTCGAGCGGAATTCGATCGGCGCGTCGTTTTGCGTCGGTTCGGACTGTTTAAGAGCTTTCAGACTCTTAAGAGTTCCAAGGATGCTGCTCGAGGACGACTCGCGGCCACAGAAGTCGAGGCCGGACGTGAAACGAGAACGCACGGCAATTCGGCGCTTGTTCCTTGGCACTGCTGGACCTTGAGAGGATTCATGAAGAGGATGAAAGAGTGGGAGGGGAAGCGGAGGTCGAGTGAGGCTACCGGGTCGGCAAACGTCGAGGACCTGGTCCTATCGTGATTTCCGCGTCCACAAGGTCGACCTGCCAGCGGTCGATAGCTTCTATCTAGCCTTGGTAGCATCGCGCGTTCACACGTTCACACACACACACTCTTTTCACATGCGTATTGCTTGCGCGTGTATACTCGCATACGAGTATTTGTCAAACTTCCTGGCCACACCGCTGGATAAATGAACAGTATTGAACAGTTTCGACACTCTTGGTAGAAATCGCGCTATTTTATGATTTATGATACGAACGAGCCACATATTATTTGATTAGTTCGGGAGTTATCTATTATTGAGTAGAAATTCTAAGTTTGGGTGAGTTTTTAGTCAAGTAGTTAATTGGATTGAAATTACTCGGGCACGGGATCGAGAATAGAAGGTTCATTTCAGTCAGCTCAGCGTAAAGATCGCTTACAGGATGATTCATTGGCGAGGAATGAAAGGCCAAGAGTATCGAGACGTTCGTTTAATCTGCCACGGCGCAAAACTCAGTTCAGTTCTTCGTGGAAGTGGACTTATCAAGAGAAATGATATAGCGAATAGAAGTGAATCACTGAACGAAGTGAATTTTACGGAGCAACAGGGGCGAAGGAATTCTAGATAAAACAGGACTCACTTTGCATCCCTCGCAGGAGTGGACTCCATAATGAAAACCTGAAGCCTTATCGCCGCAGACGCGGCACAGCACGGTAGTCCCGTCGAATTCTGGAAAGCACAGAAAAGTTCGTTATTGCATTGCCACTGGTCACCTTACTCATTATCCGCACAAACACAAATTTACGTTTCCCCTTACAAAAATCGTTATACCAAAAAAAAGGACGGCTGCTATAAAAATGCAATTCGTCCACAAAAATCATCGACATTCGACACGTTTCGCTCATTCGATTTTCGCCGCGTTTCCAATTTTTTCCGTCTATTTATGATCACTCGCTTTTTTCCCACATACGCAGGAGCATCCACGAGCGCGGGCAGTCTCCACGTGGTGGAGGAGAGCGTGCCGCGCTCGGGAGAAAGGTGGGAGAGAAAGAAGAACACTTTCTCCTCTCTCTGGCGGCGCGGCGGCGGGTTACAGCATCGCGCCGTGTTACAACTTTCTGCTTTCACTCGGCTGTCAGGCCGCGGCCTCCGCGATCGTCTCTCGACTGCTGACCCTCGCCCCGCACCACACGTTCCACGCATTTTCTACACAATTTTCCCTCGCCCACCGTGTCCCCCGCTATCGTCTGACAGGCCACGCTCGACTTTCGCCGAGAAAAGTTTCATCCTTCGGCGCGGAGTCAACGAACTGGCTGCTCACGTCGATCGACTCGAATCGGCGAGCGTCGAAGAGAGCAGCGTATAATAATGTTTGTCCGATAAGCATGCAGGAATGCGTGCTGCGACGTTTGACGGACGGGAACTCGGGCGAGTCAGCGGAACGATTGCTCGTGACATTTGATATTTCGATCTTCTTCGCGATGAGGTTGAGAGAGGCGACGTTGTATTATTAAGAATAACCTTCGTACCTATATTCAATTCGGGCTCGGGTTTCGCCGAGGACACCGTGGAATCCATGGTCGGCATGTTTGGACTGAGATGATGAGGCAGTTGGGCCACGTGATAAGGACTGGCCATGCCTTGCGACATGCAGGACATGCGCGATACGCTCGACGCTCGCGATCCGTGGGAGGAAACGCTGGAGATCGGCGACTCGGGGGCTGAGGGTGTCGCCACCGTGCCTTGCGCACTACTGTCCGGCGTTAGGATCATGATAAAGGTATGCCGGGCGATATCAACGGGCGGAAGATTTGACAAAAGCGCGCGGTCACCGAGCCGGAGGAAGTCCTTTCCCTCCGCGTTCCGTTCCTTCAACTCAGCTCTCCGCTCAAATATCTTCAATCCACTTCGCACGGCACTGCACTGACGACGAGGTTAGAAATGACATTTGTCCACTGGCCTCCAATGACGATCCTATTCTCACACGTTCACCAGCACTGCGCGGGGTCACAAATGACGCGCGTACGATCGGGCACAATCCGCGGGGCGACAGAAGCAGCCAGTATATACTTTCGACTGGAGCGTACGATGCACACGCTCGATGCGAAGACTCGAGTTCCTACCCGGTCGAAGGGCAGGTGCGATCTGTGGCTCGGCCAAGGGTACGACCCGTGTTATACCGGCATCGGTGTCGTCGGCGCGGCGGCAGGGCCCAAGATCCGAGAGAAGAGAGAGTGAAAGTAAGTCTTCGCTCGAGGGAGGTTCGCGTTGGTCTGACTCGAGTTCGGCGAGTGTCGGTTACCTGGGGGCCGTACAGCCCTTACTCGGCACTCTCGAGGTGGAGGCGATGGAGGGGAGGGATTGATGTGCCTGCCCGAACGCGAGCCCGACTGCCTGCCTGCCTGCCTGCCTGCCTGCCTGCCTGCCTGCCTGTTTGCCTGTGCCTGCTTGCCTGCCTACCAGGCCTGCCAGCGAGCGTCTACAATGTCTACGCCCTGGCTACTACTACCTAGTACGTGCGATAGTGGAGGACACCGGAGGCGAGACGCACAACGATACCGCATACAATCGCGCCAGGCAAGGGCCCCCCGAGAGAGTTCATCGTATTTTCAATGCTGGAGGTCACTGACAACCGGGGCCCGGCAAGGTAGACGCGCTCGGGGCCCGACCAATCAGCGTCCGCGAAGCCGGGCCGCGCTCCCCGCTCATTGGCCGTCGACTTTGCCCCCACCAGCCGGCCAGACGGCAAGCCGGGGTCTCCTTCCTCTCGACGGAGGAAGTTCATCGGCCGAAACCTTGACTGAATTACCCCGCAGCGGCGGCCAAGGCCATGCGCCCTCTCGCTCGAGCCAACCGCGAGTGTAGCGAGCCGAGTTTCGCTTCTATTTAGCCTCTCCGTCGTTTCTGAGCATCCTCTCTATATATCGTCTCCGCACATCGTCTCTCTTCACTGTCTCTCGGCCCGTCTTCTTCCGACGACGCGAGAACTCGCGAGAACTTCGCTCGCTCCTTTTTCGCCGCTCGTCCGAGCGCGCCTTCGTCTCTGTCTTTCCAGCCAGCTTTCGGCTCATTTTGCTCTTGCGCTCGCTCTTTATGTCTGGCGCGCGCGCGCGCGCGCTGTCTTGCTTGTGTGATCTGTGCTTCGTCTCTTCCTGCGGACCGTCTGTCTTCCTTCGCGATTTCGGAACCAATGCTTCCCTTCATCTCTGTCTCTCTCTCTCTTTCTTTCTCTGGCTGCTTTTCTCTGTCAACGTGAGCTTCGAGTGCGCGCGAAATTTTTAATATACTCTATACGTCAACGTTGTCGTCATTAACATTTTCCGTTTGCACGCAGCGCGGATCCTTTCACTTCTCTTTCATGCTTTCTCTGCGTCGCATATTATCATGCCGCGATCTGGCCGGCGGTTATGTACGCTGTTATTAAATCCGCACATTACGAATAATGCGAATGGCAAATGGTTAGGATCGCGGTTCGACGAACCCGCCTCGTCGCGCGGAATTCGAGCGATCGATTTCGATTCGCGCACCGTTTCCTCCTGTCCTCGTGACCGGTGTACTGTTTATGGAATTTTACGGTCGCGCGGGCGTCGGCTTACCGTGTCGATGCGAGCAAAAGCGTTCCTCGATAAGGCGATAGTATTCCGCTTAGTCGACGCGTTCGTTCGAGGTCGGTCGATCAAGGTGGTTCCCGCCATACTTCGGACAGGAAACTTGCTTCGTCGGCCGCACGGTTTCCGTTTGCGACGTCAAATTTATCGCCACTCATCGCTCGCTCGACCGAACAAAATTCGTCGTGTATCATCGTTAGCGCGAGTAATACGCGCTTCATATAAACCACCCGACTTCGCGCACACTTTGCATCGCATTCCATAACGACATCCAAGCTCCACTTTTCGCACCATCACTCCCTCGTCGTTTGCTTCCCAAACAATCGCATTGCATCGCACCGTAAATCGCAACGCGAGCCGCGTCGCCAATAAATAACGTCTCAAAAAGCCAACGCGGCCCCCGCAACAAATCAAGAGCCCTACTACCACTGCCGCTCGAGAATCTGCAAATTGGCAAATGAGCGACGGAGAAGATAGAGTGGGACGACGGTGACGAGGAGCGTCGCAGGAGAGACGGGACACAGGGACCGTCGTAATGACGGTGTCGTAAAATCATGAAAATAAATTATCGCCTCGATGATGGTGCACGTTGACTTTCGGGGCTGGTCGTTTGACCGTTAAGATTCGTACTTATACGACTGCGAGCGCGGACGGGGGATGCACGCGCGAGCAGAGAAAGTTTATGCGTTTATGAAGCAGTAAAGTGCGCCGAACAAAAAAGTGCAATTTTACGAGGGCGAAGTCGATGGTTCGAGACGGGGGTATGGGTCGAAGGGGGAAAAGGGTTGGCCTCGCGCCGGGGAAGGGTTGAGGACTGACCCCCTTCCACGTTACCCTCTTCTCACCCCTCTCGCCCAGTGTGCGCCGGATATTTGGGTTTCCAGTTTATTGTCGGCGAAACCCGGGAACGATCTTTCTCTCTTTCAGGAAAATATCGGATTTCCTTCGATATCGAGGTTTCTGTTCTTCCCACGAGTGGGCGAGCGTAGGGTGCACTTCCGGCTGCCGGCGAAAGTGTCCCGGTCACTTTTCAGAGCCTATCCTTCATCTGAAAATAAATTATCTTACTCGTGACCCCGAATTTTTCATTGATAACGAGTGAAATTCAGATTCAAAAATGCGTTCACTCGTGTAATAACGCGGACGAGAAGGTTCATAGGTAAGCATTCACGAACTCAGAATCCACGTCGCATTAAAAAATTCAAGCGCGTATGCGCGTGAATGCTAATTTTTAAAAGAGAAGCCACGAAAGATTTACGGACAAAAGAGACGCGTGCAGGCAGCCTGCAGCCGAAAAGGAGCAGGTGTCACTGAGGCATGTGGGTCGAGGTACAAAGCGCCTTAAAGGATCTCGAGACAAAGAGTTACGAGATGAGTGTGAGTTCGCGAAATAGGGGGAGCACAAACGATAATTACACCTCCAGCAAGAGTACACCAAACAGAATCACGTGCCGCGTACAAAGAGCAATTAAAAGAATTTCCGACAATTATTGCCGCTCGACATAGGTACGTAATGCGTGACAATGATGTGGCTACACGTGAAACCTGAATAGATATCGAAGTGTGAGACTTTAAATCCCCGAACAGGTTAAAAGTGAATTTCGACACGCGGCGAGTGAAATAAAAAAATAAATAAAAAACGTGACGGTCAATGAGACGATTTCCAGGCGACTTGAATTCCGAGCGGCTTCCTGGCCTCATCTTATCGTCGGCCGTCAAATGTCGAGCGGACCTCGAGCCTGATGGCCACGCGGAGGTCACAGACGACGATCAAGACGTTTCCTTGAAATCGGCTAGCGACCTGCAACCATCGCCGACTCGCATTTATATGCAACGGATACCGCCGATCAGGGCCCCTCTTTTCTTCGCGTCTATTTTTAATCGACCGCTGCGCGGATTAGATGCGCGCACGTGTCGCTTTTTTCTGCGCCTCGAGTTCGTCAACGAGTTTCCGCGACAGATTACGTCGAGGTGTCTGACGTCCTTGCGGGTGGTGTAAAGGCAATATTAGAAACATTGATAGTATCACCGGGAGCGTTATACACATCAAAATATCAGTATTCAAACTGTACGTCAGTCCCTTGGCCGAAATAAGATGCACACGAATCGTCTGACAATGCGAACTGTGCCCACTAGGAAAATCGTTAAAATAATCGTGTTCGAAACGGTGACGCCCGGATTCGTTCGAAAGACGAACCCAGCACAATCGCTGCCTTATACGACGAAGCCGTAAAACGTCATAATTGTCGAATGATCAGACGTAACCACTCGTTCGCGGCGTCGGATTACGGCACACTAATTTTTTGCCGCTTCCAAGGTGTAGACGGTTCCGGGCACGGGCGAGTAATCAATTTGCCGTGCGGACACATTAGCGCGAGCGGCCCTGAGACGATCGTCCGGGCACAATAAGCGCTCGGCGCGAAATGAATTTCTCGCGATGCCGTAAGGCCGGGCGCAGCGATGCGTGGCCCGCGGAAGGCGTAGATAAAAATGTAACAAGGTATAACGATAATTAGAAGCGCGTCTCTTTATTTCCCGCCTCTCTCGCCGTCCTCCTCTGTCGCGCGGCCTCGCTCGTTCGCCTCACTCCGACGAGCGCCGCTTCTGCCTCCATTGTCTACTTCGTCTGTGTCCTTGGCACTGAACGACCGGTCGCCGACCGACGATTCCGCCGTCGTCAGCGGCTTCCTAGTGCTAACTGCGATCGTCGACATTGTGGTGTAACAAAAAGTCGCAGTATCGCTCCACATTTTGCTGCTTTTCTATTTTATGCGCGTTTATGGTCGCGTTGCGCTGTTATGATTTCTCGAGAATGTTTCGCTGTTCGATATTGTACCGACGATCCGATGTGCCGCGGCAGTATGGTAATTTCCAGCCGTGAATTTGCCTTCGCGTGAATTTTTCCCTTTTTTTTTTTGGTGAGATTCGAGGATATGCCGTCGCGAGCAATTTTCTCGCAGAAACTTCCGCCATTGTTTCGCATGCTTCCGTAGGTTCGATCGTTTGGATGGAAATTACATTTCCCGAGTGCATCGACTCCGTGCGACCACCCACAGCCATTCATCGTCACAGATAATTACGCCGCGGCAGTTATTATAGTTGCATTCCTCGTAAAGCTTAATGAGATCAGTAAAGCGGTGTCCACGTGGAATCAAATATAAAATATATCAATGAGGCACTACTTTATTTTCACCACCGAAATTAATGCTGCTGATTATGAACTTTGAGTCGAAGCACTATCTAATATGCACACCTGATGCCACTTTATCAAACATCGGCCAGAATTCGGAAATTCTGACACGGCCATTTAGTTGCCTATCGGCGAGCAATGACTTGTGCCGGCCGTGCCTACTTCTCTGACCTTAACGGATGACTCGGGGGCGTCGGACTTGGCGCATCGAAAGAAGTGCAGCGCCGCATATACCGTCGCAGGCCGAGTATATGGCGATACTTCCGCAGCGGGCGCTATGGGGCAGGCTATGGGGCAAGCTATGGGCATAACGGTGCGCATGCCGCGTCACGCACATGCGTGCGTGATGTCACTGAACCTGCAACAGCAGCAGCAGCAGCAGCAAACGCAGTAACTGCAGCAGCAGCAGCAGCAGCTTGCACCAGCCGACAGGCGATCCGGCAGAACGACGCGAAACCGTTTTCGTTTCCTTCCACCTTCGTCGTCCGTTGCACTTGCCTTCCACGCTCATTGACCCTTTCCGCAAATTGCAGGAGGAAAGGACCATTGTCTCGGCGGGATTTTAATTTCGCGTAACTCTGTCCGCGGCGGCCTACCGTTACACGTTAACTTATTGTTACGTGCGTGGAAGATGAACCCTGCTAACGCTGCCGTTTAGTATAACTGCGCGGAAGCATTGTCTTAATTGTTGCGGCGTTAGGAACGCTTCGCGGTCTGCAGTACGGACTCTCGCGAAATAGAAGCCGAGGCTGATAAATTGTTTTCCAACCGTTCGGCGAGGTCGGTGACACGGACCAGTTTCGTGGCGTTGTTTGATTAGTATATGTGGCCGATGATTGTACAAGCGTTATGCGGCGTCGTGACGCGACAAAATGTCAAGTCGAGCGGGAATGAAGAGGCGAGTAAAAAGGCACGGGGGCCCGGTGGGCGTGCACCGGCAGCTGCTCGCATTAAAGATGCGCGCTGCATATCTGCCGGGTGTAATTCTTTTCGTACGGCGCGTGTCCCCGATTACATCGCCGTGTCGGAGGGATCTGTGTCAACGGCGCCGAACCCGTTCTCTCTTTATCTTCGCCGCGAATTAAATCAGCGGCCGCTCCGAAATCGAGAGCCTCCGTCGCTTTCGAAGGGAAGAAAGCCGGCGGAATAATTAAATGTCAAATAAATCCGTAGAAGGGCGAGCTAATTAGCTGCACGTCGCTGGTCTTTGGATTTTTCTCGCTTCGCTGCATTTCAACTCTTCGTTCCAATTGAAATGAACCGCTTAATGATGTTCCGGTTCGAGTCGTTTCCTCCTACATACGTGTATGATGGAATATTCTTTCTTTTTTGTAGTAATTAATATCGTCTCTATCGGTGACACTTTCGAGAAACGAGAGTGCCGGCAATAAGGAGAGTCCCAGAAACACGGTCCCGTCTTTCTCACAGTCAGGTTACGAAGACGGTTTGCCTACACGACCGGCCTCCTCTCGTTTCTCCTCGTTTTTCGCGATTAATCGAGAGAGAAAAAAGCGGTTTACCGCGGTCGTCCGTCGGGCGAGAAACGGTAGGAACGAGATCGGCAGAAAGAGAAGGAGAGGGGAATGAGTGAAGGGGAGAAGGAGAGCAAGAGAGAGAGAGAGAGAGGCGCGTGGAATGAGGCACTCGCTATAATCGACTTGCAATGCGAAGCAGGGCACCTGGAGGCCGCGGCTAGTGGCACACGTTGCTCTCTTCTTCTCTTACTCTCCGTCCCTCTCTTTTTCTCGCTCCCCACGCCGTTCTCCTTGTTCGCCACTCATCTAGCCAGTTCGACGTCTTCGACGACGCGGAATCGTGACAAATTGCAGCGGTAGGCAAGCATATACATATACACTCCTTCGACGAACTCTTCGAATTTCCAAGCTTTCCCACAGCTCGACTCTCCGCCAGTCCTCTTCGACTTTCATTTTTTCCGGCTCACGGCATAACTGATACCGCCGAGCAGAGGCACGCGCCGCAGCGTCCATTTTGGTGCACAGCACGTGCCCTGATTCGAGCTACGTACCGGCCACTAGGGTCCAGCGTCATCTCGGTTCACCGACACCGTTCGCAACTGTACACTGCAGCGTCTATCCGCCGCCTATGTCGTCCCTTCTCCGCTCGCAGCGTCGGCGTCGCCCTCGTGTACGAGAGCTCGCGTGCTCGTGCGTGCGAGCGGCCAGGCAGCCGGCCTGCTTGCCTCCTCTCGCCGCGTTTTGCAGGTCGCGGAGTAAGTCGTCCATCGGCCGACCTAGCAGCGAGAGGAGGCGCCCGTCGGAGAAATTACTTTTTCCATTTTTCTTTCGCCCGCGTGGCAACGAGGCAAGCGCGCGCGCCGCTCCAACGAGCCGAACTCGATACGAGCCAGCAAATTGCCACCTAATATCCTCGTTCCTCCTCTGCCGCGATGGAGGTTAATGACGAGCGTTCGGACTTTCTGGCGGGCGACCGGGAAAAAGTGGGAAACACGGTCCAGGAGAGTTGAGGCTCTTAGCAGTGGTACTTTCGGACACGTTTGTGGATCGTGCGTTAATTGGGCTCTGCCCGATGTTTCTTATTAAACGTGTCGTTGATCGGATCATTTTAAACCGCTTAAAAGTTTGCCATTGTGCGTCGGTTCGCTCGCATAAACAACAATCGGTTAACAGTAACGTCGATGCCTGATCGGCGAACGATTTACCGCGAAGGTCAGAGGAGCCCGATGCAGCGCGGAGCTGAATGTACAAAGGCAACCGTATCGCTGGGGCGAGGGAACCGGTACCTGCGCTTGAAATACGGCCGTAATGCGATTAGGAGCCGATTAGTCGTCGGCTGTTTGCCTTCGTCGGAAGGATTATCCAAAACAAGCGTTTTCCCGGTGCTCATCCTCAATATCGATCGACACGTTGGTCGGGGCGAAAAATGAGGGAGGACCGGGAGGAGGGACGCGGACGTTCGAAACAGATTTTCCACCTCGCCGGCTCGTCCTCATTTACATTTCAACCCCTTGAGGCGAACCGCATTTGCCCGCGCCACACGCTGAGAGATTCAGCGTAATTGAGGAAACAATCGGACAGTCGTTACGTTGCGGCTCGCTCGTAGGCGTGGCAGAACTCGGAAGGGACGGCGAGTAAAAGGTAAAGGGTTAAGAAGTCAATCGGTCACGGGGGTGGAGGAGGATGAGAGGCTGGAGGCATGTGCCGTAAATTAAGTCTCGCTCGAGTGTTTCGCGCCGCACGAAACGGTTCCGCTTAAATCGCGGATCAATCGGCAAGTCGGCTCTTCGATCTCGAGGGGTGCCCCTACTTCTCCGCCATTTTCGGGACTTTCCGAAGTACTGCTCGGTAGGCTAGTATTTTCGATATCACGGTTGAGGTGTTTCTGAGGTTCTAGATCTGCTAGTCGGTAGAACGGAAGTCCATCTAGATCGGAATGGAATTTCGCCGGAAGTTGAGAGTGGGAGAGAGAGAGAGAGAGAGAGCCGACGACCTCGTGAGTGTTCGACTCTAAGGTCAGGAGAGCGCCTCTAGGCGAAGAATCGATTCCGGTCGATCGAGCAGGCGGCCTTGGAAAAAGTACGCGGGAGAAAGAAAAAGAAAGAAAGAATCGCGGTCGTCGATCCAAGTAGGAAAGACGGTCCTTGAACGGCAAAGGATACCCAGAAGACAATGTACAAAACTGAACACTACGAAACGATCTACACCGGGCAACGATGATTCCTCGCGATTTACATCAGCGATAAGAAATCCAAGACAGAGGCAGTATCGAGTAACGTGTGCCCCGAGGACAATCCTTGGCGCCGGGCTTCCACCTTGATACAAATCGACCTCATGACACTCCTCAAAGCATATTCAACTCGAATCACGAACAAAATCCGTAATCTCATATCAGTCCACTTTTCCCATTTCAATGACCGCGTGCGTTTGCGGCGTTGAGGTCGATCGGGCAGAATTCGAAAAGTGGCCCAAATCTCTCGAACCGTGTCGAAGGGTAGTTCGGGTGCTCCATCGCGAGGCCTAAGAGAAGACAACGAGCGACTGAGGGATCGAGGGGAAGGAGGGACGGCGGGGGAGGTCAGTGACCGTTTTGCGAGCTGGAAGGGGTCGGCGCACTCCCAAGATCGGCGCGTGTGCACGTGCGTGCATGTCGGTGCACTCGCTGCACTCCCACGTCGCTATGCAGTCCCGTAACATTCGCGGAAGCCTTCTTCGTGCGTCCCCTTCCCGCCTTTTCCACTGCCTCTCTCTCTCTCTCTCTCTGTCTCTGTCTCTCGCTTCTTCCACCTCGGTTCCTTCTCTCCCTTTCGACTCTCCATTCCGCACTTTTTCGTTCCTTTTTCGCCACGTCTTCAAACCTTCTTTCACCCTCCTTTTCTTCGAGATGCCTTTTTTTTTCATCTCTTTCTGCCTCCCGCGTCCTTCTCTCTCTCGCCGTCGCTTCTTGCCTCTCCCCCGTGCCTCGTTCTCCCTGCGTTACAGATGTACAATCTGATCTCTTGAACTTGCGCCACCTTTCAGCTTCTATTTTTACGCCGCGCCACGCCGGACGGCGTGGAAACGTCAGAGCGACGTCTTTCCGACGTCGACCCCGTGCACTCGATCAGCAATGCGCTAATAATGCACTGGCGAACGCTCAGTGCGCAGGTGCACCGTGCCAGCCGTTTTCCGTGGACACAATAGGGCCGCGCCACGGTTCACCGGCCGACAAGTTGACGCTGATAAAGTTATCGCGGGCATTGTCAACCGGGGCGAGAAGTTACGAGCCGGCCAGTGAGAAAGGAACGGGAACGGGTATGAGTATGAATATAAGTATGCGAGCACCGCGATGAAAGTGACCCCTGAGAAAGCTGAGCTTCGCGACCCACAACCCGTTAGCCGTTGGTAATGAAGATTTCGCAACGGTGAGGCCTCGGAAAAATTAGAGTACGCACTGCGACGAAACAGTCGGACTTAGTAAATCCTCATCTGTCTTTTCTAAACCAACTAACTTCCCCGTTCACGATTCTTTCATTTCCTTTTATTAATTTCGATTAATTTCGTATTCCATTCTCTTGGTACCAATTGATAATCCAGTAATCCAAAAAGCGTCCAATAATATCCAAAACCCACTAGCTCTCATTACCCTACTCCCTGCCCCGTCGTCCCTATCACTCAGCTCCCACAATGCTCCCGCCTCAGGGAACAAAAACTGCAACAAAAGCTGGATCCCACGGCATCCTCCCGCCAGCACCACCAGCACCCCTTCGCCGCCTCCGTCTCTCTGGGAAACGGGGAGCCAGGTGCGAAGGAATCATCATCCTTCGAGAGCACGGTCCTCTTCCTCCTCTCTCTCTCTCTCAGCACCCTTCGCGCGCGAGTTCAAGGACTTGCAGCATTCCTGGAGGGGATCGACGCGGCGGCCAGAGAAGAGTGCACGAGAGACTCGCGAGATGCCGAGGGCAAGAGCAGTAGGAGCTCGGAGCTTGGAGCAGGGGAGGGGAAGAGTTGCATGAGTGGGCAAGAGAGCGGGCAAGGATTGAAAGAGCGAAGAGAGAGGAGAGTATCTGGCTCGAGGATGTGTAAGGGCAGCCGGGAGCGTTACACCTAGATAGGGCATTGCACCGGTGCGACGTGCAATCGAAGTCTTTGGCCTGCCTCGGCTGGCTCTCCGCTGCAAAAGAGTTGCATTCGCGTATAGCCGCGTGCAGTGACCCGCCCTACCGTTAGGACGGCCCCGAGGATGCGTTCCCCTCTTCGCTTCTCTTCTTCGCTTCGTCCTCCTCCTACCACTCCTCAACTTCTGTCTCACTCGTGCTCAGTCCCCTGCACGTCTCTTTTTCTCTCTCTCTCTCTCTCTCTCTCTTTTTTCCTCGCTCGCTCGCGTCTCTTCTATGCACTGCTTTTACACCCTATCGCCGTTCTTCTATTTCGGCGCTGTTTAGTGGCGCGGTCTCATATAAATGATCCTTCGGATTTTCTCTTTCCCTTCGCACGCCGCGAAATGCGATTGACCTCGCGATCTCGAGGCAACGGTCGACCGGTTATCTAATTCGGGCGACGCCGACGGGAATAGATATCGGTGGCGACTGGACGCTTCCGAAGACCGATGGATGGATGTGGGAGTGAGTGTTGGCTGTGGTCTTTGTGGAAGGGCGCGAGGATTTTTTCGAGTGGGAAAAGTCGGCCGTGGGTCGACGGACCGCGGTGTGCGGTGTAAATGAGGTGTGCATCGATTTATCGATACTTGCGGAAATGGTAAAAATGTCGGTGCGGCGGGGCTGGAGGCGGGCGAGCGTTAAAAGTTTCGTCGTATGATAGAAATACATTGAGATCGACGCGCGCACTTCGAACGTCCGTGGTGGAAAAATGAATATTGAAATCGACGTACGTACTTTTGACGTCCGTCGTGGAAATATGTACATTGAAATCGACATACTTTGAACGTTGCTGGTGTCCGTTTACGTCAACGTCAGTGTATTTCTGTGACGAACGTTGTAACGATTCTGTGGACCCAGATTTATACTTTACATGGGCACGTTTTCGTGTCATAGACTGTTGGCGATGGTTGTAAATAGTGACGGTTGAACGTACTTCCCAAGATTCGTCATTAATTTTACGCTTGCGAAAGATTGTTCCTTGTACTGTCTCCGGCCCCGGCGTTCAACGAATTCTTTTTACCTCACCTTCCGTCACATGTGCACGTTCACATACGCAGCTGCGTGTTCGCAGATCCTTCCGCGGGTCATCGGCCGCGGAAACGGAAAGCCACCTTGCAAAAGTGCTCCCGTATTAAACGTACGAGGTCAGGATCAACGAACCCGAGCCGTACGTCATCCCAGCACGACCGATATATCGTTGCGTGTCTCTTCCCTCTTCTTACCGACTTCTTTCTTTACCACCGCTCCGCACTTACTTCTCTTTTAAATCGAACGCAGGTGATGCGGTACGCAGGTGACGATGTTATAATAAAGTCAAATAAATTTGGCGTATGAAGCAGCACAGATCCCATACTCATATTAAAGAACAGACAGTTCTTCACGATTTTACCCATGCAAATTACGATCCCATTACTTACCGTAATCTGTGTCATAGAATGTCAGGTTCGACAAAAGTAGGGTATATCGAACATTTCAGATAGACGAAGATAAAATAATTAAAATGCCGCAATTTACTGTCGCGCGGAAAAAAATTGTAGAGATCTTAATTCGACATCTGCAACTTTTTGCTCATGACCATAAATCTCGCCGTTTTAAGATAAACTTGTGTTCGCAAAAACTGCCGGTCACAGATTATTGCCCGATCGTTTCAAATAGACGCTCGATTGCATTTCGAGAAGTCCTTTGACGCCAAATCACCATTCAATGAACTGAGCTTTCAATCGAAGCCAATCTCGGCCGTTCGATCGTAGCTGGAGTGTGACGCATCGCACGACACGCACGTGCGTGACACCTCGGCGTCGATTTACGCGCGCGCGTGTGTAACACGCGTGAACAGCGTGTGTGGGCAGAAGTAGCCAGGTGCGAATGCCGTCCTCGTATTCGTACATTCGTACGAGCGGAAAACAAGTGGATTCCTGGGACCGCGGTTCACTAACCTGCCGACAGGCAAAAATCGCTGCGCGTATTCCGCGTGAAATCTCGATGACCGCATCTTCCAGCCACGATCGCGGTAACTCCTGGTCTCCGACTTCAACCTGGAATTAACGCTATTACGCGAGCACCGACAGTTTCGTAAAAGAGCATTAGCGCCGAGATGGCCAATATTAATATTGAATAATCAAAGCTTGGAGCTCCGGGCTACTGGAACACCAAAGTTAATGACCGATAACTAGAAATCCGTAAACTCTCGCGCCGGCCGCGTATCCCAGCAGTATAATTATCTCCTCGAAAACTTGTCCCGTATCGCGCCCGGCACGATACATAATACGCGCGCCGAGGAATCGCTTACTCACGAAGCGAGAAAAGAAGAAAACATATCCGGAACCCGTTAAAAATCGCAAAGGTTCCTCTGACGGCTGACGAGGACGCCTAGATATCCTGTTGTTACATCAACGAAAACAGCCCGGCTCGCGTACCGATGACGCAAAAGGACCGTTCACCTAGGCGAAACTGCGCAGGTACGTGCAACCTCTGGCGCCATATCGCGCGCGGTGCCAACGAACTTTCGACGATGTGGGTCAGAAAGACCGAACTCTCGCGAGCGCGACTGACAGAGACGCGCTCCGGAAACAGATCGGTTAGGGTTGTCGCTGATTTCCGGGCAAATTTCGTCAGCGACTCCTGCTCGGACGAATCTTATATTGTTTAAATAGAGTACGCTAGAGTAATGTCTTAAAAACAAATTAATTTTTGTTGAACACTTCTTAGGAGCGTGTTCGTGGAAGATTTGAATGAAGCTCGAAGTATATCTTCGGTCGTGTGGGTTATAACGAAAGCGAGTGCACGGCACTCGAATGCATATTTGAAACTTTCCAAACATTGTTTTCGGACATATCTCCCGGTAGGCTTATCTTCCGTAATCATTAAACGTCGTGGTTGAAAGCAGCGGAGAACAGTATGAGAATCGGAATGCGGAGGACGGAGAACACGCGAAGTTCTCGGGACAAGAGGTTGATCGTTTGCGGAGGTGGTGCGCCACACTGGCCCAGGGTCGACGCCCGACGACTCTACGCGATCGTTATGTCATTCATGCCATTATGCACGCACGTAACCTCTCGCTACACACGCCGCCGTCGACGTAGGAGCGTGCCAGTACTGTTATTTCGCGACATTTCGATTAATGGCACAAACTCCGCACATACAAATTGCATCGGACGCCCAATTTTAGCAGTCGATACCGATCTATACTAAGGTGCCTAGTATCGTCGACCGAAGCGGACATACCCTCTCTATCCGAATTCGGCGTTCGACGAATTTAGCAAGAAGAGAGAATAAGTTCGATACCTATCAACGTCAGCAATCGACTTCTTCGTCGCTGCATGACCTGTACCAGAAGGATCGTCGTGAAGCACACGCTTTAGAGCGTATATGGCCGCGAGACAAAAGAGAAGCATGGGGACAAAAGGAGGACAACGTGAGTCGTAGGACGGAAAGGCCCGCGAACGGCGAGGAAGACATTACTCGTCCTCATGCTGGAGGTGAATGCAGAGGTGGTGGTGGAGGTGGTGCACCTCACTGGCCCAGGGTCGACGGCCGGGGACTCCTGCGCGATCGTTATGTCATTCATGCTCTTACGCATGCACGTAACCTCGCGCTACGCACGCGCGCCTTCCTCTCAACGTAGAAACGTCGGAGGAGTACTGTTACGCACCGGTCGCCCGCGATTTTCGTCATCGTCCAATCCGCATTGCCGATTTTCCATTCAGAGAAAAATAATGCTGCATGGCGATGACAGACTTTTGCTCTGCTTTTTCTTTCTTCATCAGGTACAGTCAATAGTATGAAGAAAGTCTAACTTTCAAATCAAGTCGAAACCAACTAACACTAGTATGTCCCGTATGAAGAAGCGTCACATACATGATTTCACCTTTGCCTCAAAGACGTGTCTACGAGTATACGTGGTCTAAGAAAGAAACAAGTACATTCTTATGCTTCCCAATAGATGTACAGAGATCCCTAAGAAACAGCACCGTCCTAGGACTAATTCCGAAGTAGCGTCAGCACGAGACCCCGGCGAGCATCCTACATGGATCTTCCTGCTAAGAAACACTTCCTACGCGAGCATCGGAATCTCCGACTCGGCGTTTCCCAGCGCAAAAAGTATCCGAGAACGCGGCAAAGGGAATCTCCCATGGCGGCGACGAGACGAGAAACAAAAGGCGCGTTGAGCAAAACGACGATGAACTGGGAAGAGTCGAGAAGAGCGTGGAGACGAGAAAAGGGAAGAGCGCGGAGAAGTATGAAGTTGCAGGAAGATGCGAGTGGGCGAGAGAGAGAGAGAGAGATTGAAAGAGAAGGAGGGACGTAAGAAGACGCAAGAAGACGCGAGAAGGCGAGAGAAGGTAGGCAGGCAGGTAGGCAGGCGTTCTCCGTTGGTCGCAAGATTAGCCAACCTGGAAGAGGGCCGATGCCAGTGAACTCGGTTGGCCGGTCACTAACCAGGTAACCCACACTAGCAACAACGTCAACGTGCTATGCAGCCGAGCAGGAGGCAACGGTTACGCTACGGGCTTTTTCACCGTTTGTCAGAGGCTCCTGTACACGAGAGAGCCCTGGTTAGGTGTACCCTCGAGTAATTGCGCGCGGGATTCCTCTGCCTCTTCTTTCCCTTCTGCCTTCTGCCTCTGCGTTTGCTCTTTCACGATGTCGAATCTCCCAGATGTCCCTCTCTCCTTCCGGGTGCACTGTTCGCTCGGTGCTCGCTTGGAACGATCATCTGCGAACGATCGTCGTGGAAGGTGAGGGACGTGAGCGCATCGGACACGTCACTTACTCGGCACGAGTTACGTCGGTTAGTGGGAAAACGTATGGCGCGTCGCGATACTTCTCGCCCACGCGTCATCGCGCTTCTTTCCTCGACCTAGGTCTAGACCAGTGTTTCCCAAACTTCCGACATCTCTGTACCCCCTTTTATAATTTTCGTAAAATATAGAATATCTGGTGTAAAAAAACAATATTGCATATACTATAATAAGAATCAAAATATATTTATTTTTTCCTTTTTAATACAACAAATTAATAATAATAAAGTATAGATAAAACGAATAAAAATTATATTATAAATAACATTCATTATAATCAATGAGAAGACGACAGATTACCATAATTTGGTTCCCTGGTTGTCAATTTTAATCTGAGCGGTTCCACATCCAATAGCCTGTTCCTTTTTTCTAAATTAAACTTTTATGGTACGCGTACCACACTTTGGAAAACACTGGTCTAGACCACCGCAATTTCCTCCATCGGGACTTCCGTGGGAGACTCTCCGCGGAAGATTGCGCGTAAAAGTTCACGGCCGCGCGGGACCAGATCTGAAAGAGAGCCTTCCGCCGTTCGCGACTCGATTCATATGTATTTTCCGCGAGGAATATCGTACAGCTTATATATATGGCCGGGATAAGAGAAATCGAACGCTGAAGGCATATACGCGATGGTAAATTTTCTTTCAAAGAACGTTAACTCGATCTGGTGCGAAGGGAAGACGACGAAGAAAGCATCTGGCCGTCAGTGTCGGTTTCACTTGTCGCGCATTGCCGGAATAGAGAATGTCCATGTATAATACAATACGGTCCATGACCAATATATATCTATATTTATCTATCAATTGAGGCTACCTTACGAGACGAACGTTAGCCGACGACGCCGCATCGGCATTGCGTCGGAATTACGACGAGCGAAGGAAGTGCCCGCGGCACTCGCGCGTGCCTTCTCTCTTCTTCGCTGGCCGCGGAGAGAAGAGAGAGGAAAGAGGAAGCGGCGTTGGTGGGGCCCACGGTTTGTTGCCCGGTGACCGAGTTCATCGCCTCCTTCGTCGTCGATGGCCCGAAATCGAGAATATTCGAGCCGACGCGGCAGACTCGCTTTTCCATCGAAAGCTGCATACGAGTACATATACGCTCGCGACTAGTGTCGTCAGGATCGAATCGAACGACCATCGCGAAATTCTTAATACTCCGAGGCAATTTTCTGCCGAGCGACTTCTTCGCGCGACTTCCGCCGCGGAAAAGGGAGAGTATTCGCGACTGGCGTTGAGAATCGATCGCAATTAGCCGATTAGACGCTCTCGAATGTGCTGATGAAGCGGCCGCCTTCCGGTGTCGATGTCCAAGTCACCGATCTCCCCTCGATGCAACCGAGCTGCACCGTCGACGTCCGCTGACCCAACAACACGATTCGGACAAGCCTCGAGCCTCGTGACGTCATCGTTCGTTTCCTCGTCACGTGGCGAATCGTACGTGAACGCTCGACGTAGCGGTTCCCTTCTCTTGGGACTCCTCTCTTTCTCTTCCTCCCGCTTCCTCCTCTTCGCCGGCCCTCGAAACTTCTTCCCGTTCGAAGTCTCTCGAAACTTCGCCGCGTATATGCATTAGTTAGTTCAGCAGTTCCGTTGCTCGGGAAGTTGTGCGCGCGGGCGATTACGCGGATTGCCATCGTAACGTCCGTAACGCAATTTTCTGTCTTTCCGAGACACCGAAACGTTCGCTGAACCACGCTCTCGAGGATGAACAAATGATTTTCACTGGCTGGGCGAATAACAGTTTTGTGGGTAAAAAGAATCGATTGTCGTATACTTTGACACACAGCGTCGCGTCGATGTGGGATACAGTCTGTGAGCGATCCTTTCATTATCGACCTTCGACGCCACAGACCGCGCGCGTCCGTCGTCGATCCGACGGACGAAGTAGAAAAAGACGGCGCTAGACAGACCAACTCGCTGCATTCCTAGACAGAGACTTAATTCGCTCGAACTTTTTTCCACGCCCGTCTCGCCGCTGGATTCTTCTTTTAATTCGTCTGCGAACGATCGATTTGCGTCCGTCCACTCCAGACGTCCTTAAAGCATCCCGTGTCCTTCCTTTTTTCCCCCGCACGACCCGGCGAGGTCGACTTCCGCGGAGACGAGTACCGCGACTACCAAGGACTAATAGACAAAAAGGAGCCCAAATAGGCTGTCTGTAAAAAGTGGGTTCACGGTCGCACGCTCGACCGTTTAATTCCTTGCCACCTCGAATACGCGAAACAATCGAAATTCTTACTTAGAAGCGGTGCGTTTCGAAGGACGATTACGCCCACCATTAATCGTACATAGTTAATCCAGCAAAAAGTTCACACTAAAAAAAAATGTTAATTTTTGTTGGTAGGTAAAAATGTTGCCCTATCAAATTTCGTTGCAAGATTGTACGGGGAGACGGGAATTGTTCGTGCCGCGGAAACAAGATTACGTTTAGTGTCAGTGTCCCCGATGTCGTCACTCCGGTTGACAAGTAGGCGACACAAACTTCACGTGTCTCCCCTTACGAGTTTACGCACTTACGCAAGAACACGTCATCCTTCGCACGACTGTCTTCCGCCAGATGCTTCGCGCGCGAACACGTCCAGCGGGAATTCGAGCCGTTTTCCAGCTACGAATTACCCAATTAGACTACTGGCAAGGATTCGCGTTCACCTTTGCGTCTTTTCGCACGTGAAATTCATCGACGATAGAAACGTCGGCGATTCACGTTAGTGCGTCAGCCATGTCGTTTGGCTTACGTGTGCTAATTCACCGACTCAATTGAGTTCAATCCGGATGATATATCGGACGCACGCTATCATTTAATTTTCTGAATTTCCTAAAAATCGATTACTAACAAAGTTTCCAAAGTCATACCGAATCAAAGATGAAGAAAATAAGCGACTCTTTCCTGGGTTACACTGGACTGACGTGCGAAGGGACGAAAATCAAAGACTGCAGAGCGCGAAGTGCATCGTCAGCCAAAGTCACGCCTGATTATCTCCGTTATCCTTATCTTTATTTCATCTCCCGCATTCTCCCGCCAAGATCGACGACCGAATATCCGAGGGCGCTCGGTTTCACATGACTCCGTCACGACCTCCTGCGGGGTGTAACGATCGCTAGGGATCATCCGCGATCGTTTCTCGCGCCGATCGAGATCCCGATAGCCAGCTGGGTTCAGTGCACCGATGACGAGGTGGATGTTATAACTGAACCTTGGCCATGCGCATTTCCGTGGGAGTTCAACGAAACCGTTCGACGACGATCGCGAGACTTCCAATTTTCTATTATTTTCGCATGGCCAGGCATCCTCCCTAGACTTCGCCATTCATTTACACCCGCAATTCTGCTCCGGCTACCCTACCTCGCGAGCCACCAAGTTTTTCCAACCTCCAACGTTCCGCTGTTACAACGGATCGATGCCTGCGATATCCGCGCGCAAAAAGTTCGCCCCGAACTATTTAACCACCGCAGCAATTTGGAGCGCCGCGCGTATCTGGCCGAACTTATCAATCACGCCACAGTGCGAGTTTCGTGCGGCGCGGAAATCTGGAGGCACACAGGAATCGGGCCCACCTATTCCGCGCTTGTCTGCTATCGATCTGCGAGCGTGCACGAAACGGCCGGCCAGTTCGCGCTGTAATAAAGGCGTAAGTTCGGTACCATTGGCCGACGAGGACAATGCTCGGGTTGAGGCGCACGGCGTCGGTCAGTGGCCGTGTGCCTTGGACGGTTACGTATCACGTATTCACGACGCGAACTCCTCTTTGATCGGTCATCGGCACGACCCTCGGCCACTCAGTGCACGCACACCGCCTCTGCGCACGCACACGCGAGCGCAATAAATGCACGGCATACATTATACGCGCTGATCTGCATGCACGTACATCTTACATTATATGTATATTCGCCGTATGGGGGTATGCACCTAAACGTACTCCTCGGACAGATATATAGAATGGTGGAAGTAGATATGGACGGGGTACGATGTTGGGTATACAGTCAAAGGTAACTGCATAAAAGTAACGTCACGTATGTGGTGATGCATAGTTGCGCGTATATAAGTGGGTGCGTTTGTGTGAATTCAGGCACTTAGCACATGCGTATGACTGCGTGCAAATGGTAGATTCACATGCATGGGTCTAGATAGCGATGTTATATATAGATGTGGGTGTATGTGTGGAGATGACAGATATACGGGGCGTACGTGTATCTTCGTGGGCAGCCACGTACGGAAGAGTGCATGCGCGCACACGCTCGCGAAGAATGAGAGAAGAGGAATAGAGGGATACTCTTCGGAGGGGGGGCAGAAGAGAGGAGTGAACGAGCCACACGCATGCACACGTCCTCGGCCACGTTGTACTCCGCGTATTAAGCTTGGCTCATTGTAACGACGAAAAGAATGAAAACAATTCGGACTGCAGGGAGAGAGTTTGATGCGCTAAAAGTTTCAGTGTCGAGATGTTGGAAGTTCGTTTACCTCGGTCGAAAAACTGCATTGTGCGAACGTTTTATATTCACAAATTGTATACGTAGCACAAGAGTTTAGTTCGGACAGTCGGAGTGCGCTGTGTTCGATTTTCTGCAGATTTCGCGATTTCAGGTGTTGAACGGAGAGAGAGTGAGTAGAGGAAGCATGTTGAAGTGGAAAAAGTAGGAACACGTCGATTTATCCCAAACACACCGCGAACGAAGCAAGGATCAGATTGTTCCGCGTTGTTCGTCAGCCACTGCAACGGTACCGAGGGTACTTAATGCTCATCTTTCGCTCGAACCTAGCACTCGTCTAAGAAATTTTCAATCGAACGACCCAGATTGCTGGATCAAACTCAACTGTACTCTCGCAGGCGCAAGACACATTATCGAACCATTACACTTTTCGTGTATGCGTTCGATGACGCGTCAGAGTCAACTTAATTATTGAGCGAAAGAAAAGCATGGGGATGAGGGAACAAGAACGATCGAACAATAACGAAACCGATCGAAGAACGGGTCGACTTGGACGGGCACGGCCGAAAGTAAGTTTCGGCCTGGCGGACCGGAGTAAAAGTGAAGCGATAAATATGTGGCACGCGGTGGTAGGCTCTCGTAATCGCGCGGACACAATTCTCTCCTTCTCTCTAGCGGTTCGACGACATGAGATAAAACGGAAACGGTAAACTGCTCCCCCATCGACATTCTTCCGCGAGCGTAATTGTTCGTCCCATTACGTTTAACTGTGAAACGCTAGACCCCAATTGGGCCAATCGCACGGGCCATCGAACACGGAGGACAATCAGAGAGAGAGAGAGAGAGAGAGACTGAGAACCCGCGACGTCAACACGCCGATCTCGGGACGAGTGGACCGCAATTGCGCTGACTGAAATTAGTGTAAAGCGTCGTTGCCGATTTTCCAATTAGCCGACGACATTTTAATTGACTCCGAATCGGAATCGCGCGCAGGCCAATGAATGAACATACTGATTCCCTTGTCGTTCGGGTTGCCGGATTCTTCATGTTCGCGGGCCACGTCGAAAACAAGAGCAACCATTGACACGCATCGAACTGAGAATGAGAAGCAGAGGTCTCCAGCTGTCTATCGGTTCGGCGCTCCGAATCTGCCGGTCTAAATTCATAAGTGCCGCAGCGTCGGGGCAATCAAGTCCACTCACTCGCGTGCCTGGAGGGCCGACGTGAAACGGGGGAGGATGAAAAGAGGAGTTAAAAAGGGAAAAAGAGCGAAATACGTCGGCTGTAGGGAAAGAGGGGGTAGGCAGGAGAAATGGAAAGAGAGAGATGAAGAGAAGAGGAGAAAGAGAGAGAGAGAATTGTCCAGCGGTAAAACGGAGGTGCATAAGCGAGAAAGAGAGAGAGAGAGAGAGAGAGCAGAAACGAAGCAAGAGAAGGAGTAAAATTACGGTGGTGGGGTGTCGCGAGTAAGTGGGGGAGGAGGGAGGTTAGTGAACGCAACTGGACGCCGGTCACTCACCTCGAACCATATTGCTCCACATCCATGGAAGATAAAGGGAGGTGGGAAAGGGGGTTGCGAGAAGCAGAGGGCTCGTCGAACAGAAGTTATGCGAGTTCGTGCGTCGCGCTTACGTAATTCCGCGAATTTTCACTTCGTTCGACGCGATTAATTCGTCAATGGCCGCGCCGGACGTCTAATCAACATTTTTGCCAATAACATAAATTCCCGATTAAGCGGCGATTGAGACGGCGGAATGCGTGAGAAAACCTTCCCCACTCCATTTTCTCTCTCCCCGCTCGTCCTTCGCGTGGGAAAAGAATCTCGCGCGCACATCTTTCTTTCGCGCCGCTTTTTCGTAGGACCTGCCCGTCGCGAGCACGCCTCGCTAATATAGACGAAATGCAGATTCCGCCGGTTATGGCGTTTAATAGGAGAATCTTGTGCAGACGAGACAATGCACAATGGCCGGCGCGTCGGAGAAAGTATTACGAGGCGAGCGAAGAGAGTGTATCTGGCATATCTGGAAAAGTCGATCGTCGTTATGTTGAGGCTCTCACGAAGAATCAACGTTCTTTTCCGCTTAGGTCCTTTTTTGTCGGCGCTTCCCTCTTCGACTTTCCTCTCTTCTTCTCTCTCGGCGGAATGAGAACAGCGAATTGTGGCGAAGCTGAGTATGCCGTAGTTAAACGTGCCAGTGAAATGATTCGATACATCAAGTAATGTAACGCGAGCGAACTTGTGAGCAATGGTAGACGCTTATAACAAAAAACTGTGATTTAGATTCCGACGAATTTCGAACGGTGGTAGCGATCTAATTTGACTCCTTCGACAAGTTCGGAAGAATTCCGAACAAGCGAACGGTGCAACGACCAAGTCCCACAAAATTCCACGCATTTTTGCTCGTGCCGACTAGGTACGGAGGGGCGAGCGAGTAGGAGTAACACGTGAGGCCCGTTTAAAGTGGGTCCCTCGGGGCCCCATCGGGTGAGGAGAGACGAAACGCGGTTTGTCTGGGTTACGTAACGACGAAAGTAGGCAAGCACGAATTTGGTTATTCGGTCAGCGGCGCACGATGCGGCCCAATGAGCGCGAGTCGGGGTCCAGTTTTGCGATGAGCCGCGTCAAATATTTGAAGGCCCATTGTCGGCACAGAAGACACACGATTGCGATGCGAAACATAATGACAACGTAAGTGCAACATCACGCTGACATCGCGACGACGTCTTAGGAAAACTGACCGTAGACAGAAAGACCGGTGAGAACACAAAATATAGATGATCTCAAAACGAGCAATCATTACTATTCAGCTATTCGTTACAATTTTCCTCATTTTCCATAACCATATTATAAATCACACTGCGTACCTAAAACAAAAAAAGACAAAAATTGTCTTAACGTAGTACGTATTATTACCTAACCATTACCACCCATAGATCCGTTCTATGACGATCGGATCCCGGAGCCCGAAATGGTTCGCGCGGCCGCACACCTCGAGCCTCGCACTTTTCATTCTCGGCGCGAAGTTCCGCGGCGATGCACCGGCAGTGCATCGGGTTCAGTGAACCCGACCTGACCCCAGCTATCGATGCTAATGCGGGACCACGCCAACGCAGCCATCGGGACCGTCCAAGCTTGCCATGGTCGACGGTTACCGCAAGATGACCCGCGCACGGTACGCCACCGTGGCGAGCAGAACGAAAAGAGAAGGAAACGAGAAGGAAGGAGCCCGGAAGGGACGATCCGCGTTTCGCACGGGAATAGAACGCTCGTAAATTCGCGGCCGATTCCTCCCGGGACCGGGCTGATCTCCCTAACAGTCCCATCGAGTTCCGCGGGAAACGTTTGACAAGCCGAGACTCGAGACTCGCCGCAGAATTCCACTGATTCAACCTTTTATGCACGCCTCTGCCACGGTGATCGCAGCTAGCGGCGCGAACTGGATCAATACGAGTGCGGTCCAATTTGTCGTTGCGCTTCGTGGAAATGATCGAGTGAGTTCGTTGGCGCGTGAAGGCTCGGAATTAATCGAAGAGGTTGACGATAGAAAAGTGTATCGTGCGGTACACCTCCTCTTTCTTTCTCTGCCTTCTCTGCTTCTCTTTCGACATCGTTGCGGTCGCTCCTAACGATACATCGACCTCTCTTCGTCTCTCTCTCTCTCTCTCTCTTTCTCTCTCTTTCTTTCTCTTTCTCTCTCGCAACGTGGCATGTGCATCGGCTAGTGCAGCGGGATCTACAGTTAGGCGAACCGAATTCGCGACAATGAACGAGGAAGTCAGCCGTGGCTCACCGTCCGACCTATTTTTAGATCGGCAACGTGTAACCCCGCGTAAATTTAAACCTGCTCCTCTCCTCCCTCCTTCTCTCATTTCTCTTATTCCTCTCCTCGCCACCCCCCTCTTCTCCCCTTTTCACCCGTTCGCAGCCGCGAGCACGCCGATTCATCGGCTTTTTGGTACCGGAAGTGGAGGTCCCCTATTTTCGTAACCCGCCACGCGGCGCCATTGCGACGAGCCGAGCGAGTTGTAACGCGATTATTTCCGTCCACTCGCCGCGCGCCCGGCCGATGATGCACGCCGCGCCGAAGGTGTCTCATTTCTTTCCAATGTCGCCCATTAAGCGACCGGCAGTTTCCAAGCACCGTTTAACGCTGAACTTACGACCGCACGCGATTCGTGCGCTCCGCGCTACACATAAGCCAGGGGTCAGCAGATCTCTCCGGGCGACGTTCCTCGTGTCTAACTAACGAGGCGGCCTAACCTACAAATTATGCCGCTCGCCAATTGTTTCGAACGTGTCCGCTCAGGTAACGAGAGCATGATTTACGGTAGCCTAAGGTACGCCGGTCTGTTATACTTAACGTATCGAGCGATCTTTCCCTCTCGCGGCATTTCGTTCTCACGACTTTGGACCGTTCGTGCTGGCGGGCAATTAGCCTCGGAACTCCGAGGAACTCCACCCATGTAGCTGCGAATCGGCGCGGTCGACGTGGCGCATTCAATGTGCCCTCGGCTCGCCTCTGCGCCGTCGACTGATCGACTTCAGTCTTCCGTCCGCTCGCGGCCCTGGTCCCGAGAGGCCGATTGACCCGGTTCCATCGATCCGGCAGCATCGACTCGTGCGATTAGTACTGGATCCCCACAGCCAGCCACCCACGCGCCCGACAAACCGGACGACACCTGTCCCGGCGAAGTCCAGGCCTGCCTAAAAGCGAAAACGGTCGATCGGGAGAGTCGCTGGAGAGCGGAAAACGATAGTGTGGCGTAATAATGCTGTTAGATGCAAATCTCGCCTTTTGTATAATAATCGCGTGGCATAACTTCGTTGGGACTAATGAGCTTAGGCGAGCTCTTCTGAGGCCGGCCGGTCAGCCAGTATCGTCGGCGGCGAGACTGGATCTTGATGCGGCGCGATCGCAAAACCGTCTTTCCGGTCCGGAAGACCTTGACCAGCCGTTCTCCAGGCTGGCCACGCACACTGGCACGGTATTTGATCGCGATCCGCTCGGGATGCGCGGCGAAGAAGAAGAAGAAGAAGAAGAAGAAGAAGCGGCAACAACAAGCGTCGAGGCCCTTGACCCGCGAGCGTCTTACACGCCGTTTCTGCGCCTTATGTCTGCCGACGCTGTCGGACGCTTGCCGGCTCGCCGAAAGACTCGTTTATCCGAATGTCGTTCGAGCCGTTGACCGTACAAGGCCAACGGCAGCACGATCCTCGCGGACTCTGAACCGACCGTGACGAGCCGATGCCCACGCGGAAGAGCGAAACGTAATTCGCTAGACTACCGAGTCACTCGTACCGACTCCGATCCTGCCCATTCACTCACACTCGTCATCGACATCCAACGACAACGATCTGACCATGATCGCGAACGAACAGTGTGTGCGTTTTGAAATTCGAAACCAATACCTATCTATCCTCACGCACTTCAAACTCCTCTCAGACACACACACACACACACTGTTCGATCAAGTTCGCACGAATTCGCAAGGCACCGAAAAACAGGAAGTGGGACTTGAAAATCCGAGGACCGGACACATGAAAGAGGAAAGAAAAGCAACAGTGCGCGCAGGACGAAACAGCAGCGAACGAGCGCGCGGTACCGAGGGAAGGGGTCGAAAGAGGAGCAAGGACCAGTGTGCGGAGAGTTGAACAGAAGCGAAGAGAAGCGAAGAGAAGCAAAGATGAGTAAAGAGGGGTAAGAGGAGCGGGGAAAAAAGAGCGTCCTCGCCTCGAGGTGTCACTGACTCCCGGTACGTAGGTGATCGACCTCCATAGTCCCCACCTAAACGAGCCCTCCCCTCCCCCCTCCCACCTCCTCGTTGGCACTCTTGCCCCTCTTTCCTCCGAGCGTCTGCGAACGCGTGCGGCAATGACGTAACGCCGGTTATTCAACCTGGCCGCCTGTTGGCCAGTGACGAAATGCCAATGCCCACGCTCAGCTCCGCGAAAGTTCCTTGCGCCCGACGCGGCCACGAGATCGAAGCACTCCGCGGCAGGAATTTCGCGCGGATCCCGATTGTAGCGGGGTGGGAAAGGTTGCGTGGGATTTGGGGGGTGAGATTGGCTCGGGGTGGCTAGCCACGATTGGGGCAGGGATCCATTAGGGATTTCAGGCTTCCGAGGGATTCCGGAGGATCTCTGTCGGACGACGGGGCGGTTAGTTCTGTCGGCGTCGTTGGCGGCTAATGAACAGGAAGCGGCTAATGTCGGCATCTACCCGATACGCGATAACAAATTTTGTAACAATCTCCGACGCGCTCCGACGCTCCTTCGACTCCTACGACGAACTGCGTCGAATCATTTTCTCGCGGCGACCGCAGGGATCTTTAGTGTGAATCGTGAAGAATGAGGTAAAGTGCGATCGGTTACCTGGGTGGTTTTTTTTTTGTCTTTTTTTTCGGCGAGCATAGTCTAACGCGAGAGATCGGGCGCTATTTTTAATCGGGTTACGTAATTGGGTTGGTGGATTTCCGTATCACCGGGGCACCCCACGCTCGGGCGATGAATAATCATCCAATTAAATGCGCTTAAAACACGTGCCCGGTCGCTCCCTCTCCCTCTTCCTCGCTCCCCGTCCGTGCCCATTCGAAAACGAGCCGTTCTAACGCCGGTCTAACGGGGGCAACGGGTTCGTAAACAGTAAACACTTTCGGTTATAGTTCAGGCCCCCGAGCGGCCGAAGGCGTGTTTCGAATTCGTGGTCCCCACTTCCGTCGGCTCCCACTTTCGGCTCCGCGAGCGGGCTGGCCCCGTCTCTGTTTATGCGGCGTTAGATTCGCGTTAGACGACCGTAGCCGCCTACAGCCGCTCCCGGCGACGTGACTTTCTCACTTTCCGTTCGGCAGACCTGTCTGCGATTTTCGGGCCAGCCGCTTTCTTCCGCGGCCGTCCATCGTCGTGTTGCGTAACACGTGAACTTACGCGCCGCACGCTTTTTACCGTACGTCGAATTGCGGCCGCGAGATTCGGGAGAGGATCCGTTAGACGCGCGTTATACGTGCGCTGCAGCTCGCGAGCGATGTGTAATTCATGACACTGACGCTCGTTCTGAGTGGTGGGGGGCGGGCTTGGACGTTTTTCGAGGTCTTTCGTGGCAGGAAGTCGAAATGGGTGCCGTTGTCGGCGGCGTTCGCGCCAAAAATTCGCAGACCAAATTCGCAGGCCGCCTCTGGCCCGGAGAAGGACGCACGTGCGAAAGTACGTTGACACGGAACGCTCGCGCGGAGGGCAGGAGATGAGAGGAGCACCGGTAGGTCACTCACCCTGTCGCGTGCTTCAACACATTGAGAACCAATAACGAGGACTGTTGCCGCTCGCCATTGTGCCCCTATACCGACACCTTGGACATGTGCAAATTTCATTAATCTCAATTTCGAGTTATACGATCACCGAGGACACGCTCGGATCGAACCGTTCAGTGTGATAGAACTAATGTCGCACCTCGAGTGACGATCATTTATTTTACACGTCAGAAAACGATGTCTACTTATCGAGCACGATATTATTAGAACACCTACAGGTTTACGCTTCATTACACTTGCATTTTTCATATGTGTATATATAGAATTGTGTATATGTATAATTTCAGAATGCTGACTTGACCGTTGTTATGTAATTCGTTAACGGTACATCTGCCGTTTTTGAAATCGTCAACGCTCGGTACACGTGTAGACATACGAGTACCTATGTGAGACCGTGCAATTGTGTAAGTTCGCGCGCTCGCCAACGCGTATCCTTGACGCGTGCACCACCTCGCGTGTCCCAGGACCCTCTCCTCGCGTAACGGAATCGCTCGGTTCAGGCAGGACGCACGTGCCAGGATCTCTCCTCTCGAAACTACCGGGTCGTCGAAACGGACGTGCCTCGAACGACCAAGGATTACGTAGGCGACTTACGTACCACGAATATCGCAACTTTGTGGCTTGGCAAATATCGGCGCCGTGCCCTCTTTCTGCGGCGGGAAAATAGAAATGTCGGGAGAACCCTAGACGCAAAGAAATGACATCCTAACTGAACATTGCAGTATGTTTTCGTTTGGCAAAGTAACTTCTTCCGCGTGCAATCGAGTCCGCAAAATTGACAATGAGCAACTTATCTTAACCTACTAACAAATCTTCAATCTAGGAGCTCACTTAGCAGTGTCCATGCTTATTTGCAGGCACTACAGAAAATAATCCGACGTTCGACTGTTCGCAAATTCTTAACCGATAGCGGGATGATGATAAGATCGTTAAGAAATTTAATGCTCGGAGGATCGAATTAATACAGACACGCGGATCGAAGTTTCGCGCGGCCGCAGCTTCCGCGGGGAGCAGATGTAGATCACGAGACGGAGCGTGAGTTCTGGATTCATGGGAATATCGCTTTTTTGTCGCGGATCGGCTTAACGGTGAATTCCAGAAGCGGCGGAAGCCTACGGCGGCGAGAAATAGTTTTCGTGCCCACAATGCCATTAGCCGGCGAGGAATAATAATGTCGTTTATTCACGGATCAGGCCTATCGACCCGGGGTCCGTCCGTCGTGAAATGGCCACGCTTCGCGAGAGTGGGAAGGAGAAAGACGGACGGCGTAGGGAAAGAGGAACGAGAGGGGACGGTGGCGATGAAAGAGAAGAGACGGAGATAAGGACGGAGAAAGAGAGAGGAACGAATGGAGTAGCGCGCGCAAATGGGTCGGGGGCAATGACCAGCGCGACATTGTTGAACTGAAATTTGATTAAGGACGATCGCCTCTGACGACCGAGAAATTGCCGACGAATCGAGCCGAAGCTCGCGACCCTTTCGATCGGGAGCCCTTCCAAACTGACCCCCAAAACCGAAGGGTGCAATGACCGAGACTCGCAACGTCATTCGGAGCTGTGTGCGCGAAAGCAAACGCTCGCCCGTACGTTATCGTCGATCGGTCTAACATTAATAGACAGCGAAACCCAACAATTTGCCTTTCTTCGCTTATTCAACCCGACGTCACTTTCTTCCGCGCGTCGAGCGCAAGAAAAACCTCGCCACCGGCTCGTCCGCTTCCCCTGACCGGCGCTTTACTTCGGACGCGCCTTCGAAGTTGCCCGCGAAAATTGAACTTTGACGTCGACTGTCGAGCGCCCCTTGAAACTGTTACTTTCTCCCGGCACGCGCTTTCGGCGAGCATGAAACGTTATCCGCGGTCCGCGATCGTCGAATATATCGAACGATGCGCGGCGGACGATTAAGAGGATTAAAGTGGACGAGGCGCGATCGAAAATAATCGAGACGGCGAGAGCGCGCGCGCGCTCATTTCGCAAGGCGTTTCGGTCCAGCGCGGAAAGCAAGGCCATCGGGTCGTAGGCACGGCCTGGTTGCGCCTGTGTTATTGCGCTTGTGTCACGTTTATGTTGCGTTTATGTTCCGTTTACGTCGCGCTCGTGTTGCCTCCATGTTGCGCCTATGTCGTGCTTGTGTTGCGTACGTGTTGCGTACGTATTGCACACGCGTTGCGTGCACATTGCGTCCGGCTTGCGTGTGTGCGTTCTGCTGACGCGCGAGTAGTGCACGCCTCCGCGATGATAATGCGAACTGATAATGGCGTCGAGACCGAATTTCCATTGACGCAGGACGTGCGTCACGCTGGCTGAACGTTAGTCGCACGGGTGTTCCTTCAGGGCTTTGATGTCATAAATTGAGCGAGGCGGCGATTGCAGTTGAAATTGCAAAATTGGCAGGCGATCGGCCGGCGAGTTTATGGTCGCCGAAATCGATCGATGCGCGCGTCCAATTTTCACACGTCTCACTCTTCCCCCTAACGCCCCTTCTTGTTACCCGCGGTGCTTCCCGAGTGAATCCAAATGATTATCGCTCTCATCTAGTTGACCGATAGCCTTTCATCAGCGACGAACGTTACAATCAACGCGGAATGAGAGAAAAGTGCATCAACGAAGACGACGCCTCTTTGTCGAGTGCCGAATTGCGAAATGTGGGACGCGCGTTGCTTGTTACGTCGCGACGTCGATGCACATACAGGGTGCACGAGAAGTCATCGCAACTTCGAGCACCAAAATTCAGTCCCTCACATCGAATCAAAACTCTCCACCAATTTCTCTCCCATATTCCATTTTACGTTCTTTACCGCATCAACGATCGTCCTCGAACACTCAGGTAACTAGTACAAAATTCGACCTACCGTTTCTATGAACCGACTCCTATAAGACGTAACGTTGTAACATGTTTTTGACGAAATTTTCGAAGGAAGCGTAGAGTTTATAGTAAATTTTGCCGCGCCCTGTATACATGTGAGCGCGGCGTCTCTAACGCGTGAAAGTAAGAGCCACACGCAGACGGTGGCGTCGGTGTTGGTGATGTCGGTGCGCGGCGGCCTTGATTCGGCTGGGGTTACCGTCCGACATCCAGGACGGCCGAGAGGCCCGTTTGTCGTTGCTCAACTCCACTCCGCGCTCGGACATGATCGTAAAAACGGCCGCCTCGCGAGCCTACAGTGACGAAATTGTACTGCTGACCGCTTAGCGCCTTCGTTCCCTCTCTCTATCTCTCTCTCTCTCTCTCTTTATCTCTCAATTCTTTCAGAAACATTCCGCGCTACCGTTAAGAACAATCGGTACTCCTCAACACAGGATTCGTTCGATGGACGTTAATTATGTCGGTTGACTAGTTCGCTGCAGTGACAGATTCCGATATGCATGTGTCAGAGTGACAGCATGAAAGTCGATAATCGTAGACACTTGCCTGTGAACGTATACGTATACTGTAACAATTTGCATTGGCTGACGGTTCGGCACATTTACTTTCGCATAAAACACTGGGTGCATACGTTGCCTAGTATGTACGAGTGTAACATTGCCGAGTTCATGCTTTGGTTGTTACACATGCAAAGGTCCTATTGTTCAATGTTCATCGACATCGAGTACAGCGATTGATAAACGGAAGAACTGCTATCTCGTGAGAATAAAGGATCCCCTCCCTTCGAAGAGCGAACCTTACGCGCAAGTTGGCTTTGCAACTTGTTGCGCTCGTTATGTGTCATGAACAAAAGCGATCGAACGGGCGGCGGCGACGTCGAGCGTAAAGGGCAACGTTACAATCGCCGTCGGCTCGGTTTAAAGGCTAAGCGCGATCGAATCGTTGAATTCTCTCGCTAGAAGCGCCGTTTCGTAATGGGACTCGCGAGCCGCCCGCTTTTTCCGATCGAGCGTGTCGAATGTGGTGGTGTTGAGCAACGGACGGCAAAGGAATAGGCCTTGATCGTCGGAATTGTCCTTCTCCGAAGAGATCTCATGTTAGCACGCGGATGAGACGTAAGCGTTCCACTAAATGGCCAATCAGGGCCTCGTCGGTGTCCTCGACGAATTAGATGGAGAACGAGATCATTTATTTGAGATAAGAATATGTACGTGGAAACGTATGTCGAGTCGACGGAATTCGATTGTTCGTGACACTCGACGCTTAATACGCGCTCGTGTTGTGTATATATTGTTGGCTATGGCGGCCAGTTGGAAGTAGTAATGTTTTAAGCTGTCGAAACCGTTAGTCGCAAGTGGCAGAGGAAGACACGCGCGGTGTTTGGATTGTGGGCCATGCGGGGCCATGGCTGCAATATCGTTTCGTGTATTTTTCGTTGGAATAACGAGGCTGCGAGGTCTACAATTTATGCAAAATGACAGTCCTCGCGCTCCTCATCGTCACGAGGCATGATTTGCATTGAAACACTCGTTGAAACCACGAAAAACCGTTAATTTTTGCGGAGCGTAAGACATAATCATAAATATAAGAAAACAAAAGAGAACTTAAACATCATTTTAGAAACCGTTCTCGCTGGACACAAACACAGCTACCTGCGAACGAAAAACACTGAATGACCGCTACGAAACTTCCGTCCACGTTGCGTCTTACGTCGGCGATTAAGAAACACGCTACGCCGATGCTTGAACGGCCACACAGTCATTCTCCCTGAATCGTGCTGTTTACATAAGCGGGAGTGAAAAATGTGTCACGCACGCGGATGGAGTCTAACCGGCCGAGAGAGAGAGAGAGAGAGAGAGAGAAAATAGAGAGGCGAGAATCGAGTGACGCAACCCGAAGAAGAACTCCGCGAGTGGAAGGAACAGAACGCGGATCAGAAGAAACGAAGAAGAGGAGACAGGAGGAGAAGAAGAAATGTCGTCGGGAGTCAGCGAGGTCAGAGAGCTGCTTTCTCCTGCGGCAGCGAGCGATCGAGAGTAAAAGTTGTCAAGGAGAGAGACAGTCTGTGGGGAAGAAGAGAAAGAAAGAAAGAAACAGAGAGAGAGAGAGAGAGAGAGAGAGGAGAGAGAGAGAGAGAAAAGGGAAGTGGGGCCCGCCAGGTGGTGAGAAGAAAGACAACGACAGGGAGAGAAAGGTGAAAGCACTCTCACCTCTCCACGGCCGTGAGGATCTTTCGGTTTTTATAGACGACGCTCTCTGCTCGCTCGCTCACTGATCCCCCGAGAGTACGATTCGAGCATGGCGCCTCGGGGGCTTCGTTCTAGTTCAGGCTAGTCGACTGCTTGTCACCGTAATTCATCGACCCGATCTCGGCATCCAGATCCCGTCCGCCGACCGAGAGTGTTTTCTCCGGGATGCAACGTTTACGCGTTCGAGACTTGCGAAATTTTCCGTACGCGAAAGGACAGTTCGGTTTACGTCCAAATAGGTAATATTAAAAAAAGAAAAAAAATACCGTGGAAAATTGAAGTTCTGGATATATCACTCCAAATTGCTGAACAATATACTGTTACATGCCGTCGAATGTGTACGACGACCCAATGCAATATCCGTCGTAGTACAAATTTTGGAGAGGTCCTTATGAAAGGCGATATCAGTACCTAAAGCAGTAAGGCTAATTCAGTTTGAGATGAAGGAGATTAAAGGGACACGCTCGGCGATTATACGCGTCCGCGAGAGTCGAAGGGATCCGGAGACCTCGATAACGGACGTAGACCTCCAGTGACGGCCGGTTAACGTAGTCATAGAACAACGGCCCTGAGCCTTTGTCAGGCGTTGCGAAAGCGCCAGGCCACAGGCTCGTATCTATTATTACGTGATTTTTTTCATTCCAAGAGAGCGCACGCGCGCGCGCGCGCGCACTCTCCCGCGAGAGAGGTGCTCAGGGACGTCGTGACAAGAGTGTAGCCTTCCTTCCATCGGGATCAGGTGTCCGTGCCCACCTGAGGACGGAGCCGATTAAAATGGGATTAACGGCGAGCGGTAGCGCGCGCGACAAAAGGATCCCGAGACATCCTTGGAATAAGAAAGTACGCGACCGGCGATTGTCGGAAAAAATCCGCGCGATTGTGCGTTAACAACCTACGCTCTCGGATAGTGCGCGCTGCCACGCTTCATTTCCTGAAGCCGATCAATGGATGCTAGGTTGAACTTCGACGTACGGAGAGTCAACTTCTTTAATTCAGCACCTTCGGAAGTCGGCTCGCGGAATAATTTAGCCTAATAATTTATCGACTCTTTGAACGAATTAAGTCGACGACGACGCTCATGATAATTGGTGATTTCTTATGAGTTTAGTGACTGACTCTGAAAGATCATTTCTTTGCTCTTCGTCGATCCGACGATGGCTCAAGTTGGCAAACGCAATTGGGCCTTCAGGATCCTAACAGACACCTTTATGTAATGGTGCCGCGGCTCTAGTCTGGATAACGAGAGGCGGCAAGATTGCGCAACGGCCTCGTTGCGCGTTTCGGCAGGCCGTCTGTCGTTGGGAAACAACTCGGCGTGCCGTTAAAAATGTGGGCCATCGGCACATTCTCGCGCCACGAAAACAACCGGCCGCGAGCATGACCAGATTTCGCTCGGCGATCAACATCTCATCATCCTAGACGCTGAAACGCGACATGGAGTCTTTGCAATAACAAGCCCGATATTCCGAAAGTATTCACCTTTCATGCAGATTAAAAGACCTTTAGTCTAAAAATGGAAGCTCCAAAAATCGATCCCGTAAATTTGAAATGCCACGAATTGTGATATCGGAAAGTTCGGAATGAAAATTGGTGTGAACGGAAATGTGGAGTTGTGATGTAAAAAGTTTTATTTTAATGGTAGATATCTATTTTGGTATAACGTACTGTTTCTAGAATGTACCATACTTACGGTGCTCATAGACCTGCCCAAATTAAGTACCTCGAAATATAACCTGTACATGAACCTCCACGGTAGAGTGTCTCCCTTTAGAGGCATTAGGATCAACGTTTAAACGTCGAATTGCCATTAAGTCCACAGTATCAACGTCGTTAATCACGGTTATGCCGAAACCGTGAGGACCGTAATGCGGTGAAGACAGTAATGGGCAATACAGGCGACGTCAGCTTTACACTGTGCAACCAGGAAGAAGAATAACCATAACCTAGCCTACCTCCCAGACGGGTGACTTCATCGGTTACCTCTCGACAGTCATGCATTTAAAAAGAGAATTACAAGCATGCACAGCTTGCTAAAACAACGCAGCCAACCAAGGTTTATCCCATAAATTTCAGCCGTGTTCGACATTTGGAAGATTTCGAAACACAACGACCTATGCTATACATCCTGATCTCCCTGCTAAACGCATTACCCTCGGCACTTGACGAATAACTCGAACTGCCAGGAATATTCACGAGAAATACAATTATAAAAAATGTTCGCCGATTCGATACGAGGTGCGCCAGTCCATTCAAATTCGTTTCCCAATTTGGGCAATCTCAGGTAGCAGGGTCCCGGTCCTGAAGCGAACTGGTACTTAAAAATGAGTGTTGCGCACTTTTCGACTGTTAGACGTGTCGTTCGGAATCGATGGATCACAGTCTTTCCAGGTGATGAATCATTGTCGGACCGGTCGTGGAGTCGAAATTCGTGAATTATTAAAATTTTCCTCGATGAAATCCGATCGTTAGAGGCCGCCGGCCGTTAATTGCCCGCCGCGCCATCTTGCGGAGCTGATTCCAGGCTCGAAGACAGGTGCGCGTGAGTTCGCGAACGCCAGATGGCGGGCCAGTTGACGGTGTGCGACCCGCGGACAATGTCAATGTCAACGAGCACGTGAGCTCCGCTCGAGGGAAAATCGATACGACTCAGTGTCAAAGCTTTTCCCGGCGAGAGAGGGGCCTCTAACAGCTGCAACACGCGAAATCGGCCCGGGGATGATGGAAGGACCATGAACTACGCGTTAAACGACTCCGAAAGCAGTGTCCAAGGACGCAAAGTCCTATACCTGTCGGCGCAGGGAGAGGGCAATAAATAAAACAGCTCTAAAACGCATTGCCATTTGGGAAAAAGGATGATGCATGAAAGAGTTCAAGAACAGAAGGCTCATTCGTAATCGTTGCTTCGATCAAAGTATACGAACCAACGAACAAATAGGAATTCAGTGAATTTTGGTCAGGGTCTGATTGTCAGTTGAGACGAATTACGATGATGGTCCAGATGGCACTGGTCGATGAGGTAGAGTGCTGCGACGCGGAGGAATAATTAAAGATGTCAAGCCGTTTTAAAAAGAAACGTCGATTTCTCGCCTGGTATGAAGTGAAAGGATGTTTGGAGAATACGTATTGCGTTAGATGTAAGCCTGCTCGAAGCATGAACCCAACGCACATCGAACACACTCGCTGCAACAAGCACCACCAATCGCGCAATCTTGTACTCGTCCACGATCCATCTTGACATCATCCCTACGCTTCATAAACAGCTATATGGACAACACCATTCTCATCTAACCCCCACATCTTGCAACCCCCATAATCCCCTTCTGTCTAGCAACCTAGGATAAACCATTTTCAGATTCCGACACTCATCATCGTCGCCGTCTAAACATCTAAATTCAAGGCCAACACACGCTTAGCTCGCCAAGCACCGACACAACGACAACGTTTTGCAGAATCCTGAGAGAACTCCTATCACCAACAGCCAACGAACCTCTATCAGTCAGCTGACTGCCACTGGCCTCGAGGATCGAGATGGTCGTCTCGCAGATCTCGATCGGATCCACCGACGAACTCAACTTCCTCTCTCCCGGCTCCAGGGCTGTGTTTCTTCCGACTTCGATAATTTCTGGCTGTCGCGACTCGCGAACGACGACGTTCGTCGACATTCCCGCACAAATGACAACGTGCCAGACACTGTTGGCGGATATCGCGGAAGGCGCAGAGCGCGCGTACTCAAGAGAGGGTTGATGTCCATGAATGGAGGAGGGGGTTGGCGGGGGTTCGGGGCGAGGCTTTTTGCGCAAGCGTCGATTGCCGGAGAGAGAAATAGAGAAAGAGAGAGAGGGCATTTGCCCACGCGATTACATCGAGCCCCGCGTTCCGGGTGGAAATGCTCATGAAAAAGGGCTTTTCCACGCTTCCGGGATGGGGTGAGCCGAGGTCTCCCTTAACATTAGCAATGAAGGTTTCTAGATTCTGAGACAGTCGCGTCGGGACGCGGCTTAGTACGCGGTTAGTTCGTTCGCGGCGGATGCTTGCAGGATGCTGTTGATGAGGTAATAGCTAGAGTGTATCGATGTTATCTATGAATAGTATGAATATTCTGGTCATACATAGAATGCACGGAACTTAGCACGTATTACTACAGAAGATCGTCGTATTTTTCATAATTGAAATATATTTCGCATATCGAAAATATGGAATTCTTTGTTCACTTACTACTTGACGCTCTACCAAGAGGCTGACCAAGTGGACCGTGACTTACCTGAAATAGAAAAGAAGATTACATTAGAACCGCTTAAAAGTAGCGAACGTGGGCGCGCGCGCGCTGGCACGCTCGTACGAGTTTCGAGACGTGTGAAAGCGCGTAGAGATTAGAGAGCACGCGTGAAAGGCGCGAAAATAAATTTTATCTCGTACCCTTTCATCGTTCGAGCGCGCGTATCATCGGACGCGGTCTTTAGAGTGGGCTGATTGTTATTAGCTAAAAATAGTCGCGGAAAGCTGTTCACCTGAAAGCTGCTCAGCGCGCACTGCTTGTATCTTCCGCGAGCCCGTGACCTTAGAACTTTCCGCTGCAACAGTTCTTCGCTCCGGTCAATAAAGTAGCGCTCAAGAAATGATCACTTTCGGCGGATTTCAAGTCCTAACTTCAAAACGAAGTTACATGTGGGCAGACTCTGGTCGAGCGACCGAAATCTCGCTGATGTCAGAGAACAGAAAGCGTGTGGCGTTACTTTCAAAGATCCTTCCTGCGCGAGATCAAAGAAGGTTTACGCAACGCAAGACGCCCTAGCAGCCGGCGAAAGTGAGATCTAACGAAAAACAAACGTCCGGAGACCCAGAATTTTTTGGTTCCCGGACTCGAACCTTGACTCGATTCGTGTCGCTGGAAGTCGTTACACTATACACCTTTTCGGAGTGTAACGCTTTTAACCACACGCTCCTCCGAATTTTCTCTAATGTCACAAGACACAACTTCGCCGAAAGAGCATCAAAGTTCGCCAGCCGGTGAGCCCGCTAATCTCCGACTACCTAAGTTCAAACCCAACCACCTTTCCGATCCCAACAGGTAAACACTTCCTTATAAACCTACACCCTCCCAATCCTCTTTCAACCACGCACCACACTCCGCGTCTCGCTTTCCATCAACAGCAACCCCTCGCTCTTCACCCCGCCTGATAACGTTATCAAGATCCCTCTCCGATACCGACCAGCCGCGAATTTCCTATCATACCGACGTAAGAGCAAAGATTCGCGAGAGGACGGTGGCGCCGCGACGCGAATCTCCGGCGAAGCGTTTTGCGGAGGCAAAGTCGGTGAGAGGCACGTGCGCGCGTGTGTTACGAGCGGAGAACGTTCCGAAGAGAAGGAAGAGAGAGGAGGCGATGTGCACGACGTCGGCGTCGGCCTCTATGCGCGCACACTAGGCGCGCCGAGCGTCGTATTGGTGGCACGAGAGAGCTATACATATCACGATATTCTTGGCGCGCGGAATGGGGTGAGTCGAGTGTGTTGGTGCACCTTGGAAACTCATCTACCTAGGCGAGGGGTCGTTGACCGGGCATGAAGGAAAGTGGGACGAAGCGAACGCGCTGTGCTCGGCCGGCTAATGCGCGAAGGCCTTGAGAGATCACTGACGCATGCGTCTCCGCGTGCACACACTCGTAGCTGCACGTTTGCACGCGCACACATCGGCGTGAGCCACGGCAATCGCGGGATTCGCACGGATTCGAATGTGTATATATATATATAGACATATTGCATATATGTATGTACATATGATGCCGCGCGGTTGGTTACGTGCGTCCTTTCTCTACTGATGCGCGTGAGACCTGACTCGAGCGTTCGGCCCATAAGGAGAGTGAAAGATAGATCGACGCTTATTGAATGCGCTTTCGGTCAAAGACCCTTTCCGATGGTAAGTGGGATCTGATTGCTCGTAGGTGATGGCGAAAAGGGAGTACGCAAGTGCGGCGCTGAGTAGGATTGCGTTATGGGTAACAGGTTCAGGCGGCGTAAGAGGCGGGGGATAGTTATGGTTGAATAGGTAAAGTGTAAATGAAAGGGAAATCGAGCGTGCGCGGACGAGATAGCTTTGATTGCGACGGATGCGGTCGTGGTACGGTCGATCGAGAATTCGAAGCTCGCGATGTTTCGTAATTAAATTCATCCCCTGTGACTTTTAATCCAACTGAGGTTCGGACGTACGTATTTTGTAATCGATTTTTTTTTAATCAGGCGCGCTCGCTTCTGTTACCGTTACAGTGTGTTTCCACGTTATTTTTGCGACGCGAACGCTGGAGCGATGAATCGAATGACTGAAACGTACCCCGAGGCAATGTGTAACCGTGAGGGTTTACAACACGGCGTGTGCTTTCACTTTCACGTGCGAAGCGGAGTCGATTGACATCATCGACTCGAGCAGTGAGTTCAGCTTTTAGAGACTTCTCACTTCCGTCACGCGAATACACACGGTAGGTAGTCGGTGCCTATTAATATACCCCTTCGATTACGCACTCGCGTCGATTCCTTCGCATCGAGGCACGACTGCTCTTTTTAATTAACATTGAACTGGCCGCCGAGAAAGTTGAGTTCGGAATTGGAAAGAATTGTCGGGAAAGTTCGTCGTTCAACAGGTTGACGGGCGTTCGCCAACTGGCAGAATTCCGCGATTGCACGCAGGATTTTAATACTGCCCGACGCTCCATTCTAATCACGATTGACACGTGCTGCATGTCAAACCGACGGCGATGCGACGGGATGATTTACAGATTCCGAGACATATTCCCCAATCCGAACGACATCTCTCGAATTACGATAATATGGACTGACTTTTCGAAAGTCTCCAAGTTCGAAAGACTGACCACGCAGAGTGTCCTCAAAGACCACGAAATTCGAGAGTGCCCAACCAAAACACCGACGGCCATTATGTAAGGGGTGCGGGAACTTATATAAATTCGGACGTTCGCGTGTGTCACGACGATCTCCTGACGAAACCGATCGACGTGCGCGCACTGTCGAGTTTTCCTCCTCGATTAGATCGTCTTTGTCTCGGCTAATCGTGCGGGAAAGGAAGCGAACGCTTTCTAATCCCGACGTACGGCGAACAATGAAGCGATTGCAAGCTATTTCCGATCCGTTACAAGCAATCACGAAAAAAGACTCCCAATCATTTCGGTGCCTCACAGACGACAACGCAGTGCAGATAACACGTTTAATGATTTCGGAAAAATTTCACCTCTCTTGTTATCAACATCTGACGATGCCATGGGTTACCAGCACACACGGCAAAACTAATTTCGCAACGTCAACCGGAGCGTGCTGAGCCCCGCAAGAACGCGGAATGCACTGGACGCGGCGCATTAAACAAGTCGCGAGGCGATTTCATCGTTTGATGATTCTTCGATAGTCCAAATCCCGTGGCGCGCGCCAGAGAGAAGAAAAAAAAAGTAGCTCCACTCTTGGCACGCGCCGCTTCTTTTCCGGCGACTCGGGCCGCAAACGTCGCACCTGCCGCGGAGAGACCGCCAATTGCTTCCGGCCGACTTCCCACACGCACGCGAGCCCCGCAAACGTGCCCTTAATCCTTCCTCGTAAAGGACCCTCGCCGTCGCAATCGGCTCGAATCGATCTCCGCGAAGTCACATCAGACGTCGACGCTAACTCCTCGACCCTCGTGCTCGCCAGCATGAACAAGGCGCGCAGGAGTGCAGAGGACGGCTCGCTAGCGTCGCACGTAATCGGCGCACAGTAGTCGGCGGCGAGGAATATTACGCAAGGGACGACGGAAGGCGGAGACGAAACGAGCGCGCCGGATCGAGGGTGGCTCGATGCGAGTTACGCTCGAGCGAAATGGCAGATCGATCGGCCCGATAAAAGCCGGCCGGAACGCGAATAGAGAAAGTGCAGCTAACTCGACTAACTAACGCGCGCGCGTGCCCCTCTTCCACCCCCTACCTCCCCCGCCCACCGCGACTTTACTTCATTCTGTACGGTCTTTGGCCAATCTTATTTGCATCGTGCCGCGCGAGAACGACTCGGCTGATGCCGTAACTTTTCGACTCTGCAACAAAATCGTCCGGTTCATTGCGCAGGCCAGGTAACGGGCTCGTTGATTCGTGTTGATATTAAATATGGGACTGCGGACCGTTTGGATAATGGCACTCCGGACGCCCGAGAGCACTGGGTATATGGGCGGAATCGTTGAGTAGAAAGAGTTGAAAAGAGATCGAACGGTTGCCGGTGTCAAGGTAGCGATTACTGCCTGACAGATTCGCTAGGCGGCGAAAAGAACGAAGGAAAGCGTTCGCGGCTCCGTTTCTGGATTAACGTCGCTCGACTCGACGCTTTTACATATTTAGCGAAAATCCTGTGACCTCGTACTTTCGCTTAAACCCAGCCGTCGAACGTTCCCTTTCTCGCGAGCCGCGTCTGTTGCCACTGGCCCGACGCCAAGTTATGGCCAATATTTCGAAGACCGACCTACGGGGCGCAGGGTGGGAAGGGGTGGGGGAGGGGAAGCCGAAAATAGACGGGAAAGGAAAGGATTTCCGTTAAACGGCCGAACGACAAGCTCGGAAGTTTCTATTTCGATCCGAGAGCGCTGAATATCTGCTCTATTTGCTCTCGCCGCTTTTACATTTTCGATACGTCCAATCTCTAGAGCGTTTCGTGTATCCCGCCACGCAATTCGGACGGTCAGATTATCCTGTCCTCTTCTTTCCTCCCTCGCCAGCCTATTATCTCCTGCTCTTGTCATCTTGTGTCGCTCGCAAATTTCACCCGTCCGCCCGCGCGCCTTCCCTCGCAAAATATATAAGCGCGCACGAAGCACATGGACAGGCGCAGAGCGTCATTCTCAACCCCCTCCCCTCCCCCGCAACAGGAGTAGGTGGTATCGGGTCGCGGGGGCAACGATCTCGCCACGATCTCTAACCCGGTCAACCGCGACACAGATCCGGTGCGCACCCTCGGCCCTCCTCTCCCTGTTTATGTGTTTCCGTAGCATCGATCTGTCGAATTGCGACGCGGGCCATCCCCAAAGCGGCTTCGGACCCTTCGTGAACTCGCGCGCTCCGTCAAATTTGCAGATTACATCGGAATAAATGGGGCGAACTCTTGGATGGGGCAGGATTCAATGCGTAGAATTTGTCGAGTGACTTTTCGATGGAACGCGAACAAGTTCCACGACTGCGTCGAATTAAATGTGTCAAATTCTCGCGATTGTGTTGAAACGAATCGGTGGAATTTGAGAATTTTATTGGAACGAATGCGCGCATTCGGCGCCCTCATCTTCCTGCTTATGCGTCCCCGTGCCAGCGATCTGTCGATACGGAAATTCTGAAAGCGGCCTGACATTTTCTCACCGTCCGATTTTCAGATTAAATTACAATAAACGTCTCAGAGTTTTCGAGTGCGTTCGATCGAAGTGCGTCGATTCATCCGATTGCGTACGAATAAGTCTTACTTGCACGACAATGAGTCTAACGCATGTACGGGAACTATTCTGCTTCACCAGAATAATTCTACATCGGCCCTCGTCACGCGGAGTGGACAACGAAGCGCGGCGGATAAGGAATGAAACGACGGGGGATGATTTCTCAGACGTCAGCCGCGTGGATCCGACGATCGGGGGAAGATGGGGGTGAATGGCACCTCTGGGAACGACGATGACCCTTCGCCCCGCATAAAGAGACACGAGCCAAGGAAAAGCGAGGAAACCGAGAGAACGGGGAGAAGGAAAGAGGAGTCGTTCCTCGAACGAGTCCTCCTTCGGTGATTCACCTTTCGACTGACGTCAGTCGCGAGAAAATTCTCTCAAGCAGAGATTAAGTGCCTGCGATCGAACCCGGGACGCTTCGAACTGTGTCAAATACGAAGATGACAAACGTGGCCGAAAATTGCCGAATAAACAGCAGGACGAAAATTCGCGTATCCTTGAAACATCGACGAGACTGCACGACACCGATGCATCTCGAAAGCGCTGGCAGTTAACGAAGGCGAACTAAAAATGCGTACAACAATTACGAAGTCGCGACCGCTGGCGTCGGCTTCGTAACGGAATGAGTAACGCTTTAGTTAGCGAAGGCAGGGAGTGTTAAAAATATGCAATGGGTGCAACGATTTCTTGACCGACATGCGAGCGGTGTGTGCGGAGAGTCGGCGCGTAGAGTCGGCGCGGAGAGTCCGTCGCGGATCGGCGCTCGTGTCCTTCGGAGCCGGAATCCGCGGCAAGTGGTTCATCGACATCGAACGAGGATAATCGCTGGCACCCTACACACGTACACGGCGCCCGTTTAACAGCTCCACGACCGACCGTTTTGTCCGAGACAATCTACTCATAATATCGAAACTTTTCGCTCGGTCGTTGGCGACGAAAGACGGTCGCGCGACTCTCAACGTCCTTGGTATCTCGTGGCAATTTTCAATGCCTACAGAACGAGGAAAGGGCTATACGAGAAAAACTCCGTGCAAGATATTGCATTCATTTTTTTTTTTATTTTTTTTTTTATTCGTTTACTCAAAGAGTTCGCTCGCGCTTGCATCACGACTTTGCCAATCACCCCCGCGCAGAAGTCGGGGATTGAATCGAGCGTGAGTGGAGCTAGCGGAGAGCATGGCTCACCCAGCCATTCCTGATACGATCGTGATCCTGCATTTTTTCCCACCTTCCGCGGCTCGCACGATCGCCGCGCGCGATTAAGTGGTCATACGTCATTGCCTCCTATCGTTTCATTGGCGCTTTAGCGGCCGCTTACAAGCACCTCTTTGATCCGGCGGCGGCCGGCCGAGAATTCGCCGACCGAGCTGATTGTGAATGGCGTTTTCCGCCGGCGAGGAAAGGCGGCGAGAGCGTATTTCTCGGACAAAAATTGCTCGCCCCGCGACGATCGCGCGAAATAGAAGCGTTTGCTTATGAAAAGTCGATCTCCAATTAGGTCAAACGGATGTCCGAGGAGCGGGAGTCTATCTACGTATGCATGTGTGTTCGGAGTTGGAATAAAAAATCTTTCGGTGGTGCGAGAAGAAATGATGAGAGGTCGTCTGCTCATACTCGAGCGAACGGATGAACATCGAGAACGTTCCTTAAAAATAGTTACCGTTCGATTAGGGTAGAGACGAATCGATTGTGCTGAGAGGCGTAGACTTTCACTCTTACCGAGTCCCGTGCATTTGAACGAATTTGATTCGCTTCACAAGGAAGATGCGTCGTCGCGCTCAGGTAATCGAGAAACGGCACAAGTCACGATTGCATCGGCGTAGAAAGTGAAGGAGGCGACCACGCCGAATGTGAAAGTCGCGCCATTTCGCACACTTTCCATCCGCTGGAGTGCGTTAAACCCGTGCACACGCGCGCGCGCGTGTATGTAAGTACGCGTTAGCACACACCTATGCGTCGGCTGGATACGCGGCCGAAACATTTTTTTTTCGTTGTCCACTCCTCGCCTCCTCGCTGCGTTACGCAACCGATAATCGCAGTATGCAATAGCCAGCGGTTCAAGATCGATCAGCGAGCCAGCTAACAAAGAACGCGAGAACCGGTCCATTCCCTGGATTTCGTATTTCATCCGCGAGCCCGCGCTCCACTTGCAAAATTTATGCAGATCCGCCACAACCGTCTCCCACATTCCGCGTACGCTTGCATAAGCGCGTGCGGCCGTATTCGTAGGCAACGGGACATACTTCTGTACCGTAACATTAATTACGGTTAGTCGTGTCTCAAGGCCGTTCGCTACTTGTCGCCTAACGTTCTCTTATCCCGCGGAGACGCCAGGTTCGTTGCCCTCGATATCGTTATCAGCCGATCGGCGCGCGTCTCATGCGCCGGCCAACTTTATCGTCCAAACATTCCTAATCCCGCCCTGGAAAACGGCCTCTCGCAGAACTCGACCGCCGGCCTTTATGGCCCGCTGATAACGATATCAGCTCTCGAGTCTAGATGGCAATCGGCGGATGAAATGGCGCGGAAGTTTTTTCCCAGAACGAGCTGTCGTCACGCAGGTATGACGAGGCAGTTAGAGCGGGCGTCGATGTCGAACATAAATGATCACCGGACCTACCTACCGTACGTAAGTACAAGAACGTACGGCGAAGTGAAACGTGAACTGGGGTCTGCCCGCGATGTTACCGTATCCGCCTGGTGGTGGAAGACAAATAAAAGCTGCGAGCGGCGAATAGAAAAAAAGACAACGCGGCAAACAAGGTGGGAGCACTAAAAAGTGCGCGAGAACCGATGGAATGTTGGCTGCGAGGAGAGGAGAGGGGGGGGGGGGGGGGGGGGGGGGGGGGGGGGGGGGAGAGAAAAAAAAAATGAACGTGGAAAACGGCTGGCAATTAACTCCCTCGCCCCGCCGGCAGTATTTCACCGAGGGGTGGCCGACTTTTTTTCCACCCTTCCGCCTATTTTCTCCACATTTCTCTTTTTCTCTTAAACCTCGACGGCCTTCGAGTGCCGTCCAGCAATAAAGAACGCGACTCGCGGGCAAGGCTGGACAAAAAAAAAATGGCCTGTTCCAGTGACTTCCAAATTAGGCGAAAAAGCGGGGCCGGTAAAAATGGGGCCCCAGAAAGGGAAGCTCGTCGTTTTACCATGTTTTTTTTCCCCCTTTCACGCCGTGGCACCCTTTCGCTAATCCCGCGCCGCGTCCCTTTTTTATCCTTTCGGTTTCGAGCGTTTTACGAGAAAAATCGTCGGCGCGAAGAAAGGAAAGGGGGTGGGGGGGGGGGGGGGGGGGTACGAGAAGTCGGGCGTAATCCTTTAGGTCTTTACGCATTTATGACGGGGTCCTCCGTGACCGTCGGCCGCCGTCGAAAGGATTACCTCGGGGGGAGAATTCGAAAAAGAAAAGTGACTTCCCGACCTACGTGCGGCGTGCTTTTTCGAGTCCGCTAACGGAACGAGCCTTTTTACGTCCACCCTTTTTCGGCACACGCGCGCGCGCACGGCCGATAGCGGCGACGAGGGAACCCTTTCAGCCTTTCCCCGGGCCGCAGGGGGTTACAGTTAGGGCTGACGGCCGCGGCAAATTGCACCCCCTCGCGCGTCGCCCCTTATTTTTTTCACCGTTAAGCAGCCGTAAAACGCCGCGCTGTTTTCGTCGTAAATCCACGGATTTGCCTGCGCGGGCGTTGGGCCGTGATGAAAAAAAAAGGAGAGAAAAAAAGTAAATCTAAGGTTCTTCTTAGAGGTCAGAGGGCGCGCGATGGAGAAAAGAGTGTGAAACGACGAAGTCGAACGTCGTGTGATTTATGTCGCGTCCCGACTCCTCGCCGTCCGCGAATAAACGTCTCTCTCTCTCTCTCTCTCTCTCTCTCTCTCTCTTTTGATTGAATTGAATGATTTTAAAAGACTGCTAGTACCACACATAAAAGGTGGAGAGAGAAAGCAGTGAGGGCAATTATATATTTAATTTATATTTATATATGTAATAATCGGGCCATAGTGTTAAGACAATATATGTATATTACTACCGCGATGGTAGTAAACCTGAAATGTAGCTACTGGAGCAAAATAAATATCTATCTATCTATCTCTCTCTCTCTCTCTCTCTCTCTCTCTCTCTCTCTCTCTCTCGATGTCCAGCGTCCAAAAATGCGCGGCGGAAATGAAAATTCGTCGTATCGCGAGCGGACAGAAATCAGCCCGAGAAAGGGAGCGCACTCGGTCTAATCGGGGCGCGGAAAATGCAGGCGGAAAGTGACGGTTGGACATGAGCTGGCAGTTCGGGTCGGCGAAGTTGATGGCGGTGCGTGGGTGTTGGTGTCGATGAGGGTGGCACGGGGAGTCGAGGGGGGGGGGGAGAGAGAGAGAGAGAGGGTCGGTAGAGGAAAACGGGTCCGCGGGGGTTGAAGAGGGAGGCTGGAAGAGGAACGTTGTGGCACGGCTGCTGGGAGGGGGTAAGAGTGGGCGAGATGGAGGGGGTTGGCCTCTCGGATTGCAAACGCCGAGGTCGCGAGATCGTTGACCGGCGAGGGTGGCACTCACCCTAACTAGGCCAACGGATCTCTCTCTCTCTCTCTCTCTCCATCCCTCTGTTTCTGCCCCTCCATATTCCCGCCTCTTCGCTCCCTCATTCCCCCGGCCCGCTTGCCACCCTCCGCCACGGACGGTCCATGCTCCTGCTATTTTCGCGGGACCACTCGACACGGATATATACCGCTCACGTTTGGCGGGATAATTTACGTTATTGAGGCCGTTCCACCCTCCGCGATGAGATTGTGACGCGTTCTCTTGGTGGCCCGCAATGGCCGATCGTTCCGACGAAAAAACTTCTGCGTCGGCATTATCGCCAGTCGATTGCCGTGTCATCCGGGGTCGGCTGGGGCTTTTTATCCGGAAAATTGTCGTTCGACGATCCTCGACGATCTACAAAGAACAACCTCGGCTTCCCTCGTGCTACTCGACGTTCTCTCTTATTTCCATCACTCGGAACAGTATTCATTCGCGTCGGCGCTGTTAATTCCGACTCTCTTTAAACCGTCGCAACGCAAGAATAACGGGAAAAGCACGATCAAAGCTCGGAAACTGTCAGGTCGCGGCGGTCCGGAACGAGACGTTAGCGAGTCGGTGCGTGATGAATTTAGCCGAGCGCCATTCTAGTTTCCAAGTATCCGCATTAAACGCGCCGCGAAAGTATCCACGTAAAGCCGTCCACTCCTTCGTCGTCTCCGTAAAACGCTCACTCCCGGCGCCTATTACGAGGAGCAAACAATATCGCGCGCGCCCGTAGAAATCCTTGGGACACGGCGCGCCGCCGGGTCGTTAGTGGCCCCGGCTACCGCGGATCGCATTCGAGGGCGCGCGATTATATCCGAGGCGATAAAACGGGACGACAGAGTTGGCGCGGGGGCGGGCAGGAAGAAAATGAGCGAGAAAAAGGAACGAGACTAACAATAAGTGGTCGGAGGCAGAGTACGGACGTTAAGCGCGGGGTGCAAGAAACGTCGGGCTCTACCGGTTGCCCGGCACAGAAATCATAAAATGATCCTTTATTATACACAGCACCGAGAGCCGGCGGATACCCGGGTCCGAAATATTGATCGGTCGAACTATAAATACCGATCGTAAAGTTATTACTACAAAAATGTGCGCCGGAGAGAAAACGGGCCGACGCTGATACGAAATCCAACACGGACGTGTGGGAACGTGTAGGGGCGACAGGTTGGTGGAAATGCTATACTTAGCGGCTGACTGGGGGTGGCAATACCGGGACTGGTGGGTCAGAGGTCGTTGCCCTCGAGGCTGCTGCCCCTCGACACCCCCACGCCACCTTCTCCCCACCGACTCCTCGCCCTCTTTGCCCACCTTCTATCCGCTCACCCTTCGCCCCCTACGCCTTCCACCCCTCGTAGCTCAAGTTCCGAGAGTTGGCGGGCCGCGAGTAATCGTTCGGGCTCGTTTGAATTACCGTGAAATAGCTACGCTTCGTGAGATCGCCCCCTCAGCCGCGAATACCGGATTCCAGCGAGGCACTTCGGCGCGCATTGGAGATATAAGGGGATGGTGGGAGTGACTGAAATTGTCGTCCTGCCTCGCAATAAACTCCGCGGCCTCTTCGCGCCCGAATCTTCCAATTACGGCTTCCGGAAAATCGTCGAGACGTATAAGAGACGCAAGCTTGTATAAAAGACACTTGCAATCAGACGACCGACGGGTAATGGTGGTTGATTTTTAAGTGATCTTATTTTTTGAAACTATCTATACTTTTCAATAAACCGAGTCAGGCAAAATTTTGGAAAATGAGAAATGAGAAGAGTCAAGAATGGGCAATCGTTTCAACGAAGTGTCAAGTAAATCGAGTTGACCTCTCCAACGGATCCAGAGTTAGTTAAACGAGAGTATAGAAGCGTGAGGCGAAAAGCGTATTGATAGCTTTTCCTCGGCAAATCAAGACGACACGCGCCCCCTGACATTCAATCCGCCCGATCGCCCTACGGGATAGATCAATATCATCGGTCAGCGTCGAGGAAAGTCCATTGAGAGTGAAAGACAGAATTGAAGCGAGCGAGCGGCAGTGCGCGCACGTGCGAGCCGAGCAACGGGAAGAGCGGCTCGGCTGATAAAATAAAGGAGGCTAAAAGGATGTGGATAAAGTGGCCGACGGATGGACAGCAGGACGAGCGAGGGACCTAAGTGGGCGGACGTGGACAAATTGAAAGAGAAACGAACGGGCGCCGGGAGATCACGAAAGGATCGGGAAGGAAAAGAGGCGAGAGATCGTTCGTATTTCCCTTTCATTGGCATCCGGACGGACCGCCTTCGCTGTCGCCTCAACTTCCTGGCCGGACCACTCTTACTTTCTTCTCGGCGAGCCGTGACTCAGTGGGCTGGCGGGATCGCGCGGAGCAGCGATCGGACGAAAAAGAAGCGTGCAATTGAGGACGATAACTCCGCAATAATCGTATTACGTAACCGATCTAGCTTCGTTATCCGTCGCGTAAGAAGCTGCCGCCCGACCAGCGAAACTCTTCGCGTCGATAAGCAGAGGCTCGCCGCTGTCATGAAAGCCAATCAACGATCGTCCGGCCTGAAAATCCCTAAGTTATCAGAGCCCTGCGAAGACGCAATACTTCTGTCGAGACCGCCGAACGGGGTCGTGGTTTTTCCCTCGGAATTAAAATCATCTCTCTCTCTCTCTCTCTCTCTCTCTCTCTCTCGTTCTCTTCTTATGAAATGCGGGACATTCTGACGCATGCGCTCCACGCACGACTCCCGACTTGGAAGTCTGAACAGAGAGGACGGGTAGATGCGTACGCGTACGCTGAATATGAGCACGCAGGGAGGGGGGGAAAAAAATCAGATTTTTGCCACTCGTTCGGCGAGCGCGACCGAGCAAAAGAAGCGAACGTGCGCCTGCTCGATAAGGGTCCAAGCGCGCGAACGATAAGAGCCCCGACACGGTTCGAGGTTGTTCACCTTGGCGTGGCAGAGTCGTTCGCGTAGAGTACGTGTGTGTATGCGCGCACGGCGCGAGAAGGCGAGATGAGAGAAGGAAAGAGAGAGGGAGAGAGAGAGAGAGAGAGAGAGAAAGAGAGGGACGGAGTGAGCGAGACAAAGCGCGAAGATGCGGGGGCGGAGGGGGAGATCGTACTCTTATCGGGCTTCTCGTCGGTTTGGCTTGTGGCGTAGGGACGTTGCGAGATTAGAACGACCCCGAGAGCAAGCCCGGAGAGTCGACGAACCGGCCTCTGATTGGGCGATGCCGAGTCAACGCTCCGCTCAGGTGGTGGAGGGAAAGGGGCGGGAGGGTGGACTGGGAGAGGACACAGCGCATCAATCGAGGTCACTGGGGACCGGGAGGAGGCCAGGCCAATGCCCGCGCGCCTTGCTTTTGAGGTTAGCCAGTCGTCGTAGTTGTACTCGACGGCGCAATTAGAAAATGCCCGACCGCTCCGATCGCATAGTACTACTGCCCCCCCCCCCCCCCCTCCCAGCCCGACTATTTCGACATACGCTTTCTCTCCTCCACTCGCGCCGACACTCTCGATCTTGCCGCACCGGCTCTCGCTTTTCTCCGCCAGCCACACGTCGTCTTTCTCCGGACGCGCGTGTCCTCGATCAATCCCCCGCTGACGCAATGTCCTGAATTTCGAGCTGCCCATTTCCGGCGCTCGCTTTTTCGCCGGACCCGACTCCGAGGTCAGCGACGGGGTGGAAGGTGTCGGGAAAAGCGCGCTCGAGGTCGTCTGGCCTGTCAGCGTTTTCTGCTTTATGAACGAGGAGAGATGGGAGGCGATTGTGCGGGGGTAATTAATTTTATTCAATTCGTAACGCTCGTCCGAAGTACGGTGAGTAAGGACAGTACGGCAGCGAGTCCGGTCAGGAGTTTACGTAAGTATTGATGGCATGGCCTTCTGGAGCGGTTCTATGGGCATTGTCTCGATTTTACATAATTCTTCATGGGTAATTGTTTCGCGCGAATGTGGATGACCGGAGGAACAGACGTCTGCCTGAGCCCGAGCATTCACTTTTCCATAGCTCCGAGGAGCGTTACAATGGGGGGCAACGTCTGCACCGTGACTAGTGGAAACGGCCGGTTACTGTCCGGTCGTCGACCGACCCACCCCGTAGTTACGCACCGTGCGGCAGGTCAGTGATCCGGATGACGGATGCATTGGGGGAAAAAAGAGGATCTCCTCGTGGTCCGGCGGCGGTCGAAACGGTGAAAGCATTCCACGCGGCGAGCGAGCAGGAGCGAGAGTGATCCGCGGTCCACTGACTTGGCTAGCGCACTTTCTCCGAAGATGAGACGGAAAGCCAGTCTGGTCGAGCCGAGGGAAGGGTGGCGGGAGGTAGAAGGAGCCGGAGAGAAAGAGAAACGGAATTTAGACTGCGAGCGAGAGAGAGAGAGAGAGAGGGAGAAGATAGGATCGAGACACTCGAGAGTAGGTAGTCCATACGTAATTCACTATCGTGAAGTTACGTAACGGGGCCTACGCCACCGATGAGAACTCTCAGCCACGGTCCGCCGTTGTCAGCCAGTACGTTCTCCGTACGTCACCGTACGCTGAAATACGCGACGACTAAGTCAACCCCATGGCACGCGAGCGCGCGAAACCGCTATACAGCGCGAGCGTATCGAAAAATCGTAAGTGCTTGACGCACGCATATATACGCGGGCCACGCGTACGTCGAGCACGCTGGAAAGAGCGTGTCGGGGAAAAAGTGTACGCGTACGAGAGAAAGAGCTGTCCACAGGCACGAAGATCTCTCCGGTCGAAGGGTGTGAGCTGGTGTTGGTGACCTTCGATGGTGGCCGAAGGTGGGGACTGGTTCTACAACCAGCGGAGGGAGCGCGAGGTTGGAGGAGAGTTCGAGGGAACGGGAGGGAGACCCAGTTCGAGTTTGTTGAACCGGCCCGTCAGCGATTGGCCACACGAGTCGCGGAGTTCACCCGCGGCTCTGCTTTCAGGAGCGGGAGGGGGGGCGTGGGGTGGGGAGCGCGGCTCGGTTAATTTCATCTTGCCCCAGTTACGGGCCAGGCAGGGTGAACGAACTAGCCTCGCGCCAAGGCCCCGTCGACCTACTTTCCTGCGTGCGGACTACTGCGAGGGAGTGAGAACGCAACAGACCGCGAGTAGGGGGGGGGGGGGGGGGGCGCAGAATGTGTGCGTCAAACGCGCGCACCAGCGCGATCGCACACGTACGCGTACGGATACGTGGATAGGCGAGAGAATGAAAAGAGACGGCGAGGTGTGCGAGGGGCGCGCGCGAGAGAGACGGCGCGATGTGGAAACATTGGAATCTCTTTTTTCTCTCTCCGTCACTCCATTTTTCTCCCCGTCTCGCTCGTAGCAGCGGAGAACGAGAGGGTGGGAGCCCCTCGGGAGGCTCGCGCACTATCTAGGCTAGGAGCGAGCGTCGCGAGCAAAAAGGCGCGCGGCGAGGGGAGGGGGGTCTTGACGGCGGCGGGGGCGGGGGTGGGGGTGGAGGGGAGAAAAATTGCCGGAGCGCCGAGTGGAAGGCCGCCGCCGTCGACCGAGGGCAACGAACTAGCCTCGTCCCGGGCCCCGCGACCTACATTCCAGCCACGCTGGAAAGTGAAACCGCCTCTTTCTCTATTCCTTCCTACCTGAATCGTGCCCCGTGCATAGGTTAGGAATGTTTTTGCCCCGTGCCCGTTAGACACCGCCTCCGCGGCTATGGTAAACACGTTCGGACGGGAGGCTTTGGTACCCTCCGGCGGGATTACTCTCCCTTTCTTTCGGTATTGCCGCGCGGAGCGTATCCTGCTCCCGCCGAGCCTCACGTTTTTCCCGTAAACGCCTCTTGTCCCCGCTCTACTTCGCCGTCTCATTTTCTCTGATACTCTATCGGCTAACCTTACGCGCCGAGGCACCAGGCATTTTTATGATTTTCGCGGAAAGTCGCGCGCCCCCGTGGATGAGGATGATTAATTGATGACAGTTTTCAACGGCGACGGACTATGTCTCTTGTCGGCTTACCAGCTAAAACTCGACCGAGCAGATTCTCGCTGTCCTGCTGTTTGTAGCTGCCGGCCGTCGACTGCTGCTGCTGCTGCTGCTGGTCCTGCTGCTGCGTCGGCTGGTCCTTCTGATCGTTCTCCAGGACCTCGCCGGACGGCGACAGGATGTCGGCCGATGGCTGTTGCTCCTCCGCCGCGCTGCCGCGAGGCTTGAACTTCTGCACGGTCATCGCCTCCGACTTCACTTCCGTCCACCTGTCTTGATTCGGCAGCCCCCGTCGCTCGGTCGCGTCAAACGTCACGCCAACAGCAGTCCTATCCGCTCTTTGTCATCGACCCCCAGTGTAAACAAGTCACGGCTACTCGCCGCTATCATACCACGACCGAACTTCCCGCTGTCCGTGCTCGAATTCTCGACGCCGATCGCACGAAAGAAGAGCGAGTCCGATCCGAACGACACTTGGCTCGAGAGGCGGCCCACTGTCCTGTTCCCGCCGATTCACGATCAGCGTCCAATTGTCACTCGGTCCACCCGACACAAAACGCCGGACACTTTTCCTGCCGACCGCCCTGGATAAATGATTCGACTGAGCACACGGACACACGACACGGGAGCCGAGGTACGAGAGCGGGCGAGCTGTTGCTTTCACGCGACCGCGTGGCTCTCGGCGTACCTGCAAATCGGAGCTTGGCTCGTCGTTGTTAGTAGTCGGTGTGTTGTGTGTGGCGTGCGATGCGGTGCGCGAGTGAATTCGCCGCGGCGTGGCGTGCCGCGAGATCGACGCGCATGCGCCAACTGTTCTCCATTTACAGCGGCGTGCCTCGCGATATCGTGGCCCTGGTCCTCGACGTCGAGCAGAGGGATGCTAGGTCCCGGCGATGAAAGCGAATGGATGAGTCAATCGAGGCATTTGCGACACGAGGAATCGCTTGCTGGAACGGCTCGAAAGTTCGCGGATTCGTCGAAGCGTATTTTTCTGGTACGGTGGCGGGTGGATATTGAGTCAAAGTTCGGTCGAGGTTGCTTCGGATTCCGTGGTACGATAGTTTTGCGCGGTCTATGGGTGCGCTTGGTCTTGATTCGCCTTGGACGATTTGATGCAATAGTAACGTGAAGTATGAAACGAGACGTTGTTGGGAGCAGATTCATTGAAGATGGTTTTTGATACTGGGGTAAAAGATTGAGCGAGTCGATCTTTCTGCTTAATTCTCTTTTGTTTCTTGTCCAGACTCTTAGTAAGCATCGATCTCGCCCGCGGTTCGCAATTTCGCAAGTATTTTCTCTTTCGCCAGCAATGAAGTTTGATCTGAGCGCGGGATCGAAGAGTTGATAAGCCAGCGTTTCGGTCGTTATCGAATGATTAAGGCCTCGATCGTATCCTCGCGAACGAACGGAGCCGTTCCTACGGCCAATTGGCACGGTTGACCCGTCATTAGGATCAAGGATTTTTGTCGACGGCGGCACAACCGCCACAACCAGCCGCCTTCATTGTGCGCGAACGCGTGCGACGCGACGATTGAGAGATCCAAAGAATCGTCAACTCCGTCGTACTTGACGGACGAAACGCGTCAACTGCACTCGACATCCACCGTTCTTAGAAATTAGAAATAGCTCAACGTACACATGTACGTTCTACTCCCCCAAGTCCCATCGTCAAATTCCACCATTAAAATCTACAACAAAATGACTGCCTAGCATGCTCTCCCGCCACATTCCCAATCGAGCCTCGACCCCGCGAGATTTGAAATAAAGCACGACGTGAAAGGAACAAAAAAAAAAAAATCTGAATGAACGTCCACTGACAGACGGCACTGTGACAACGTGATGCACAATGATGGAATATAGTGCGTTCCCCTGCCAGGCTGTCGTTGACTCACCAACACTCCGAGAGTGAAAGCCGTTTAACCCTCGCTCCGTTGTGTCACGTGCGTGTCACACACGCAGAGACGTGTACGAGCCACACGAACGCGCCGGTGAATAAACGAGCGCGAACGAGCGAGCACGTGGGGTTACGTCTACGGAAAATACAAGTTGGATCACAGGTGAGTGGTAGTACCACCGTGGCGCACGGCCATGGAGAAGTAGGAGGATGAGGAGTCGAGGAGGGGGAGGACCTGGCACGATCTAAACGCGTTCCAAACGCGACCTAACCTACCCCAACTACAAACGTCGAATATGGTCACGTGGGGAGACCAGCGAGGAATTTCTAAGCAGGGGCTAGATTCGATAGACCAAGACTTTGTTTTTTCTCTCGATCCGTCTGGTCACACCTGGTGCCGTTAGTTCGGGCGGAACGATGTGCCAACGATTCTTGTATCGCGCTCTCACGTCTGCTACGGCGTCGTTGCGGTAAACTAGTTACGGCAAGAATTACTCCGTGTCGCGATTCATTTTTTTCAAAACTCTGCCCTCCGTTTTCCGGTAGCCAAGCACCTGATCTGCTATATTTGAAATACGTATAAGTTTTGATTCGATCGATGCACAGACTCGAAACTGTTATATTTAGGGTATATTTGTCGAGTGCTATTGTGAGATACGAAGAAAGGGTTCAAAAAAAAGTCCTGCCTCAAAACGAAGTATAGCCCTAGCTTTCATTATTACAGTGTCAGTTACGCCGAATACCTATCCGTTACGTATGACGCTGGCTTTGTTACAAGGCAGTGCCATCTTACGTTCATTGAGCCGCGTTTTCCGACGGTTACGTCTTCATCGTTCTCGACATTTTCGTCGAAGGCAACTTTCTCCGACGCCGAAACTGGTCCGGGCCACCTTTGTGCTCTGTTCGAGGGGAAAATTTATCGCGGGTTTAGGCTGTGGCGAGCGTGTAATCGACCCTGCCAGCCCTTACCTGTGGGCACCTGTTGGTCGACCCGAGGACCATGCACCCCCGCCGCTTTTTCCGGTGAAAATGCGGAGAGGAAAGGCGAGTTAGTCATGTCCTTCGACCATCGCCATTATCGTTTCGTCGTGGCAACTCGAGACTTCCGTCAAAAGTTTTATAACTTCGGCCAAGAAAGATATGTCGCGGAAGAACGGACGCACGCCGATTCAATCGATCCGACTATTCTCGTGCGCCCTCGTAGAAGGAATATTTAATTTTCGGTAAAAGGCGGGGAGGTGGACTGAGCTGCGGGTGCGGAAAAAAAAGTTGCGCCTGGTAAGGGGGAATCCCGTAGCGACAGTTGCATTCTCGTCAGGTAGACGATTTATGACAGTCGGGAATCAAGCGGTTGCCGGGTTGCGGCCAAACTTTATGGCTGCGGTTTTCGTCCTCTCTTCGTGCCCTCAGCAGTCATAAATTTCGTCGAACGGTGCCCCTTCGTTACCCCTAAATCATCCTTGCCGTGGATGCGGGGGAGGAAGTTTTCGTCGAATTTCAAGGATCCGTGGCGAACACCAACGCTGGGACTAAATCGGTCGAGCTTGGACGAAAATGAGGAGAGTGGAGTAGTATGTCTCCTGTGCCTTTGTATCGTAATTCTGTTTCGTGTCGAAATGGTCTGAATTGTATCGCGACATACTGAACGGGCTATATATATTTGACCGACATCATTTTTCATATGATTTACACGGTGCACAAACGTACGAATTTTCTGGTCCCGTCAGCGATTAAAGACGAGCCGTTTTCGCGTTGCAAAATCGTCGGTAGAAACCGTGCCAGTGGGCTATAGCGAGCAAGACGTATGTACGCGTCTTGTTCCAGGTATTACGGGACCGTGGCTCACTTTCGTGACGATTGGTTGGTGGTGTAACATGCGTAGGATCAGCGATAGTAACAGAAAATTCGACAAATATTTTCTCATCTATATACTCCACGAAAGCGTGAACTCAGAAATTTTATACATTTACTATGACATATAAACGATGTAAAGCATATCCTCTCAATTACCTTATGCAACAACATAGAACGCAATAGGGACGTAAGGATATACTGAACGTACACGTATATCCTACTACCCGTTTTTATCAATCTTTCTCTGACTTTCTCTGTCACAGGACATAATCGAGGGGGCAACCTGTTGGCGAAAAATCGTCTCGTACACGGTGGGTAGCTGTTGCAAGGCGGAGAAAAGGCCGAAGTCCCACGCGTACCCCGGCAGCCAGGCACGTTGCACGAACGAACGTATCTATTCTAGCCCGTTGCATATCTGAGCCCGACCATTGTCTCGATGCAAGTAGGCCTGCATCAGAATGCAATAAAATTGTGTCCTTCCCTCTCTGTCACACCGTGTTCCCCTTCGTTCTTGATACGTGGGCCGCTCGATATTTTCTCCATAACACTCGAAACGCACAATCTTCACCTCTCAACGCGCTTGCGGCGGCACGTTGGGTGAAATGTTAGAAGGTGTTTCACAAGTGAATAATAGAAAGTGTATGTACGTGTACGCTGCAACGCTCCTTTCGAGGCCTTCGTAACGTGACTTTAACAAATCGTCTCCTTTTCAAAGCAACCCCTCAACAAAATATTACAATTCATGTCACATAAAAGATTGACAATTTTCTGAACTAATTCACGTTCGTCATTCTGACGTACAATAGAACTATCATAATCGTTATGAAATTATATATATATAAGAACGTGGTAGGATCGTTACAGCCGTGCAACGATCGAAATTTTCTATCTGCCCAACGACCACCCATCGCGAGGGCAGTTTCACTTTTTCCCAGTTTCTCTTTGCGCAGGGCACGTCAGATTCACAGCGATAACAGGATCCCGGCTTACCGCGTTCGCAGAGATACGCCGTGAAATTACTGCGGACCCATAAATCGGGCCGCCTATCGATCGATCGATAAATACCGGAGCTGGCCCGCGCTCCGCAGCAGTGAAAACTCTTACGACAGTCGCGGCCGGCGTTTTAGTGGCGAGAACGACGGGTTGTCGGGCCGCGGGGTGAAAGAACTTTATCCGGTAGCGTAACGTCTACCGCCGCGTAATGTGCCTTCGCAAATATGCCGTGCATACGTTCGCGTGCGACTTTGTGTACACCGTGTGTGCCCGTGATTCGGTGTGCACGTGCGTATGACTTGATCTACATGACTCGACATTCGTGTGCTCCGGCTGAACGTGTGCGCGCGTACAACTCGATATACGTGTTTGCTGGGCTATTGTTGGTGTCGATGTACCGCGGTCTGTTGCATGCATGTATCAATTAGAAATATTGTGCGTGGTCTGACGCGGACGCGTGTGCGAGACTGGCTATACGTGTGTAAGAGTCGTGTTACGCGTTAGCGAAACGTTACGAAGTCCCTTCTTACGGTTTCCGCACTTTCGGCCTAGTTTCGCCGCAGATCTTTAGACGCCGTTATCTCGGCTTCGCTTATGTGAGCCCGATCGTTTCTACGCCGTCGCGGTGGAGCACGATACGTTCGTCGGCTCGTCAACTCGCGATTTCCTAAGAGCCTCTGTCACTTTCCTATTGGGCAATTAGCGCGGAGTCTGACTTCAGCCAGTCATCGTTCGTATTTCCTAGCCGCATTATTTCTGTCCATCGACGACGCATGTATTTCAATAAGATTTAGACAAGATTCTCAGAAATAAGATGCCTCGAAGATCAACCTTCGTTACAGCAAAATGTGCCAATAATTTTGAACTGCTCGGCAGTTCTGGCGCGAAAAGTGAGCATTTATTATAGCGAAACGTGAAACAAGTCATTTCGATCCCTCGCTCGTTCTGGCGTTAAGCAATCGTCTCACTTCGATCCCACCGGAAACCCAGATGCGCGACCTACGAAGAGCTGGCATTACGCAAGCGTCTCCGAAACTTCGCGTCTCGCAACACGTCACTCGGCCACCGCGTTCGCTTTTCATTAACTCCGATTCTCTAATTCGGTTCTATCTATAAAACGAGTCCAGCTATAAAACTATCCGCCGACTCTTAATTTTAGTCCGCCGCTAATTTAAAGCGGCGCCTCTGAAAAGTTGGCGTTGCACGACAACCCCGAAGAATGCCGCCCTCTCGGGCGCGCGCAGATATAAATGCGAGCGGGAGCAGAGACGAGACGCACCGCACATCGTCGCGGACGCAATTGGCCAAGAGGCCTAAGTGGAATGTGCGCTGGTCAGCGACTCCCAACGTCCGTGGATTCGCTCCGCTAACTCAACTGGTTCAAACTCGCGCGCTGTTACTCTTAATGTCTGGCTAACTCAATCCAATTGAAGTATTTAAACGCGATGCGAATGTTCAATGTTAGGCACGATGCGTCTACCCAAAGGACGTATGGTCAATGTTCTCGGCGTAGTCAATGTCTCAATTGCTGCATTTGGAGCGACGTGAACTACGCGAATATTATATATGCAGTGCGCATACTCAATACGCATGTCCTCGATATGGTGCCGTTAATGCATTCTGCGTAAGTGACGGACACCAATACTGTCAGTCGGAGTAACGTGCTGCAGACACGTTTAATGCATGTTCCGTAGATGAAGCGTGAATTTTCGAGTACAGGTATTCAGGTAAAATCGTCCTGCGCGTACGCGTGTCAGTGTTCATGGATACAATTCATGTGTGGGTGTCCGTAGGTGAACGTCTACACGCCTTTGGCCAGATACGTACACTCTAGCGTACGCCACGGTATTGTCGATTGAGAATGGCAGACAGTGGCGCGGATTGTGTAACGCGAAAATTGCGGCCCGTCGACAATATCGCTCGCGAAGTATGCAGGACACGGGCGAGAAATGTCGAGAAATAGAAACGGTCGACGAGCCGGCGCGACAATGAGAACGCATTGAAGATCGTGTGTTCGAACTTCGCGAGATCGGCAGCGATACTTCAGTGACTAGATTTTACTTACTAACTTCATAAATTAGGTTATTTCAATTCCCTGCTAAATTGTAAACGTGACGATACAACAGGAATATAGTAACAAATTTTATTGCAATAAAAAACAATCTACTGTTGAAATACTTCACGAACATTGCATCCCAAGTACGCGAAAACAAATATTCGACAGATTGGGATTAGGGTAAGTGGAACGCGTGGCTGAAGTTTGACGTCTGCACCTTCACGCGATCGAAGTAACATAAACCGTGGAAATCCGTTATCAACGGCATACTTCGCCTCGAGCGGCGATCTCTGGATTCTATCTGAATCGTATCTGGATCCCTCGCCGACCGTAACGTAGCCGCACGCCTTCTCGCGATCGATCACTCGACTCCCGTTATCTCTCAAAAATCGGACGTCGACGATGAATCGGTTCTCCGACTCTCGCCCCGGCGTCACTCATTTTCATTTTTCCTCCTCTTTCCGACGTATCTCGCCTCGTTTCCAACTTCGTATGTGGGGTAGACTTTCCCGACCTGATCGTTCCAGTCAACCTACCTCGCGGCCAGCCTACTCCTACAACCTACAGTATCCAGTGTGTCGGGAAACAGGGACGAGACCCAGTTACCCACATTCTGCGCCAGATATCGGCGAGTAATTAAATAGTCGACGATTGTCCGCGATCGTCTCTCTTTATTCAGCCTCGTTCGTTTTCGTCACTTTAATCCGAAAGAATCGCCGTTCTCTTCTCCGATCGAGCTTACTGACGTCGCGGATCTACCACGAAATGCAAGTGTCTTTTTCCGTACAATGATTTTTCATTTTTACCTCAACGGCTAAATATATTCATTATTCATCACTTTTTCAGATGCTCGTACCAGCGACCCACTCCTGGTGTCCCAATTGAGTGCCAAGCCATTAATTAAGCATCGCGCATACATGCGACCGGTCGTCAACAGACGCACGCGCATATTTACTGGTTTCGATACGTTAATTGACGGGAAAGATAATTCAATGATTGATAAGCGTGCAGAAGCGACGATCAGTTAAACGGATTCGCGGTACTGATCACCGATGCGCACAATTTCGTCCTTCGACTGCCGTTTTGTCTCGACAAAAGAGATCAGAAAAGAACGCTTATTAATCGTACAATAAGTAAACGCGCATAGATGTTAAGAACACGAAGTCACATATATTGTTCAAATATAAACATTTTGTTGTAAAATTTTGTATCCATGCTTCCTAAGATGTGTACAATTACATATTCAAAAATTAATAATATCGCATTAATAGTTTTTCGGAATTAATTCGCGAAATTTAGCCTGTTTTGAGCTTGGTCACAGTAAGATAACCCCTTAAGTCCTCGAAACCTAGTACGACGAATCGTTCCAAGGGTCATAATGGAAGTAGGCGTTCGAAATCAAAGTCGGACCGGAGCGAGGGATGACGAGTGCCGTCGGCGTTCGCGGCACCACCCGACGACATTTACGCCACCTCCATGACATTTCGCGGCCGATCCCGCGGGTAGAAAGCGAGCGCGCCGCTGAATTCGCAGCGGAATTACGAGGAGCGACGACGGACAGGTCGTAAAGCGTCTAATATGCGGCGACGTTTATACGCGCCGTTTATGCGTCGTTTATACGTCGTCCTCCGCGATGCACCTTAAATGCCTGCTGCCTGCCCGTTCTTTGGCAACGCGAGCGAAGACGAGCGCGCGCGTGCTCGTCCTCTTGCTACCCTTTGTTAGTCGCGAGAACGACACCGGCTAATTCCGAACTAATTGCGACCGGAGCGGCACTCGCAATATATTATTCCATTTTACGGTTCGCTATATCTTCTGCAGCTAATAACTTTCGACGCTGCATACGGAGGTACCCTTGCGACACCTAGGCCTCCGCAACTTCGTCGTATTCAGGGTCCACGATACGTATATGGCGGAAGGCTGACAACAAACTTACATTGCGGGAGAGGATAATAAACTCGACGGCAGTTTGATTTACAACTTCGCAGCGGGTCAAAGCGTTGCGATGCCGATTGATTTACGGAAATCATTGACGTTCAATTTCTTTTCTGGGTTACTTCGAAGGGGTGGGCCTCGCGCCTTGCGTTGCGCCGATACATGACTCCCTCCCCTACTTTCTAGTCCGCGAACTGAGAAGTTGCACAATATCCAGCGCGATGGAAGTGTGCTTCGATCGTTATGCATTACTCGCGTTTTACGTGTCCGTCAGGGCTTACATAAAAATGAACTGTAGCCCATCAGTTAATTACTGCCTACACGTCTTCCGCGGCGTTGTGCAACGTGCGTGGTACTGGAACAGTCCGCGGAGTCGTATGGAGGGCGGGGGGACGCTCTTACGTGAAAAGAGTCGGCGCCGTCGAGCGCGAAAGAAAGACGAGTGAATATTGTCAGGTAATCGGCGGATAAATGTACGAGCAGAAGACGCGATTATTTTGAAAGCTCTTTCGCCAAGTACGATTTCCCACTTGCCCTCGTATTTTCCGACGACGACGCTCAAGCAAGCGATACAAATAGGCGATATGGCGAATCCGCCTCGAAATATTCCAACCCCTCTCCCCTCTCTCACTCTCTCTCTCTCTCTCTCTCTCTTTCTCTCTCTCTCTCTTCTCAGCGAAACGAGCTCTCGACCGAGCCGCGTAATCGACCTCGCGAGAGGACGTTGCACTTTGACCGTATCTAATATAAGATACCGCGGCCAGATGCTCGCACGTACGTGAACAAGTGCACGAGTCTGTGTGTCTGTTAATGGATGTTTGTAGCTACCTTTGTGTGGCGGGCGATAGATAATTGGATAGACAAACTGATAGATACGGAGATCGATAGATACGCGCAGAGATACGTAGTATCTGTTAGTGAATACTGTCGGAGGCAGATAAATAGATAATCGTATGCAAGTACAACGGTACGTACCCAGCGACACGGATGCAGGAATTACAGGACTACATAATAATACCATGAATATCGTAATGACCCGGTGCATATAAATAACAACGGCGATCTTGCCTTCGACAGCATGAAACACAAAATGTTCACGAGGAACGTTCTTATTAATATTAATTCAGAACAGGCACCGCGACACAGGATCATTGAAGCTTGCAAGGCAGATTTCAGGACAATTAGCCGAAATCCAGCTCTGGCGAGGACACGTCCGGCGTCGGCGCCAGCGGTTCAGCGGATTAGAAACGTAAGGATGTAGACAAGCATAGTCTCGGCCTTCGACCACCGAGCGTTAACAGGCCAACATCCCTCGCCAGGACACGCTCGGCGTCGGAGTCCGTGATCGAGCCGATTAGAAAAGCGAATTAATCGCTGGGGATCGTGTTTACCTGGCCGACCGTCGCGCGTCGGTGACGAATGCATCGCGTATGCGATTTCGATGCAGCGGCCGGCACTGCCCCAGTGAGAGTGCATTCAACCCGAGTTGCACGCCGAGGGCGTCCGACGGGCGCCGGGAATGGCCGAGGCTCGGCCTGACGTTGAATCGCGAATTCTTTCCCTCCGGATTTAGACACCCGACTCAACCCCTGCAACCCCCTGCGCGCACCCTTAACGTCGTTCAACTTTGCAGCGTCCATTCCGTGGGCTCGCTCGTAAAACTTCTCCCCGCGCACCTACGTAATCTCGTTCCAGCTTCGAAACGGTTACCAGGGATAGGGGTGGCTCTTTTGTTCTTGAAATTTTAATACAGACGCGGGCGTACAGGGTGTCGAGTGTCGGAATGCGAAGGATGTGACGTAAGATAAAGTATACTGTAGACGGAAGACTGTCTCGAACGATTCATGAAATGCTCCCGTTAATTATTTATTCGCAAGTTGAATTTCAGTATGTAATTCTGTTTCACGTACTGCGCAACGTTGAATTTCACACATTCAGCGTCGAGCGTGGCAAACGTGAGGGACAGTGAATATATCGTCCGATGTCATGCAGTTTCGCGAGAGTCACTCGCGTTTTCACGTTTGATCGCGCCAGCCCACGTTGCTGCGCCAGACGACAAAACAGTTCCCAGCGGAATTCCGCGGGAAACGGCAAAGCCGGCTTTGAGGACGTAACGCGATCGTTTCGTCGGCTGCAGCGATAAAGATAAAGCTGAGATTAGAGATTCTTTTTACGCGCCTCCAGGACGGCTTTCTCTGTGGAGAAAGAGCGTGATGGCGCGAGGCGAGCAGAGAGACAGAGAGAGAGAGAGACAGAAAGGTGAGGCTGGATGCAGTTGCAGTTTGCACTCGATTGCCAGGCGAACGACCGACCGACGATGACTATCGTGGGCGCGGCTAGAAAGTCATTGCAAAATGGTGATTATTTTCGGATCGCGCCTTGCGACACGCTCGCTCGCCACCTTTTGTCGCCCCAACTTCCATGTCCACTGTACTCCCGGGGTCTCGACGGGCCGAAAATGGGCATGCGAAATTTTCTGCCGCCGCGCTCGCGAAGCCGCCACGTTCTAATGTCTTTTCTAATTATTCTCGCGACGTGCCTCAGGCTCGTAGGCTTATTTCGACATTCTGTTTATTCGCCGCATCAACCCCGCGCACTCTGCGTTGGCGCTCGATTGAGATTGATAATCATTATCATAATATTTATTGCACGAGCACACACCCATCACACGCTAAGAATCGAATAAGTCAAACATGGCGACACAATGTAACACGCAGAATAGACAGAACGCAGAAATGAATCGCGACATTTTTCGTTTGGCAATTATGCAAGCGGCGACCTTGGTGCGCCGAGTTTAGTCGTTCCAGATCGGAAGGCCCTCGAGTCGTTTCCTCCCGGCAGCCGAGCGCGTCGCAAGAACACGCTGAAAATATCGAGAGGTCAGCGCGAGCACGAGGATTAGTTAATGCGACGACATAAAGATGCATGAAAAAATAATCGAGGTGGTAGCCGGTCAAGGTGTAACGTCGGACGCCGTGCGCGTCGGCTTCGAAGCCGGAGGCGTGTGTATGCGTATGCGTGTGTGCGCTCGTGTGTGTGCTCAGCGAGAGAGCAACGCTCTCGCTTTTTTCAGACCCCTTTTTATCGAGCACGCAATAGTCCTTCGACGCTCGTTCGCCTCTCGATTGCGAGCGTGTGGGTGCATCCGCGTAGGAGGCAGATCCTGACCTGCATCACCGCCTCGCGCTCGTTATCGAGAGAAAAAGACGGACTAGCCAGACTCATACCTCGTTTCGTTTCAGAAGACAGTTTCGTGGGCACCGAGATTTTCATCCATTACAGACCGTAATAGACCGTTGATATAATTTCGAGCATCAGGGAACTCGTACAGCCAACGGAGTGTGGGACGCAACCAGCGATTTGATCAATTATCACAGTTCAATCTGCAATTATCCAATTTGCCTCCTTTATGATCGCGAGTATAATAGCGCTCGGCGTTCCGCTGATTTTCTGCTTATAACCGTTCCGATCGTTCCGCACACAACTTCGCGACGTCACCTTCTACCTACCGTTCTCCTACGCGCGCGCATAAGCTTCACAGAGAAAACTTCGACTTCCCGCGTGTGTTCCGAGCGCTCACCACCTACAGCGTTCTTGGCTGGTTTCTACCCGCCGCGCGGCGACTTACATGGCTTTTGTCATACGCTTCTTTTCGCTTCAAATGCCAGCGTGCCCGACTTGTTCGCCGTCGGAACGCGCGTAACATCTTATCTGCCGATTAATGTCTTTCGTCGTGCGACCAGCATCGAAGGAGAACGAAGAGAGAGAGAGAGAGAGAGAGTTATGCAATTCGGTGAAAGCGAGTCGGACGAGTGCAATGATTTTTCTATGTAGCAAGAGGACTGGCGAACATGAATTTCATGTCTCAATGAATCAATGTCTGACAACGTACGAAGACGCTGCTACACCGTCAACGAATGCCGGCCACCTACGAGGGCCGGCACTGGCAACCGACAGCATCAAGGCACCGTGGGGCCACATAAGCACAGCCATTATCACAATTACGTCTGGCACTCGCCCGTCCAAACCGCCGATTTCTCCACGGACCGAGCCGATATTTCTCCACAGAGCGGGTCAGCTAGGCTTAGCCAGCAATTTGTCGCCGCGCTACTACAATCGCGTCAGCGGCTCGTGCTCCGCCGGTATTTCACGGCGGCGCTTATTATTGCTAATTGCGCCGTTTACTCGAGTGCCGCAACCATTGCCGGCAGGTGGCCGACGACGAATTACGGCGAGATGCTGCTCGTCTGGATGCATGGACCGCTGACGCGTGCAAACTTTCGGCCAACGGTGGATTCTGATGCTTACGTTACGTGCAAACTTCCTCCACTTTGCTCGTTCGTTCTTTCTATTCTTTGGTTCATGCGTACTGAAATAAATGCGTACTGAAATACATTTCTCATTCTGCGCCGGTGAAATGTCTGTAATAAAAATCGCACCGCATTCGTAATTGGACCTGACATACAGACAATAAGGGTATAACAATCCGCTTTTTCCTTCACTCAGGACGCATCAATCAGTTTCCCACTTTTTCTTCAATTGCCTCTGATAAGGACAAAGAGGAGGTGTCGAAACGTTAAGCTGAATTTTATCATCGACATTTCCGACCGTCACAACCACGGCAACAGACGAAGCCTCGCCGCGCGATAGGATAATGAACGGCGCAGATTGAAGTTTGAGCGAAGCTGAAGTTACGACACAGTATCAGGATTGCGAGGTGCGCGGAATTTCGGATAGTTGTGAACTTAGGTATCCGTGTATCAACGATAGTGCGACGAATGTGGGCGGGGCGAAGTTTGAATAACAGCTCCGAACCTCGGATGGAATCCAGTATACCCAGACGAGTGTTTAGATCTAATTCTCGACGCTCGATGCACATATGCCACCGTCTGGAGGGAGTCCGCGGTCTCCGCAGACGTTCGCCGTTGTGAACGCATCGTTGCACTTGACGCGCGTCACACGCGATACCGTGGAGAGTCGATTGGTCGAGAGCTAAAGTCGCGAGTTCACGGCGGTACGTTGTTCCACTGACAGACGCCCCTCTCTCCCTCTTTCCACCCTTCACCACGCGCGCCCCGCGAGATCGTCGATCGTCGATCGTGCGATCGCCGCGAAATTGCCTTCTCGCCGAGTCTTCTGTGTCAAGTGTGCGAGCGCGTGTTTTAAGTAAACGGAGAACGGGTTAACGGATGACTAACCCGTAACGAGACAAAGTACATTCCCGAAGTATCATCCGCCATCGATCGAGCACGACCCGAGAACGAGTAATCAATATACAAAAAAAGATTTAAAAAGAATAAAAAATTATTTAAAAAATGCACTTATATAGAAAGTCCTGCCAACTGTTCTGCCGGACAAAAGAAAGGCTCCGTCCGCCGCCTCTGTTACTCGAGCCGCCACCTACCGAACGAACCAAGATTCCGCGCGATAGAGGACACCGACGATCTTCGCAACCGCCTTCGTCCTCGAGTTTAGTACTTCTCGCACGCGACGACTCAGGGTGCAATGTCTCTGTGTACGTGCCAAAGCTCGAAATAGCGAGACCCCGACTCGCCGCAGTACCATAAGCGCGACCATTACCTGACGCTTCGCTCGTCCCGCCTCCGCGTCCCTCGCGCCGTCTACCGTGTGCATACGTAAACCGTTTAACTGTGTGGCAGAGAGTCGTGTCACCGCGGAACAATGACGAGGTATCGCCTAGCGAGCGATCCATTTCCACTCGCGGCCCTCACCTATATTTAGGAAACCGTTTGGTATCGCTCCTCGAGCTCATTCGGAAACTTTCCGATTGTTTCGAAACCGGTCGGCGGTGCATGATAATCGTCGGAGGATGGGTCGCGAGCGTGGACGCGCTCGGGGGAGCGTCGAGGGAGGCGTTTCCGGCGTGATTACTTCGTTTTTTGCGAATCTCGAATGCGGACACTGAGCGGCGGCTCGGTGTCGGGCTTTTTGCGACTTGTCATATTTATGCTTTTTCTTTTTTTTTTTTTTTTTTTTTTTGTCTTGTTTAACGCTAGGAGTAACCCAGTAGTACGTGACTGGCATAACACTTTGCTGTAACGAAGGCTGATGCTTTTTAGGGCGTCTTGTTTCCGGGAATTTCTTCTGTCTTTTATTGAAATAATATACGTCGATTGTGTGAAAGTAAAGCGAAGGTGAGGTTCGAGGTAGTCGCAGTCGAATCCGACGATAATCGTTTCGTCGCCTCGAGATAAACGCGTTTACAATTGCAGAAGATGAAAGAAAGGACATTTTCAAAAAAGTACAGACGTAGAATATCCCTTTTGACCGTTTGATTTTGACACCGTCAAGAGAACCGAAATCGCGCGCGAGCCGGTGTCGCATTCTTTTCCTACACATTTAATGCAAGGACAGTTTATGGATGCACCGTGCCAAGCTCCACGCGTAATAAAATTTCCTGGTTCCCCGCGACCTCAGAATGTCGCTGACAATAGCGTCGCGATAATTTGAGGCGTCCTTCGAGGGTTCCGCAACCTACCACCTCGTCCTATATTCGGGCAGGATACTCGACGAAATGCGTCGTCGCTCGTCGATCGACAAAAGATCAGCGCGCACAAAATCCGCCGAACCACACTAATATTCCTGCGATGCGACGAACGGAAGAAGTCGCAACAAAGAAAATAAATACCTCGTCCGCGCTGGCGCAATCTGCAGAAGCTACAACCGTGTCTACCGTTAGGACACAGAAGGCGGACGTAAACGTTCCGAGTTGTCCCCATCGTGGACCATCGCCGGAACCTAACCTCGACCACTCCTTCCTCTGCCCTTAAATCATCCGCCGTCAGGATAACCGGAGCGAATCGTGGATACCTGGCCGAGCGACGAAGACCGAAGATGTGGAAGAATGAATCTCGGAGAAGGCGAGAATGAGAGAAGTGCAAAAGTACGGAAAACAGCGGAATCCGCGAAAATCGGCATCACGACGAAAGAGAGAAAAAGAGAGAGAGAGAGAGAGAGAGGGAACGAGTGGTGAGGAGAAGCAGCGAGGAAAAGCAAGAGTGAGACGAGCGGCCAGAAGTACCGATAGCGAGAGGGAGAGGAAGGGAGAGAAGGTGAGACAGTGTGTCGTATCGGATTTCCGAGGCTGGCCTCCCACGTTCTGGAGACGTAACCCAGCCTAACCTAGAAACGACTAGACGAAAAGCGTACTCGCCGAGAAGAGACGGAGGGTACGACCTCGGTGGGCCGTCGGCCTGGCACACGGTGACCTCCCTCGATCTAGGGCGCTGCAACCGTGCTCTGACGTCATTCTCGCTCGCTCACTCGCTCACTTACTCAACCGATCGCAGAGTCAACCTGCTGTGCATTCAGCCGCGATGTGTGCACGCTTTCTCGCCTGTCACCCGCGACTCCCACAGGCCCTTGCGCCTTTTTGCCCGCTTCGGACCGCGCTAGGCCTGGCCGATCGCCACGGACGAAGCTTCGGGACGAGGATCTGCGCTGGTTCTGAAAAGTTGTCGCAGACTTCGAACGGATCTTGTTCGATTCTTGTGAGACGTTCGGCGAGGTGCGTTTTGGATCGGCGGAGTTCGGTAGGAAAATGAGAATTTTTTGTCAGCTTGGCTTCGAAACGTCGACGTTGGGCCCGGCGCGCGGCCTTGTCCTCAGAATTATTCGTGTCGGGGGAAGGCTCGAAATCGAGGCCGAGCACTTGGCGCGATTTATGCATCGGAATACGTGGCCGGTTGCTTTTAAGGAAAATTCGCTCCTGAGGCCGGGGTGAGTCTTCTGGAATTTGGCACATATTGCCAGGGCTTTGCTGGCGTTAAATGAACGATATCCTCTAACGGATCTACGAGCGACAGAATAGGTGCTGCGCCTCGAAGCAGCGTGATTCGACGAGAAAATAACGAGATTTCCGGACGCCAAGCTGGTGACTTCTTAAAAGGGTAGCAAGAAAAGAAGAACGAGCGCAGAACTTCCGAAGGGCGGTCCCTTGTAAATCCTTCGACACCCGTACCCTTTCTTTCTCCCGTCCGCGAAGCTGTCGGGCCTCACCTACGGCCTCGTTGCGAAAGCGTTCGGCTGCAGTTTACTTTCATCTAAATTATGCAGCTCTTATGCGCCGAGCACGCACGCAGCGCAATCGCTCGTCACGTTCACAATGCACCGACTTGCCCGGCATGAATTATGATAAAGAGGCTGATATGGGCGGATAGGAGCGGCCCAGATACGAAGGACAGGCCGATGAACCCCGCGCGCGCTCTACGGCCAAACGAAATTCGCCCTCAGCCCTCTTCTCCCTACCCGGTCGTCAACTTCGCTCCAATCGCAATGCTTAATCCGTCACGGGGCGACGATCGATGGTCCTTCGCAGCGAATAAGGCAATTGAGAACGAATTGACTCAATGCGACTGATAAGAAGCACATGACGAGTGTACGAAAGTATATAGGTACTCGTAATACGCGAGGCGGCCGACGCATGCCTGCGGAATGAAATAATCCAGACGTAGTCTCGATACTCGAACTGCGAACGTAAGCGCCGGCTCACGCGTGCGGCTGAATTTTCGGTCCATTTTATTTCGACAATATTTCGCGCGTGCGTCGGATAGTATGAAGAAGCGGAGCGTTGTGAGCGCGGCTTAAGAAGCGAGCGCGCAACCGAGAAGGTAAAGCAGTTCATCCCGTCCTCGGTGGTTCAACGTCCGTGGGACCTTCGTAATCGGGGACATATGATTTTACAACGACCGACGACGCCGACGACGGGGTTGGAAAGGCGTTCTGCCGAGGACAGCCACCAAGTGAAATAACCGTGGCGCTTCGATTGGCTCCTCGATAACGGGATGCATTGCTTGTGACCGCTCGCGCTCTAGCGCGTCAGAGGCTGCTCGCTCGAAATCTGATCAATCGAATTGTCGAAGGACCCGCGCGATCGGCGACGCTTGCCGAGATTCTTGTTGAATTTCGACGGAGGCTGAGAATGGGACGTGTGAAAAGAGCGTGATCTTGGGTATTAGCCTAATCAAGAGGTTCGCGTTCCAAATTTCCGTCATTGCCTCCCCTTCTTTCCCCGACTTTCCTCCCTTCTGCCGTCTTTCTCCCTCTTCATCCCTCCGAAGCGACGAATGCTGCTCGTGTTCGCTGAAACGAACGGGGTCGAGAGGGACGGATGAATTAACGCGAGTTCGTTCCAGTGTCGGAGGTCACCACCGTCGAACTGGGAATTAAACCATCGCGGTCGAAGGCCGGGGCATGCCGGGCAACATCTTTCTCCCGACGGCTCTGGTTAAGAGAGTAACAGTGATGTTTTTTGAGACGCGATTTTTTTGAACGTTCCTCGAACGATCGGTATCTTAAAAATATGTTCTCGAAAGATTAGAATGAAATTCGAAGTGCTTCTATCGGTTGTCTGAATTATACCTTTTTCCGGGCTCCACTGTAGCGTGCCTCAGTGATTGAGAAAAAAAGAGGCCCTTTGAAGATACATTTTGTCTCACGAAAATAGAATTTGTTGTACGCGAACGTAAAACGTAGGTCTTCGGTGTGAGCGCACCCTAAGGATACTAAAACCGGGAGAACGCGCGACAGAGACGGAAAATGGCGGGAATGGAGGGGAAATAGAGAGGGACGTACAGAACGGCACACGCTGGAATAGGAGAGAGTTGCGGATTTCACCCCATTTCACTGCTGCGAGGTAGTTCGTCGGCACTCTCGGCCTTCAAAATCGGGGACGCATGTCCTGATACGTTTAAAGGGTTGAAAGGACGGCGCTGACGCACGACAAGGGACGACGTATTGGGGGCACGACGCTTAAACCGAGGCTTTTTCGGATATCATCATTTTTCGGATCCTCAACCGTTCGCCGAACGGACGCGCCTTTCCGACTCGATTATTCTTACCGTACGATTCTCTTTGTGTTAAAGGACACCGCCTCGTGGCACCGTGCGCTTTTTCGCGCGGCGGAGAGCGAAGCGTCGGGAGCGAATATCGGAAATTCTCGGGGCCGTTTTTAGTCGACCACCATCGACGTAGTGACATTGCCTCACGCCGTACGGATATCGTATATCATTATTCTAGTTACGGATCGTTGCCCACGATTTTACGAGGGAAGGTAAACGCCTCATAATTGCAGGTCTTCGACGCGTAATGTCTGCTCGCGACCGCATAGGTGCGGATAGATCTTTCGAATGGCTCCGCGGAGTGAGCCGCGCGACAGTTAAAACCTTACGGTCCGTAATCTCGCGCCATGACAAAAGTACGATCCCAGTACTTAAAAAAGGAAACAAGAAAAAAACAGCGAGAAGAGCTAGACAAATAAATCACTTAAGTTTCCGAGAAATTCTCGCACTCGAGCGAGTTGTCCCTCGAGCAGGAGGGGCAGGCTTTCGATTTTGCGCGACTCAATCTTTTCGTCGTAGCGAAAGAAATGAGAGGCTGAAATTCAGTTAGAAAATGATGTTATTACGCGACGCATCCGCTCTGAAAAATTGTCTTTCCTTTTGCTCTCTCTCTCTCTCTCTCTCTCTCGCCGCGCTCTTTTTCTCCTCTCCTTTCCCCTGTTTGGGATCCGTGCGAGGTTGGCAAGCGAACGCCCCCATTTCCGAAGGCCGAACGCGGACGACGAACCACCGACACCGAGGACGGGGTGAGCAGCTTTGCCTCTCAGCTCGACTCTCCTGCATTAGGGTGCGCTCACAACCACACGTCGCATTAATGGAATTAACCGTTTGATCGGCATCGCATCGGCTCGTACCTGCATTTCACTGACTTTTATTCGTCATTCGATTGCCGGTTTTTTGTGTCCTGTTCGAGAAAAAAAATCCGATTCGCTTCCGATCGAATTTCACTATTTTCTGAGGAATTTTACACGATTCGCATTGTTTCAGGAAACACATAGTATTTTACATATATATATATATGTAATTGTACGAAAAAGTATCTTTTATCCGTTGATTCATGTACACAAATAAATAAATGTCGTTTCATTCTAGTATGATCAGATTCTGAGACATCGAGATTGTAAAGAAGGCAAACAGTGGGTCGCAGGAGCGGACAGAGAAAAATCGGTGTTGCGTTCGAAGAAAGAGAGGCAGGATAGTTGCATTCCGTCGCGGGAGGAGGCCGGGCAAAGCGTGCCGTGCGTTCGATCGACTATTATGAAACAGCAAATTGAAGCCGGAGTGCCGAGTGCCGCGGACGTCGAACTCCGTTACGAAATCAGGAACTTTCGAGTTGGCGTACGTACTCACATACTTACGCGCACCAGCCCCTCGACATTCGCCAGAGATAGGTGCCTAATACCCTCGGAAACTTCGGCCGCACGGTAGTTGCTTGAGAACGTTCGAAATAAATGAATGAATTACTTTTTCGCACGATCATTTAATTCGCCCGATAATACCAGCGCGGCTGGGCACGATCGTTGAGACGAAAACGGACAAAAAAAGAAAAAAAAAAATGCCCACTAAGCGGCCACGGACGCGTGAAAATCTGCAACCGATCGAATAATGACTTTCGCAAGACTTTCGTCGACTTTCTCGTTCTTTCACTCTCGATAATGGTCACGGTATGAGTTTTCTTTCCAGCGTACTTGGGATTCCTCGCGTGAGTCGCCGCTCGGGGTATCTGATTGGAAGTTTAAGCCACTTCCCAGTTTCCAAGCTCGATTAAACCGAGTCCGAGCGTCGACGGTCGTTTCTCACTTTCGATACCATGACGTGCCAGACGACTCCTAAGCTTCGACAAACTCACTGAGACATGTATCGGCATTTATTGGAGCCATAAATTGCCCGCGATGTGTCAAACATTAAATTCTTTTTTTTTCGGAACACGCGACATATAACAATAATGAACGACAACCGATACAGGTCGAGTTCGACGAATAAGGAGCGTCGTTAGCATTGATTTCGCGAGCATCTTTAACACCGTCCGAAGGGCGAGAAGCGAATTTCGGCGAGAGAGCGGGCAAGTTGCGAGCGGCAATTTCGCAAGTGTACCGGAATCAATTTATGCCTACCTACGGGCAATAACGTAATTTAGATACGGCGAGAGCGGCAGGCCGCTGCACTTAAACGCCGGCGCAGGCTCTCGATTTGCATACCGCCAGGCACGCCTGGCGAAAGAGCGAAAGAGCGCCGTCGCTTTCGGTTGTGAAACCTTCCTCTCCCTGGGGACAACGACGACGTCAAACTTGCCGCGTTACGGGCGAAACTTTAGGAACGCGCGGGTTCGTTGACTTCGACATCCTACTTGGCAGGCGGGCTAATTAAGTTTTCCGACGAACTTTGCTGCAGTCGGAATCCGAGTACGGTGGAAATCGGTTACGATGAATTTTTAGGTGATACGTAAGTGACAAAACACGGATTAGAAAGAAAAACGGAAAAATTATGACAAATTTAAAGATAGAAAAGATTGTAGTAACATATATTACAAAACGGAACAATGAACATATGCTTTTAGTTATGTGATCGCCCGACGCAATGAACTTTTAAAGGCATTGGGTGAAGGTGTAAATAAGACCTATGTATACCTGTTCAAGAATCTAGAACGTTAAGTTTTTCTTACAAATAACGCACACCTTCTGAGAAGCCTGATCGGAATATTAACCCTGATTGAGTCCAAAAGTGGCGGATTATAGTACAACTGATGACTATAGATATATATTTCCAATCGATTTCGTGATTGAGTAAAGTTCGTGAAATCTGTGGTCGGAATTCTTACGAGGGCTTTGCCTGGAAAAAGTGTAAGCCGATCTCCGCGATCTCTAAGTCTTAATCCCGCGAGTCGTTGAACTCTCTTTCTCTCTCGCCTTTTCCCACTTTGTAGCACTACTATCTCTGTGACGTTCGCGGCTCACTGTTTCTCCGGTTCTTTCTTGCGTTGGCAAGATCGGGTGCAGTCCACGAATGGAACGTGCAGTTTTTCTAATTACTGTGTTCAAGATTTTATGACCGTCGAATGATTTATGTGCCGAGCACCGATCGGAGACTCGGAAAGGAGTGTGTAAAAATGAATTTACACTGACACCTCAACATTTCTCAATCGTTCAGAACTTACAGTGTTTCATAGTCATGTAATAATAATTGACTCAACTCTCTTGTCACTGTTATATGCCTTTATAGTACAACTACGGAGGCATAAAAATGACATGCTTCACATCTCGTTAAACTAACTGCGCGTTTTCAAACTACCGTATTTCCTAAAATCGTTCCTCTCTTTCATTGCAATCGATCATCGATACCCAAAAGCCTCGCAACATTTCAAAAACTGACACGACTTAAAATTGAGTCATCGTCGTACCAAAATCCGCATCCAATATAACCCAAATTAATTGACTTCAACTAATCGATTCATCACGCAGCAGCTGTCCGATTAAATCGTCCTAAAAATAGTGAAGCACAAAACCAGTCACCCAATACCATCCACATACTACACACCACTCTACCAACAACCTACCAGCCTCCAAACACCGACTCCACCACTCTTCTATTCCGTCGTCGTCGTCGTCGATGCAGAAATCTGCCGCGAAACGTGCTTTCAGACTCTCTTCTCCTTTTGGCGCGAAGCAGGTCGCGTATCGAGCAGAGAGGCGAGCGACAACGACAGTGCGTTATTAGAGGCGTTTGATGACGCAAAGAGTGGGACGAAGTAGTGGCGGCGGTCGAGGAGTGAGCGAGAGGAACCGAGAGAGTCGAGGCGCAAGTGAGAACGAAGTTGTGAGGCAGAAAAAGAGGGAAGGAGCGAAAATAAGGGACGAACGAGGTAGGGAGGGGGCGAACGAGGGATAAGAAAGCGCAAGCTCGAAGGAGACGGAGAGCGAGGGAGAGGCTGAGAAGTGTGGAAAGAGGGAATGAGCGAAAATACTTGTACGCGAAGGCGCAAACTTCAGCGGCGAGCGAGGGACGAGGAAGGAAAACGAGAGCGAACGTCAGACAAGGAGGGGAAGTGCGAGACCAAAGACGGAGAGGGGAAACGAGAGTGGGCATGGGGGAGGGAGAAGGACGAGGATCGGAGTAAGAGAATGAGAGACACTCGCCAGGTCGTTGTTCTCTCGGCGTTAGTGGGACACTTTCGGCGTTACTGGCACGAATCACGCACAGGCGCACACGTACGAAGCAACGATCCGCTGCTGGCTCTCCCGGATCGCGATTAATCGATCGCAATTACCGAGCGCGCCGCATTAATCGAGGGCTCGCCGATGCGTGAGAGTTCGATCGGCATCGGTGAAATTCGAAATTTCAAGTAGTTCCGAGCGATTTCTATTGATTCTCACTTCCGTTCCGTTGATTTTGTGCATCTTGAAATTGAGTCTCTTCTTAATCGTTGACGAAGGAAATTGCTGTTTGATTTTATTCATGATTTTGCTGAAACATGTAACAGTCGATGGCTTTAGATTGATTTTTCGAAACTAAAGATGTGCACTTGAAACGAAGGCGAGAGATTTCGTTATTGAAGCATTAGGTCAGTGATTAACGTTTTAAAAAGTCAACATTCCTCCACGCCGTAAGTCAATTACGTTTGCGCGTCGGTCAGGCCCGCACTTGCTGTCTTGCCGATCGTCCGACATCGTTATTGACGCGCCAAGTCAGCACCCACGACAGACACATCTTCCACTCTCCCTCTTTGTTCTGGCATCCCCGAGAGCGGCGACCTCGGGAGTCCTCGATCGCGTTACAAATGCCCCTTTGTTCCGCGAAAAGTCGAGGTTTTGAGGGAAAGCGATTGTTCGCGGTAAGCTAACGAGGCGTGCCGTGCGAAAGAAACTTCTGTAATTTCTTCACTTGCTCCAGCTTACTCGTTTATTGGTCTGCTCGGCGGTACCACGGTAATCGCGAGGAAAACTTCCAAGCAAAGGAGGTCGCGGATAAAAGACTAGCCATTGTAGTAAATTCGAAGGAAACGCGGTACAATCTATATCCGACTCTGCACTGAACTTGAGTAGCGTAGCGTCAATTGATTAACAGCGAACCTAAACCGATCCCTCGCTTTGTCCGTCTCTCTCTTCCTCGAACTGCCGAAGCGGGTTGGCATTGTCGGCCCTAGAATAAACGCCACATCAGCATGAAAATCAATGACAGTGCTACCAGCTAGCTGTATCAGCCGCGCTCGCACATTAGCGCGCGTTATTACGAGAGTTGTTCTGGTACACAGCATCCGCAGTAGTAAAGCCTACACATGACCCGACGCGCGCGCGCGCGCGCGCATAGAGAGTGGACAATGAGTAGTACATAAGTAGTACATATGAATGTTAAATAATAACAAGTGTCGCATGCATACATACGTATACTTATGTACCCAACTACAACTATACAGTCGGACTTGTACATAAGCATACTACATGCACGTACAATGCACATGATCATAGGATCAACGCATGTGCGCTGACGCTCGCGTACCCAACAGCACGGAGTACAAGTGCACGAGCGTGTGTGCGGGAATTATGTGAGTGCGCGCGCGTTCCTTTCGTACACGCGGTGTGTCAGTGCGCCGGCCTAGATTCCCGCGGGTTCAACATTCGCTATCGAGGTGACTGCTGCTCGCTCTCGGCTTGCCCAACGCAGCCCGACGACCGACTGAGCTCCCACCGAGCGCAGCAGCCGTCGTTCGCCGAACGACGTGTCCCTAGGACCTCCTCTGGAGCAAATACGTGTGCACGTACGTACGATCAGCGCGCACACGCCGTTAGATGTGTCCGTGCGAGGCAGGCGCGCGCGCGAGCGAGCGAGGCATGTTTACGCGAACGCTTAGACTTAGACGATCGAGTATTGATAGGACCTGTTGTGGGAATTCGGAGGGTTGCTGGTGTCGGGCGCGATGTGATCGACGGGGTTACACACTTGGGGCAAGACGAATTTTTTGGACTCCGATGTCGTACGAATGTTGGAGGAATTTTGGTAAAAATGCGTATGCGCGAGATGAACAGACACTGTGGGTCTCGCGAGTAAGGGTGTGCGAGCGAGTAAGTGGGAGGATCGTTCAATATGGTTGTTGAAGTTATTAACGACCGCCGCTCGAAAGGTAGCTGCCGTAAATTGCTTAATGGACCACTTTGCTCCCCTTTCCGCGTCGAGGCAAAGACGATAAACGATGGGACAAAAGCCGAGGTATCGCGCGATTCCTGCGGATCGTCCTCACGTTTCGCCGGCGACCGGCGAGCTGCATTAGGACGAGTCGCTTTCACTCTCTTTTCGCTTTCCCAGACGTTTGCCTCGTAACGCAACGCGCCTGTTATCTCGCCTGATTTATCGCAGCGAATTTGTCGGGCATCGACGCTTTTTGCAGCGGCCAAGTTTCACGTTTCACGCCGCGTACGCTCGTTTCGAGCGGCACGTTATCCGAGCATACGAAATTGGCACGTGTCAGGGACTCGGGATTACAGATATTCTCCATTCAGATTACACGCCTCAAATTGTACGGAAACGCGAGCGCGAGGGACAAACGACGTCGCGAAGACTTACAGTCTCTATACCCTGGACAGTAGACGTAGACAGTCAGCATTCATTAAAACCGTACTTGACACTGACTGTCGTCACCCTAATTACTTCGACTCGCTATTGTTAGTCTAAAGCATCTTGCACTGAGCTATGCCACGCGGGTGCAACTTATGCAACCGGCAAACGATTCGTCCTTTCCTGCATACATCACCCATCCTCCCCGCAATACAATCCTTGCCCTGCTTTTTACCCTCCAACTTTTCATCCCTACCATCCCGCTTTCTCAATTTCGTTACCGCACCACGACTTTGTCGCATGAGATCACTCGGCATCGATCCGTCCGGCGCACCTGGGCACCCGAAATCGTGCAAAATCCAGCCGATCGCCTTCGATTCCACATGGAGTCGCTCAAGATCGGGCCCCGTCCACGCGTGTTCCGATATCGGTCAGGACGTTATTGCTCGCCCGGCCTGCTGCTCGACTGCGAAAGTAAAAGTAGGCGGGTAGCACACGTTGAACTGCTCCAAACGCGTCCTCGAACGGTCGCTGCACCGGGAGTTGCCCGGCCTCCGTGTTGGGCAACCGGTCCGGTAACTGTGCGGTTCGGTTTCGCTGCTGTCATCCAGAAGTTTCTCGGACCCGGCTCACAATTAGCCTGGAAATCCCGTTTCTCGGCGGACGGCGTCTTTGATTCAAGGAAACCTGAAGACGCCGGGACACGATCCTGTCGAAGTGCGAGTCGGCGGAAAGTTGCGAGCTCGATGGCGTTGTCGGGAGCGATTCTCGGTTTCTCGAAATTCGGCGTTGGCCGAGGGCAGGATTATTCTTTTTTTTTATTTTTTTTTTTTTGTCGTTTTCGAGCGTTGACGAGAAGAAGGAGGTTGCGGAGTCTGGCTGCGCGAAGGTAACGAACATCGATTACGGCAGAGGCTACTTTCTCCGTCGGCGCTCGCTTTCAGGCCTGTTATTCGTCCACGCTCGCCGAGGAAATCCTTGCCAAATCTTCGCAGTCCTGCCCGGCAGGACGCAACAAGCTTCGCGCGCGTCGCCCACGGAGCCGACTTTCTCCGGTTCGAGAAGCTAACTCTCCCGGGACCCTTCCGTTGCTCGATTACTTAACGAGACCGGGCCGCTGGCGACGACTTTGAAAAGCGACCCGTGCGCACTGTAAAAAACGGGCCCGAGTCTCGATGATACGAGCCGAGGTCGAGGGATTGGTTCGGCGGACGAAAAAAAGTCGCGCAAACTGGATCGACGACGATGATCGATGGACCGAGAAGAATCCGTTAACGAGAACGAAAGTAAAAATCAGCCGCGGCTGAGAGCCACTGACTAGTGTGTAATAGTTTCGATCGAAAGGAGGTTACGGAGTGACTGAACTTTGCCTCGAATGTGTGCGTTCGTGTTACACGAATGCGCGCGCACGTAAATGTCTGAGCACACATGAATGTCGAACACGGACAGAAGTACGGGCACACAGACGCAGGATAACAGACACAGTTAACGGATACCAGCGACGAGCGAAATCATCTCTGACCCTGTATGTGTGTTTGTCAGTGTCTGCGCGTGTGCGCGCGCGCGCGCGTATATATATACAGGGTGAACGGAAAATTGTGACACGGTACAGGAAACGGTGAATTTTGGATGAAAGAATGCATCGAGTGGGCGATGCTTTGATTTATTGAACAACGATTTGCGACGGGTATTGTCAAAATAATAATGACAGTTTCTATACTGGTCAATATGTAAATGTCCAATAGAGTTATTATTCACTGTTTACCGAGCCTTGCTTTCTGCAATCCTCGAACTAGCTATCTTCAAACCTTAACCTTCTGCTGCTACGTTAACTAATCTATATAGCGCAATGGATGCATATTTTCAAATACACCTCGCCCTGTCCTTAGGTACACACGTTTCCGTCCCACCCTGTATACGTGTACGCGCGCATTTGAATACGTGTGCCGGCGATAGTTTGCAGATGTGTGCACTAATACGAGCGGAAATCGAGTCACAGATAGTTCGCCGACGATGCACACGAGTCGCTGGCACACGTCACCGAGTAAATTGCGAAGCTATGTGTATGTGAAGTTCATCGATGCACCTTAAGCATTCATTGACGTCACGCTTAAGAGCCGAACGAAACCCGCGACGAGCCCAATGATCTCACGGGCGAGGCTCGAATTAATTAACCCACTTGCCTCGACGCTATTTTTCGCGGGCAAAGCGTCGTCGATACGGATAAGATGGGATTTAGCGTGAGAAAAGAACCGCGGAATAATCCATGGTGCTCTGCCTTTGATACTTCCAAGTTAGGTACAACGAGATGCTAATATAAGGAAGACTGAATGAGACTGTTTCGCCACTAAAAGAGACTTCTTTGCCATTCCGCTGTAATAATCGCTCACTTTTAGACCGCCTTATTCCACGAAATTTGGCCTGATTTTCATTGAACTACATCGATCATCAAGTTCAAATCAGTTACGTTCCGAAGTCATAAATAGAATATCGAAAAAATGAGCCCTTATTATAGGAAAGTATGAAGCGGCTCGGGTTAAGCGTGAACGGAATCGTGACAGTGAGACGATTATGTTTCGTGGGATCGACGAATAAGAATAGTGCAGCGAAACGTGCACGGCGGTTGCAAAAGAGCGGGCGAACGGTACATGATACCGAAGTCCGGTTACCAAACACAGATCAGCCCCTTCTCCCAGCCGCGTTTTCCCAACCGCGTGCGTCCGACCTGGGCCAGACCGCACAACGAGAAGTCGATCGCCGATACGCCGCGGATAAGGAAAGCCCGCGCAGAAAGAGAATACGGCGGGTGAAAACTGCGAATGTCGACGACTTTCACGTCGTTAACTCTCCGCGACTGCTTTCGGCTTCGCTCGAGAAAGGCGTCCCACCTCCGGCAGCGCCGATCGCGGAATGTTACGCTTTTATTCAGCCAGCAGCAGCAGCCGATCGCCGAAAGAAAGCGAAACGATTGTCGTCGGCTGCGAAAAGTTCGCCTCTAACGACGCCGACGTTCGCCCGATCGCGCGCTTGCCACACGATTCGCGAGCAATGCGCTTGCGCAACGAGTTTTTGCGGCAAGGATACTTAATCCGCGGCCCGACAACCCTCTCACTCCCGTCAACAATACGGAAAAGTGCACGGGAGGTGCGTTGACCTGCCTCTGCAACTTCGCTCGCCGCCCGTCCCGACTTTTATTCGCTGCGAGCGAAGTTGCTGAAACGATGAGGCATTAATGAACTCTTGCCCAACTTCGCGTTGATTGAGATATTAAGTGGGCGATGGGGGGAAGTCTTGCTGGAGGCACGAGCAAAATGCTGCTGAGCAATAGCTTACTACCTCGTGCGGTTACGTCGAGTTTCTTTTGAACGCCCACGTTCGAGTTAATCCGCTGAAATACATATGCGAGTTTTATGCCGCTTAGGAATCGGTGGGCTGATCAACCTGCGAACTTAGTATCTGTCTGTGTCCCCCGCAAATCGGACCAGCCACTTTCCGCTGCAGAATTTCATTTACCCTTACACCTCGATGATACTCGAACCGTCGGCCGAAGAAAATCAATAAATCCGACGAGTCGGGTACGTTAACGACCAGGCGGAAACGCGAGCAGTTTCAGTAGTCAGTGCAGTAGGTAACTTCCGTATCGGGTAAGCCACGGCCTCTCGCAGCTCGTAGGCACGAGAAACCGTCGCAGTAGTAGGTGGCAGTACGAGTCAGACAAGGCGAGTTGTTCGTCAGATCACGTCGGTGTAGAATTCCTCCGACAGAGAGCGGCAGCGTACGGCGTGCTATTCCGACATCTGCCGGCGGGAATACGGACTAAGAATGCAGAATGCAGCGAGGAAACGAGGCTGCAACAGGTTCCACGTGCGTTGCAAGTGCGCGCGCAGAGAAGCAAGGCTCTCGACGGCGGTAAACTGAATACGAAAGTTTGAATGGCGCGAGGAGGATAGGAAAATGTTCGCGAGATCTGTAATGCAGAGAAATATTATAGAAAAACGATGAAGATCAGAGAAACGTACGGCGCGAATCGCTTGTTACGCGGAGCAGATGCGCGTTTCTTCGAATCGTTGCGGTATTATTGTAAACCACGTACCTTAACGCCTCAAAATGACAACCGGTTACGTAATGGCAACAGCGATGGACATGTTGACTTACCTGGAACGAGAAACGGAAAATATTGTTAATAAAACGTCCAGCTACACTCATCTGCACGTGTGCGACTCATAGTCCCGTGCAAATCGTGCAATCTACATTGTCACAGCTGTATACGGCCGTGCATATAAATACACCCCGACCGCTCGCGCGCTTGTATATTTAATCAGACAAGCACGGCCGTCTCTAAACGCGGACAGTTCGATGCACGAGACATCGAAATGTCTCTCCGCAGCGTCTAAATATAACGCCACCTAGACGCGCGTAAGGGATCACGAGCGCTGACATAATTCACCCTGTCTGGCCGGAGATAAACCGGTCAACCGGTCGCTGAGTCGATTTTCAGCATCGCCTCGATATTTTTCGCGCGCCCTCCCCTTTGAACGAGCCGAGCAAACCAGTTCGCCGAACGAAATCGTCGCCGTTCACCCTTCGTCCAGCGAAGAAGACTGGCCCAGCGACTCGTTCCCGCTTCTGCTCGTCCAGGGGTTACTGACCGGCCGTCCACCCCATGCGTTTACAGGCTTACGAGTCGGACGCAGGCGTGTGCGTGCGTGTCCAACGAGAGACGGCGGGAGAGAGATTGAAAGGAAGGAGGAGAAGATAGAGGGAATGGAAGTCAAGCATGTACACAGATGCTAAAGCAATGTAACACTATCATCTCGTGACAAGCTGAATGCGGGCATTAGGTGCGAGAGAGAGAGAGAGGGAAGGAGACTCTCAGAGAGCACGCAACTGACACCGCGACGCCACTTACTCTAGGTTAGGGACACGATCGTAAATACCGAGCGCGTAATTCATGGTGAGTAATCGCTGAATTCGAATGAGGATTCGTTCGCGCTCGAAAGAGACTGAGAAAGAGAGAGAGAGAGAGAGAGGGAGGTGGTTGACAAACGCGAGAGAAACGGAGATGTAAGTGCTCGTGGCACTCGTCCAGAGATCCACTTCTGCGCGGACTGACTTTTGCGGAGAGAGGCTGATTTACGGATGGCGATTACTGCGGCGACGGGTTATCGTTTCGTTTAATCGTCGGACGTTTGGCATTTCTCGGCACATCGTACCTATCATTGCTCCAGTCCGGTGTCGCTCCATTTTTAACGGTCCGACTCATTTACATTGACACTCGTGTAGGATTCTGTCGAAATGTCGGATTTGGAAAGAGCGATGGCCGGGGTTGCTAGGTGGCCAGATCACGGTCAACCTGGTTTATCTCCCTTGGAAACGGGAGAAGGTCAAAGGGCACGCCACCGGCACATCGTCGGCTGAACGGCAAATTCAATCAAGCAAAGTCAATTTCGCCTTGCATCTGCCTCCGCGATTTCTCCAGCTTGTGTCTCTCTCGCTACTCTGTCTATCTGTCTCTGTTTCTCTTGTCATTCCTAGTAAGGGTACAGATTGTGCAGCTTCGAGCGAATAAATACCGCAAGGAGGCGTATATCGAGTCTGCGATGTTCCATTTATTTCAGAACGAATTTTATCAACCACCCACGGTACGCCGACTGATCTCGGCCAGATGGTATTGAGGGGTCGGTTTGAACGTTTATGCGCATTTATGGAATGATTCTCCGAAGAGACACGTCGCAAGGTTATTTTCGACCCACTACGAAAAACGACCATGCGATTTTCATTCATTTCCACGATATTACTTCATCAAATCTCCCGAGATTGCAATTCCTCCGACTCCGGCGCCTCTTTCAATTCCCAAAACGATAACTCAACCGGGAACGTTCGGTTTCGGATGAATACGGGTATCTCGATTTTCTCAACGACCTCTCACGCTCAAACAAACGATGCCAGACTGAAACAAGAATCAATATTTTTCACGCTCCTTCATCATTCAATTATCCCGATTGCGTGTTCCAAGAGAGATGTCGAGTCGTTTCACCTATTTCTCGATCAACCCGCTCGGAACGGAACATTGAACAGGCCGATGCACACATTCCCGAAACCCGGAAGCGTGTTTGTGGATCATAGGTTGAAGTTCGACGTAGCCACACCGGCGTGATCCACCCTCGTCCACCTCTAACCGCCCCTCTCTCACCCCCCACAGCATCCAGTGGCCCGTCAGCACGGCAAGTTCGATCTTCTAGCCCACCCCCGGAGAACCCCGCCACGATTGCCAACCCCGGAGACCTTCACCCCATTTAGCCTTCACCGAGCTCGCTGGATTCCGGGCTTGCCGAGACTATATATCAACGCGGCCACGCGTTCGCCCCGGCCTCTGCTTCCTTCTTCCGCCTTCGATCACGAACAAAGAGCGGCAGGCCGGAAAAAAGCGCGAAAATCGCTGGAACGCCGGTAACCGCGGATGTTTTCTTTTTTTTAGCTGCTTATTTGTCTTCGAACGTATTTACGCTGTGCCTCAATTATATCACTATTCTTCAACTTTTAATTTGGACCGGTAGTCTTAGTCTCCTCTGCGCGCTTCGAACGCTGACGGTTCCCGTTCAGCAAAACGTGCATGCAATGTCCGCAAAATCGTTATGCAATCTTGTAATTACTTGTAAGCACTGACGCAACGATCGATCTCTGTTTTGACAGGCAATATCCGTTGAACCAGACGTCGCGCGAAGGCAAAACATTATGATAAGCCAGACGCGGCGTAAAATGTGAAGAACGAGAATGTTCGTGTGAGGGATGAAAAGTGAACGGAACGAGCGAAGTCGACGTTCATAAAAGCTTCTGCTTCCTCCTGCGTTTTCAATCGTCCACCCCCCCTCCTTACCCCTTGCCGCGGACATATAATTTTCTCTCCCGTTTTAAGTATCACGTAACGCGCATCGATTTTATTACCGCTCGCTTCGCATTCAATTGCAGCGGGCGGAAGAACGAAGGAAGCGCGTGGGCCGGTTTCCACGGGCTTCTGGATTCTGGAAGTGATCGCGGAGCTAGAGAATTCGTTACCGTGACGACGACGGCACGTGGCACTTGCGGGACCTCGAAAGCGGACGCAAATAAAAAGCGCCGGAAGGAAGGACGCGTCGAGAGCGCGTAGGAGGATTTTCGAATAGCTCTGCATCGAGGTGAGCATCCAGCTTCCGCGTCTCACGTTTCCTCCGGCCGCGTCCTTTTTAATCGACGATCAAAAGCTCGCTTCGATGGGAGCAACTGCCGTTCAGGATCCGATTTGACTCGGAATTCGAAGCCGCTTCGATGGGCGAGACGAGGATCGCGAGGAACGTGAGTGGAGCGCAACTGCAGAAAGACCAGCGACGCTTCGGTGCGCTTAACTCTCGGACATTCGACTGAAAAATGACACACGCAATCCCACGATGGGTCATTCTGATCCTTCCTGCAGGACGGCAACCCGACATTTTACATTCATAAACATCTTATTTGTCTAGATTTATGTGAGACAACCTCAAAGTCAATTCAACGCGTGCACGTAACAGTAACATTATTGTTATAATTATTAGATTATGTGTTATAGGTAACAATCCTGGAAATAAATGCTGCGGAATTTGTCGCAAACAATTATAATTTTGCTCAAAATAAGTTGTAAACAATTTATAAACAAATTGTCAAGGTCTAAAATACATTGCAACGTTGCTAAACTGTACGTAGGCAAAAATTAGATTTTGCTCTAAAAATAAGTCGACGATCTTCAGGCGTCGGGTCAAATTGACCCATCGTGGGTATCCAAGGGTTAATTCCTCCGATTGCAAATAATTATTATCAGCACGCTGTTCGCAGAAGCCGAGCACCGTCGATGTACGACATCTGCGGTCTGCACACGAGCGCAAAGTCCCCCCCACCCTGCACAACGTATATTCAGGCATCGCGAGCGAACGTGTCGAAGACCAAACTCGACCCGACTCCGCGATCACCAGCCATTGCCAGCGCGAAAGCGTCCGTAAACGCGAAAGTCGTCCTATCAAGGGCGAAAAAGATGTGCGCGGCGACAATGGGCGAATTCCGGCACTCAGCGGCATCGATTCAATATTCTTTCGAGCGATATTTCATCTCACCCTCCGTCTTTCACCCCTCCCCCGTTCGGCGCAGGCCTCTTCTCATCTCATCGTCATGCCGAACGAAGGACGCTAACCCAAATCCCGCGGGGAGATCCAAAGTGATCGTCGCGCGCACATTTTGGGGTCAGTAGACGACGCGCAGGAGGACGAGGGCAGAACGAAGAGGAGGAGGGGGAGGCAGGCAGCACGTGCCGGTAACCGTTGTCACGGTAACGACGGCCTTGTCCCGCGCAATCAGCCCCGGAATCCGGAGCGTGCCCCTCTCTCTTCCGGTATCTTTGGTAATGGACAAAGAGCCGGCCATATGGCGATAACGATGCCATAAGCGCAGTGAGTCGAGGCGCCAAATTTCTTTCCATTTTCATTCGACGTTTTTCCCGACGAATGTTGCCGTGCTAAGAAATTGTCTCATCACGGCTGCATGTATACAGGTATATGTATATATATATGTGTGTGTGTGTGTGTGTGTGTGTAAAATTAAGATGTTTTATAAAGCAGCGTATTTCACGGTCGATTAATAAAACTGAACAAGAGGGAAAAGGAATTTTCTTTAGTACGCCCCCGGGGGTTGGTATCAAAAAATTATTTTTAGCCTTCCGTTCTTGAGGGATGTACTCGTGCATATAGCGACTCGAAAGGAGAAAAAAGGTTAACGTCGAGCAGGAATGTTTGACGAGGTGTCACAACTAACCACATCATCTGTTTGATATCGATGGTAACAAATGTTTCGGAATGCTCCGGTGCACATGGAAATCGCGGGCGACTTTCGGAAGACTGCGAGAAACGCACGTGTCCACGAGACAAAGCATCGCGATCGAATTAGGAGCCCTCTTTGTTCGGATACGCATGTTGGGGTGGCGCGTCGAGACAGAGACAGAGTGAGAGGGATGAAGAGAGAGGGAGGGTGAGAGCGTACCGAGCCCTTGCCTTTCTCAGGGTCGAGGGACTGCGATCCGAGAGGGTGCCACACGGTCTAGAGAGACGAAAGGGGGTTGAAAGAGGGACAGACTCGAATATATATTCCACCCTCATGTCGCGCACCCCCTCCACCCCCCTGTCTCAAGTGACTGCGACTACGAGGGTGCGAAAACTTTCGAAATTGGGACGAGTCATTTTCTTGGCTCAATAATTCGACCCTACCCCCGCCCTCCGCCCCAGCTGATAGGCCGGAATGAATTTTTACCTCGCGTCTGGTCAGACCGTGGGGTGAATGTGCTAGCTTATCTTCGATTTCGCCTGCAGGGGAGGGGGAGAGAAAAAGGAAGCGTGGCTCGTCCCTTTGTTTGACACGAATCGCCGCGAGAGCAGTTGCACGCGATGCACATAAACATATCCGCCGACCGTTCTACGTTCTACGTTCCGCGCGCCACGCCGCGCGTATACGTCCGCGGAACCTGGCGCTAATACGAGAAAATGTCGTAATGACCAGGTTAGAGGATATTTACGGTTTCCTGCCGATATTCCACGGGGCGAAGTGCGAAAGCTGAACAAAGTGTTCCGTAACGACTGGACCACGCCTTTGTTCAGGATCAAGGTGCTCGTCCGCGGGCTGCAGGCAGCGAAGGGCCAAGGTAGGAAGGGCGCATCGTAAACCTTCCCCGGTAAATGCTGCATAACGGGCGAGAGAGCGACGGAGGAAGACGAAGAGAGTGACGCGCGAGAGGGAAAGGATGATGAGGAGAGGACGAAAGAGAGGAAGAGAGTGAGAGTGAGAGAGAGAGAGAGAGGGCCGAAGGTGGTTTTACGGGCGTATAGGTGTGTAGCCATAGCAACGCACCGTCTAGCACGCAATCGATAAAGTGCAACATTCAGAACCGGCAGTGGCATGACATCCACTCGCCTGCAACGTCCCGAGCGAGACGTGCTTCCGGCTTCGCGCCGCGGCTTTGTCCTCTCATTATCACCCCGCGGAACATCAAGGTCACGATCCCGAAGAGCGCGGGGGCGGACAGAAGGCCCGTCCGTCTCGATTCGTCGCTCGCGCGGCCGATATTGATCATCGGCGCGACGGGAAAATTGCGCTCGCAAAGTTTCATGTCTGCTTAGCACGACGGTTAGCGGTGGCCCGATACTCTCGCCAGCCCGACGAACTTCGCAATTTCGGCTCCGATAGCAGTAATTATTATCCCGACTCGGGGCTCTTTGTTCTCTCACGTGAAACTCGCGGCCGGCGAGTCGTAAACAGTAGACGATTGATCGATAGCCACGCGATGCAAGGTACGGTCGGCGGCAGCCCTGAAACGTTCGTTTGCGGATTTCCATTGCGGCGCGAATAATCTCGGCGCTTCTAGCAAATGAGCATCGTAGACAAAAAAGGAAGGCAACGGCGGCGGCGGCGGCGGCGGTGGCGGCGGCGGGGGTGAGTCAGGCCGAGTCGGGGGTGGCGAAGATGTGTGTAGGTTCAGTGTACCCTCGTCCATGGCTTGCCCTTCGATTCTCATTCAAGGTCCGCGATGGGGGTGCACTGTACGACGAGCCTTCGGGGTTTCCATGACGACCGCCACTAAACTACCCTTGCAACGCCCACCAAGGACTGCGTTTCAACTTTCCTCCCTCTGTCTCGCCCGATCGAGAACCCGTCTTGCTTGCAACGGGCTCGAAAGAAAACGGACCGCGTTTTCCTTCATCCTTTCCAATACGCGCGCTATTCGTGTTTTTTTTTTTATCTTCAATCGCACGATTCCTCGTCAATCGACTCGTCCCCTCATTTCGTTCGATGCCCATTTTTACGAATGGAAATGTCGAACGAGCCGATGCGTCGACTCTGCCCAATCGAAGCCAACGCGAGATCGTCGACAATTTCTGCGAAAGATCATCGTCTACTTTGAACGGAAGTAAAGCGGCGCGAGCGTCAAACGAATTAGTCCTTAAAAGCGAGCGCGCATCAGCGGCCACGGACAAAGAGCAGGAATCTAAAAGTCTCGGGAAAGAGTCGTCGACGGCGATGGCGGAATGGTCGTAAAATCAGTGAATCGTGGTCTGAGGGGGTGATGATCGTCGGGTGGCCTCGATTTTCAGAATCTCTCGCGAACTGGTCTATTGGGAAATTACGAGTGGCAGCGACTTCTCGGCATATTTGTGTTTTTCTGTGACCAAGAATATGACGGCTACAAAGCTCTAACAATGAGAACGAGTGGGAGGGAGAGGGGGGAGATCCGTATGTGAGAGTGTGAGGGAGTAAGTGAAGATGAACAGAAGAGTGGGTAGCGAGAGAGATGACGAAAATTGAGGCACATCGCAGGAATAAAACTTTTTGGCGTCTGCGTGACATTACTCTTATCGATCTCACGAACCCTCTCTCTTACTGCGTAGTCTTTGTCCTGAAAGTCAGACAAAGTGACCCAGACGACGGGCGACAGATCCGGCGCAGTACGTCTGCAAGAGGTTCATAAAGAGGTGAAAAAAAAAAAAGAAAACGTCGCTGTCCCGCGAAATACTCCCCCTTACCCTCTACCCCTCTGTCACCTTTAGCCTGCCATGAGACGAGCGAGTTTATCGCGGTTTTTGTTCCCGAGGAGCACGGTCCAAAGATTGCGGCCGAATAAGAAGCCGCGGATCGTCGCTGGTGAACAATGCAACCTAACTTCTCATTTCTTACCGTTATCTATGCATACAACCACGCAGTAAATCATATCATTAATTATGCGCCGCGCGCGTGCATATTACGAGCTGAAACTGTTGAGAAATACCATTACTCAGACGACGACACCGGCGCTTGAGATTAATTCACGAATTTAGCGTTAGGTCGGAATAATGATTATGAGCACATGTTTCGAGAAGTTCAATTGTCGTTCGTTGACGTTCACCGACGTTTATCGACGTGTATCCGCCGAGTGCAGGCTCTCGACCACTGCCCTCCTCCTTTTTCTGTTTGCCGCGTTGCACCGTGCGAATACCTGTACACTTATATAGCCCTCTATTTCGCGGTTCCGAGGACTTCGCGGAGGTTCTTTACCTCCTTCGAAGGGATCGACGTCCCGGTCACCGACATCGGGTGCAGTAACCAAGGAGTAGGTTATCCGCGGACCTTCACCGCTCGCCGCCGAGGTCGCCGAACCCTACGTTACACCTTCGACATGATCCTGAGGCCGCATCATCGATCCGACGACCGACAGATCATCGGCCTAAGAAAAAGTTGACCGCTCGAAAAGCAGACGGCCAGAGGAATGCTACTTTCGCCTCTGGCTGCACGGACTTTACTGTCGCTTAATAGGAGGGTTGTGCGATGAATTTTAAGAGACACGCATTGTTTCAGATGCGTTAGACACTGCAATTTGCGTGTCATGTGCAGTGCGCACGGTGGACTTGATATATTTTATTTTACTTCATACGCCATAGTGTTGGTATTGAATTGACCAGAAAGGAATGAAGTAAAGTATCAGAATTTGCTAAATGTATAAAAGGTGTGATTAGTATCTGTGCAAAGTATAATGAATAGTGTCGAGTTGTTAGCGTCAGGTGGATGAGTAATGTACTGGGCGAAGGAGAAATGGTTAATCGGTTAGAATTCCTTTGGATAACTCTTTGTCTTTACGGCGCGCGTTTTAATGGGCACCGCGATTTCTGTTACGAACGTGCGCTCGACTCCTTCCCTCGCGAAGGGTCCTCTCTGCCACGGAGATTGGACGAGGAGCGATTTTGAAGGGCCAAGGGCTGGGTGCCGAGGATAATCGGAGGTCTTCGCTCCGCGAACGAGGTCGTTGAGCCTTTTCGAGGTCCGCCCGTTCGCAGACTTTGCTTTCGAGCCTTTCTTTTTCGCGCCTACAACGGGAGACCGCCTTCACGGCACTTTGCCGACGTTTATGAACTCACCCACGTCGTGCGAACGACATCTCACTGATAAGCACCGACTGTTCCTCGCGAATCGTAATTTAAGACACTTCGCTGCTCACCACAAAAATTGTTCTCTCAACCCTAAAATCGTAGCATCGATCCTACCGCTTTCTACATATCAACTAATTTTCAGTAATAAGACGTCCCGAGCATTCCATTTTAAACAGTGACAATGTATGGGACTCTCGCTGAATTAGACAGCACTCGTACTTAATGTTTATATATAAAAAAAAAAAAAGAAGAATAAAATGACGAAAAATGCGAGTGCAGCCGTTGTCTCGCTGCAAGACGTCTAATCTCACGACCTACGTCACGGAGCGTGGAGAGCCTGGAATTCGTCGCGGCCCACGAAACGATCGTGGAACGCTCCGCGCGAGGCTCGTACGAAAGGAAGAGGCCGCGGAAAAGGGCGCCTCCTGCACCCTAGATGGGGTCTCTGCCCTTAACGTCGAAGGTCGAGGACCTTCCAACGACTCCAGCTACCTTCCTCCCCCCACCACTCCCTCACACTCTCTCTACCTGTCTCTCATTCTCTCGCTCGTCTTCTTCTCCCCGTCCTCGTCCCTTTCTCTCTTTCGCGCCGACACTTTTTGCAAGCACCTGCCCCTTCGCCCGATCGGCCGTTACCGGACGAGATGCCACGATCGTCGGCCACTAAAACGAGCCGATACTCCGTTCGATTCGATAGCTCGCACTGATAATTCGATAACACGCGGCCGGCGCGAGTGAATAGTTGCGCAGCGATTGACGTAGACCTCGGACACACGATAGGTCTGAGCAAGATGTCGCGGGGAGTACAAGAAAATGACCGGAAAAATAGCGTACGCAAATCGGAGCGTTTACGGTCAACGGACCACGTGTTTCATTCCCTGGGCTATATTTCTTTTTCCGATTCCTTCACGCGGCTCTCCCTACACGCGTTCGGGACCAAAAACAGAGCAAGAAAGGCAACAAGAAAGGGAGGACGGTAGGAGAGGAACGAGTGTAAGCGCGAAGAACATTGCGAGAGGATGTGCACCGGGTGGGGACGGAAAAGGAAAAAGGGAGAGAAGGAGAGAGAGAGAATAGAGAGAGAAGAAAGCAAAGAAGCGAAGAAGGAGAAAGACGGATAGGGACTCGAACGAAGGAGGGGAAAAGTGCAACGCTCGAAAGCAAGGTTCACTGTACACTCGTCGCCCGATGCCACTGACCCATTAATACATATAAAGCTCGGCTGCACGCCGCAATTTGCATCGGCCGGTAGCCGCCGACGCCATTTGAATTGCTAAGCCTCCTTATGCAAGTATAATCGGACGCGTTTCGGTAACGCCCGATCGAGGGTGGACCTAAGTCACGTTACTTCTTCGAAGGTGCATCTAAGAAACCGAATTATGATTCCCGGTAGACCTTTCGCAAGGGTGATTCTTATTTCCCTTTAGGCTCATGTATATTCATGCGAACAGCAATGCACGACGTGGACCTAAGTCACGGTACTCAACGGTGGAGCTAGCGACGGGCGAACATTATGTGTCGGATATTTTGCTGCGATTTGCTCATGTTCGAATGCTGTGGCCTTTTTTTTTCGGAAATCTTACTTGACTTTCGTTTAAATGCACAGATGGTATATATGTCAGATTTATATCATGATTCAAGGGAAGGATCATTGTAGTCAAACGTCGAACGCGTCATTTTGAACTCGCGGCAGTTCTAACGTGGTCACGAAGAGGCAGAAATGTACATATTGAATTAAGTGCGACGGTCGATGTATTAGAGAACACTTTCTTCTTAACGTCACCCTAAGTTCGGATATTTACAACTAAGTCAATGGTACGCTATCACATATTTCGTTGGTCTTAGATCGGTTAAAGATGAAAAGAGAACAGAGTGACGAACAGACATGACAGTCACGAATGGTCATCGCCTACCCTCGGTCCATCGACTCTAACGGTAAAAGAAGTTAGCGCCGCAGTTGCCTTCTTGCTCTCGATGAAGAAGGCGAGAAACGTGCCTTCGCTTTCTGAAATCCCTACCTACGCCTTCCTTCTATCCCTCCTCATCCCCGACTTCCGGCGACAACGAGTGCTCCCCGTTGGACTATGTCGGACAACGCGCCATAGGCGTTTGTTAGTTTTTATGGATACGACCCGATTCGTCGTTTTTACGATTCGATTTGAACGGAGGGTGAATAATTTCGAGTGGGAGGTCGATGGGATTTCGCTCTCTGCTCGGGATAGCCGATGATGTCGGGCGGGCGGAATCGCAGAAATTTCAAGACAGAATTGTTCTGGACGGAAAAGTGGCAAGCGTCAAGTATCAGTATAAACGTTCCGATCTTTTTGGGACAAAATTCGATGAAAAGAGAACGACAGAATTACCGAGAACGAACGGTAGGGGACTGTAATACGAAGGAATGTATTCGTGGGGATGTCCTGCTAAATTGAGAATTAACAGTTTTCAATTCATCGCGTTCTGAACAAATGTTATAACGGCTTCGTGTCGCGATAGTTTAGATGAATGACTGATTGTGATACAAGCAAGATAACATTAGTGATTACTGCATGAAGACTACGATTTCGGTGTTTCCCAATAACGACAAAATGCCCAAAATTGTTTATGATTTTGAAAAATCACTCGGAACCGAAGAACCGCCATTTTGACTATATTACGATACCGTAATCTACACTCACTGTTGCACAGAACGCGTGCGCCGATTTTTCGAGGCAAAAGGAGATGATTCGACGAGGCAGGCTCGCCTTCTGTGACGAAGGTTAGCGCTGGCAAAGCTGGGACAAGGCCGAGGGTGCATCGTCCTGCGCTCGAGGTGATTGTACTCGCATCGCGGTTCGCAGTCAACGTGCCCGAGCGCACGATCCGCAAACGAGAATCGTCCCGTAAACGGGGCCCTATGTGGGCCAGGCGAACGCTCAATGAGCTTCGCGCAGGCAACCGAAAGATGGACATTTTTTCCGTCGAGCCCTTTTTCGCAGCATTCGCTAGCGCAACAGGACGCGCGCACGCATAAAGGAAGAATACGATTTCTTAGATATTTTTATGGAAGCCTTGTTAACCTGGAAGGATAATCGGCGAGATCGCAAGAGGGGACGTCGCCCCGGACGATTTACTTATTCAATTAGACCGCCAAGAGGGCGGCTTTATCCCCCGATGATATTCGTTAAAAATGGCCAATTTAATTAGCATGGTGAGAGGACTCGCTTTTCGGGGTAGCCAGATTTTGCTCCGTCCACGTTTTCAAGAATGTCCCCTTCAAAGTCGGCGGGATTAAAATTTCTTTTCAGCTTTACATTTGTAAAATCTTTCTTTTTTTAGCGTGTTCAACGAACGATCGACGTACACGTGTATGTGACTCACTGTTACTACGCCATGCTTCGCTGTGCGCCGGGGGAAAATTTCGAGGGACCAGCGTTGCGGGAGGAGGAAGGAAGTGAAACGGACGATTCGAATTCGTAGTTGACGTAAATAACGGGCTATATTTTCGGATCTATCACGCGCGAAAGCTCGTAAATGGCGGGCGATCGTAAATCATCCCCTAAGGGGGTCGCGATCATTCGAGGCATAAATAGCATTATTGGTTTATGGGTGGCGAACGCGGAGAAGGAAGAAGGTACTGACCTCGGCCCGAAATGAGGCAAAACGTCAGTGGGCAAATTTATACCCGCCAGTCGTGAAAGAACTCGACCTTGCCGAAGACGAACTTCTTCACGCTCGACAAGCGCGAATCTTATGCAACAATCGTTCGGTTGGACCCGAGTGTCAGAATTTCCGTGTTCTGGCGCCTACCGATTTTTCCCTCAAGAACACTGGGGAGTCCACAAATTTTCGTCCGAAGGTCGCCGACGTCGGAAGCGGGGAACGTAAAAGCGTGGAAGATTTTTCAAGAATTTCTCGACGGTGTCGGTGTCGACATCGCGAACATTAAAAGACCTTCAGTAGGGGACATATTTATTGAACTAATAGAAATAACAGAACTATGAACAGACCTATGATAATAACATCCAGTAACAAGATTAATATTTCAGTGATGCAACAAATATTTCCAGTACTCCACACGTCGAGTTCGCCCGCCACATCCACCATATTGAACCACTGTCCTTTGAATCCAGCTCAACCCGTTTCAAGTTTTCCCTTTCCCACCAAAAAAAAAAAGAAAAAATCTGGGTGTTTAACCCCGTTCCCGTGGAATGAAGACGGACAATGGCTGGTGTTATTTTATCTGCCGACGGAGAGGACGGATGTTCACGGAAATACGGAACACACACAGCTGGCGGGGTCCAGGTATCTAAAGCCCGATCGTTTTCGAAAATTCGGAAAACCCTTCTCACGCGATCGCATTCGATAGATTCGTTATGAATGAACGGGGGAGAGAGGGATCTCGATCTCCAGAGGATCGCTTGCTCCAGATTTCCCCTTCATTGTCCGTACCCCTTTTCCTACCGGCCGATTGCAAAAGCCTCGATAACTTCATCCACCCACGCCAGCGCGTCAGTGCTCTTCATCGTAGCAGCCTCGACAGAAGTCCGTCCGCAAACAATCTGCACTTGCGCGCACAATAAATCCCGATTCCGAGGCGAACGGTAAACTCTTCGAAATACACTCATTGTCAGCCGCGCACGAATGCATCGGAGGCATGAATTACGACTCGTCTCAGTTACGTCGTCTTCATTCTTGCGCGTCTCTTAAATCAGGTCCGAACGGCGTAAGGTGCGAGCCATCGCCGGAAGTGGATTTACAAGCGCTCGGAGCGCGAAGGAGTTTGAACCAGTTAAATTATTAGCCCTCTCCGCTGCCACGGAGATGGCCTGGAAAAAATCACTCAGGTAGCCCGGGACGAAGAGCGTACGGAAACGCGGGAGACAAGAGGGAACGTCGACGGATTATGCCTAAACGGTCTGAGGTCGTAAAAGTGGAGCAACCCTTTGGCCGCGGCCGAGTTCCGACGTGAAATATACCACCCGCCCCTCTTCCGAGCAGGCCGCCGAAAGTATCAAGTGGAAATCAGCGAGGCCTCGTCCGTCGAGATAAGACTTCCGACGTTACGCGCGCTTAGAATGCCGACGCCGGCTGCGAATCGTCGGCCCCGAAACGGCAGATAAGAAAGTCCTGACGAGCCGCTCTCACTTTCATGGCTCGTCCGCGCGATCCGAGTCCGACGACGATAAATTCCGTTCACCTACGCGTGGGCGGCCGGTGTCGGCCAATTACTAGCCGACGTAATGACGTTGTCGCGCGTCGAGATCGGACCGGGGGTTGGGCGAGGCAATTTTTGCCCTCCCGCGGAGAGGGAGAGGGTGCGGGGGTGGGCTGCTTCTTTTTTTTTTCGTCTTTTTCTTCTTCTTCTCGCCACCCTCTGCGACGAAAGGGAGAAAAGAACGCTGGCCGAGTCGCACTCGCCCTCTCAGGGCTTAGGGATGACTTGGGGGTGGCGCGGGGGTGGCCACGCGAGCGTGGCCAAGGTCGGGACCGGTAAACAGAAACGTTTCCTTGGTAACCAACCCCTGAGAGGATCCTGCAACCTTGAACGTCCCACGCTGTGATCTTTCATTCGATCTCTCGCTCCCTCCTCTTTCAATTCGGGCATTTTCCTTCTCATTGCGCTCGCGTCTTTACGGGGCCACTGTGAGACTGTCGCGTGGAATTATGCGTCGTCGGAGTTACACTGTCGGATGATGGGACTAAGGTTTCAGGGGTGTTGGTTTATTGAAAAAGTTCGAGTTTACGGATGATTTCGTGAAGCACTCGTAAATGGGTCGGTGCTGCTCATAATGGGCGCGAGAGATAAATGTCTACAGACTGACTCGCCATTGTGTGCAATAAAATTTGGCGGATAGAGACCTAGCGAAACGTAGGGCGCGTCTCAAATATCGTCGACCATTCGAAAATTACAGCCGGAGGTATGAATTCAAATGCAGAGAGTCTCGTTGGTGCACTTTGTCGTTTCCAGACAGTATCGCGGGACGATAGGAGAAGTGCGTTCCCAGCGAGACAGATCATTCACTCGGCCTTGAGGACTCGCGGCAAGTGAATCGTACCGCGTTATCGGCCATGATTAATAGGAATTCGTAACGCGCCGTAATCGTGAAGCTCGACCATATGTGGAACTGATTGACTTTCAATGAATGCCTTCAAACGTCGAGCGCGTGGCAAACCACAAAAGTAACCTGCAACGACTCCGACGTAACGGCACCACCGTTACAGCCAACGTCACGACATCACAATTATTATTACGACGCACAAACCGGCTACACCTCGGACCGTCGAAAATGAGACGTCAAAATAAACGAACCACTCTTTCGACATTAATCGCGCGCTAATTGCGCCGCTCGTGGTTGACAATAAAACTCACTGCGCTGACGAGGGCGGAGGGGAGGAAGAGAGAGGCAAAAGAGACCAGGGTGGGACAAATAAGTAAGGGAGTAAGGAGAGCCGAGTTCGTTTACCCGTCGTTATCGCAACAGGACTCTTTCGAACGTAATCGCGACTCTTGTCTGGCGTAATTCTTTCTGCGCACCTCGCAACCGACGACCTATCGCTCTCTGATAACTGGCGGACGGCCGTCGCTGTATGTTAAATATGCAGAACGCTCAAATTTGATCTGGACTATGCTGGTCGGCGGCGTCGGATTTCGTAATGAAAAGGCTTTGAAAAAAAAAAGTAAGAAAACAGCGCTGAGATGGACAAAAGAATTTTATCTTTTGGAGGTCGGTGCCTCAATGAACAATATACATGTCGATTAGAGAACCTCCTTCTATTTCGAAGTCTGTTAAAAATCAACAAATTCCAGCCGCCGAACGTCGGGACGCTCTATTCATTTCCATAGTCACCCGCTCGCGAGCGTTGAGACAAAGAGAAATGGCCGGCTTCCGATCTAGATTCTCGAAGGCCGAAGGGCTGCACCCTTCGAAACTACAGACAGACCTTTCAAGAATGGAAAAAGAAAGGCGATTAAGTCGGAGTGGAGCAACGTTAAGAATGAACAAACAAGAAGACAGGAGCGAAGAAGCTAAGAAGATTGTTAAAGGAGAGGCGGGAGAGAACCAGCCGGGGGAATATTGAGGGGAGAAACAAACACAGCTTGAGGAAAGTATCGAAGTGAGAAGAGGAGAGAGAGAGAGAGAGGGAAATTTCGAAGGAATAAAAAGGCGAATGTCGGAGAGAGAAAGGGAGAGAAGCGGAAATATGAAATAAATGCAAAGAGAAAGAAACAGTGAGGCAAAGGAAAGAAACAGAAATATGAAAGGAGAGAGAAAGAGAGGGGGGGGGGGTTGGTATCAGAGAAAGGGAAAGAGAAGTATGAAAGACAGTGGGCCCGACAAGGATAGAAGAAGAGAAAGAGGCAGAGGGTCCGTGACCGAGCAGGATCAATGCACGCGGCGGACCTTGAGAGATCCTCTCCCCCCTCCTCCCCCATCTAAACCTCCCCCTTTCCTCGGCAAGCCGACCCTTGCAACGAAGAAGAGAGAAAGTCGAGGAGCGAGCGAGAAAGTGCAATTGCGGGCGAGCGAAGGAGAAAGACGAGAGGAATAAAATAAAGGCCGAAGAGAGTGAGACGGCGCGAGAGGGAGAATGATAGTGAGAGAGGGAGAGGGGAAAAGTGGAAGAGAGGAAGGAGAGTAAAAGTGTAGGAGATAATGAACGGGCGAGAGAGACGGACAGAGAAAAATCGGAAGAGAGGGGCAAAAAAAAATGGGAGAGAGAAGAGTGAAACGACGAGAGAGGACGGTAAAGTGGGAAGAGGTGAGAAGGGGTGGTCAAGGAAAGAGGGGAGAAGAAGAAGCGGGCAAGAGAAAGGGAGCGAGAGAGAAGATAGGCGCAGATTGCATCGTGCACCACCACTCGCAACCGCAAACGACACATAACCTCCTCCTCATTGCCAGCCAACGGCTGATATGCAGGCCGATGCACCGTCGTGGCCCCTCTCGGGCCAATGCTCTTTCAGATCGCATGCTCCTCTCTTTCTCTCTCATACCCTCTCATACTCTATCCTCTATATCTGCCATTCTCCCTCATCCTCTGCCTTCCACTCTCTTCTTGTCTCTCCCGTCTCGCTTTGAAGATTTCTCTCGGAACGGACACGTCGCGAATCCTAAAACCTTCTCGTCCTCCGTGACTACAAAATCGCTAGACTTATTTTCGAAGGCGCAGCCCACGAGGGCATTTGCGTGTTTCATGGGTCAAGAGCGAAGAGTCCCATGCAGCTGCCGTGCTCGCAACAGGTCAACCCTTTCTAAGTACATACTCGTTGGCTAACTCGCAACCGTTCTTGCAGCTGGTGTTTACGCAAAATTCCGAACGAGGATGATCGCGTACGTGGCGGTGTCGCACGTGCGCAGCTGCTGAATGACGGAACGAGCGTGCTAAGATTTCGGTAACCCTTGGAAAATTTGCATCTGCTCGGCCCAATCTGGTCGTCCCGAAAGGGATCGAGACTTCAAAGAACTTGGAAGGAGGTCATCGACGTAAGAGATGCCAACTTTGTTGTCGTGACTTGTCCCACATCATTAATACAATATTTCCATCAAAGTACACGACGGTCGCGCAGTTAGTAGAGAATATACACGACCAACTCCGTGCCTCGATATTAACAATTTCTTTGGCAACACATTTCAAGGCAAATTCATCTTTCTCACGATCGTATAACTTGAGAATGTAAGGAGTTGCAAACAACACAAAATGCGATGTAACGATGTAGAGAATGATTTTGATTAAGCGAAGAAATTGAAAATGCGAAGCAGCCAACATAGGAACGGGTGAAAAGACGGTGGAAGAGGGAAGGGCACCATGGACATTGCGTGGCGGATAAAGGGCAGATGGAGAAGGTCCTTTCTGCCGATAAACGTCGGTCACGGGAATTTGCATAGTATTCTTCGCCGCAATATAAAGACGGATTTCCATCCGACCCCGCCTATCGTCCCTCCCGACATAAAGAATTCGTCGAACCCTTCGAACATTCCGCGTTCGAGGAAATCACGAAACGCCCAGCAAAAAAAGCGGCCCAACTTTGTTTATTAAATTCCTAATGCCCGAAGATTCCTTTCGAAGACGTCGCCGAATTTCTGCGTAAAAACGCAGACACTTTTTTGCTCGACGAAAAAAATAGAAGAAGAACGGAGCCTCCGTAAAATACGATCCTGTCGCTTTCCGTCCGCATGCCGGCTGGAAGTACCACGAACTCGATAGACACGAGTGCGCGGACCTGCGCGCACGAAGGAAGCTTTATCTTTTTCACTTCCTTACTCTCGTCCTTTTGATCCTTCTCGCAACACGTATCCCATTTCTCGCGTCTCTTCTGGAATACGGCGCGTGCACACTGCACGCACGTCGTCGATTCGAAAAGATGGCAGCTGCGCTCTCTTCCCTTTTTCTCGACAGGCGCGTGTCCCTTTCCCTGCTCGACCATTATGCAACGCCGAAATGTGCTTCCTATGCCTTGTACCCGGGAAGGAGGAGCCTGGTCTGTTGTTGTCCTGGCCGTGGCACGAGACTCGAATATATGTATCGCAATACGTAAAACGGCTCATTTCCGGCCACACGCAAGCCGTCTGCGGTGGAATTTGGTCGAACTCGTAGAATGCGGGAGACTTGAAATATTCACGAATTTTGTCACCGCCCAGAGAACGGAGATGGAAAAATCTGACGAAATCTCACATTACAATAATGTCACTGAGAAGATTAGCCATTTAACGAATTTCTGCCCGATAATCCCTTTTCCACCCTCTACGAAAACTCAATCGGACCGGATGTGCTAACATACGTTGCTCAACCCTTATTGGCTCGACGGCACCATGTGCCACCCTAAACACACTACCGGCCGCACAGGTGAGGGTCCCCTTTGTAGCCGTGGATTTTCGACAGATCACGGAAACCGAAACGTTCGATACCTACACGACGAATCCATCTGCAACCCTTCGCGCAAACAACCCTTCCGCCCGAGTTCACACGTTCCCGAAATCGATCGAATTTTTCCCGAAACCGTCATACCTGGAAACGCTTCGAAACCATCGCGCATTTCGCGTCTCCTTCGATACTTTTCGCATTAACGTCTACTTTTCGTATCGCACGCACCTACAGCCACGCGGTTACAAGTTTTCGCCGTGCGCAAAGTGTGTACGCCGCGGAGCAGCTTATTACAGTCATGACGATGATCACGTATAGAATTCCATAGGTCTTCGGCCGCCACGTGCTGGGCACGTTACATCTGTTACGTAAAATCGTTTCTCGCATGAAAGGGTTTCGTGTTACGGGGCGCGTGTGTCGTTCCGCTTACCGGTCTCGTCTTACACTCGAACGGCGGGCAGATGCAACTGCAGTTGTCTATGGATCCCCATAAGTGCATCCTCCAAGATCGCGACACCTTGTGCGTGAGTTGCATAAATCTGTTTGCGAGGCGGCGCACAATGGCTATTGAAGTTTCGGTGAGAAAGGGTGCGTCCTCGAGCCAAAACGGCCGTGAATGCGAAAGGATTCGCCCATTGCGAATACTTTGGGAAGCCGGAAAATCGAACCCTCGAGGTTGACCTCGAAACGGTGCGGTCTTTTGATGCGGAATGAATAGAAATCGCCGGGGCATGACGTACGTGCGAATTCCGCGGTCACTGTCCATGCGGTACTGGTATTGACGTTAATTTAACAGTGTCATTCACTTGTACTTGTGCGCGGAAATTGATTATTATTGAACGGCGCAGAAAGTCGAAGACAGCAGTAAATGGTAATTGTTGGTTATAAATGTTTGCTGGTTCATGTTTGACGTCTCGAATTCTTTCTTCGGTGAAGCAGTATTGCAGTAGGAGCGATCGTATTCGAATTTATATTTCCTTCAATGCCCCCTTTCATGTCACTTCCGAGGAATATAACGCAGTCTTTCTGGGAAAGCGTGCTTCTTATAAGAACGCGGATTTGCGTAGGAACGTAATTGATTTGAAATTTATTGTCGGTTTTACTTTGTTCGTTGACGGAAATACGAGACGTCCTGAAAACGATAAAAACACTGTATCGCATATTTTTACCTATACCGACTGTACGAAGGCGTGCAATTATCTTAAACGATGTGGATTCAACAAGAAAATTTGTCCATTCAAGTTTTAAAATTTAACATGGTCGTACCGATTATATTTAAAAATTTCCGTCCCTCGCTAAACCGAAGTCGACACCTAATGGTCGCGGAGACTGTCCCCAAACTTTGGGACCCAATTCCAGAACGAAAGAGCCATCTATGACCGACGTCAGAAACCGACACAAAGCAGAAAAGTCCCGACCAGCAAATTTTCCGTCCCAAAACTTCAGCCGGTAACTTTTCAAGGCCCGACGCGGGAAGGACGGTTTAGCGACTACTGTCCCGCAACGAAACTAGTTCTTCAAAAGAAGAAACGATTCAGTACCGACCGGTACGAAACGGTCGGTTGTCCTCTCCCTCAGGTGTTACCCTCAAAATGTGTCGCCAGAAAGGGTGTCGCCTCGGTCCTCTAGTCTCCAACCCTTCAATACCCTTTCAAAGAAAACTGCAATTTGCATAACAACATGAAATTATTCCACCCGACCGTACAACAACTACAACTCGAAAAAGTCCCACTAATCACCAATCCTTCATTAACACTCGAATCATCCAAATGAAACGTCCCCTAAAATAACACCTTCCAAATTTCCTACCCCACGCTACCCGAAATCATCAGACGCCACACGTGAATTTCTACACAATCTCATCGTACACCAGATAATTGAAAACGCTCGAGCTAACTGTGCCCGCACGAGTCCTCCCTTCGGACACGCATGCTCTAAGTGTCATCGCACATCTTCCCCGGCGAAGTCCAGTCGCGCACACGTATGTGCGGGGCTTAACGGCAATAAAAGGAGCGCGTACGGTGCATTGCACCCCGTCTGGCGAGGGGGGTTGGATCGATTCCGGGCGTTGGCGCCGAGGTCACCGGCTCGCCTTGCTCGGAGTAATGACCCTCACCCAGTGCAGTGCAATGGCATCGTCGACAGCCCCTCTCAGCCCCCTCTCGACCCCTGCCTCTGGCCCGGAGGGAGGGGGTGAGTGAAGGGGTGCGTCGTTACAAAGAGTCGAGCGCGGGGGTGGATATTTCGCTTGGCACGATCGGTATAAACCACGGACTGGCGGAAGGAAGGGGGCGTCGTAAAACAACCCCCCACCCGCCCCTCCGTCTCCTTGCAGCGAGTATAAAGTCAATGCTGGAAGAGCTTCCACCCACCGGCGGGGGCTGATGTTGATGAACCCTGGCATCCAGGTCCTGAGGACCTTAAACTTCGCGGGAGGTCAATGCTCGAAGGCTTCGCGGACACCCGAGGACGACGGATATAGAAAGAAGGGGGAAGACTGAGAATAAGGAACGACGTGGGGACACGTACTCATACCGCGCGCGAGCCGCCGATTGAATTATTCAGAAAACCGATGCAGCCGATCGCACCTGCCACGTATGCTGATGCTCTAAAAGCGCTCGACGAGGGGATCAATGGGGAGAGGCCGCTGAAATATTGAGGACTGCTCTCGTTAGGGATAAGAAAATCTAGTCTATATATTGGAGATCGAGTGAGCGCGGTGCGGGGCACTCGAGACTCAACCTTCTCAGCTATAACGGACTCTCGCGGCGTGATTTGGCGTGGGGCACCGGCTCGAGCGTACCCCATTTCCGGTGACGTCGGCGCGCGTGCGCCGTACGTATACCACGAACGTCAACCCGAATACCAATTTCCTGACGTCTGCCGGCGGGCGAGACCGAGCTCGGCACCGAGCGCAAACACTAATATTTGCCGAGACCTGCGGCTTCGAGGATTACGGCCGCGGAATCCGGGACGAGTCACCCTCGACCTCGCGCTCGCCGTGACGCTTTCGCAGGCGACGCCGGAAGATTGAGCCGCGGATCGATCGGATGACATTGGCTCCGAGGCGTCGCGGGACGCGAGGCTCGCGGAAAGGTTGCAGGGTCGAAGTTCCGGGAAAGAGAAACCGACGCGACGGCCCTGCGAAACGTCGTCGAGCTGGTTGCGGCGTGCCAGGAGCGCAGCGACGGCAGAGGGACTAGGTCATTCCCCCTTGCCTTGCACTACCGAGCGAACAAGGGTCATTGCGAGACACTGAACCCTTCGAATGGTCACCCTTTCCACCGCCGGCCGCTCCTGTTTCAAACGGACGGCGGGGGTGCCGCTGGTCATACTGCTCTTCGTGCTTTTACTACCGTCGGTAGTGATGAATCGATAGTGCTGTAACACTGAATTAATGATGCCGCACTTTTCTGATGTGCCGCGGTCAAATTATGTTCGATGGCGATGGTGGTCGGGTGGTAAGACGTGCAAACGTATGGCAGTGCTTTGGATGCCGGCGTCGGTAAGAGGTGGATGTGCGGACGGTATGGTTAGCTTCACTACTATTTACGCCGTACCGTATAAATCCGTTTTTATATGTACGCGTGCGCGCTTATGTGCGGGCGAAACTTACAACGCGATCGTGGACTCGCGTGTCTTGTACGTTTATGTATTTATGGAAAGTAGAGGGGGGGAGTAGAAATTTCTGCGTTTTTACCCTTCGCGAGAGAGTAGGGAGAGGAAGTAATGGTTCTCTGAAGGTTTCCCGTTATATCTTCGCGTGGATTGTGAGTGGATGCTCAGGGATCTATTAGGGGAACGTGAAACCTTGATTAACGCATTGATTGTCACGTGAGTATCACAGGGAGCTTTGATGGAGTGTGTTGTCCTTTTACAACGTGATTATAGAATAATTAACGATGATGTACATGAACGACTACCACTCTTTCTAATTTCAATCTCGTTGTACATCGAAAATGTACTCCCTTTTCTGAAGATTCTGATTCTTACTTGAACGTGACGAAAATACGACGAATGTTTACAAATTATTGTTTTATAATGGATTGATCTGTTCCAATCACAATTAGAATATTTTATAACATTCATATAGAACGTGACGTGATGCCGCGGAGAGAACTACGCACGCGCACAGACTATTCTTATGTCATAAGACGATTGTGTTATGTCCTATTTCCCTGTTTCGCGCTATTAATTAAAACGGATACCCAGGCGACCTTGACGTCACTTTCCCGCGATCGGGCGAGGAAAATGGCGAGAAAAAAATCGGGGCAACTTGCTATCCAGTCACGCTCGTGATCAGTAGTAATGATCCAACATGGTTTCCCTAACTCCGCTAACCGTTGGAACTTCCGTTCACCGTGACTCACTCTCTCAGTCTCAACATCGAAAGCATCTTTCGTCGTTCCTCGCAATGCCATCGTATCGAACGACTTTTTCCCCATTAATTACGCCTGACGAGCGCAAAGACGGAAGTGAACGGAATCAGAAAGTGAGAAGGGAAACTATTTGCCACCGCGACACTCGTCTTACGATCCTGCAAATCGATACCGCGGCGCGGCTGATAATGTCTCCCAATTTCCACTCCGAGCAAAACATCGAGCACTCGCGACGACGATTCTTATTATCGCCGACGACTGACTTTCCGTCGAATTCGCGAAGCGCGAAAAATGAACATGCACCGCCCGCGAAACTTCTATCCGGTCGGAGCCGGCCTCGTGTCTTTCAGCCGAATTCACGGCTAATGAAATTCGCGAAGCTCACGCTAGTCTTGCGGCGAAATTTACTTTAGATACGATCGACCGCCGGGTATAAATAGAACGTGTCAATGTTTTCGATGCTCATTCACGGAATTGCGTTTTCGAAACGGGGCAGAGGGAGAGTTGATCGATACAATTAAGCCGAGCTACGCGGGTATCGCTTAACCTTGACTGATAACGGACCGGGCCGGTCTTCGATACGCTGCACATTCTTCGACCGCGAAGATTATCGATTATCGTCGCGGGGCACGTACGGCTGAAAGCAGCAACCCTCGGCGAGCGAGTAATCGACGTCATAAAATTCCGCGCTTGCCGATCGCGAGGATCTGTTCGTAAAAGAAGAGCACACGAAGTCTCTACCCAGCGAGCGACCGCGATTTTTAACGTCTAACGTGCGAGTCGCTTGAGATCGCCTAAAGAAGTGACGCGAAGCTGCATTCGACGCCTGAGGAATCAATATTTATTTATTTATTTATTTATTAAAATTCACGGAATGATCCCATTTTCATAATACAAAAATTTGTCATAGATGTGGATGATTGCAAAGATTTCTAAGCAAGATGAATGTAACGTGAGATAAGAAATAATTCAATTATAATGTTGATGCGCGGCACGAAACGACGTCGTCGTCACGATTGACGCTCACGGCGAAAAAGTGAGTGACGCCGGGCAAACACGTCTTTCGCAATTTATCCGAGGGCCGGCTTCTATCGAAATGCAAATCACGCTATCGGCGATTAGATATCGGCTTTTCTGCCGGGACAGTCGAGCGACACGCGCTGTCGATCGGAAAGGGGGTCTGTGTCACGTTCTCCTTCCCGTGCGCCTCCCGCATCGTCTCGAGTGGCGGACGGTGCGGCGGAGGATGCGGAATAGTGCAGCGAGACAGTAATGCACTCGAGTGGGCCGCACGTCTCATTGGATTGGGCGGACTGAAGCAGGCGGCCTTCTCTCGCTTTCATTCGACGAACATTGGATGAACATTGGACGAACAATGCCGGTAACGATTGACGCATTCAGACGGCCGAATTGCTCGCTCGACTCGCTTCGGCGAAACAATAATTATACTCGCTAAATCGATGGATTTACGCGGAGAGATATCCGGCCGAGACGGCCGTGCCAGTAATTACTTCATCATTCCCGTTTCTGCACTCCTGCGATCGCGTCGGTGGCAGTCATTGTACTGACTCCTTTTTTTTCTTCATTTTAACCGTGTTAATGCACCGCGAGTTCGGAATTATTTTTAGCCACCGCGGATTTAACTTGAATTGCGTCTAGCTTCGCTGAGGCACGAGCTTGCTTAACGACGAAAGCAGCTCTCGCCTGTGGTACATAGTCTTTCCTACGTTCACACCCCGTCTACTTCTCTTTCCGTGCTTTCCTCCCGAGGACCTCATTATCGTCGGATTTTCTTGCTTTCCGCGGTTTTTTCGTCGCGACCTAACGACCAGCGCCTATTCTTCACTCAGTCCGCGATCTCGATCGGGAAACCGAATTCGCGCCGCGACTTCCTCCTTCTCGAGCGTGCCTATCATCGGGCGACCGCTTTTTATCGCCTCGAATATTATGCACCGATAAGATATAAACGATAACGGCCGGAGGACGAGTTCTCCGAAACGCCGACGACGAAATTTGGCGGGAAGATAGACGGCGGCAAGAGTGCGGGAAATTTTCGATGCGCGCTGAACCAGTACCGATTCATAATCATCCCCTATCTCAACCCTCCGAGGCCAGACTGCACTTTCCGTTGAATGAGAATTCATATTCCCCAAGGATGATCCTGCAGACTCGCGTGCGTCGGACGCGCGTATAGATGCGCATGTTTGCGCGCACGACGAAAAAGAGACGGGGCTAGAAAGAGGAGGAAGGAGGGCAAGAAAAAGAAAATGGGGAGAGAGCGAGAGGGCGATAATGGTGGAAGATGAAAGAGGGGGCAAACGGCATGTGAAGCATGAGAGTGTGTGGACATGTGAAAGCGCACGTCTGAGTCGGTGGGAGGTGAAAGGGCGAAAGAAAGGGCAGGGTGTCTGGCTTCGTTCTACGCTCCTGCTAAGCAGAGCCCGGTCCCTACTACACGATTCATTAATTAGTTCCCTTCTAAAAACTACAATTTTGAGGGGGGAAAAAAAATGCGTCGACACCGACACTTCCTCATCTCAAAATCCGAAACACGTCGATCGTCGAATTCGACACCGGGCATGTTTACAAGTTCGAATATACGTACACAGGACGTCCCATTTTAACCGACCAACAAATAACACAGTTCATCGCTCGAAATAATATCGTCATGAGGCTCGCGCGCGCGCGCGTTTCTCTAAAAATACCCGGGAAGGCCCCAGGGTGGAAAAACCGTAAGGCAGGCAGGTTCCTTTTTTCCGGGGGCCCGAACGAGTCGGGGCGATAAGCCTAGAGACCGGTGGGCCTAAAAATATTTGCCCTTCTTATCGTCTCGCATACCGCATGCTGTACTTATCCCTCTCCGCCGGCGCACTTGACGCGCACGTGCTGCGTGCATGTAGTGTCGGAAGTGCACCCACACGTCGGCAGAGAGAACGAGACGACTGAAGGGTGTCTGCGCCCATGATACACGTTGCGGGATACAGAGGCTCGTGCAATGGCCAGCCGTACACGGAAAAGTCTCTAGACACGGCAAAAATCCTACTGTCATAGAGAAACGAGGCTTCCGAAAGAATTTGCAGTATCAATTTCGCGCACTCCTCAATCTTGCACAGATCCGAACGCGTCCGAATATGACTCTCATTCAGTCTGCTCGTCGCACCGGACTCGGGGATACCAGAGACGTGACCTTTGTCCGACGTTACTAATAGGAATTCCCGGTTTCCCGAACGACGTTGTCACTGGCAGGAAACTCTCGCTATCGGGCCAATGCAGTTCATGTTTCATGCGCGAAAAAAAGAAAAGGCAGGAACGAGCGGAGACACGTGTACGAAGGAAGGGGCGACGAGCGACGAGGAACGCAGAAGGTCTCGCCGATAATCGCATTCTGTGTAGAACGCTTCTTTTTTCTCTCCTGCACGACTGGCTCTTTCGAAATGCATAAACGGCGGAGTGAGTCGCGCGCGCGCCGTTGTCGTCGTCGCTCGTCGCCGAGGTGGAGGACTTTCGTGTCTCTCACTTCACGCACGTCATTGGGCCTTGGCCTCCAGCGAGGCGATAATGCTGAGAGGCTCGATAAGGCCGGGGAGTATTTTAAAATACCGATTTGGCCCACCCGAGATCAACAACGCTCCGCTTCTGACGAGCGAAGCGTTTCTCGCACGCAGCCTCGCTCGGTCGTCCCGACTTTTACTTTCGTCGGTCTCGCTTTCGCTAGTCCCTACCTGAGTAGTTCCCGTCAGACGAGCCCGCTCATCGCGAGCACACAGTCGACCGAGTACGTGATCTTCGCGGGAAAACAGATGCCACCGCGAAATAGCACGATTATTGTTGCAGAGACGCCGGATGGTTATGTGGAAATAATAGGCGAGTCTTCTTTTCTGCTCGCTTCTACGACAAGGCGTTTGCGGTGAGTACGTGGGGGAGGATAAATATACCTGAACCGAAAACAATCCGAAATCGCTCGAGGTGTACGGATTTTTCTATTTCAACGCGGGACTTTGATATCGGGCCGGGTGAGTTAATTTCTTTGAATCTCGAGCCCACCGAACAATGCGCGGAGTTCGAACGTTCGGTCTCGCAGCATTCTGGGGGAGCCGGGTGCCGAGCGTCTACGATCTATGTTAATGCGGGTGACCGAAAGGAAAGGGACTCAATCTTTGAACCGCGCCTAAATATAAATTCGAGACGCGATGACGCGGGGCACGGCCGTGACCATGAGAAAATTCCGGAAAGTAACCCAAATGTCCGCTCGCGATATGTACTATACGTGCGCGGGAGCGAATATTCATACGTCGGCGTGCGTATAAAATTGTCCGGCGAAACAATGGAATCGAGCCTCGGAAACGTGGACCTCGCTCTCGCGCGAAAGAAAAAGAGCTTATTGTCATCGATGAAAAAAAAGGGGGAAAAAAAAAAGAGAAAGAAGAAGCGCGCATCAGCGATTTTACACCCCCTTGCAGCGAAACAAATCCAATGAAATGAGAGAGCCTGTTTATTCCCGCCTCGATGTCGCGAAAACGTTATCGCGCCATGTTTTCGAGCCCTGGATCCACTGGTTTCGCGTAAAATCCGTTCGACGGGCGAGGAAATTTTCCGTTTCACGAGTGCAACCGACTCTCTCGCTTCGTGCCATTGTCCCGGCACCTTGTCGACGAATCGATCGTCAATTGATAAACGGTCGCGGAGGCACGCAATTGTCAAAATACGACGGTCGGCCTCCTGGTGACCTTGAATGAGACTCGCGTTATCACGAGTGAAGCGACGATATCGGCATTGAGAGCGTATGTGCGTGTATGTCTGTGTGTGTGTGTGTGTGCGAGCGAGAGACAGAGAGAAAGAGTAAAAGAGAAACGAAGAGAGGCGTTCCGTGACCGATCGTCGTACAAACGCGACGAATGTCAGACAGGTCGTGATCTCCCGAGTCTACGATCCTAATGATCTATGGATCTCGAACGGTACCGGTTACTGGGGCAATGGAACTGCCAGACTAACGCAATGTATATACGAACGTGTACACGGCGCATACATGTCATAGGCGCGTTCTGAAACAATTGAGTTGCTTTAAAAACGTAATACAATTTCGCCCGGCCCGTTGAAAAATAGAATAAATAGCGTGTGAGTTTAGTCGACGTGCGAATTCCGCGTATCGTCTCGCAATTATAAATTATCCCCGACTATCTCTGCCGGCTCGTCGTGAATCACTCGTTGCGAGAACTTTGACCGCGGAGGGTTGACACTCTAAGCGCGCCCAACGGGTTCGCACATCCGTCGACAATTGACATAATCAGTCCTTAAAACCGGGACAAAGGAAGAGGCAAACGGGCATCGGTGACGGGTTAGAAAACCGAATTATGCAACGTCCCGATTCGCCGACACGCGGGACAGGCCGACAAAGTGAGACGAAAATAAAGAGGCGAGATGGGGCGAGTGATAAATAAGGAGGAGCTCGCGATTATGCTCGGAACGAGACGCGCGCGGGACGCATCAGTATGTAACGCACTGTTGTATATAATGGGACGCGTCGTAACTGCGCGACATAAAAAATGACCGACACACGACTGGCTAATCTTTCGGCGATGATTAATGAACGGGAACGTCAGAGTCACCGTAACGAATATATAACTGCGACGAGCGAGGTGACTCAATCGGCTCGCTCGCGATCCGATCGATCGATTTCCGATGTTTGCCTCCTTTGTTATTCACCCGTCATACTTCTGTCGGTCAACAGAGCGAAGACCGGTAGTCGGGCTCGTTTTATGCGCTCGAAGGCCGATCGATTATCAAATTAGTCAGCGTTAACTTGCTCGACTCGAGATCGAGACATTAGCACTCCGGGCGCTCGCGAATGTGAAAACGAAGGAATCGAGACCTATCGCGTGCCCCGAAATTAACTCCTCCGCTGTACCGTTCGTTAGGTTCTTCTTTCTGCAACCGTAACCGGACGCTGACAATAAGTCGATCCAGCTGGCGGAGGTATTGGAAGGGTCGACAGGTGTAACGTCGATCAGAAGAATGTTAGCTTAATTGAGACGCTCGATCGCCAGTGGATCGGCTCTGATGGAAGGAATTCGGGCGATTCTCGGGCTGACAATGAGCGGATCTATAAGATCTGCGGCTCGCGAAATCGGTGGGAATATTTTTAGACACAAAACGTCGATCGACTCCTTCACCTTCTTGTCTCCTACTCTCTCAGCGCACTCCCCCGCACCAGCATTTTCTCCTTCTTTCTTTATCCCTACCTCTTCTACTCTCGCTCAACCTTCGTTACACAAATGTCCGGCCGCCTCGACGAACGCAGACGATAGTGCTTAGCGGGGCTTATCGTTAATGAAGCGTACAGACGTAAACAGCGTGCATACTAGCGCGATATCGGGATACAAAATAGTTCTGCGAATTTCGATCATCCGGAGAAAGCGGGCGGCGAGTGGCGGCTCGAGGACAATTAACTCATTCTTAGCACAAACTGCTGCTGCGATGTCATGAAGGCGGCAGTACCTCATCATTACGTGCAGGGTGTCCCGTGATTCTTGGTAGAACGATGTTCTGGGTAACTATTGTTTGCGCGAGACTAAGTACAGTTGCAGTGGACTGGCTCGTGGCGTTTCGTGAAAAAGCATTATATTTGATTGGTACATTAGTCGCCTCTCTGTTTCCACCGACGCTGATGGCACGATCGAAAAATATACGCCGGCATTAAGTAATTGATGGACATTGTCATCGTCCGACCTTGCCGCCCGCAAGATTCCCGCGTTATTTATGCTCTCAGTTCTCGACCACTTGTAAAGTCAAATCGACACCGACCGTGCGTTCTTTCTACCGCGAATTCGCGACTGAAAGACGTGCACCGCTCTTGCTACCAAGGAATAAAGTCTATTTCCAGCGACACGTACATGACTGTCCTATGATTTCTGTACTGCAAATCTAGTCAGATTGAAACTAGACGTACTTTCCCCACACAACGATAGTTGATTCTTGCTACGTCCTAAAAGAACGACAAACCTCATAAACGGCAATGCGTGATAGCAACGTTTGTCGAACGATGACGTCACTGTCCCTGATACCAAAATCATACCAAAAACAAACAAACCAGAATGTTCCAGAACCCCATGAATACGATCTCGACCAAGCTTAAAATACGTGCCCAGGAAACACTCTCCGAGCCCGTGACATCACTGATGCCGCTTGCATAATCACATGCCAAGAAAGAAAAAAGCCCCCATTAGACGATCTGAATGAAACCTAAAGCAGGTACTCGCCAGGACCACGACACCATTCATTCCGCTCACATAATCATTCCCGTAAAGAATCCAAAACTCCCCAGAACTCCATAAAGTAACTTTAACGAAAACTTCAAACTTGAAGCTTCTCACGATATAGAACATAACCTCAGGCAGGTCCTGCGTCCATAGTCGTACCAAACAATAAATATGAAAATATCGCAGAGCCCCGTGAGACGATCTCGACGAGACTGAAAGCAACTATTGAGCAAAGCACTCACCGAGATCGGGGATCGAGCTGGTCGGTTCCTCGTGATGTCCCTTGCCCTCACTCGAGGCCCTGGACCTGGGTGGCGGTGGCGGGGGTGGCGGTCTCATGCTGGACGTCGAGCTTACAACGACGGTTGCCGGCGGAGGTGGCGGCGGGCCCGTTGTCCTGTGAACTGCTCGCATTTGGGTCTGTGGCGACATCAGGACCGTGTCACCGCGCCCCTGGGGTGGCCTGGGGCACCAGCCATGAAGCACCCTTATGGCGCTGCGCACTTCCGCCTGCAGTTCGGCGGCCCTGTCCCTCGCCGTGTGAGCCACCTTCGTAAAATTGCACCCGCGAGCGCGGGTCACCGTGCCAAGCTTAACCCGCCCTCGCACGTTTCCGCGTCTAGACCTACGCCACTGAGTCCTATCTGTCCGTCAACATCTGCTCCGCCGGCCACTGCACTCGCGAAACATCCGCGCGCACGTCTGAGACACACGCGCGCCGAGTACGCTCGCTCGGCTGGACCGGTACAGGAGGCTCCGAAGTTCGCCACGCGATCGTCACTTGTCGCACTGGCTCCCGTGCGAAACTCCGAAACCGGCACGCTCACTCTCTCCTCACTTACGTCGCACGCGGATCGTCGCTGGAGCGCGCGACACGAGTCGAAGCACTCTGCACTTATCGTCGCGACAGTCGACGCCGTTCGTCGCACGAGGTCGGCAGATCAAGGTTAGCCGTTTGAATTCTGCTGCTGACCGACGTCGCAGCCGCAGCAGCAGCGCGGACGCTCCTCGCGATCGCTCGAAAATCGTGCGCGAACAGGTCGCGCTCACTTTCCGCCGCCTATTTACCGTTCCGACTTCTTCCCCCGGCCTCTGGTATTTCTGCCGGCCGCGTCTCTTTCTCTCCGCGCGAATGTCACGGTCAATGTCTTGTCTCTCGCCACGGGCGGCGCGTGGCACCTGCAGCCGACCTCTCTCGCGCAACAGAAACTCTCGCGGCCGCGGTTCGAACTAATCGCGCAGGCGGCTTCGCCGTTCCCCGCGAAACTTACGCGCGACTCAGGCTATGTGGCACGTCGGCACTCGAATTGCGCGCCGCGCATATCGCACGGCCGCGATGCAAGGTAAATATTTTGCGCGATGCGCGGATGATGTTTCTTTCTTTTCTCACTCCTGCCAACGTCGTCCGTCGGTCACCTCCAAGCGTCGATCGGTCCGATTACTGTTCATTGCTGGTCGCGCGACACAACGCGCGCGCGGCACGTGGATGAGATCGAAATTGAACGTCGAACTTGTACGCACTGATTCTGAAATTTCGAACGATTGCTTCGAGAGGTGTGCGCGACGAGACGTCGCGCGGCTTATTGAGGAGTGATCGAAGCCTCACCGCGGTTCGTCAACGGATAAGCGTTTCTTTAGACGGTTTACCGAAAACAACACGATCGACTTTCCCCTCTACCCGACCACGCACCGTCCTCCTCCCTCCGCTAGCACTGTCACCCTCTCTCTCTCTCTCTCGTGAAGTCAGTCGTCGCTGGCGAGAGTCACTCTCTCTCTCTCTCTCTCTCTCTCCCACTCTCTCCCCGTATTTCTTTTCGAAGATTAACCCTCACCAGATACGATATCGAGCACGCGACAACTCACGCTTCAGCCGCGGGCCAGTCCTTTTTGTTTCTTCCGATGCTCCCAAAAACGATTCACTTGCCGAGACTTCTGGTTCGGCTTCAAACAAAACGCGACAACCTGATCTGACCACTGGCCACTAACTTTCGAATTTGGGCGACTGGGGCGCCTCTGCCCCCCTGCTCATAAAGCACTTCTCGATCCTTTCTTATATCGATCGATGAGCCAATCAGGTGCCGCGATCTGCGAGACAATAGTCGCTTGCGATTATCGAATGAGTGCGTTGCTTTCGTGCACCCTCGATCACTTAGTTTCTTGCGTTGACGTAGGTTAGAATTCTGTGGTGACACTGTGACGAGCATTCGAGTCTTGTAGACGTTCTTGAAAGATCAGAAGTATGTGCAGCCTCTAAGAACTTGGATTGTCCACTGGTACATTGCACGCGTTTCGAACTTCACGATGCCAGACAAGTCACGTGACTCCCGTGGACAGTTGCAATCGATGCACGCGAGTGAGTGCTACGTGCCGCGGTGCCAGTGTCAAATTTGCCGAATTTCCTGCCTTCCCGTGTCCGGTCCTCCTTCAAAAGCTGTTGCCCGTGATGGAGCCGATGCTCGGTGAGTGCTTCATGTATTCCTTGTGTATATTCCGCTCGATAATCCTTATCACAACCGACAATCGATGCACGACGAGTGGCCGCTGTCACTTGCATAGGTGCCACTACGCACAAGAATCCAATTCGATTTCCACGAACCAGGCAGAGTCTGAAAGCTCAGGTGCACGATAAAGACTAGCATTCGACGCGCATGCCAAGCGAAGGCACGTTTTTTCGCGTGACAGCTCTCTCACGAAATCTCTCCTCACGCTGCGTAATTGACGAAGTCACGTGACACGATTCACGAAACAGACCACCCGCGAAAGCGACCGTATTCAAATTCCGTCGAACCTCTGTTACCCCGAGAAACGTTCTCCGGGGTGCTGGTAAAGTCAAGGAAGTAAATCGTCACTCGCTTTCAAGATCCTCGGCTTCCCGCGGCGATCCTTGCTTATCACGATCGAGAATCGACCGAGAACCTCGTGGCGTACGCACGGTCACGTGCCACCACCACAAACACAAAGCAAACAGTAGGCACGCGCGCGCTCACCCCCCTCTCTCTCTCTCCCTCTCTCTCTTTCTCTCTCTCTCTCTCTCTCTCTCTCCCTCTCTCCCCCTTCGAACATAAAATACCGAATCTCGGAAATCCTCCAGACTAATACTATATCGCGTCACTGTCCCTAATTACGCAAGTCGCGCAAAAAGCAACGTTCGACCGGACGGCCGTGTACATTCGTGCAGTACGCGAGCGCCCCGCGTCAGTGCCGTGCGTATTCGGTCGTACGAGCGAAAAACGTGGTCGGCGACGTGGAGCCGACGACGACGAAGAGAACCGTCATCGGCGCCGGCGAAAGTGAGAGTGCGGCCTGCCGCGGCGGATTCAGCGGTGCATAAGCGGCCGCTCGCTCTCTCGCTCAACCCCGTGCACGTCTCTCCCTCTCCGACTCTTTCTCTCCCTCGCCGCTCGACGTCTCGTTCCTCCTCTCACTCTCTCTCTCTCTCTCTCTCTCTCTCTTTCTCGCCCGTTCGAGCGCCCCTACAGCCTACAGTCCACAGCCACACGCTCTCGACCTATAGCGTTCGACGTTCCAGCGCGCTATCCGTGCGCCGACGTATATAAAGCCTGCCTCGCGATACGAGCCACCACACCATGATAGCTGACGTTTCTACAGGGCACTAGCACACCGGTATCACGCTCTTTCCCTTTCCGTTCCTGAATCTCGAGTCGCCTCTTCTGCTCCCGCTAGCTGGGACTCTCTCTGTCTCCCGCGCGCATGTAGCTGACGCGGAGGGTGGTGTGGGTGCTCTGGCTCGCTTCGAATTCGTGTGCGTCCTTGTCGCCTTCTTTACCTAGTCGTCCTAGTCCCTGGTGGTGGAGGAACGCGTACGCGTTGCACGTACTGTGCCCGTGAAGATAGTGAACGGCGGGAGGGAGGGCGGTGGGAAGGAGTGGGGGAAGGGAATCAGGGGGTTAGCGTACAGTCCTGCACCCTCGAATATTTTGACGCGAGTACGCGCGTGTGCGTGCGTGCGTGCGTATGCGAGAGAGACTCGCGAAAGGGAAAACTGGCGGCGCGTGCGCGAAAGGCGGACGAGCGTGCCTTGAAAGACGACGTGGTCGTTATCGGCCAATGCGCCTGTGCATCGGCGATCTAGGTGTCCTCTAAAACAGTCGCGATTATCGTCCTGCGGCGTCTTGGCGAAATTGGATCGTCGGAATCGGGAGCGAGTCCGGATAATGTATGGGACTGACACAATTTTTGTGTGGGCGCGTTGCGTCCGCGTCGTCAAAGTAATTAGGCGAATCCGCGTATTGCCACCCGCGTCTCATTAATATTCTGGGATTTTTACAAATACGTGTGTTCTAAAACGCGGCGGAATATCATTCTATCGTGAGCTATTAACGTTGAACGGCGGGAAGCAAAGTTACATGTCGTCGGACTGTTGAGAGGGTGGAAGGATTAGGATAGTCCATGGTTGACCTAGACGCATGTTTTTTCCTGCCCCTCTTCTTTCCTCTTTCTTTCACTCGCCCCTTATCAATCTACATATCTATCCGTCTCGGTCTCTCACTCGCTCGCGTCGGAGTCAGTAGGAATGCGTGATTGTATAAACGCTCGCCTCTCGGACGATATTTCGAATAATGGGCCACACTGGCCACACACCGAACGCCTCGCGTCTGGGACCCGGGGTGTTTGGTTACATGCTTCCTGTCGCACGCGGATTCGCCGAAGGAAGTATAGTCGAAACTGGAGTGGGTTAGTGGTGAGCTCACTACTTGCTCCGTGAGGGATTATAAAGGAATAGCTTTATAATCATCGCAACTTGTAATAGGAGTATTGCGTACCGTATAATCAGTCGTACGAAGTAGTCATTATCATATATGTAGATAAGAATTGTTATGAGCATATGCATGGGTACACTTGCTTAACGTACATATTTAGTCTACAGTAAATACTGTGAGGGGTGGAGTTTCCAAGATGTTGCAAGATGCGCGAGACAGGCAGGTACTTCCCAGTGGTGATGGATCGATCGAGATCGAGGTGAGACAGACGATTTTGAGAAACAGGGCCCAGTGAGCATAGTCACAGGCCTGACACCGAACGGCCAGCCGATAGGCAGGGGTGGTTGAGTGCGCGGCCGCGGTTGCGCGCCCGCTATCACATGGCCTTGTCCTTGAATGAGGCTCGTGAACCCGACTGCTGCTTTTATCGATCAGCCCCCGCATCCCGCTTCGACGCACTCGCTATAACCATCCATCTATTCCACTGCAATAGCGTACCTAGTTGGAAGTACACCCTGTTGCTTGACTCTTCATACGCGCTTCGGCCCTTCTTATCGCTACAGAGAAATTGCGTCACAAAAGTGTCTCATTCGTTACAGAAACAAAGGAGCGATCAGTTCTAAGGATAAGTGGTAGGGTTCGGGTAAAGTCAACTTTGATACTTTCCTAATGTTCCTTATACCTTTCTGTCATAGGGATGATATGCGGCGTACGGTCTCATGATGTAGCATCAGAACTATAGCGTCCTATTATTCCTAACGTGTTCGGTGCATTGGGAACAGGAAAATGTTTGTATTCATCCGAATACTCGCATCACATACATAACGTTTTATTGTACAAAGGACCCGCTGACGTTTACATATGCGCTAACGCGTTAACGGATGCGCGTTAATGGCCGGTCATCCATCGAGCTCGCCCATCCTCCGGACAACCGTAATTTTTTAAGGCGAGACCGCCTCGCAAAGTGGATCAGAGTGGATCATAATAAGAGCTGTCGCGCACGGACGTTAAACCCTTTTCCTATCCTCCCCGGATCCCCCTAGATATTATTACGTCGAACGAGAAGCGGGCGTACTAGGTCGAGCGACGGAGGTCAAGGTCTCCTTGACCGAGGATCAACAGCTAGGCCGTTTAGTCTGCTGCATTGTGGTCGGGTCCGAAATGTGTGCGCCTCGAATCGTGCGACTTGGAAAATTGGGGTCCAAAGTTGTCGACTGAAACACACAACCCCTTACGCTCGCCACGAATCGCGCGCAGTACTCGATCCTGGAATCCGCGGGCTCTAGTTTAAATCTCATTTTAACGTCGCCAGCGTCTCTCCGCTCTCGCCGAACTCTAACCCACCTTCTTATTCGAAATCCAATTATAATTCTATGCATGTAGCCGCTGGCATTGCTCGTTTATTAATACTGGCTTCGCAGGGCCGTAAGAAACTAGCTAAGCCACAGATGGACGAAGCTCGCGCGAAAGAAGCGGAGGCTTCATGCGAACACGTTTCCAATTAATTGCCATGCGGAGGCTAGCAGGGATAAACAGTCCGTCGCATTAAGGGGGAGACGAATCGTGCAGGCAGTCCCATTGTAGTGATGCTAAGTCCGCGATAAATCCTCTCCGGCGCGGAGAGACGTGGATTTCGTGGTGGACTTTCGTCGCGTGGACGATGCCTCCTCGCATCTTCTCCGCAAGTCCCGAGGTCATTCTCACAATGGAATCTCATTGTCGTCGCGGCAAGCGTATTACGTGACCTCGAGGGTCGTACAGTTTAGATCTAGATGAACCTGAATCATCAAACCGGTCCGAATGTCGGCCGGCTCCGAGGTATAGCTCAGCGCGACTCTCGTTGTATTAGGTTAGGGACAAGACGTGTTATAGCACGCATGAGTTAGAATAGAGAAAGAGGCCCGGCGGTGGGGGCAAACGTGCGGCAAGTATGCTTGCGCGCATTTATCTGTATGAAAGTATGTGGACCGAGAGAGGGAGGGACGGAAGATAGAGCGAGGGAGACGCAGCGCTACGTTCACGGTACAAACTGCGTATCAGGTCTTCTCAGCGACTAATTTATAAGGTCGCGAATATTTCGACCGTTTCAACCCATCATCCTCCCAAGCGGCCACGTACGAGTTTCGTTTACGGTGCGAACTACGTATCAGGTCTCGTCGGCGGCTAGTTTATCAGCTCGTCCGTAAATTTCGACCGTTTCAACTCGTCCTTCTAAGCAGTCACGTACGCGTACGCGCACTCTTCTGTATATTAACATAGCATTGCCAAAAAGGGAAAGGCGGTGGAAGCAAGGTCGGCCTCGAAGGAGGTCCCCACGTGCTCGTTCTATTTACGGAATACCTCAGCGAGCCCGCCGCTTATTCTGTCGTACGTTCGGAACTCATCCTGCGCGTCCTTGCTCGTGCCTCCGATAGCGTCGAATTTTAAGTGCGCCCGGCCCGACCCGGAGCTCGGCGCTCCGTAACCTCGACATTGAGACCGAAGTCACATTCGAAATTTCGTCCTTGTCGATCGAGGAACCGGTCTCTCGTTATCATCATCGCGACGCACCCGCTATCTCGGACACACCGTCTCAATCGTACCTGCGGCCAAATTTACACAGCTGCCACGTCGTTCGCGCTCTCGACCCTCGTATTTTCTCAGCCTCCGTTTCTCGTCGCCAACTTTTTTACCTCGTCAGCCGAACGACAGGAACTGTCGGAAGTTGCGTAATGGCGGTCGACGGTGAAATATGAAAACGCTGGGAGACGAAGTGCCGGAGATGCGGGAGAGAAACGTGGGACTGGTTCAAGTTCACGTCGCTCCGGGGGCCTCGCCTCAAGGTCGCCAGAGAAAGCCTTCCCTGTTCACGGTTTCGTTCGCCGATATATAGGCTTCGACCACTCAATACCCCACATAGTGGATTCAACTCGGTCAGGATGCCGCTGGAGATTAGAGCAGCCCGGGTTTCCAGTGGTTTGAGGATCTTCGGCGAATTCGTAACATTTGCCCCTTCGGCCGCTGGCACGCTGTATAGATAGTCTTCCGTAAGTTGTGGTACGACCGAACCTGGCTCGGCGAAAACAATTCAGAATTCTCCAGTCGCGGTCCGTTTAGGTATGGATAATTAGAATCTGAGCGGACGAATATTCAGTGCCAGCGTAACTAATGCGAATGTCGAGTCAATTAGTGTGTTAATTCTCGGAGCCGGAAGAAGGATCAATTATCGTTACGTGGCAGGGAACTGGGCATTAAATCCTCGTTAAAAGCGTCCGAAATAACGGAAGAGTCCGGGTCGTAGAACTGTGAAGAAATTAGAGTTTTTATGTCATGCGGGCGGTGCATTGTGCGATATAATGCGTCATGGCAAATACGGTAGTAAAGGATATTTAGAATTGAGATCATTTGAAGAAACAGTGGCCAATTTGACGTTTGAAATAGTTCGGGTCATAAATCTTGAGCATCGTTTAGAGCGCAGTCTTCGAAGAACGTTCATTTAAATTTGTTACCCCCTTCCTCCTTAAGCGCGTGAAGAAAATAAAAAGACAGTCTGGCGAGGTATAAGCGAATTTCGCGTGGCAGTCGGCGTGTTAAGCGAGAGTTTTAGAAACCGGATCGCGATCACCGGCGGTCCTGAAAGCTCGTCGAAAGCGAATGTGAGAGTCGCTCAAGAAGAAAGCGAAACTCTATTTCTCGTTGTGCAAGCGCGCACGATACCACTTTCCTTCGATTACTATCACTCGCTTACGCCAAACTGGAAGGTGAAAACCGAAGTCCGTCGAGGGAGCAACAACCTCCAGATCATCTCGCGACCATTCACATTGTGATAGACCGTAGATCGTCGCTCTTCTGCGAGTGAAACGCTAGAGCACGATCCTGGACATCTGCATATCAAAACATTGATTAAGACGATAAACGCTTGTTTCCATAAGTTAGGACTTTCTTAGGTTTTCTCAGTTGGCGGTGCCGGTTGGCTTAGCACCGACAGATCTGCATCTTCCCAAATGTTCCGACATGTTGTACATACTTACTGTTTCTCGTTTTAATCCTCGAAATTACTATACCCCGAACCCACTCTAAAACTACACCCGTGCCGTCCAATTCGAATGAGCTCAATGCCAAAGAATGTCGCCAGACACTCTGAATTCCACTCCTAGTATTATCGAAAGCAAATCGACGGGCGCAATGCTACACTTTACGCCTCCGAGCCAAGATGCACGCATCGTCACATTCATACGCACCGCGTACGATCTGCCATTGAAATTTGATCGATCCCAAAGAGACGCACAGCTCGATACCGCCTTAGCCTCGATCCCGACAAAGAACGACCAGCTTCGAGTCCGCCACGACCCCGAACTTGCCCGCGAAAGCCTCTGACCCACATCCCTGCGTCACGCACACTTTCACGCAACGTACTTTCTCCCTTTCGCCGGCGCATTTGCTCGTCTCGAAACGAAGAGTGAATTTCCTCTGTCTTACTTTCACTCCCTCCAAGCCTTCGGGCCGTCCCTCTTCAGCTTGCTTACGCACCTCGCGGCCTTGAACCTGGCCGAAAGTGCAAGTGGATCTGCCTCGTGATTTCATCAGACTGCCGGAGAAAGTGAGAGAGACCGAGTGCGTTCGAGAGAATGAGAAAAGGAGAGATCACTCGAAACGGTTTTTGGTCGCCTTCGACGAAAGTGAAATGGCCTTCGGCTTCGTGGCTCTCGTATATGGGCGCCATTGAACTAGTGACCTTCATACGAGAACCGGTCTTTGTTCAGGGCCCTTAGAAGTGCCAGCGACCTAGTCCCAGGCCCTCGGCCTCTGTCTATCCACGGATTCTAGCCACTGATTGCGATCTCTTGCTACACGCCGAAATTCGCGATCGGTCACGTGTCAGGAATCGGTCATTATTCGGGGGAGTTTGCCGGTTAATGCGTTGGGGCCTTCTTGGTGCGTGGGACAGGAGATGGCGAGTGACACGTGTGTCACGGAAAATGTGGCAGATGAGAATTGTCGGCAGTTTGATACGATGCTTGGGAATATAATATAAAGTATGGAGCAGCGAACAGTTGTTGTAGAAACTTGGTGAATGTTTTAGTTTAGATATAGTTAAATGTTGGATAGTAATTTGATCTTGTGCTGCGTCCGAATGGCGTACGTTTTACAATTGAAGATAATGTTTGTAGTAAAAATATTTCGTGCGCGTGTATAAGCAATTTGAATTTATATAAAATTAGGAACAGTCGAACGGTACGACGTAGATCGAATTTTTCGCACGTCAGGACAACGTCTCACTGATTCTGCGGTTAGTCCAGTTCTGTTAATTGATTACATCGGCAATGTTTGCCAATTATCCAAATGTCTGACGTGGCGTGTCTAGTATTAGGGAAAACATGTGTCTGTCGTCTACATTCGTCGGAATTAGGTACACTCCGGCATGTTCTTCTCGTGTAAGAACAATATTTATATGCATGAAAAAGAATCGTTGAAGAATTATCAATCTATTACTGCGTGAAATTTAACGTCGACTCCGTAAGCAGCGTATTTATTTGCTCTACCCAGCGTACCTGGCGATAATTGTTTAATTAATTATCGCCGATACGTAAGGTCTATCGCGACCTCGCGATAAATATTATCGAAAACGATAATGTGTCGTCTTTATTATTCATTTATTATGCCCGGAATTTTGCAGCTACGTCGTACATTACGTTATTGTTATTCCTTCGCTCTCCTAGTAATCGTGTGCTTCCGCCTACAAATACACGACGACGGATTAATTAGCGCACACGTTCACGGGATCACTGACACGCGAAAAAAGAATCTAACACGCCGAACAATGTCAGGCTATAACTAATGCTTCCCGTAATTCATCCCACGCCATAATTATTCTAGGAATGCCTGCGCGGCCCGCGCGAAGATTATTAATGAGCCAACAATGCGAACTGCTCGGCGGGCAAGCAGTGATCATTCTCGTAACACGTAACAGGTCTCGTTTCTCGCGAAGCATCTGGCCCGATAGACAACGCTGCGTGCGAGCGGCTTGCACGAAAAATGTTGTGCCACAGGACCGATACGATTGTCCGGCGAAAAAAATTAAGAGTGCGCACACGCGCTTCGCGCTAGAGAAACATTAACGCGTGTCATCCTTTCCGAATGACGAATAAACAGCAACCGTTTATCAATGAAACGAAAAACTGTTTAAACTTCTCACAAGTCCCAAACGGTACAACAACATGCGATGATGTAATGGCATTGTTTATACGCGCGAACAATGATGAGCGTGCGGCAGCTTTCGCAAACTTCGCGCTTTTGAGCACGTTTTGATATAGCCTCTTACATTTAACCCTCATAATATTTATCGTCAGGGGCCACTAATATTTGCACTTACGTTGCGAGACGAAAATACCTCGAACGCCGGCATACGACGTTTATATCTGTCGTAAGTTAATGAGTACTCGAAATCCGGTACTTCGTCGTGCGTGCGGCGAGCTAATCTTGTACGTGCGAGACTAATAACGTGCCGATATTTTTCGGCACGATAAGAACTGAAGTTTCGAGGCTAGGGTGTGTGGGCTGTAGCGAGCCGAACTGAATCGTTCGCCTTCCGCTCTCTATCTGGAACACTTGAGGACTCGTAGCAGCGTCGACGATAGTCGCCGGAACCATGACCTGTCGCAAACAACTCGCGTGCGATCTTTGTCTCGGCCGTTGGAGAGTTTCGGGACGTCATGCGTAGGCGAGGCACCTGGGCAGGTCTGGGGAAAAAGCCTAAGGAGCTGCGTCGTTGGCCAGTGGCAGGAATTAAAAATAGCCCCAATTGCCGGATGTTTATTCGCGGCTGATAGCAGGACTCGTCATTATCCGTTTATTAGAATTAAGGTGCTAGAGATATAACGTAGCGGTAAAGGTACACGCAGCGTGGGATGATTTCTGGGAGTGTATGAAAATTTATTATTAATTATTAGTCGGATCTTTGAATAGTGCGACGTAAAGCTGACATTGTTGCATTGTATTATGACGTAATGTCGTAATGGAAAATCGAAGCGTGGGACTGGAGAAATGTTTAGTAGACAACATTGGACGCGATTCATTGAGGGCGTAGAGCATTATTCGGCGATGAAGAAGATTTACGAACGCGGCGGGTCGTGAATGGAGAAAACAAATAAATGTCTGTCTTGACGTTACGAAATTGCCGCGGGCGCAGAGACGACGGCGTAAAGGCTCAACTTCGTATCACCTGTGATAATTTGTGTTAACATTGAGACAGAGCACGGTCGGTTAGAGGGCACGCCAGGCCGATTCCGATACCGTATCTTCAGACGTGGATGCATTTCGTATCAATGTTTTTGTTTCCTTAACCTCGTTGCCATCATCGGTACGCCTGTTTTTTGAGCCGCTCCATGTATTCGCCTCGTTAGCGATGCAATACTCTCGCAACAGCCCTCGGCGCGTTGTAAATTAATTGTATAATAAGTTTCACGATCAAGAGTCAACGCGTTTGAAAATGTATTAATGTACTCTTCGATCCGTGTGTAGGTGCTTATTCAACCGTACCCTGCTTTGCTTATACGTCTGACATTGCGTATTACCCGTGGTACGACGGATTCGAGAAAATGCGACGCGTCAGTATCATTTTATTCGAGCCGACGCCAGATTTCGGGATTTTCGATCCCACACCTGTTCTTATCGCCAAGGTGCAGCAGAGCGCAAAGTGTCAGTAGGCGACCTACGACAAAGCCTGCCCCGGCGTGTTACACAAACACGCCTCTCGGAATCGGCGCGACGAGGAGAGCGACATTCCGATATCACACTCTCTCACTCCCGTCGTTTGACATTGAACCTCGTTATCGGCTGTCATCGGTCGAAAATGGCGTAGCCGGCGGCAAAAAGCGCGCTCCGCCAATTTTTCCACCGCGCCCCACAAAACGTATCCAGCATCAGCTTCGACTGCGACACCCGTCTCCAAGCACGAATCGATGCGCCAAGGAGAGAAGGACGTCGAGCAGTTCAGCGACGAAATTGTTCTCGCCCGACTTCTTAAGTCTGCCCGTCCGAGTAATACTTTCGCGGCAATTTTTCTTTCCACGCATATTGACGCCTATGCCTTATGTACATACGCACATCTGTACACACGTATTCCTTGTTTGCCTCGCGTATACTCCCTCTCTTTCTCTCTCTCTTTTTACCTCCACTCTCTCCGTCTCTTTCTTGCTCTTTCCTCCCCTCGGAAGGTCCTCTTATCGGTGACATTGGGATTTTGGCATTGTTCGACCGCAATCGGTCCCCGACTTGCAACTGCCTGCAATTTTTCGAGAGACACAGACACGACGGATGGAGGCAGAGGCAGGGGAGCGAAGAGCATGCAGCCACGTCACGGTACGACGGCCCTGAAGTAATCCGCTCGAACGACTTTGTTACTGCGCCGAGAAACGGATATTTTTGGCGCGACCGATTGTCTCTCGGCAAAGACGACATTAATCTGGCGACGAGACGAGAACGTTCTTCTACTTTCTGCGAGACGGAGAGTGGAATTTTGGGCAAGGTGAAACGTCGCGTAGAGAGGCGCCCACGTATTTCGGCACTTAACTTTTACGGTCCCTCAAATCCGATTCGCGGATTCGTAGGTATCCAGACTGATGCGTCTTAAAAACCGTAAATTGCTGCGTCTGTATCCGCTGGTCCGCGAATTGCTTCGTTTAAAAGTTTGCGCGTGACTGTACAAGATGTCGAAATTCATGTGTAAATTCTTATATGGAAGCGTATCTGAGACGCGATAACGCAGGATATAAAGTGAAGGTAAAGAGAGTATTAGCGTCAAACTGACGAGTAGGGAACACGGAAGGATAGCAACGTGATCTTATCTGTGAGTCGCAGTAACGTTAGTGTTAACGTTATGCACCCCGTAATGGCTTACACCGTAGGAATTAATGTAGGATCGTACTACCCCTCTATTGAAACGATTTAGTGATCAGCAGAGGGGGAATAAAAATGCTCGGTCACGTCGGTCTCTGGGTCGTTCGGTCGGTCGGTCGATCTCTTTGGGTCGGATGACGTCGTTTTCGGCTATTCATCCGGCAAGAGACCATTTTCGGCATCCCGACCTACCGTACGACGATGACTCCACTGATCTCTCTGTTTTCATCGCGCCCACGCGCCTGTTTTTCACGTTCCGCTTTTCGTCTGGCGAGACGGTGAAATGTGTGTGCGGTTAGTCTACGTGTTGGCTGGTTTAAAACGATCGAGCTGTCCAGATTGCGCGGATTTTGAAGTGCTTAGATAGTCTAACAATAAGCTATTAGGTTGTCCGATAAGTTTCTTCCGCGCCACGCTATTTATTGACCCTAACTGGCATAGCGTGGCGCGGAAGAAACTTATGGGACAACCTAATAAAAATATATTCCATCGATCTGTGTTACAGGATAAATTAAAGAGTGAATTTTTTGGCACGCATGCAGATTTGTTGGTTTGTAAACTGCTTGATGAGTAGACATCTTAATTCACGAGTCCGTACTTCGAATCATGAATAACCATGATCGACGTTCGTCTAGGTATATCGATGGCTATAATTGAACTTATTTCAACGTACAAGTACGTGTGTGCTGGAGTCTTCTAACGCGCGAACGTTGAAACGAATTTTCATCGGAAAAGCGTGGAGATAAAAATAGAGCACCCACGCGAGCTCAAATGCGCCAGTCATCGTACCGAAATGACTTTCGATGCTTCCGTCAACACGTAGGTACACGTATTTCGTTGCAAACAGGACGTGTGCGTATCGATTAAACCGCACCGCGTTTTCCCCCCTTTTTCGTCCCTCACCATCCCCTCGCTCGCTCGATATGCATAGCGACGAATTTCCGGTTTCCATGTCGCGCGGCCCAAGACAGAGCGGAAAGTCTGCAAAAATGTTTGCGGGGGTCTCAAGGTGACCAGGAGGCCGAAAAATATGCGATCTCTTGATTGCCAATGACGTCAGGTTCTCGCGCATACGTACACCGTCGCCATTGACAAGAAGTCAGCCGATCGGAAAGTTCAATTCGACGAACTGCTGTTTGGCCCCGCGATATTCGTTAATCGGCGCGGCTGAAAGCGGGTTACGTCGGCGACGAAATAATAAATCACACGCACGGCGGTTTGACTCGATGTGGCGTGTGTGGGTGCGGATGTTGTTTCGATCACACGGAAATCGCGACGACGGGTTCTCGGTTTAGAGAATACGATGTGTGGCGCCACTATAATATGCTCCGACGATGAACATGTCGTATTTTTTAACCGAAGCGCACGAGGATGTTATTAAATTTATATTGTGCATATATTTAACTTCAAGCAAGAACATTCCTGGATACGGCGAGGTTCTGGTAGTAGTTTTTTTTTCTCGCACCAAGGCAGTAGTTGGAAGGGTGACCGCCCCCTCGTACGAGTGCACCGACGAACCCCCTACATGCATAAATGTTGCACGCAGCAGGAGTGGCGCCGACTGCAAAAGTCGCGACGCCGATTCTCGATTTTTACCCCCTCATCCCTCCGCCTCCCTCGCCGCGTAATTCTAGCCCCACGCTTCCGGTCTCGGCGATGCATTTTTCAAAGATACGAGCCACTCGTGACCCGAAACAATTTTGCCGGCACGCACTCCGTATTTGAGAATTCTCTTTGTCCTTCAACGTTATGCCTCACAAAGTTGCTAATGGTCGTGCAATTTCGTCGCGTTCCTTCCGAATATTCTATTCGAGACGGCCTTACAGCAGCATATCTCCGATCGCTTCGTGCGCGATCGTCCTCGCAAAGCCGAAAACAGCACCATTCTCTCATCCCCCGCTCTAATCCTCGCTTTAACACGATTTTTATTTCGCCGAAAGTATTGCCGTTCATCCGTCGCTTCAGACAGCGGCGCATTATCGTAAAGCATTTACAAATACTCCGATCGCCCCACCCCCCACCCTCCTCGAAGCGAGACGCTGAAAACTAAATCATAAAAATCCGCGCGTCAGCGATGAATATTGACCTTGGACTAAGTCTTACGCGTTCCTCGTACACGCCGGCAAATCGTGCGCGCGTTCGTGACCGAGGGCAGAGATTTTTACGAGGCATCGAGACGCTCGAAAAATCGAAGTGACATATCCCGACGTGCACGCCGGCTATTTTTACCCCCCGCCCCCCTCCGACTAGCCAGACAAGAGGTAACACGTATTTCCACTCACACCACGGCAGAGTACTACGCCCCCACTGAGAGAAGCCGACCGGTCTAGCCTTGACTGTGCGTGGGGGTTGCTATGGCGATAACCAGTCACCCCCTTCCACCCCCTCTCGGCCTCTTTCCCCTCGCGACCCCCTCCAGCCACTCTCGCCGTCGCACACACCACGAAATTGCACTCATGGACGATCCGAACACGTTCATCCCCACTTTCGACCACCAACCACCCTCTCTGCGCTCTCCACCCCCGGCGGGCTACGACCAAGAGTGTGACCCCGACCTTTCAGGTGGATGACCTCCACTGCATCGTCGATGCGCGCGCATCCCGGGACTTGAGCTAGACGAGAGCAGCCCTCCACCCCCGCCGACTACCCCCCTCCGGAGCGTGCAGGGGTTGCAGGCGAAGGAAGGGCGCCGCGGCGTTCTTCCAAGTTGACGGCCATTGGAAAATATAGTATGCCTCGCAGGTATCTACGACATACGATACCGTTGCTAGGTTACGTCCGATGCGATACGTTAAGATCTGCAGCTAGTTTTCCGCGACCGATAACGATAATGACACCATGAAGAGTGTTAGAATTTTCCGGGGTGGAGCTCGGTCAATCGATGACTTTCACATTACGTAACGGTTACGAGACGATTCCGTACATACAGCAACAGTACGTGCGACGGTGGCCCGGATCAATACGATCAATCCGTCTTTGTTCCCAGAAATGAAACTTTCGCGCGACTTCGTTCATCCCCAGCGCGACTCTCGCCAGACGCAATCAGCCGCGGGGGTGTTTACGTTGTCGAGAAATTAAAGCGAAAGTCAGCGGCGGCGCTCGATCGTGCAGGCCGCCCGCCGAAAGCAGTGTGGCGAGTAAAAATTCCCATTCATCGGCGCCTTTTGTGCCAGGGCGACGCGTGCTGCGACGACGAAGGTTTCCATTTTCCGTGCTCTTTCTCACGGCGGCAACGGCGGTACATCGAGCGTGCGTGCTCGCTTCTTTCCCTCTTCCCCAGCATTTTCCTTTCTTGGACGCCGACGCCAGCGCACCTGCGTACGGTCCGAGGGCTCGACAGGTGCGGAAAAAGTTTCCTCTCTCTCCGTGGATTCCGGCCTGACCCGGTCATCAGCCGACTCCCGTACTCGCCGCACTACGCCTATGCGCCAGACGCGCCGAGGGGTTGCTCACCCCTTCCTGTCTGCACCCTCACACAGAAACGGCGGCGTTGCTTTTGCAGAAACTACTCGACCCTACAAACTCCCCCTCCCCCTCCGCCGCCCGACTCTTCTCTCCTTCCTTTGTGCACCCCTCTCTCTCTCTCTCTCTCTCTCTTTCTACCTGTCTGTGTGCTTCTTCTGCGTGGTCGGTGCGCCTCGCGTCCTCTCTCCCTTCCGCACTTCACGCCGCATCGCCCGTCTCGCTCCGATATCGAGCGTTTTCTCTTTTCTGTACCTTACTCCACATTTCGCCCTTTCTCTTTTCGTGACCCCACGTAAGACGCAGAGAAGCGTGCACCGGGGGCGGCGACGGCGACGGCGGTGGTGTCTGTGCGAGCTCAGTGGTTTCTTCGACGGTCGTACGTTTAGGGTTGATGGTACGTCGCATGTGTGTGTGTGCTCTTTTTCCTCTCCTTTTGCTGCGCTAGGCAAGAGGCGCGGCTGTGCGCGTATCCGTATGAAGCTGTTGTCTTTCGGTTCGTTTATTTTTTCCTTCCACCCGCGCACACGATTCCGACGCAGCGGCGAAGAATGCTTGAGCGCTGCAGTCGAGACTGTCTGTGGCATTGTGAGCGCTGGGGATGGTGGAGACGTCGGGTGCATCGGCGGAGTGAGGAGGGGGTGGTGGTAAAAGGGTAGCAAGGGGTTGCCGCAGGATGAGTAGGGCGATTTATCGCGGCTTATCTCTTTCGATGCGGCACTCGCTGTCGATCAGCGTCTGAGATAAGGAATCCGCGCGGGCAGGAATATTCATTAATAATAAATTTCGCTGCAATCATGCGTGAGCGTCTAGACTTTTGCACGCATGATTTTCAGACGTCTCACCCTCAAGTACGTGATTCACAGATTTTCCCGCGCTCTCGATGATTCTTCGTTGAACGTACGCTCCACGCGTCATGGATGCTTCAACAAAATTCTATACTCTTTCGAAACAGGAAGGGTAAACATGAAAAGGTTCGGGATCGAAGCTTCACCAAGTTCGCCGCCCACTGACTCCCGGAATATGTAGTCGCTTCCACGAAGACCTCCGATCTCTCAATCTCATCCGATGTTTTCACTTCTGCCCACATTTCCTTCGTTTTCCGCCACATCCTTTCAGTCTCCAGCCTCGCTCAGACACAGTGCGGCCGCTTACCGGGTAACGAATCCAATTAGTTGCTAATTACGGAATCGAGCCAGAGGCTCTTGCACGGGAACGCGCTTTCTGGTAGAGCAGAAAGAAGGGGGGTGGGACGAGGGGTGTCTGGAAAGGGATCTGGAAGGGGAGAAATCTCCGTTCTTCGCCGCGGCGAGGATGAAGTGTGCAATTAGTCCGTCTCGCGTAGGCGCTCTTACTTCAGGAACTGCATTGATGCTCCCCGTTATTCATCGTCCACGTATGCCGTGCGTACGCACTGGCCCGTGGAAGGGTTGCGGCCGGGAAAACGGTACAATTGCGATTTGTCGACGATCAAAATTCTGAAAGATCACGCGCGCAAGGGCGTAGAATTCGAGAGACGTCGGATTTTCGTCGCGCGACAGATCTGTATCGGGCAGAGTACGACTTCCCGTAAGGCGCGGCGTGCATGATAACGCGACGCCCTTTCACGACTTGACAAATTCGCCCCACACCTACACGCTTCCGTTCTCGCTTCTCGTTCCTCGTCACACGAAGCGCTCGTTTGATCAGGCCAGATCTGGCGGGCGTGGTGCAATAATTGCATCGATAATGCCGCACATGCAACTCGCATGTGCACGCGATTCTGAGGGGGCTTTGGCCAGCTGCTGGCGCATGTATATAAGCACACACGTTCATGTATTGTATGTATATATATATATATGCATGTATATACAAAATATATATGTGGATATATATACAGTCACGGGGTCATTAAGCCTCAGGGGCATTGGCCAACGATGCCAGGCTGTTTTCGAATCTAAGTGCAGGTATACTTCGCGATGCACGTAAACATATGTGCAGACGTGTATGTGAACAGTGCGTTTGCTAAGTGGATATCGTACTCTAGACATCGTTTTCCAGGAAATCGATACGCGTCCGTATGCAAATCCAACGATTTTAGTATGACTAGCAACGCACGCCAACACATACATACGCATACGCAAAGGCGCATATACAATGACCGGTTAGAAGTGGTGGTTGGGGTACTGTAGTTTACCCTTGCTCGTATTTATTTCGGCGACACACGCGAATCCGTCCGCACGAGAAGTTCGCTCGCTCGTTAACTCGCACGAGCATTTTCGCACGTTCTGATCCCTGATACGTTTGTTGCCGACGTTGTAAGCCGCTGTAGATGGGTGGATACCTAGACACGTGTCGTTTCGAAATATACAAGCGTGGGTAGTTATGCTGCTAGATATGTGGGTATTCGGGTCTAGGTGTTTCGATATTTACGTACAGAGATACATGGGCATGTATTATAGCATGTAGGAATCTAGGCAAGCATACGATGCGAATATGCGAGTCAGTAGCTGGCATGGTAGTGTTAGTCAGTGTGTTAAATAAATCCCTCGAAACAATATGGCGGAATCCTATTTGCTTCGGGAGGGTGTCAGAAAACGAGGTTTTTGGGGAGAATGTGAGGAGGGAAAGTAGGGTTGGGTCCGTCGTCAACTGCCATTGAAATATAATCTGGCGAAAACGATATCGCAGGGAAAACGGTGCCAACAACTCTGTCTGGCCTCAAACTCTCGTCCCGAAGGCAGAAGGCCATAACCATTCCACCTAACGCATAATGGATATATCGTCCTCTGTACACACTGCGAGATACATAGAATAGTATATACGACCTTCCCTCCTACTTACCTTTTTTGCACACTGCTTTTAATGTATATCTTTTGTACGTGCCATTCTTGCTAAACATTTTCTCCGACCGTGCAACGTAACTGTACTTTATCAATTTTATGCGAATAAATAGCGTTCGTTCATTGTCAGTCGTGCACTTTCACAGATGTTTCGATGTTTAGTCGAAAAATTAAGATTTCGACGTACGCCCACGGACAGTCACACATATATATATATATATATATATATAGTAATGGTTTTTTCCAATCTTTGCGGCACATCTCTCCCCTCGTAAGCTCGTCTCCTCAATCCTCCCAAGGTCGTTCTTCTGCGTCGCAGGGTCAGAGAGAAAACGCCCGTGTGTGCAATAGCAAGAGCACGAGAGGAAAAGGGCCATGAACGGCTGTGTGGGTGGTGGGATTCAGTCTATGCTCCAGGAGCTTGAGGACAGCGTACGCGTGTAACTACATTCCTCCTCTCTGAGCAGCTTCAAGAGTCCAGACATGAAATAGAATTTCGGAGAATTTAAATTCGCGCGACCGAAAACTTTCAGATCGTCAAGCAGGAAACCTGTGGCGGGTCGGAAGGAAGTCGAACGACACCCCGAAAATCTTCCGAAACAGCCTCACTTTCGGGAGGCTCGTTCGTCCATGGGTAACGAACGGACGCAACTTCGGAAATCACATCGACCAGTCTCCCGCGGACGAGCATGAAAATTTGATTTACAGTCGGAACGCTCGTGTTTGCAGTGGTCAGCGGCAGAATTCTTTCGGAAGCAAGATGAAAGAGACGCCAGTGCCGAGAACGAATGTGCGGCAAGGCTGAAAGGAGGATAGGGAATGAAAGGACAGAAAAAGAAACGGGGAGTAGTATATAGGATCGAGAGAGGACGAGGTGCGGCAGCCACGATCGATGTGTCCGTTCCTGTGAAACGGGGGATCGAGGTACGGCATACCAAAGCCATTTTTAATTAATCGCAATTATGCTCGCTACTGCCGGATCCTCGAACATGCGCCGAAGCATCGGTGCAGATCGTATAAAGCAGCGGGTTTTAATCTGGGGTGGAGAGAGCCAAGGAGTACGTGCCAACGGCCGCGACCTTTTTATTACTTGCGTAGGCGGTGCTTTATTAACAGGCGCAAACTTTGTTCCTCGCGGGACGGACGATTTTCCTTAATTAATTGTCGGACGGAATGTTCCGTCGTCACGGCCCCGGTCGCATTATGCTTGCAGAGATAATTGTGAAATGTGTCTGCTCGGTGAGCGCACAGGACAGATTACTGAATTATAAGACGAGGCGTGTCGGGCAACGATGGCAATATTGAAAGTCAGACCTTGACGAAGATTGTACAATTATAACAAAATCACGCGCGACATATCCTCGAACTAACACCACAGTACAGCCGCGTGGATTGTAAAACATGGACGAAATTGATACAAGAACAGTCGGCTGCCGGAGACTTATGCGCGGCAGTATATACAGGTGTCAACGTATGCGCTCGCATGTGTACGAGCGAAAGCCAAAGAGCCGAGATTGGTTCGGCACGTATCACAATCGTCGAGCATACGTGGCGAGGGGAGATTTTCCGTGAATGCTCCCGAGACACATGTTTTGTCTCGGCGACAACGGTTAATGCTGATGAGATTGCCCATAGAATGACAACGCCGGCGAAATGCATCCTATGCAAGGGAGGGCTGCACGGCAGACGAGAGGGAAGCCTGGGGCAGCCGTGAAAAAAGGATGCGCAGAAAGGCATATAGGGGAGAGACGGGAAAGGCGAGAAAGAGGGAAAAAAGGTGGAGGGTTTCTCTTGCGGAGGGCTGTCTGTCTAGACGGATCGTTGTTCGGAGGAAACTGTGACCATGAATCGCGCGCGCGATGCAACTGTGTACGCCGGGCGAGAAGCTTTTTAAACGTCGAAAGGGGTCGGAATGCGAGGTGCTCGCAATCTTCGCCACTTCTTTGTCGGAATTTTTCCTCGCTGCGCCAGATATCTCGAATACCGGGCTCAAGTTGAGGCTTTTATGTTCTTTTTTCTTTCTTTTTTTTATTCAATTTTCAATTGCGGCGTTTATGTTTGAGCGTGGGCTCTGGGTGAGGCAGAAAATGGCGACGAGTGGTAGTCGCCGAATTGCAGAGGGCTGTGCGAATTTTCGTGGGGCGTGGCAGTGGCATAGTGGCAATGCAGCGTCGTGCGAGAGAGCGAAAGTTCGCCCCAGTGCCGCCATCCTGTCTGCAGAATTTCCTCCCCCGCGATGCTGCTGTCTGTGCCACCCCCGCCAGCCAGCCAGCCTAGGTCGCTTCACTCTCTCTCTCTCTCTCTCTCTCTTTCTCTCTCCCTTCGCCCGTTTACCTCCGCGCTCAGGTTTCTGGGCGAGACTTTGGCACGATTCTTGGCCATTTTCATGAAATTTTCATAAATTCTCACCGTCGAGCATATATACGTGAATCATACACGCGATGCATACACGCGTGCCCCGCTCCATCCCCCATAACTCGCACTCGCTGCGCCAAGAGTTGCCAACGGCCAAGGAACCGGCACCAATCGATCCCAATTTCAGACGTCGAAGAAACGCAGGCCGCGGTTTCTGTTTTGCACGGCACACCGCCGCCCACTCCATCTTCCGTGGACTTCCGACCGGGAGGGAGGTTGGGCGGTCGTGCGCCGTCTAACGATAATAACTCCTTTGACGTGGCTGCAATATACGATCGCGGTGAAATTTAATCACTCGCACATCGTTCGCGCGGAACACGGTGACGAAAGGTGGCTCGCCTCAAAATTCGTCCGCAGTTCGCATCGACGCGGGACGAAGGGGGCGACGGGAAAATGCGTGTACACGATCAACGAACCCGACGAGCGCGTAGACTCGTAGACCGAGAGCATGAAACGGAGAGCGAGAAAGAGCCGTCTCTTATCCGCGGAGAAAAAGAGACTCGTTCTGGGCCGGAGGATTTTTTAATAGGTCTTTCAGGTTGGTAACCGCCCTGTCTGCAAGCTTCCGCCTTTTTGCTCTCGTGCAGGAGCCCGGATGGGGAGAAGGAGAGAGAGAGAGAAAGGGGGTTATAAAGCGAGCGAGCGAGCGAAAAGGGGACATAGGGAAAGAGAAGGGCCGAAGGAGGGAGGAGTGGAAAAGGTAGAAAAGCTTAAGGACAAAGAGCGAGAGCGAACGAGAAGCACAGAGGCATAGAAAAAGAGAGAAAGACAGAGAAGCGTAGATGTGGGATAGTGGGCAAGAGGGAAGGAGTAAAGGGCGAGAGGAAAGTTTGCCCCAGTACGTTGCACCCTCTCCCGTGCAATTCCTGCCGTACCCCTTACTCGTGGCGTACCCCCTCCGGGCGCCATTTCCCTCCAGGCGTCGGGCGTCGGGCGTCGCAGCCCTCCTCCCCGACAATCCCGGTATTCCCGTATTCCCGTTTCGCCGCCCCCGAGTAGTAGTAGTCCGCTGCACCGCCGGCGCCGAATCAATACCGGCAGACATCCTAACTCACTCGAGGTCAATGCCTCGTTCCCGCGAGCGCCGACGACCTCAACCTCCTACCTTCTCTACCCTACAACCTCCTTCCAGGGCCGAAAGCCAGACGGACGTTCTCTCTCACTCGAGCATACACAAGCGCCTCTCTCTCCCTCCAGTCCTCTCCGTCCCTCCCGTGTCTTCCCGCTTCTGTCGCCTATGCGAGATCGGCGTGTACAGTGGCACCGCTTCGATTTCTTTCGTTCCTTCTCTCTCGCCCCCCCACGTTCCTGTTTCTTGCTGCGCTTGTTTTTATGCGCGTTGCGACGTTCTCAAATCGTTCTGCGGCTTTCGGTCTTGTTATTGCGCTATCGTCGCTGCTCGATCGTGTAAGACGTAAGAACGACGCGAACTTTTTCGGGTGGAGAGGCGCGCTTTTTAAGGTTCGCGAGAGGGGAGAGATGTTGAGATCGGTATCGGGGAGGATTGATATTTGGGTATCGAGAGGACATCGGCCACGCGACTGTCAATGGACTCGCTTATCAGTGATGTATCCGCTGTGAGTTCCCGATGACCGAGTTTATCGACGGCGTATCTATCGCGTGGCGTGATTTTCGCCAGATCCCGACGATGTCGCAGCGTCATTGCCCGTTGCAATCGACGACCATTGAGGTTGCACAATTTTGCATGTACGCAGAATAACATCCGTATCGACGTTATAACACCGTGCCATCAAGATGGCGATCTCGTTTATCGCGCGATTCCGGGTAATCGAAATTTGTCATCCAAAGTCGCGATCGGATCCGCGTGCACTGGAAGGTCAACGAAGAAAAAAAAAAAAGTAGAAATTGAGCCGAAATAAAGAGAAACAGATCTGCCGTCGGAAGTTCATTGGCGCGAATTAATAATAAGCGTCGCGCCGACGACGGCGGCGCACGGGATGAACGGGGTGTGTGCAATCGGAAATCGCTGGAATGCAACAACGGCGCGGCAGACAAAGACATTGACATTCAAAAGCGGGCGCCCCCTTTCCCGGCGCTTCTTCGCGTCAGACAGAAACCCCTCCCTTGGGGCTAGGCTTGCCTGGCTTGTCTCTCCTGCTCCTCCTGTCGCTGCTGCCGTTGTTGTTGCGCGGCTGCAGCGCATGCAATTGCGCTCTCGTGCGCTCACGGGGTGCTCGTCCTTCGCACAAAGGCCTCCTGCCAACGTTCGTCGTTGGCGAGTCGCGAAAGTCGAGTAGTTGTTGAGCGATCGACTCGTTGAACCCATTTTTAAAAACGCTGTCCTACGCTTTTTTCTCGACGCTCAATGTACCGACGCGTATGCTAGGACTATCATGTCTTCCTTTCATGAATACAGTGCCTAGAGCTTTGCGGCTCGACTGCTGCTCGAGTTCGGGTACAAGAGAGTATAACGCGTCCGACCGAGGTGGATCGAGAAAGAAGCGTGCGAATTTTAACGCTTCATTTTCGATTAAACTTTCAATTTCTTCCTTCAGCTCATTCGTTTTCGGATGCCCCCCGATTCGACGCGAACATACTTTCCATCACTACGCCATTACACGAGTGTCTTAGTTTTTCTTTCACGCCAGCAGTCCTGCCGCCTGTAACTTCATAAATATAGTAAGTACGTAGTACTCCGAGCATGTTGCATAACTCATTAGCGGCGCGCTGCGTCATCGACCGCGATCGCCGCTGCCGAGCGTTTCGAAATGGCAGCGGCGATTTGGCAGGAGCGGGTGAAAAGCTCCCGACGCGACTTAATTCTGTAAGACCCAGCTCTTTGATCCGCCCACGCATAGGAGTCGCAGAATCGACCGCGAGAAATAAAGTCAGACCGTCATCGGAGGGCACCGACGATTTTGAAGGACGTCGACGGAAGGTTTCGCGGGACACGGTATTTGCACTAGACCTAGAGGAAAACAGTGTGTTGCGGGGCCGTAAAATTAGACGGTGCCGTTCAACTCTGTTGAGCGGCTGCCAAGAGTAGGGGGATCGGCTCGTTCCCTCTTCTCGTCTTCCTCTTTCTCGCCTTTCTCGTCTTTCTCGTCCTGGCTCGATACTCAACGTCGCCTTCTACCCCTCCCCCTTCCCACCCTCTTGCCCGGGACGATGCGGCTTCGCTGCAGCAGCCAGGATGGCACCAATGCCCCCGTTCCAAAATGAAGTCAGCGCCTGTTATAAAGGCCGCCATCCTGACGATTCCTGCTCCTTCCGCTTGCAGCGTCTCTTTGCTCGATTTCGCATATTTGCGGATGCTGCTCAACGGCGAACGGGCGAGGTTCTCGAAAATCTGGATCCTGTCTGGCGGCAGACGGATCATTCACTGTGACGGATCTTCGATCACGGTCACTGTGAAATCGTGGCCCTTATTTTATCCGGTTCTGCCGAGATCTTGTAGAAGTATATATGTACGTCTATCAATTCGAGCGCTTCTAACCCTCGTTGAAAGCAATCCTCTTGCCGACTGTACCTTCCTCTCGACCGTAACGTATGAGATCGTCCGGCGGACAAAGAATGCCGAAGATTAAGCGCATCCATTGCCGCTCTGAACTTGACTTTCTCAGGGCGCGCTTGAACGTTCTCAGGGTGAACTTGACTCTCCTAACGCGACGTAGGTTGCCCACCACTGCGGCGTCGGCAGTCGGGAGGGTGGAAAAGAGGGGTATGGAGAAGAACACGACAGAGTTGCGGAGGGTGGCGAGGGAGGGGGGTGAGATGAAAGTGCAGTGTCTGTCTGCCGCCCCCGCCTCTTTGTCGTCTTTGCCATTATCATTGTCCTTGTCACACGTCCGACCCCTTGGAGTATCGTTGAGGGAATGCACGTGGGGGCGAAGGGCGGAAACTGAAACGCTCAGGGGTGGTTGTCAGGAGAACACCGTCCGACACGGCGGATCCTGGAAAAAAAGCGATTAAAAGATAAAATAGTCACTTTGTCTCATTGTCACTTTCCGCTCGCTGTTGCGCAGATTTGGCAATCCCAGTCGTCCAGATATGCCGGAGGGTGCACGACCTTGCCCGGCTAGATACGCCAGGTTGACTTTCTGCAGACTGCCTTTGTTCTCCGGGGGATCGACACCCCTCGCCAGAAAGAGCGTTAGCCTTATTACTCAACCCCACTTCTGCTGCAATCGATAGCGAGAAAAACGGAGGCCGCGCGACACGTTTCGCTCTTTGTTTGCTGAAATTTCAATTTTTCAAGTGAGCTCATCTAGAATTCGCCTCTTAACAACATATTCCAGTGACAATGAAATCGGGTCTCGATGTGCGACTGTCCTAAAAGACTGACCAGGTATTGCATATTGTCGATTATTATTTGAGTGATGCGACCTCCTGGAAAGAGTAGGCGTCGGCCATTTCTTGGTGACGCGTCGTTAAATGTGCTAGGCAAAGGCATTCGGAGTTTACATCGTAGGCCGGTGCGACGTCCTCAGGGTGACGGCCAGGAATAGCTCAGGACATTGCAGTTGGTCTACGCTGGTGGTGGTGAGTGCGTTCGTTCATCAGTTCAAGGTTAAGAGGCACGCGTGGTAGCGTTCGCGGACCGAAATACATCCCTCGAGTCCGGTGTATAAATACGTTCAGTGGAGGAAAGCCGCGGAAAGGAGACGGGAGAGCATCCCGGTAACCTTGCTCCAGCTTCGCTTGGCCAGTGAGAGCTGCCGAATGCCGAAAGTGCCAGGGGAACCTGGCCTAACTGCGTATTTATTGTCCGAAGGCTGCTGTGACATCACTCATTTTACGTCAAACTACGGACGACGCAGGACAAAGTACTGGGGAACAAATAATATTCACTACACACGACAGCTGCAGTTTGTAGCCGTGGAAAGTAGCGAGTACTCCCTTCGAACGTTCCATGTATAAATAGACCTAACAATCGATTATTACCTAACGAGCCCCTGCGCGAAATTTGACCCCGTACAATTCCTAGACGTCGTCTTGCCAGCCGCAAAAAGTGGACTCCTCTCCGCTTTTCGGTTCGACGCAGCGTCGAGCGTGCCGAGACGAGATTTGCAAGAGTCCGCCGATCCGCCTCCGGGCGTCAGTAAACACACGAGCCGATAACCGGCACTTTTACGCCGCCCTCGACGTGTCCATTGTTCTCGCCTTACCCCTTCAACGGCGAAGGTCAATTCGTTCGCGCCCGATATCGCCGCTCCGCGCGTCCCCTTATCCGCTGAAAACGAACGAAACGACGCGGGCGCGCGCACTTATCGCCGGCACGACGCCCCAGGGGAGGACGCCGTGGCGTCTCATTAAGCCGGCAACTATCGCGCCGCGCAACTAATTGTCAGGCATCGGCCGACGAAAAGAACTGTCCCCAGCGAGCGAGCCGGCACGCCGAGGTATTGATCGAGGGACGCCGCACGCGCATCTTCGCGATATCGACAAAAATCTGTCTTATCTGCCGTCCGAAAGATTTCGACGCGCCGCAGGCGAGCGTTAATTTGCGCGCTGTGCATAGTTCAAAGTGTGTTGTCCCCGGCGATCGGGTTCAACGGCTGCGACGAGCGGACGAGAGAGAGAGAGAGGGAGAGAGAGAAAGAGAGAGCGAGACAAAGGCTGAAAGGCCCTACCTCCTCGGGGTATCTTTATAGAACACAGTGTCATCGACACGCCACGGGGTGTATCCATTGTAAAGGTCAACGCATCTATTGCGGATAACCTCGGCGCGGCCCGTCGCGCTCGCCTCTCCGGGGAATATTCAATTCGCTAAATGCACGACGCCCCCGACGCGCGACGGGGCGGGCGGATGAGAAAAAGTTAACGCCGATACTTGGCCGAGTGAACGTTTATCGTCTTGCCGGCGTCGCGGGAGACAGACGGGGAGCGGTTATCGGAGGACCTCCAAAGTGACGCGATCTGAGCCAATCGGCTGATTGCATCGTCAGCGAACGTACGTGCGACCCATTGTCACTTTTTCCTATCACGATTCTGCCCTATTATGATTAATCTCATACTACCAAAGCCATCTTTCTATACCCTAGCTTGCCAAAAAAGAAAACTTTCAATTTTCCCTCATTCATATTAATTTCGTACATTTTTATACGTTTAACGACTCAATAATCAGAGATCAAGAACTGCCTCGCGATCGTAACAGAGCGCTGCCAAAGGTTCGCTCTTCATCGCTCCACTAGATCTCACGCTTTGACGGCCCTACTCGTTCGATTTGTGTCATGACAAATAACATATGACAATGCGATACTTATATTCGTCATTCGGCCATCCGTCATCCCGGTTACCGACTCCTGCTCGCCGTGCGGCCGCGAATCCGCGAAGGTGCGATGCACCTACGTTGCAGCAGCCGGGTCAAGGTCGTATCCCTCGTGCGCGCTGGGTCGGCTGAGTCATTCGTGCAGAATCGTGCATGCAGTCGCAGCCAGGCGTAAGCGGGCGAGTGCATCGAACTCTCGACGATGACCGTTGCAGCTGCAAGCCAGCTCGCGACTCCTGGCTCATCGTGCGTCCTCGGCTTGGGTCGGCATACGTCGGCTGCATTCCGCGTGCATCAACCCGAGGGACCGCCCTCGAGAAGCGCCGAGTGCAATGTCCAACGCTGCACCAAGACGAACAGCTGCGAGAGGACGAGGGGGAAGGAGGACAGAATGAGAGAGGAGGAGGAAGATAGGCGTCGCATGTTTCAGAGAACAAAAGAGAGAGAGAGAGAGAGAGAGAGAGCAGGAGCTGGATCGCTGGATGATTGAGAAAACGGGAGAATCCGAGAGGATAATTCGAAAATATGAATCAAAAAGACCGCTTCGCACCATTATGAGAACGGATCATAAGAACTCGAGCACAGAACTGCAACAGTTTTCGTCCGCACTCATTTAACTCGTCCGACTAGCTTCCTCTTCCACCGAGACCCAATTTTTGTTTTCATTTTTTTTTTTTTTTTTTTACAAAGACCCTCACCTCTGGTCCAGACGCGAAACCCTGTAATCCGTAGACATCAAACTTGTACAATAGTGGACCGATATAGCGTGCAGGGGGGGTTGACACATGCACGGTCGACACACGCTTGAGATACACACTTGAGACACACGCTCTGCCACGCTTTCGCCGGTCGTGAAAGAAGGGTGGAGGGAAGGAGACGGAAGGAGGTCGAGATCGTTCACCCTGGCCGGCGTGCGTCGGCCCTTCGTCGCAGCGTCTCTCAAACGTAAGCGAAATCGTTTATGCGACGCGCCGTTTAGGGAAGGTCGGAGAAGCTGAGAGGCGAGCTTGAGAGAGCAAGGGCGACGACGACCGACCGGCTCCCAGCAGTTACTCTGGGTGCTCTCGCCTGCTGCTGCTCCTGCTCCTCCTTGCTGCTGCTGCTGCTGCTGTTCCTTGCTGCCTGCTGCCGGTGTACGCTTCGAACGGGCCGGATAGGGTTCAAGGTTACTGGGTGGACGCGGGACGACGGGATGCGCAGAGGATGGGATCCGAATTTTCGGAATTGTCGAATAAAGAACTCTCAATACGCGCATGTATGCCGGCAGTGTGTCCAGGTGATGATCGATCTGGTAGATTCTCTACGTTCCGAAATTTCGTTTCCTGATTTCGTTCGCCGCCGGAATGTCATTGTGAAGAACCTGGTAGGAAGGTACTTTTCAATGGCACTGTATTGCGTCGCGCGACGCAAACAGCTCGAATTTCGAGCCGTCGCTAAATAGCATGAAATTTTCAGAAGCGCATCATTCGAGAGGAGACACCGTCCGGTTTGCGCATCGTGCGCCACAACACGACGAACACAAAGCCACCGCAAGAGTGGACGCGGGCATATGTGCGAAACGGGTGCAGCGAGTGTGTGGAGGAAGAAGGACGGGGCATGGGAGCGGGAGAGAAAGGGAGAGGAGAGCGTTAGACGGGAGGAGAGGGGGAGAAAGTGCATGGGGCACCGTGTGCAACTCGCGTTTCGCATGGCCACGGGGTTCACTGTCCCGAGCCAAGGACGCAGGGGCACCGCCCCACTGAACCAATTGTGCCACTTTTATGCTCGTCGGCTCATTTTCGCTGTTTTATTACTCGTAAAGCTCTCGTCTCTCTTCTTTTCTCTCTCTCTCTCTCTCTCTCTCTCTCCTCTGTCCATTTCCTTTTCTTTCTCCGCAGATTTCTCTCTTCTCCTCTCTTTACTCCTTGGTCAATGTCTTCCTCTTTCTTAGCCTCCACGTGCCCCGACGAACATAGGTACACGTCTCGTTGACTGTTAAGTGCTCGATAAGAGGCTGTCCCTTTGTTGAACACGAAGGAGTCGAAGTCTGAATATGGCGAGTGAAATCTTGAGAGCGGTCCCACTGTGAGTGCGCGTTCGTCTGGGACGGATAAGTGCGCACTGAGTAATTCGCTGAGATTTGGAGTGAATGGGTTTATTTCTTGCGTCGATGGGACGGTGCAGGGATGAAAATAATGGGCCCCGCCGAGTGTATGGGAGAACGATTTATCGCGTTGAGCTATGACATTTTGATGTTTGAGCATATGTTTGGACCGTTTGTACGGTTTCAAGGTCTGTGTTTCATGGTCAGCGGGCTGCTATGGCTTCTTAGGCGGAAATTTGAGGCAAATGTCAAGGTTCGGTGGGCGACGCTATTGGGTACTGTGAATAGGTTTCATGTGGACTTTGTGACACATGGCGGCGACAATTACTTAGCAATCCACTAGTATCGGTCCCGTCGTTACATTATTTTCTCATTCATAATTCGAAAACGCCCTCTTGATGGTTACAACATAAAATAATTCAAACTTGTTCAACCGGTAATAATTGACAATATATGCTGTAATAATTAATCTCTTTTTCAACCAACGAGAGCACTTCATTTCTAGACGGTCAAATTGAAAATGGTCGAAGGCACATTAACATACTAATATTTGACACTCACTACTCAAATATCCCTTATGGACAGCTGCCACTTGATCGTTACCAAGTATTGCAACAAAAGTCTCCCCTAACTCCGCAGTTCGGACTACTGGGTCAATGTTCGTTCTTGCTTACCGAGCACGCCAGCATTCCTTACTCCCTCAGCTAGCGCGTCCGTGAACGATCGAACGTTAGAGATGCTCCATGCGTTATCTCATTTCGATCGTGCCGTTTGCGCGAGCTCGAACGGGTGGAAAAACGAGGGAAAACTCGTGACTTTCGCCTCGAGCGGGGCAACGATCGCGAGCGTTAATGCTCGCTCTCCGTGCCGCGGTGCCTTGTTAACCTTAATTAACCGGTGAAAGTAACGGCCGCTTAACGTGCGAACGGCCGTTACGATTGGAGGAAAGGAACGCCGCGCGATCGCGTCCGTTCGTTAACGCCGATTGATAAGACTCGCGGCACCTAAAGACTCCACTCCGCCTCAGCTCTCCGCCGCGATTCAATTGCCCAGCTTCCCTCTTTCGCCAATTTCGTTTATCGCGCCAACTTGTTCCACCTCGCTAAAATCGCGACTTCCTCGATCTCGTTACGCTTCTCGGCGCGGCGAGCGCATTAATGGGATTCAATAAAATTCGTGGACAGACACGAAGGTGTCTTGGACAACCAGTTTCGAAAGTCTGCACTCGCTTTCGTTCACTTCGCACGAGCGTCTGTCGTACGTACGATCTCGCGGGCTTCCGTTCGGCTGATGACTCGACCGACTCTTTCGTATTCGATGAACTGGGAAATTTTGTTAAGAACTCGCAGAACAATGCGCCGCAACCAACTTGATATCTGATTTTGAAAAGAAAGCAACGACTATATATATTTACCATGACATATGACGCAGGAATATATAACAACGCTTAGTAGAATTTGTTTAAAAACACGATACAATTATTTCAAATCATATTCCACCCGTGCCTATCCCATGAATCCGAGGACAGACAGAATACACACTATACTACTCTGCGGGACAATTTTAGGCATCGTATTAAATCCTCGATGTTTATCGCTAATGCCGGACTGCCCCACGTAATCCATGGCGGTTGGCAACCTTAGCACACGATCTTGTCTCGCTTCCTTCGCGTGCGCTTCCGTGCTCCGAAGTTGCAGGGGTTAAAGAGTGCATGGAAAAAAGGGAAAATGCAGAGTGCCAGGCGAAGCCTCGTTCGTGATCCAGTTCGAGAGTCGATCGGCCGCGTACTCCCTTGGCTCGAGCGCAAATGGACGGAATGATAGCGGCCTATGTCTATCGTGCGTGGGCGGTGCAGGCGCTTTATCAAGCAGACGGGCGGCTTTTGCAACCCCATCGACGGTGGGGTAGGGTTCTAGAAGCAGTCGGGGCTCGGTGGAGGGAGATCGTCTGCTGGAGGGGGTGTCTGGGTCAATCCCCTCCAGTCTGGGGGTTCCCAAACCCGAACGCATTTCCCGGGGTTCGCAAATGCCCGGCTTCACGCATCCGCCGGGGGTTGCCCGGCATCTGTTTCGACGTGCAACAAAGGCCAGACTCGATTCCTGTTATTGTCGCAGATGAATTCTCTTCATTCGACGAATTAGCGTGCTTTTTCATTAATCGAGACAGCATTTTCGGGGCTCGCGGTACGGACGATCAATATTAATTAATGCTAATATTTATTCCGAATTTGCTCATCGAGCAGGGGTGTGGAATATGTGGTTGGATTCTGAAAGGTGCGCTGTTAAATCGTTGAACTTCGTATCTAAAGAACGATGAGCTTTCTGGAAATGCGAAGGATTCAAGATCTTTTCTGTGCCGAGGCAGAGAAAACACATGCCTCAAAATCGTTCGACTCGACGGCCTGGAAATATCACTTATCATAATGTTTCATCGGCGTTCGTCCGGTTTTTAGCAGTGTCGCTCAAGTTTTCCTATTAGGCTCCCCTCTTTCTCGGCTATTGACTCCCCGAGACCGTCTCTGTCGAAAGCAGCGTGCGATAATGGCGTGTACTCGACGCGTAAACACTTCGGCTCGCTTTACGCGCGCTCGTAAACTCCTCGTAAATCCGACACACGGCTCCGCGTACATGTGCCGCACGTACGAGCAGACACGCGAGCCCGACTCGCCTAGATTTCGCCTCGGAGAGAAATCTCCCGGCCGGAACGGGGGTGGCGACGATCGATACGCGAAATTCGTTGACATTGATCCGAGTGATTCGTCGCCGCATCCGCCGGTGAGTCACTGTGGCTCAGTGCCCTTCGAGCGCGCCCGTACATATATCAGCGCAGTAAAAGCAAAATCGTGTCCGCGCGAGCCTGCAAGAAACTATCTCAGATACCTGCCGCACATTTCAATACTTCACGATCTTCCGCGAGGAGCGTGCGCATCGATCGGACAACTTTTTCGAGCCTCGTCCTCTCTCATTGATTTCTAACAACGACTCCTCTTTCTCTTTGCAGATTGTCGCAGACGAACGTGGGTGAACGTTCGGCCGGCGAGCCACGGCGAGCACTCGGCCCCAGACCTCTCATTACGAATGTACCGTCCGGCTAATTATCCCGAGTACGTCTGACGCCGTACGCACATCAGCAGAGCGAACGAGACGGCCGGACGTGAATGTAAACAATCGATGTATTTCGGTGTCACCGTCTATGCAGCGCGCGTCCTGAAAGCCGGGGTTGCGAACCCCAGGAAGGTAGAACCAGCCATCCAACCAGGCAGGCAGCCAGACAGACGGACAGACTAACATGAAAGGGGGTGACCCAGACACCCCCTCTACCGGGTTGTTTGCGAGCGCCATGGCTATCGCATTGGATAACAATCGCGGGGCTAGACCGTGGTGCCGGTGCCACGTTGGTGGTGACCGTTGTAATGGTGGCAACCATGCCGAACGGTGGGGACAATGCCATCGGTCATTATCAAAAATTCAAGCACCGAGACAGGGTAGCAAGGTTGAGTGGCATTGTTACTCGACGTAGTCGAATTTCTCGAGTGGCGCGGCCGATGCCTCGCAGCCTGATAAATTATGTGGTAAGGGAGCATCGATGCTTATTAACTGGTCATTTGACGCGAATGATGCGTGTCGTGCGTGCCAGCGGCGGGAAGATTTGTCGGTGCTCTTTGAAAGCGATGATGAATTTTCCGGACGATTGTCGACGGTCCAGTGCAGGGACTTGAATCGAGACACAAAATAAGGGTATTGTGGCGATATTTTGGGGCTGTGCGTTCGGGACGCTCGTAGAAATGGAAGTATAGAAATATCGGTTAACATTTTATGTATGGATACATGAAAATGCCGGCATATCAGTGTGAATCTGCCGGCAATGATTTTTGGCTTTCCGATTTGATTACAGTTTTCAAAAGTGTTTGTAGGTCTACCCACCGTACCATGGATTCAAACGCATGGAATTTAACCAGATATTTCTGTCTGCTACACGCGTATGTAATAAACAGTTGTTTGCCATGAGAATCCATAAAATTCGAATTCCATACACTTTCACAGCCCGGTGATTTGTGGTCGATTTCAGTTACATTTACAAATATTGTACGTATCGTGTCCAATTAATCTCGCTCAAAAGTTACAAAGTTTCGCAGAAAGAGTACACAGCCACTGAACAGTGAGAAAATACAGACATAATATCGACATAAAAATAATCAAAACAATATAGATTTTTAGTTCCCATTTTTTATGTATCTTCCAATATTATTACAAACAAATAATATGCAACATGAGTGCATGATACTGAGAGAATAGTCGGACCATCCTTTGTTGTGCGCTGCACGTCAATATTCTGCAGACACACAATATTGCTAATTACAATGTTCACATTAATGAGCAACGGTCAAAACCCGATTGTTACAATAAAACACCTCTGTGCTCTGCAACGACTTTCAGCTATTTGCCGTGCTCAAATCAAATCAGCTACTCTCAGTTAGCGCAAAAACTGAGGAAGATGTCGTAAACTAATGGCCGTTCGGAGCTGAAAATCCGCGGATCATAAATCACAGGTCCAATTTTCTTCTAATTGAGCTCGAATCCGCGGAGCATAAATTAATTGCACCGGCCATTAATCCCGTAATCCGATCTCGTTCTTTCTCGCCTAGGCAAAGATCGCGGACCGGGATAAGTTGACGTTCTCTCGCTCGGTTTCCAGATAAGCGCGTGCCGTAAGAAGGGCATAGGAGCCTGACGGTTTCCAAATTTCTCCCAACGCCAGATCGGGAAGTGCTCCGGCGAGACGGAGGCTGCCGTAAACGGCGAATAAAGATCACGGTCGGATAATCTCTGCCCTTCGCTGTCGCAATAACAGTTAATAAGAATCCGCACGGATTCGCGGAGACGAGGGCAGAAGCGAGAAAAGCGCAGGCTGGCCAGAGCGGAGAAAGAAAAAGAGAGAGAGAGAGAGAGAGACTCGCAGCTCGGAGGATAAATAAAGGAGAGAAGGACGGGTGGAAGGGTGGCTGACTGGCTCGAGCAAGAGTAAAAGGAAGCTGAGGAAGAAGAGACGAAGCTGGAGAAGGAGGACGGAGAGAAGAAAGAGGAGTGGTAGGAAGGAAGGAAGGAAGGGCGTAGGGAGTGAAAGAGAAAAGGAAATGGCGCGGCGACAGAAAGAGGAAGGGAAAGAGTGCAGGGAAGGAGAGGTAGAGGAGGGCGACCGTGGTGTTGCTGACCCGACGACCGCTGTAACCTTGCGTCCCGACGCCCCGCATCCGGATCAAACGATCTCTCGGATTATCCGAAGGTTCTACGCAGTCCTAGAGCCGTAGACATTTCAACGCGAGACGGCGCTCGCGTTTATTATTGCAGGGAAACGACAAACGCCGCCTCTTGAAATATCAACCGGGTCTTTTATTTCGAACTGGTAATGCATCGACGGGGGGGACATGTATTCCTGTATGAAGAATGGCCATCCGGTGTAAGGGTCGAGTGCTATTCGACATGCGAATAAATAACCCGCGTGTGTGCCCCATCTAACTAAATACGCATCGGAATAACGTTTGATGCACGCACTACCCAACGGCCTGCACAGGTCGTTAAAAATAGGCTACTGATGCGCACGCGTCTACGACCATCTCCAATACTCAAGGTCGCCCCACGTCATCCCCTGGGTCAGACCCCTTGGCTAGATCAATGGATCATTTAATAAATTATGTTACTTTTGATAGGTAAGGCGTACTGGTCAGTTCGTAAGACTTTGAAGTTTTGGTAAGTAGGTAGGCAATCTTACGGGGATTTGGTCGGTCAGCGATTAGTGACAGTTGTACTGTTTTTCATCAATTCTCTATGCGTTCTTGGCCGTATCTCGGCGACTGCGGAGAATTTGGTGAAATGGCAAGAGTCTATTTATAACGCAAATTACTTTGTGTCGAGTTGCATCGTTGCAGGGCCAAAACGTTTTCAATGGTTCAATATTTTTCGATCGTAGCCTTATACATTTTTATCTATTCTGGGCATATTCCTAAGGTTATCAGTAATATCATTTAATGTTATTATTTCTCATATAAGACGTTCTTCGAATTATAAATCGTACGCGCGTTGAGTAGAGGATTTTGACAACTGTCGCCATCTATCAGTCAAAGTCGTAAGATGTAAAGCAGACGCAACGCACACCGACGAGCTACTGCTGATAACTGCGTCGACTTGAAAAAATACTTGGACTACTGTCCAAATTTTTCTTTGAAAATTAACACTAAACCAGCTTTTTAGGTTCTTAGGGGCCGATTTTTCCACGCTGGGTAAACTGTCAGGTAGCTACTTAACAGATAAAACATGGGAAGGACAGAAGATGGTTGGGAGTTGGGACAGATTGGCAAGTTCTCAGTACTACGTTTAGAGTGCGCTCTTTGAACAAAATGTAATGCTGTGACGTAATCACGGGGCGATCTGTAATTGAATGCATGAACATGGAATGTCGAGACACGTGCCTTAATATCGCAAGTTTAATATAAATTGATAAAGCTTTGCGAATATTAAACATGTATTTAGATATTAGACGCCTAGTTGAAATGAGATAGTGTGTGATTTGATCTCAGTACTCAGATAAATAATATTGTTATCATGGCGACAACGTTTACTGCAAAATTCATCCTATTGAGGTCATTAATTATATTTAAGCATGTTGTGTCAAATCACATTCTATGATTACCACTCGACGTTAAACAATAGTCATGTCACCTTTGTTTTAATTCCATTAAATAAAATATTGTTAACAACTTCCACTTAATGAAATTCCAATATTTATTTATACTTCTGATTGCAATGACATAGCATTCTGATATTGTTACTTTTTACATTGAGAATGGTGGGGAACCAATATTAAATTTGCTTACAGGTGTTTGAAACAGCCTTTATGTCATGTCAACCGAGTCAGGTGTATTTTAAAAACTAGTCCAAGCGTGTTCCTTAGAAATTATATTCAGTGCCATTGTTATCATGCTACCTCAACATGCTTTGCACAAAAAAAGACAGCAGAAAAGAAGGTATCAGTAATGATTGAATAATAAATACCTTAATTATGTCTTTACCAAGACCTAGATTTAGTTTACGTCCAATATTGTGCTTGTTCCTTTCAGCCCGTTACAAAGGTACATAAATCAAAACGAAGAGTCATAAATATTTGGCAAGGTATGACCTTAACAGAGTTTGCAAATGCAGCGGACAGAACATATGAAGAGGTTTGCGATGCGTTTATGTATGCCGGTATAGCAGAAACATATTCTGAGACAGAACCTGTGAGCAATTTAGATACTTTTCACAAAGCCTCTAAGTTAATGGGGGTATCCTGCAAAAAGGTGAGAAATCCAGGAACACAGATTGTTGAGAATGAAGCAACAGAAGAACAGATACATAAGCGGTAAGCTAGTTTGAAGTTATCTGCTGCACATGTATAGTCAGCATTATTGTAACGTCCTTTTCATCGCAGAAAACCTCTGGATGAAGCATCATTAGTAAAACGGCATCCCATTGTGACTGTCATGGGTCATGTTGATCATGGTAAGACAACCTTACTAGATGCCTTACGTAGCACTTCAGTTGTGGAATCAGAATTTGGTGGCATTACTCAACACATCGGAGCTTTTAATGGTTTGTTATCCACAGAAACTTTACATAGATTTTTTGGCTTATTTTAAATCAATGATATCATACTATGATTGTACTATTTGTGACTGTAGTAACATTGAAGACTGGAGAGAGAATGACGTTTTTGGATACACCTGGTCATGCTGCTTTCACTGCTATGCGATCAAGAGGAGCTCAGGTAACAGATATTGTTGTCCTGGTGGTAGCAGCAGACGACGGGGTTATGGCTCAAACTGTTCAAAGCATAGAAATGGCAAAAGAAGCAAAAGTACCGATTGTCGTGGCGATAAATAAGATCGACAAGCCGGACGCCGACATTGTAAGCAAACTTAAGTATTTTCAATTGAACAGTCCAATCATAGAGCGACTGAGCCGAGCTTGGGTGACCAAACTGAAGAAAATATTAATCAGCGGTGAATGTTTCGTTAGAAACAAACGCAGATAATGCTGGCGGAACAAGGACTCGTGGTTGAGGAAATGGGCGGTGATATTCAAGCGGTTCAAATATCTGCGCTAAAGAAAACGAATTTAGACACTTTGGTCGAAGCCATCGCGATTCAGTCTGAGTTGATGAACTTGAAGGGCGACCCGAAAGGATTGGCCGAGGGTGTCATTGTTGAATGTTCCAATACTCCTGGCCGAGGAAAATTGGCAACGGTTTTGATTCAAAGAGGATCGTTGAAAAAAGGAACTGTAATAGGTAGGAAATTGGTGTATTTTCAATTTCTTAACGTGTTCATTTGCACCTTTGGAAGAAAGGCATTGTATTAGGCCTAATAATTGTATGCTTTCAATTAATCGTTGAACGTATACGTTTCTTATAATCAGTACGGTCGAAGTTACGATATTGAGCATAGTGCTAGTTATTTATGAATATTATAAATAAGTTTTTAACTATGGTAAGGGTACTTGATTAGTGATAGGGGTATTGAGCTTTTTCAAGAATTTCTTCCTTTCTCACGCAGTTTGTGGACTAGCATGGGCAAAGATAAGATCAATGTTCGACAATGCTGGAGCTATAGTGCCAAAGGCCAATCTGTCGGACGCGGTACAAGTGATAGGTTGGAGAGAAATGCCTCAGGTTGGCGATCAGTTTTTTGAGGTGCAAAGTGAGAGTAAAGCCAACCAGTTGATGAGGTTTCGTGAAAGTAAGGTGAATCTAGTGAAATCTGTGGAGCAGAATGCAGCAGCGCAAGCAAAATGGGAAGCGATGCGTCATGTAAGTCTCCATTCTTAAGATTCTTCAGAAAGTATTAGGTGTGTGAGAACGATCTTGTCGTTATTCATCACACATCGCCTCATGCATCACACGCAAATTTAATTAGTAGATTGCTTACAAAGTGACGTACGTTTCTAAATAAGAGGTGATACCGCATTATAGATTGACCGCTTTATTTGAAAATTCTTGTAATAATTCCATAAATGGAACAGAATTTGCTTACGTATCTCCCGATAGATGAAAAACAATGGTTAGAACAATTCCTTGGATGTACATACAGGAGTACGAGGCAGTGCGTAAACAACGGGCAGAAACCAACAGATACTGGAAAATTAAGTGGGCCGCAACTGAACAAGTTGAAGACAACGTCAATAAACTTAATGTCTTAGTAAAGGGCGATGTTTCTGGTTCCGTTGAAGCCATTCTAGACATATTTGAGACTTACAACCAGGAAAAAGATTGCCGTCTTAACGTTGTTAACTACGGTGTTGGCGCTGTTACGGAGACCGATATAACAATGGCAGAAACGTTCCGCGGTAAGATATAGTTTTATTCTCTACCGAACAAAGTGTAAATTTTCAACCGAACGCTCTGTGCAATAGTTGTTTACATTTTATAAAACATCTCAGGTTTGGTAGTTGAAATCTTTGAGATCTTTGAGATCTGATTACAGTATTGTGGCTCTTGTCACACTTGAAATTAATGCTGAAGATCCTAATAATGTTGATATTGTCAGGTATTATTTATCGGTTTAACGTAAATATACCGCTCGAACTGACGAACTTGGCAAAACAGAAGAAGATAAGCGTTCGCCCGTTTAACGTTATATATAGATTGATCGACGACGTCAAGGATGAACTCGTGCAGCAAATGCCAATGATTGAAGTGGAAGACATACACGGCAAGTTTCTCTTAACGTTACCAAATTCTCTTTCTTGCGGATAACTATCGGGTTGATCTACTCACACAATCAGTACAATTATTCTGTATAACGATTCTTTATTTTTGCGCTGGCGCACAGGCGAAGCGGTGGTGCTACAGGAATTTCAGGTAACGGAGGGAAAGAAAAAAGTCAGCGTTGCAGGCTGTTCATGTACCAAGGGCAACTTGAAGATGTCGGCCAAATTTCGGGTCGTTCGCAACGGCGAAATTGTTCATTCAGGTACCGCTTGCAATTTTTTAATGAACGATTTTTCAGCTCACGATTTACAAATTGTGACTTATAATATTTACAGGAAGTTTGGCCTCAATGAGACATTTGAAGGACGAAGTTGCTTCGGTTAAACAGAACTCAGATTGCGGTCTTCGATTTAAGGAGAGTGAAGTTTCTTTTCTTAAAGGCGACGTTATCGTTTGCTACACAACACGACTGCAACAGAAGGCGCTCGAGTGGGACCCCGGATTCTAGACTGAAACTTAATTATAAAAATAAATTGTACACAATGAGTGATGGTTAAATGCATGTCCATGGCGTTCTGCAATTCGTTGTACAATCTGCGAAAATTACTTACAAAATTTGCATCGTTGAACATTATAGAGTGAGTATGAAAGGATACCTATTTCACATGTATGAGTTTTTTATTCTATGTATATACATTTTCTTGTTCCTCGCTGTACCACGAATTACATGACACCAATATTCGTACGCGAACATCAGTGACATGAATATTACTCGCAAATCTCATGTACGTATAGGTGAAAGAAATATACAAGTGAAGCGGGGGTTTTTAACAAAATGTAAGTACAAATTCGTTTATTATTGCTTTCAGAGACAGGACATTACGATCGCCTTACGTTCAGTTGTGTTCCTCTCTCGCTCGCTGCGAAACGACAGGTCGTGGTCACAGTAATCATGAAAATTGCTATCGTATCCGTCCACCATCATACTTCCCATCTTTTTTCACAGATTCTATCGAAAGTCTTAAATACGTCGCGAGTATCACGGTGAATTCATTTTATCATATTTATCATCATACGATTACATCAAATTTGAGCGCCCTTGTTTTGTGTCACATTTCGAACGACAGTCCTGGTAAATGTAAACTGTCAAAGTACGACGAGATCTAGACGACAAATTTAACGCGACGATCCTCTTCTAATTAACAAACGCGGTGACAAAATTTCCCTATTAAACCGTTCGACAGGCGTTCATTGTAAGATACTGCGCCTCTGATCGACTGAAAAGCGACGTTTCGATTTGATGGGAAACAATTATGGACGATATCTGCTCTTATTGCTGAAATTGACAATACTTGTCAGCACTTGAAGGACAATGACTAATGTAAAAGTGCAAGTTTATGAAATACTGTTTCAGAGGGCACATTCAGACCGCAAGTATAGCAGATTTAGTACGAACTTTTTGAAACTTTTCGGACTTAGTAGGAACTAGTTTACCATCAAATCCAGACATTGCATCGAATGAAAGAAAAGGAAGTAAGAAGGTAACGATCGACCTGAGAGGAAACAAAGATCACATATTCGGTAGATTATGAGGCATAAGTCTCTCGAAACCGACGTTGAAGATGATGATAGGCCGTCAGCACGCCCCTCTTCTTCTTCTGAAGTCGGCAGGGCGCTGTTTCTTGGTTCGGTTTAGCAATTTTTGTGTCCACCGGCTCGACCGAGACGTCAGTGTCCGGATGAACGAAGAAGGCAATGGAATGACGACCGCGACCGCATAATTCCGGGACAACGACGCGATGTCGAAGGGCAGGAAGCTGACCGTTGGTCCAGTTCGACAGAATGTCACCGGTGTTCACCAAAATGGCGCCTGGAAGGTGACCGACTCGACCCCATCTCTCACCGTGCAACGTTTGAATTTCCAGGCCACCCTCACAATCCTACGAATTCGACATTTAGAATGAATTGTAGACATCATAGTGTAAGAGCCACCTACACACAGTTTTGTGTGAACACAGGTAAATGAGGGTACAAGACAAAAATGATTAAGACTCTGAACACGTAAACATCTTTGTTCCTTGAACGCAACGTGTACCTGCCCATACGTGCTTCCATAATGTTCAATTGTATCCCATCCTTTGCAGACACATTCCGACATTTTTCTACGATTTTCCAAATTGTCAGGTACGAGTATCATATGACAGTGAATGCACACGACTACGTACCTGTGCCAGCAAAGTGAAAGTGCCATAGTCGCAGTGGGCTCCGCAACGGGTCAATCCTGGTACCGGTGCACCCAGAGGCGGATAGTAAAGTAGACGAAGGGTGGACTCGTTGCCAGGACCCAGCATATGCGCGTGCTTCGACATCAGGAAGTCAGGCGATTGCTCTAGCCCGACGGCCAGAGCCTATAATGGGCATATATTACATACATTGGCCCTTGTTCGGACTTTATTGTTCTCGCGGCTGTAAAGCAACCGAAGGAAACGAAACGCGTTAGCCTAGCATTAGGCGCATTCATGTTTTGCGCGAAATTTTTGTTGTTCTCGCCGTACTTAAGTCGTCGGCGGATGCGGAAAACCGCAAGGAAAGTGAAAGATGTCACGCTACCGCGGTGGATTATTCGTTTCAACTTCCTGCGCGGCGTTGTACAGTGTCAGTGACAGACGATTCTTTATTACATTTTTTTGCGGGAGTATGCTACCTTTTGCCGGGTCAGTTTGGGACGTGGTAAATTCTTTAATTGAGACTTTTTGATCGATCGCAGGTTTGCTATTTTTGTCTAGCGCTGATTGATTAGAATTGATACTCTACGAACGATACCGTTTTAATCGCGCGTGGCAAAATGCTATCTCTGTCCCGTTGCAATTGATTACAATTGGACACTTTATAGCTGACGATTACTTTGCAATCGATTGCAGTTGCTACTTCTGTCTGAACTGTGACTGATTAGGATCGACACTTGATATAACTGGCATAATTGTATCATTTTCAATTGCCGCCGTTACCACTTTTGTCCCGTTACGGTCGATTAAAATGTATCCCTTGTAACTTTCATACTTCCAATACGCGACCTGGGTACTGCCGATGCTTGACACTGCACAATTTGAATAATCCAGCGCTTTTCGAACAAACTTTCTTTGTTCTCCGCGGATCTATCGATGTCGCAGCAAAGCAAGCGTTAAACTAAATAATTGAAAGAACTATTACAGTCAGAAGCATCGCCGACAGCTGCTTGAAATCCCTGGCCAATTCATCAACCGCCGATCTGAAGCCCGGGACCTCTTCTTCTGGCAGAATTCCTCCGCATCCGGTCACGTTAAAAGCATGCCGAGCTTCCTTCTCTTCCTCAGAAGATCTGTGTGATAAAAGGCATCGATTCATTGGTAAGTTATCCTTACACAACATATATTATTAATTGTGACGTTGGTTTACATTTGTAGTATAGATTGTATTATATTCTATCAGACTCGTGAATTTACATTTATAAAAGGCAAAAGAACATTTGTCGTTGGCAGCCATTAATCGTAACGCGAACTTGACCCTTACCGATGGCACTCGACGTTGATTCATGAACAGTCAATTAACAGTCAATAAGTGCGAGGTTGAGTACCGTTTGCACCGATTATTTTTCGCCATGTGCGTTTATTTAGTACTCTCCGTGTCACGAGTTTTCTTCCGGGGAATACCTGAAGATCGTTATCAGAAGAATGTCGGCCGAGTTTCGGAGATATCGTCGAGTGTAGCTGTCGGTTCCGCGGGTCGGGGAATTTCATGGCGACTGAACTCTCATGTACGATGACAAGTGTCCTTAATCGTAATTACGTTGATTTATGTTCGCTTCGAAGTCTTTCGACACCGACGCGATTACGCTCGCGCAATAATTCATATCGCGCACAATGTCGCTTGTATAATCGAAACGTCACGACGACAAAGTGAGAATAAGTACGCTCTTACAGTTTACAACACCGTTAAATTTCGTAATATTCATGATCGCAGTTGCAACAATCGATCGCTGCAATTTAATTGCTTGCTGTGTCGTGTAACACGAATACTGCGATCAAACTTTTGCGTCAGACCTTTTATCGTATTATCGTGCACGCTGTCAACAACAAAAATCGAATATTGCACGGTACTCGTTACGTCTTTTCGGTATTGATACAATGTTGCCTGAGAATCGCGGATGTAAATCGCGAGCGAGCTGTAAACAATTTCTAACCGCAACGCTGCGATGTTCTGCGGTTACAAAGATAATCGGCGTGATTGCGCAATCGATTCGTCGCGAGTCGCTGAAAGAGCGGAAGGAAACTGCTGCTCACCTCTCGGTCCCCGGTTTCACGTATCCGTGATTAGTCGACGGGTTCCGCTCGTATTTGCTACGATCTTCCGCTGGCAGTTCGCACAATCCGTCTAGGGCCCTGTAAGCTGCCTTCATCTGGAAGGAAAAACATTAAACAATTAGATCAATATTCCACGTACGTTCAATTCTTTGCGCATACGAAAGTACAACAATAATATACCTTCAACCGTCTTTCAGTTACATTTATCGATACATATCCACGGCAGAAAATTGATCGATTACGCCGGAGAGGAATTTTCAGAACATTAATGTCACGTCGAAACGCTGTTTCGCACGTGACGCTGCCTACAAATTTGTCTTCCGTCTAACGAGGAAGAAGGAAGACGATCGCGATAGTGTTCGATAACGAAGTGACACAATAGTGATCGAAAGTTGGCCGATCGCAATCTGTCCTTATATGCTTACGTAACGGCGTCCCATATCTGGCGCGGGTGTCATTGAATAAGAAAAAAGAAACGTTACCTTGACAGGTGACATCCAGAGCGGCTTATCGATAAGGACTAATGAGCAGCACGCGCCGACTTTCACTCCGAACTCATGAATACCGTTTCGCGGTCCGTTTCCAAAAGAAGGCAAGAAAAATTGGACGGAAAAATTGTGAATTAACGGTAAATCGGATACCGGTAGCAGGCGACGGTGTGTGAGTGTGTATGCGTGTGGGCGGAATTAACGAGTCGACATGATAAGAGAACGGGTTTGAAACGGTAGAGTGAGCGGAGTCGAATTTTTGAGAAACTGACACGGATACGGAAACAGGGCCTGACGTTTTAATGGGCCCGATTCGTTGTTTATTAAAGGATCTTGTAACGGTGAGCTGTGACGACTGATAAATGGCAGGGAATTCAAATAAACCGATCCGATGCAATAATCCGTATTAGGCACATAATATATGACTATCAAGGCGGCCAAGTGCAGAGGAGGCGGTAATCGGTCCCACACTTGGTCGTTATTATTTATTTTTTGGGTTATCTGTACACCGTGTTTGGCACATAATATATGACTATCATATTTGCACCGGTGAAATAAATTTAATTTCCAATAATCCGTATTGATAATTTCTCGTGAAATTGTAACGAAGTTGAAGGCCCGAAAAACGGAGGCGAATGGTGAATCATTCGTTTCAAACGGAGTAGAACACGATCGACACGTCATACTTAGAACATCGTGAAAGCCTCAGCACACTTGGTCGTCCAACGTGTCCGTTCGCTATTCATTCGATGGCACGCGATAATTGTTACGCCCACGCGGCCGTCCAGATGCTGTTGTGTTCCAAATTTGGCGGCGTCACTTTTGTCTCCGCTAAAGAGGATGTGATCAACACGCTAATTCTTTAATCTGACGAAAGGATGCCTCGAAAGACCATTCATTCCGACCGTTTGTCGACCGCAGCACGCCTTTATTCGTCGATATTTAACGAAATATTCCGACCGAGTTTTATGCACTTAAACGAAGATCGCCTCGATACGTTCCATGCAACTTACTGTCCGCTGCCTTAGAACACAGAGCAACTTTCTCGTCCACGATTTTCATCCAGAATCTCGCGGAAAAGTATTAATATTCATGAGCGACTTCGTCGAGTCGCCCTGTATATCTAATTAGACACGTTCACGTAAGCTGCCCGTCGATTTCGTCACTTTCATTACCTATGCCGACGATATTATTCGCGACCGTCGTCAGCCCGCACGTTGGTCTCGGGAACGGTGTGCACATTTATTCGGCCCAATTTCGCTTGTACCGAGGCATAATGCGAACGAAAAGGTTTGACCTCGCGAACAAACGAACCCGTTTAATATCGTCAAGGTCAAAGGGTTAATTCCGACAATGACGTCACAGGGTATGATTACACAAGTCTCTACGGGCCGTTGGGCCCAAAACAAAGAGCATAATATCGCACACTGGACAACGTGTGCGACAGATTTGTTTGCCGACAGAATTTCATCGGGGCCTGCATTGCACAGGCACGAGGGCGTCGAGTATCAGAATGTGACCAACACGCGCGCGAGCTGAATACGGAATTTCGACAGAGCCACGCGCGAATCAGATTAATCGGCAGAGATGGTCCGCGCGTCGCAGCTCAACGGGAACGATTTATTCGGCAAATCCGCAAATCCGCTATTAATGTTCCGACGACTCGAGCGCGCACTCGCCAGCTCGACTCGCTGCTCGGCCAATTTTCTCGCACGAATCAGCTGGCGTTGATTTAAAACGCGCGAGATACAGTATCGGCTGCGAGGGGCCAAGAGCCGTGACTGACCATGACCTCGTCAAAAGTTCGGAATTGGAGTGAGAGAGGGAAGAGACTGGCTGAGGAGAAGCGGAGGGAACGTCTTTTTAGTGGTTCGGTGTTTTGTACCTTGCACTCTGGAATGCCGTGGTTGACGAGCAGGGCCAATCCCTTTTCGGACAATGCCCTCACCAATTTCGAGGCCACCTGCTTCACGACTCCCTTCTGAGGGCATCTTTCAGTTCCTGAAAGAAAACAATGAGGTAGAGACTAAGAAAACGCTCAACCTGGCGTCGGTGATCGTGAATTCTCTCTCTGCACGATTCTCTTTCAATGATCTACTCTTGAGTCGGGATACGCGCGAAGGTGTGAATTAATGAATTTTATGCGTTCTAGTGAGTTAGATCGGTCCATCAAATTCGAGACGATATTTGTATGAGGCTGCTGTTCGAATTAGAATAAAGTGTACGATTTCCGTATGTTATTACTGGAGCTCGGAAAAATTGTTGCTGCGGTATGAGACGATTATTAATGTTTTGCACTCGTGTGTTGAAGAAAGTCGAAATACGATGTCCGTAGGATGCCGTAGATTTGTATGAATGGCAAATGAAGAGGGAGGGAAAATCCGATCGCGAACTCTCGCCTTTTTTCTCCTCGTTATCAGTCCGATAAGGATAGCGAGTGTCTTCAATGAGCTGAATCGTATTGCGATACTACGAATGCGACCCATCGCTATCGATCGTTCTCAGTTCATTCAGCGTACATCCATTGACCGATATTCATTATAGAGCGCCGTGCCTCGAGCTACCACTGTGAGTCGTTCAAATATTTACAGAAGAATGTTTGCAGCCCCCGTACTCGAATGGTGCTCGATATGCATGAATTTTATGAACGCTGCGAACGATCGGCTTTCAAAGCTCGTCGGAACAGGAATGTGAAAGAAATTCGACGTTTCACGATATTCTTTAGTACGGGCAAACTCTAACTCGCGGACACGATGAGTTCATTGAACTGAGTTTGTAGGTTGAATTTAATATCGACCCAATTTTCTCTCAATCATCGTACGCTTTATACAAACACAGTTGGAACGCATTGTACGAGATATTAAGTCCCGCGATGTTCACAAATGCACCGGCACAAATATAATGACACTACGAATTGCTCGTCTCCAAAAAGTTTCTATGATCTTGAATCAAAGGTACGTCAGATTTACGTTCGATAGAGCGAAGCGGCAAACTAACAAACAATTTATCGAATCGAAATATGTATGTACGGCCGATGTATCCGTCGGTCGACATTACCGCACGTTTATCTGTCGCTTTCGTCGAGAGGATTTTCGAAGAAGAACTTCGATTCGTTCTCAGGAACATCATCCATTCTGTGCGTCCGGTTCGTTGGCTCTTGTAACGAGAGACACGTCGCGTGAGTCATTGTAAAATGAACGGAATGAAAGAGGGGGGAACAAAAAGCGACGTCGTTGATGGATCCTGATAACGATCTCGAGAGACTAACTGGCAGCGAGCGCGTGATTATTTGATCGCGGCGCGAGAAGCGTCGTTTATCATTCCTGAATCCGCGTTATCGGTTCTGAAACGTCGTGTCTGAACCCTCTGTGTACGCACCCGGCTGTAATATGTGTCTCATGACGCGTGACAACTGGCCGACGAGCGGTCTCAGAAATTCTCGTACAGAAGATATTTGCCGGCGGTGCGCGAAAGTTTGTCCAACTGTTCCATCGAAGTTTCAGTTGTACGAAAAATTCGAACGACTCGAATAAATCGAGCATTCGCGCAGCAATAATAATTCAACATTTACCATGAGTCAATATCGTTGCCTGCAGCGCGTCATCGGCAGAAGAAGCGGCTTCAATAAATATCCGGCAAAAGTCGGGACGTGCAATCTGCATAGAACGCATGCAGCATCGATTTTAATCGTCGAGCGTTTCTAATCAGCTAGATACCGATCGGTCGTTCGCGTAACATCTTTTTCTTGCGTCACGACTTCAGGAGTCGGTGCTCGAGATTAAGTGCGAGGTGACGTGCGGTACATTTTGAGAGTTGTAGCCAGTCGGAATTCGCAAAACGGTGATAACCTCCGAAACGTTGCCTCGCTCGTTTCTCGGCCTCGACTGTAAAACGAGCGACGGCAGGTATCTAATCCACGTTGGAGAGGCTCGAGGATAACGGCCGAACAATTTGCATGCATGATGATTCAGCTTTATCCTTGGACTTCTTCGTTTCGTGCCAAGCGCTCTCCGAATCGCTCGCGGTGTCACTCGAAACCGGGTGACGCCTATTTCTCGTCGCAGATCATATCGCGCGTATATAAGTAACGCCTACTCATACCACGAAGCCGCACCACTCTATTATTATTGTGACCAAGGGAGCTCATGTTGAATAGTAATGGATAAACGGGGCAGTGCAATTATCGAAAGAAGCGACAAATATTTTCGGCTGATATCGATATCAATAATGCGTTCGAGGATGGACGTACGCGTCTTCGAGTGATAAATTCAATTAATCTGGCGCCCACGGTATCGGAATTAATTTGACAAGCACGATTAGCCAGATATGAAACTGAACAAAGTGTACGTTGCTAATTTTCCGGCTAAGGATCATCGAGCATATAGCATTCAATAATTGTACTTTAATAACCCAACATGGCCGACCTCCCCACGCTACGAGGTAATGAAATGCAGATCGCGATATCGATTGACGAAAGTTACGCGAGCGTATATATGCATATATACATACCTACATCATGAATAAAAATCGAAACCTAACAAAAGTTTTGGAATTCTGCACGGGTACTCGCTGAATTCTGTCTTCGCGTATGATTCGTGCAAGCGCGAAGAGGCGCGTGGAAGTGGGACAAAGGCGCCTGTAGCAAAATTTAACCCCGTGACGACGCCTACGACTCGTCTATTTTATTCGCGCGCGGCGTTACTCACGGCAGAATACTGAACCCGTCTGCACTATTTTCAGATGGACTCCTTCGTCGGCGGCGTTAACCTGCCGACTGATTAATGCGAAATGAGAGGCTCGACGTTCCTCAGTTTAGCGCCGCAGCGCTCTCAATAGCGCTTAGCTCAGACATTCCTTTCTAAAAATTGCAACGATCTGTCGATCGTTTTTCACGCTGAAAATGCCGTGGGCTGAAAAATTAGTTTGCTTGACAGTTCGTTATAACGAATCGCTCGTCGTCCTGCTTTCTGATATGTTTTGCCCGGCTTTGATATATGCACGATCTATATAAGAGCGAGGAGAAAAGCTCTAAAAATTGGGTGATTTAAAAATAAACAATCATTATAATAAAATGTCAACCAAGCCATTTTGACACCACGGTGGTTCGAATGTTAATCATTGTAATACGTCTTCGTCTGAATTAAGCTAGAACTAGAAACGGTGCTCTTTTAAATAGAACAGAAGTTACAGACGAATGCGAGAAGATGCAACTTGTCAGCTGCCGGAAATCGTGAAGGACGATGGGAAGAGCTTTTGCGGAGGGCCTTCGTCGGCCAAACGAAATCGAAGGCGAGAGAATGGAAGGTCTCGTTTCGTTCCGCTGTGAGACGTCGGTAGCATGAATAAAAAATTAGCGACGCCATCGCGAACGACCGCCGAACGCATTACGATTCCGACAGTAAACGCTCGCCTCCTCCTTTCGGACAAGTGCGCGATCTCGCGTCTGTCAGAAGTATGATGCTCTGTGAATGGAAAGTCAATTGGAGCGATCGTGCCAATTGTAACACCGCGCCGGTTCACTGCATTGCAAAATTGTTCGCTCTTCGTCATTTCAAACTCTTCTCGGCTATCATGAAGCTGGCCTAAGTCAGAGACGTCGAAAAATGATGAGTTCAGCCGAACTACACGACGAAACGCTCTGCGTTATGATAATGCACATTTATTTTCGTAACTTTGCCATTTTTTTTTGGCGTCACTTATATACGCGCACCACGTACCGCGACTACATTTGTCTTATGCTATGCAAATTAGCACAGAACGGAAGATCCTTCGCGGAACAAAGAACTGCGAGCCGTACTCGGCTTCCCTTGAACGTCCGACCGAGCTCATTCAAATAACACCGTCCTCATAAATCTCAATCTGCAGCTCCGACGGCATTCGCTTTGTTCATGATTTTCCGCGAACGCTTTCCTCGGAGAGAAATTGGGAAACAAAGAGAAAAGTCGCACGCCACGTAGATCCGCAGTGACTCAACTCGCGAATCTTTCGACGTCGTATTAGGCCAGCTCAATTGGAGCCACTTGAACGGTTGATAATTTAATTTCAATCGCCGACGCCGCTTTGTTATGCAAATTCGCCGAGGATGTGCGCGGATAAAATTGTAAACCCGCTTAGGCGGCAATTCCGACCGTCTGCGTTCCTCATTTGAATTTGAAATGCGAATCAGTTCGACCGCGTCCTGGTCTGTGTACTCTGTGTCTCGTTGAACTGTGGATTGAAAGTGATCGCAGCTTAGTTTTCTTCGAAACAATGCTTGTTTTACAAACAACTAGTGTCATGGATGATGCAGAAAGTAGAAAAATTCCACGTTTAATGCCGAAATATCGCTCGAAAATGACATCGCAACAAGACAAGGAAAATAGAAGAAATTCCGTACAAGTGTCATTGGATAGAAGATCGCTCGAAAATGTTATCTCGCGTGGACGCGCAACGAACGACGCAAATTGCAAGAAAATCCCACGTCGTCGCGCTCTTTGTCAGATTGATATACTGTACGCCGTACGGTGCACGGAAGAGGATTTTCCATTGTCGCAAGAGCAAGAAGGAAGAAAAAAGAGAAAAGAAGAATGAGCCCACTATCAAGATATGCGCCCGACGTTAATGACGTTTCTTTTGATGCCACCTGCATGCTCACGGAAAAGCGATCTAGCGCGGGCGTGATCGTGAATAAATAATCGCTGCGACGTTCGCCGATAAAGCGCGTCGACGCATCGGGAGATAAACAATAATTTACGGGGCGGCATTAAAGTCGATTGCTTCTCGGTAACTTGTCGTCCGACTAAATTTGCTCGCCGACGACGATCTCTCGCCTCGCGCCCTGAAAACAGCTTTGAAATACGGCGCTGATCGTCGCGAACCTTCTCCTATCAGTCACTGCCTGTTTTTTTCCGACGTTTCGCAAGTTCCGCGACGGAAACTTCGCGCAATGTTCTCTCGTCTCTGTACACGCTCGCAGACGGAAAGTTTCCTTCTCCCGAAACGCAACGCTGACTTTCCGTTCGCATGAAAGCACGTCGCCTGGCCGCGGATGAGGCATCTCAATTTTTGATGACTTTAGGATTTCTGGCTTCGCTGGTTCAGTGTTCGAGGTTAGAAATTCGAATGAGTTGCCTTTGCGAGCATTTTCCTTTCTATTCACGAAATCATTGCTCGTTCACTTCCTATTATCAGATTACGTTACAATTATCCGCGCCACATTTTACTCTCGTGAAAACTCACTTTTCGCGGCAGCTTTCTTTCACGTCCCGGTAATGCGAAGTTTTTCCAAGCGCCTTCCGTGACGCGTCGTTTTTAAACAGACGCGTACACTCAGAGCAGCTTAACGTTAAGCGACGCGCAGAAAGGTAAAAAATGAGATAACACGGGAAAGTGGATCGCACGTCCTCGCGTGGACGCGTGAATGATTTTGCAGAAACGGATTTGCTCGCAGCGATATACGTCAAAAGCAACGTAAACACGAACCGCGTCATTTTCTCGCAGGTGGACGTGCGAATTGATGAATGCATAGATTAAACATTCTCCCGACTGAGGGAAAAACTATCGAAAACACCGATAAATATTGTGTTACTCGATTATGATCGTTTAGCTAATTTGACCAACATTGACACAGGAACTACCAAGGGGTCGAGATGGCTTGTTTGACATTTTGCTGGAACGATGACTCATGTTTAGATCATCCTGGGTTTTGAAATTTTCAATGATTCATGGATGACAGAAGATTGTAAGAAAACTACAAAGATTGAAAAATGAGGAATCGTAGTAAAATGGCAAACAAGTCATTCCGACATCTCGGTTGTTCTAGGGTTAAGTATTGGCAGTCACTTTGGGAAGCCTGGTTTTGAATCGATCTGAATTCTTTCCTGATTCGTACCGTACTTATTTGTCCACCTGTCCGTTCGGTGTGTGCCTAAAAGTCGATACCCTGTAACGGTACACGTCTGATCGCTATACCGAGCGAAAGTATCGGCGAGGCTGTCGGTACCAGGAGAAACTAGCGAAAATTTTCTCTGTGTACGCGTACCTAGACACTGGACTCATACATGGGATGAGCCATATTTCGTGGTAACCGCCGCAAAACAATAATTCCGCCTCAACAAAATTTGGAGCAAAATTTGGTTTCTGGACAGTCTGTTTTTTGTTTCGAAAGAGATAAATAATTCTCATGATTACGGCTGGGGTCCCAAAAATCGTCGTTTCGATCCTGTTATCACGCGACGGGATCTTGCCTTTATCACTGGCACTCCATATCACGAGAGCGTATATTTTTTTCATGCTCATTGTCAGCCGAAACGAGCTTTCGCCAGCCGATCGAACGAACCCGAGGAAACTTCCACGATAACATTTTCTGCCAGCTTGACGGTAATCTGCGTCAACGTGCAATATTCTTTTACTCGTATACGTGCTCATAATTTTGGCCCGCCCGCTTGTTGAGCATCGAATCGTATCGTTCTGCGATCAATATGATTGTTTATTGATCGCTGATGGAGTGCGCGGTTGTAAATCAATTTGTCTACGCTTCTTTTTATCGTCAGACAAAAATAGCAGAGCTTTATTTGAAGAGGGAGGGAGAGAGAAAGAATATGCGATTAAAATGATTCATCTGAACAGTTCAGAACTATTTTCGATCCTCGATACAAGAAGCGCAACTGGGAAACGAGGAAAACCGATCTTCCGCGAATTTCGCGAGGAGCAACAAAATTATGCCTCGGCGGCCATATTAAACGAACGAAATACTGAGAAAACGCACGGATTTCACAATCGTACATTCAACACGTGACCTGCTTCCCGACTTTGGTCTGGCTAATAATCGTTTCCGTGACGGCACGGACCGTAAACTCGCTGGATTTGGTTATTTATAACTTAACGATGCGCTTTGTGTGCCACGATTAACTTTTAATCCGCGAATCTTTCCCCCGGATTGCACGGAAGAGGAAAAAAAAATGAATAACGCCTCCTAACACCTTACACACGATCATTTAAAAAATGATTTTTATTCCCTTCATTTAGTACAATTGTAAGATTCTATATAACAAGTAAAAAGCTCCGATACAATAGTTTGCCGTCGTCAACGTTCAGTCGTACAAGTGGATGCAATTCAATAAACACATTCAATCGTAGACCCGGACACGATTCAACAAATAGGCTTTCACAGTTTGCTGCGTGTCAAAGTTCGCGACCCAAGAAATCGTAAAGTCAAAAAAAGTGTCCAGATCGAGAGGCAGTCCGCGCCGCTCTCTCACGGTTTCCCACCGCAATATTCGTTGCTTTATTTTGAGTCGCGAAAACGACTCAGCGTCCGTGAGACTGCCGTACGTGATCGCGTTTAAGGTTTCTGAAAAAAGAGCCGTTTCTTTGGGGTTGCGCGATCGAGGCCGACCTTCCCGTCTCGATCTCCCGAGACAATCGAGAGAAATCAAGCCGCAGACTGTACACTCTTCGTGTCCAATGACGTCAATGCTGCAGCACACGCCAGCTGTTCTCCGATTCTTCGTTTACGGAGCACAATCGATGGAATAAAAATAAAATAAAAAAGAGGAAGAAGCACCAGACACAACAAAAAAAGTAATAAAAATCTCTATACTGCCATCGGCCGTACGATCGTATCGTAAGATTCGTCAGCTCTCGCGACACGCCGACGATAAAATTGGCAAATCAAGTGGTCGATTTGCGAACGTATTCGACGTTGACGTTTCCATTAAAAGAGCGTCGAATGAAACGGATCGTAAAATTTGAAGTCTACGCGTCGATCGTGAAATACTGTTACATTCGCAGAGCCGCTCTCTTTCTCTTCTCTCTCTCTCTCTCTCTCTCTCTCTCTCTCTCTATCCATCTGTATGTATCTCTCCTTTTCTGTCGCACTAGACGTGTGCCGAGAATCGCTTTCGCAACGTCCGCGATTGTAAATCGGTCACAGAGAGGCGATAAAGATTTCGATGGCATTATCGCCGCCTACGCGACGCGCCAAAGGTTTATGCGACGAATGAAATTGTTCGCGCCTTTATACTCGAACCTCTGACATAATATTCGCGGCCCGTATACGGCCAGAAATGATTTCGTAAGGGAGTTGAGCTGAATTTCACTGGTCACCGTGCGGCGCAAATAGACACGTACGATTTCCATTGACTATAAAATAGAGTATCCATTGTCTCGATATCTCGTATCCGCGTACCGCTTCACAAAGGCGTTCGATTGTTCAGAATTATCGAAGAAAAATTGAGATTCTATTATCAACCAATAGACTATTATCGACTTTCTATTTTATCAGTCGAAATTCGTCGGAACAACACAGGCTGAACAGAGATCCTCCTGCAAAGTCTGCATCTATTGTCTCCTTAATACCTTCCACAAACGCGCCACTTCACGTACTAAGTGTATGATTGCCCTGGATTATCGGGGATAATTCACTTGCTGTTATCGACGCGACCTTCGCGAACGCGGCTTATCAGCGATTTTATTATTAAAGCACTCTCGCGTTTTCGGTGCACGTGCCTCGAAAATGCTCAAAATCGCTCCGCCAATTCCGCGTTCCGCGACTTTAACGACGAGAACGACCGATATCGTATCGGCACGAGGCGTGCGCTAAGTTCAAAGCTGCCGTAAAAAAAAGAAAGAGCTTGTCTTGTCGGCGCGCGAGTTACGGGAAAATAAATCGTGGCGTGCGGCGGTTAACTCCGACGCTCGACTTTACGGATTTCTGGGCAAAAATATGCGTCGTGCACAGTTCTCTCGCGCGGCTCGGCCAAAGTCGGCGCGGTAGACGAGATCTTGAAGGATGGGAAATGCGAATCTCGGATCTCATGTGTCACGCGTACACTAAACAAGAGGAACGAGCGATACCGTACTATTCTTTCTCATACTCATTATTCAAGTCCCTTCCTTTTTTTGTCAATTCTAATACAGTCCAGTTTCAGTTAATTCAATACAGGTCCCCAATTTGGCAACGTCCAAAAGACGAGCATCTATATATGTGATTCAGGACGATGTCATCGATTACGTGGATCAGTTTTGAAAACTGAGCGGCACGACGAAGGTTTCGTTTTCCTCGCGTACGGATTACGGTAAATGTAATTCCGATGCAATGCACGTATGAACGCGTGCACCTAGCCCGCGCGCATCTACATCCGCGACGCTACTGAGAATACTTGAGAGACTTTCAATGTTCCGCGGACGGCTCGCAAAAGTATCCGCATTCTATCGTCGATCCACCGAAGGATCGCGCGAAATAAAAAGCGCGGCACGTTTGAAGGCACGCTGCGAGCATTGCGTGCAACTGTCGAACGTAAACGAAGGCACGCTCGGGACTGATTGGCGAGCGGAGTGTCGATAGCGGGAGGCAGGAAAAAGAAAAAGAAAAATGCGCGCAAGATTTCAATGCATTGCGATAGTAAATGTGCGTCACCGGCCACTTTACGTCATAATTTCTCAACCCACACCCGCCATCGGCGCATTCTTACGTGACACACGCGCTCTTTGCCCACAATCCTGCGAGCTGATACAGGTGCGCGAAAAAACATATCGCGATTCCACCGTTCGAACGCGCGCATGTGCGCGCACGCAGGCGTCACACACACGCCTGTCGATGTACAGTTACGCGTAAATATACGCGCATGTGTTCCGGGTGTGTATCGACATACATTTACAGGCACGCGTGCGCATGGATTCACAATAAAAACTTCTGCGTCACCCATACGCGATTGTATTTGACTTACCTAAGTCAGAGCCAGCCGCGTACGTGGATGTGAGTGAAGATACATGAATACTTATTGATGTCAAGCCTGTACGTGTACGGCGCACACTTGTGCGTACGTGCGAATGGGTACGCATTTTCGTGCATGTTCAATTGTACACATGTGTGCCGTGGCCACAATAAATGTTCTGCGTCACCCACACGCTATTGTATTTAACTTACCCAAGTCCACAGGGAAACACATACGTATAATGCTCTCCTGTGTATGTCGTCAGGTACGTCACACGTACGAGCACGGGTGCACGTACGTGGACGCATACGCACGTATCGACCGCTATGACACGTTTTATCTCGTCTCTTGTACTCAGCCTCGAGAAAACGTCCTTTCTCTCGAGAATACATACGGTCGCGCGCGACGTATGGGAATCCACCGTGTATTTTGAGCGGCGAATAAATCATGCACGATTCTCGCTCAAGAGAGTGGCCAGGGGAATAAAAAACTGAGGACAGCTCTGGCGAGAGGGAGCACGGAGAAGATTTAGGGAAGAAAATTTGACCCAAGCGGAATTCGAAGTGTCCGCTCTGTGCGTTGATATTTTCGGCGACTTAATACTTAATTGGCCGGACCGGGACGAGTGCGGCGAGCACCTGTAAGTTTTCATTTCACAAGGAAGAACTAGAACCCGTCGCCACCCGCGGCATCCTTACGTAATAAAAGTTGATCACGATGCATCACGTAATTGCTCCGGCGGTGATGAGTTCTCAAAGAAGATAACGAATTCGTTGAACGATCGCTTCTTACTCAATCGATTCATGTAGTAGGAAGCCCCGCAGAGGCGGCAATTAATGTTCTTAATTATCTATTTCCTTTTACATAACTGTCAGAGGCGTTTTCTGCTAGATAATTTGACAGTAGAGCTACATAGCGGTCGAAATGACGGATTTGACATTTTACTATAACGAAGGCTCAGTCATCTTATCTTCAGAAATTTTCCTTCACTTTCGTATATCAATGATGTATATATTTTATTTTATTCATTATAGCAAAATATTAATTTTTGTGCCAGCTCTGTAGTTACAGGGAGGCTGCAAATTCGGAGCAGAACTGATTGCGAGGTGCAGAGTTCAGTTTGTAGCGAAGGAAACGGTGAAGTAAGCGGATACTTCGGGGCTGATACTGGCATCGACGGCCCGTGTATGCTTGCGCAATTTCGAATTTTGCAACGCGACCGACAAGACGTCTACCTACGCGTTCTCCAGATGCCGCGAATACTCTTCAAATCGTCTAGCCACGTGTCTATCCGATGACGATGCAGCCGCGCTCCGAAATTCCTCAATTTCGCCTCACCTTCTTCCGTCAATCGCATGCCCGACACTAACCTTCGCTACACACGAGCAAATACGTGTACCAGAAAAATACATCAAAGTACTTATAATAATTTTCAAAAAGGAAGGAGGTTCTTTATTAAACACGCATATTTCTGTTAATTGTTTCTTCTTATTATTCTGTCATATCGATAATCTGCTGCCCATTGCGTACAGACTGTACAGAGACCAAAGAGAGCAGTAAGGCAACAAAATGAAAAAGATCAAAAGACCCTGAAAACGAAATGCAAAACGTCACCGTCAAAACGACCGGAGCCGTCTCCGAGCCCGCTGAAATTCCAGACTCATTCCGTTTCGAAAGGAATCCACTTTCGTTCGTCGAACGGCCGAGCGAGGAGGCCTGACTCGTTCCAGGGCAGTTCGTTTTTCGAAGCCCAAGAAGGAGAGACGTTATTGCGCGATGTTTTACCAATAATCCCCGGCGACCCTTGAATTCCCCGCGTCGCTGTTTACGAAACAGCTCGGCTTCTTACGACTGCTGTCATTACGGAATTTTTCTCGCGAAACGAGGCACGGTGCAGGGGCGATAATAGCAGGCCACGTTTATAAACGGAATCCGCGTACGCGCGTACGAACACACCAACAGGCATTCCGTCGAATTAGGCTGGGGCGACGACGCGAATGTGAAAATTACGTGCGCTGCAACGTCCGTCATAGAAACACATTATCATTCTTGTGAAGGGCACAGGCGAGCGTTAAATTATAAATTTCTACGAAAAAATGCCGTGACGCGCGTTACGTGTGTCGTGGAAATATATACATTGAAATGAATGAACTTTACATAAATGACGCTGTGTGTCTACAACGGACGTAATAACGTACGTACGCTTTTTACGGGAATGACGATATATTTCTACGGCGGACGTCGTAAAGCACGCACTCTTAACGCTCATGTGGCTAAGTCAAAACTTATGTTCGAACCGTGACTATTTAGATGTTACACAGCGACAAAATTATTACCGACCGAGACGGCAAGAAACAAACAAAACCGTTTCCATGAGCACGTCCATACAAACGACGTGTACCTGTACGTATCGTTGTCGTTGCGAATGCCGTGTGTCTACTTAGGTCGTAGCCTTTTTATAGGCTCGCGACGCAGGACGACGTACCGCGCGAAATGTGTTTCACTCCGTTTTTCGTTTTATTCGCGGGACTCGAGGAGTCTTTAAAATTTAATGGGCCGAGGTGGAATCTCGCCGCGAACACAAGTGGCGACTTGTTCGGAACGAGATGGATATTTATAAGTATGCATGACGGTACGCGTAACGTGCAGTTCTTGTGCGGACGCTTAGAAAAGCGCACAGTACGTTTTGCTAATACCTTTATGCTACAGGAAGGCGTTATTTTGCATTTATTAGTACTGAAACGGTTAAAATAGATACTGTTATAGAACTTTCATTTCAACCGTTTCAATAGTAATAAATGAAAAATAATGCCTTCTTGTCGGTTGAATAAGTTGCCTAGAATTTTCTACGAAACTGTAACGTGTAACCAGTACGAAAATGTAACCGATCAGCATACCTACACGGACAGAAATGAGAAATGCTCAACAATCACGTCTAACAAAACCGACCAACACATCGGTATCGTCTTACACCGTCGACTTCATTCCAAGCATGAAAACGTATTGAAAGACCGAAGGAATTGCTGGCGAACCTTCGATCGCGCTTATCCACTCCGTTGCATACAGTGTGTCCCCCGTGAAACGGCACGTGTGCACCGCGAAAAGTGGGGACACACTCTCACGCAGTTCGCGCGTGTACACCTACATATATAGCAGATTTGCGTGGCGATTGAATGTGTGGAAAACGCGGAACCCGCTCGAATCTGCGCATTCGCGGCACGTGTGTAAAAATATTGCCGTCGTTGACGTTAGCTTTTTGTGCGCCGGCGTGACCGCACGCAAGAAGCTGCAACAAGTTGCAACTGTGTGCAATAGTGTGCAGGGAATCGCAACAAATTACGATAAATCACGAATTTCATCTAACTGGACACATTCGACGTCTGAAAGCCACTTACTGTAACGCGAGAATAATCGCCGAACGAATGATCGATTCGTTTGATTAATTCATCGCAGAAAAATGTGCGACTATTTCTGTGACTCATTGGTTGACCGCAACTGGTACTCGGAATTGGAGTGCACATTAGCTTCCGAGCACTGATTCGAATTCATCCGAGCAGGGATAATGGTAGATTCGTCGACGTCAATTGCATCGCGATAAATGTCACAGTTACATGAGATCAGTGGACTGATTTCCTAGATCGAGCAGCAGCTAGTAATTCTAGTCGCGCCCGTGGGGAAGAATTACTCTGCGTCGGCGGTTTTTTGCGACTCACGTACGAAGGTCGAGTTGAGCATGTCAGATCGCGTTGCTCGTTATCCGGCTCGCAAAAGCGTGACAGGCCGCAATATGGTGGACTTCACGCAAACTTCACTTGTGGATTCGCACAAGTTCAGTAGCCACGATCGTACCGTGTCATTACCGACCATAAATGAAACGTCACAAAGGGCCGTCTTCAGTCACGATTTCGGACGAAAAACAGTATTAAGTCACAGTTTCTACCAATGGGCAGTCTCTAAATTCGACTTAAGAGTGTCTTATGTCCCAAGTCGGGACTGTGCATACGGTTCAGAGAAATTCGACGTTTGTCAATACTTCGTCGACAGCTAGCGTAATACTTCACGTATTGATCGGCAAAAATGTTCCCATTATTGTAAATACGTTGCCGCAAAGCATGCGACAGTTAAGTGGTGTACACGCGACTCAACGAACACGAGGTCCAATTATTATTATACATTTCCCATTATCTCACGTTTCTGCCATTATCTCACAGCGCACGGAAAATGGACACGTAACCGCGTCATAAAGCAGTCTGCACCTAACGCAATAATTATTTCCACCGTGAGCAACGGTAATTATGGTCGCCAACGGCGCACGATGGACGGAAAAATTCCAGGCGAACCAGACTTCGATGTCCGTTTGCGATTCGAGTGTGGGCACGTGGAGCATACAGGTGTCTATAACATGCGCGGCATGATGAAACATGCGTAGACATAAAGTTCACGCATCCACCCAACGTATATTTAACCGAATGGAATAATATTGATGTCCGAGTGAGTAGAAATTGATCATTAATTCCAGAGGCAGAGCAATGTTTGGAGCATCCCACGTTCTTTCCTCGCAGTTCCTCGCGTTGAAGCAGCTCGAAAATCGAGGCAGCCCTTGCCACGGGCCTCGATATCAGGAGTGCACTCGAGGAAGGACGGAAGTGGCGATTGATAAGAAGAGTAGGTGCCCCGAGCGTTGATTCGACGTCGAGTCACGGAGTCGTTTTAAAAAGTGACGGCTCTTTCGAGGAAGTTCATAGGCGGAGCGGACTGAAGAAGGAAGAGGAGTCATCGCGGCACGAGGCTAGCAGCTGATCGAGCGATTCCTACTTTGTTAACGGTACGTTCTCACCAGCCAGCCCGCTGATACGTTTCTGCTGCCGTCGACGCCTCGTGAGTCACTGGATTATTTTGTCAAGTCGCTAATTAATATCACGGCCCGCCGCTATGCCATGGAAAGTTTGAAGAAGCGTCGGCGATCGAAGCCTCCCGCTAAGCGCGTCTAATTATGTCCAACTAATTGCATGCCTCGATAATAGTGACGGTCGAGACATTATCGAGACCGATAGCGCACTGGACGCGAGGAGGGGAAACGGAAAAGTGCTGAATCGATCATTAAACGATTGAGAGCACGAAAGCGACGCGATCCGCGCGCAGTTCTGCGAATCGATATCGTCGCGGAAAGATTGTCCTGATAGATTGCGGCGCGTCGGCAGAAAAATGGCCGAAGAGGACGAGGGCGGTGGCTCGAGAAAAGGAACTGGACAAAAGGATGATTGATGGACGAAGAAGTCGTCGCTTTCAAATTCTTGATAGAGGCTGCGAGAGTACGGCGCAGAGAGATGAAGCGGACAGAAGAGTCACGGACTCAAGGAATTTCGATGGACGTTCGAGTAACAATTCTCATGTATCACTACTTTCAGCGCAAGTTACCTTTCGTTGAATAATACACGCGTGGATGGTTTTCAGGGCGTTCATCTGATCATCTATTGAAGAAATTTGAAATGAAACACGTGGGGAGAAAAATAAAAGCAGAGTGTAATGTAAGAATGCCTGTCACTGTCGTTTCGATGCACGGCACTTGACGTACCGGAAGAAGTAAGAGTTACCATTTTCGCCGGACGCGTTTCGAACTTTTCGACTTACGTCAGTAGCTAAAGCGTGGGTTCAGAGACGAGTCCCGCGCGCGGTCCACGGATTGAAACGCGTCACTCTTTTCGTTGTTACACATGCCGAACCATTATTCTCCCGTCGGCACTCGGCCACGTCGAGGCACTTAAGTCATTATCCATCTCACGCACACGCTCTTAAACGACGAGGAGGCACAAACGCGGACGAGATATTTCATTGGACAAGACGTGTGACGCGTGCACGCCGCCGACCATACGAACTATACGCTCATGCTTATATGTGCAAATATGCATCGGCGTACAGGGCCTTTCACAATATGTGAAAGGTGCTTAAGCGATTGACGAAGGTGATTAAGCTGATTTGCGTGAACGTTTAATCGAACGTACGTTACACGCAAGTATATACATTACACTATGCCTTTTGATATTCACCGTGTTATTAGTTACATAACCAACAGTACGATTGTCAAAAGTGAATCATTGCCGTTTGTGGTTGTAGAAATGGTTTCCGACAAAAGTACTGACGATATCATTTTAAAATCAGAAAAACCAGTGTTACATACACGCACGTACTTGTATATGCTCTTCCTTTATCGTTCTCACATCTTGAATCTTCCGTTCGAATACTCTCCGCTTGTGAAACATCCTCTACGCAACAGCGTATGTAGGAATATACGTACGATTATGAATATATCTCCTTATATACGCTTACACACAAACGTGTATGAGAATGTTACGCGAGCATGTGGTCGAGGAACAACTTGTATGCAAGCAACCTTCGCAACCTTCGCGATTGGTACATGCATACACGACCCTGACTGTCCAACGAGAGAGAAAGAGCGAGAGAGAAAAAAAGCGGACGGCATACCTTCTTCGACGAACGCGGCCATTCAGCGAAAGATGCATTGATATTTAAACGCAATGCCGTGCAACGAATGGAAAGAGATACAAGCAGCGACTCGAAAAATCGATCTCGACATCAGCGGGGTGGAACGACATGGCAAATTAACCGGTCGCAGTGCCAAGTGGAGTTTCAGCGAGCGTGCCAATGGCGCCGTGCGATTTTATAGAAGTCATCAGTATGAAACCATTTTTGTTCACGAGTCCTCTTACGCAGCCGCCGGATTCGTAGAATACCGGCTTCCACTAATTTGACGATCACAATCCATTAACCCTGCGATAATCGATTCACTTCTCAACAATCTCAAACCACACTTCCCCCGAAAGTGCAAACGCTAATAAAAACAACACGCAAGAATATATGACACTTGATACGCTGCCTACGCTCCAAAAGTTGCTCAGTAAAAATCGTATGCAACGCATTATGAACATACGGTCACATTTTCTGTCAGTAGTCGATATCTCGTGCACATAAGCATTCGATTTCCGTCGTACATACGCCCAATGCCGCGCAACATTATCGACAGGGCAAGCACGAGATAAATGGGGCCGAAAGTTATGATAACCGGTGTACTGGCGGGACACCCTGTATAGACGTTCGAGGGCGCCAAGGGAGAGGCCCTTCTTTGTCGGAGGGGCTCTGACCTCGATGGATCGTCGTCGGGCCCAAGGTAGAAGCCACCGACCGTGAACGTTGCTCCCCGCGCTTTCGGCCGGTTCTCCACTCCTCCTGTAGAGTCTAGAGTCTAGACGGTCGTTCATTGCGATGGGAATATAAATTCTCGCGGAGGATGCTCGCGCAAAAGTCGCGCAGATTACTGTGACGTGGTCGTTTTGGAGCGTCGGCGTTTATGGGGGAAACAAGTGCATGGTGCGCGGTAAAAATAGAAAACGGCCGGAGCAGACTTTCAAGCGGAGTGTTGCTGCTACGAATGTACGCGAAACGCAAGTGTATATTATATATATTGTTGTATTTAACCGATTTTTATGTTTGTTGCGGTAAGAGCGTAAATTTAGTAAGTGTGTACATTTACTGGTAAATGAAATTTATGCTTGAAAGGCTTGCGCGATGTACGTATACTATGTAATTAATGTAGGTACTAAAGTGCATAAGTGGTAGAAGTAACTATATTAACGGTGTCGCATGAAATCGAGCCATGCGGAGGCAAGCAAAATCGTGAGCAGAGCATTGAAATTGGAGAGAGAGTGGTTAACGTAGCAGAAGGCTGTTAGGCTTTGAGCATCCGATGAGGTCAGAGTCCCGCTTCATAAAGAAGGGCCCCTCCCTTGGCGCCCTCAAGCGTACAGGGTATGTTGCCAGTTCTATCGTTTAATCGTCGGTCCGTCGACTATGCTATTTCATCGGCGAGATTCTAATCAGCTGTCCTCCTTATGCGCGCCACGAATTCGTCGGCGGTTGATCGTCGAGAAAAAGTGCATTGCCTTTAATCAGCCCGGCAGATTGGACCTTCCAATTAAACCGTGCCGTTCAAATATAGCTGACCATTATTTATTTGCAGATCGCCGTACCGCAGACTAAGTTGACAGCGAGGGCAAATTCTCTTGAAGATTTTTAATACACGCAACGTGCTGCCGCACGACTCTGCGTGGCTGCCAATTAAGTCACAGATATTGTATAATCGTTGACGCCAAGAACATTCTATATCGAACCTACGTTATACGAACGTATTCTACGCGGTTCGCGCGAGAAACGTGTCCACGTGTACGATGATGCATCTATTACGAGACAATTACGTCGGAAGTTTGCAGGACGATCACCTCCTTTTGCATCAGCTGTAGATCTGTCCGTGAATCAGACAAGACTTCCACGTGTCGATAGTTGAAAGTCAAAAAATGTCAGCGACGTCAGTACGTCAAGTGACGCGCCCATCAATCGACATTCATAAAACTGCGCCGCATCGACCGCGGAAACTTGCAACGCCCTTCCATCCATCGACGCTCCCGCCAAAGTTCACAAAGAACATCGACCACGCACGACAGGTCGGTCGGTCCTGCGATCGAAAGTGCCGCCTGTGCCTCAACAAAGCTGGCTCGTTGCCAAGCAACCGTAAAAGCGAGTCTCCCTCGAAACACTTAAATTCCTGCCGATTCTCTCCCGACAGAGCCTGCACCCTCATGAATCCTAAGCCCCATCCTCGATCCTCGATCCCCAACCCCGGTCAGCTGGACACGTTCCCGCAGCCTTTCTAACCGACCGAACCAGCCGTTCCTTCGATTAGTCCGAAAATTCAGTCCGAGCGTTTAGCATCGCTAAAGAGCGACGATAAGGATCGGGCCGGAGGGACGTCGACGGTTTCGAGAGCGGAGGCGGAGGTTGGGTGACGCTAAAATAGAGATTCTGACGGCTTGAATAGGAGTCGCGTGTATTTGGAGCGCGTCACTAGGGCAGAGACAACGTGCGACGTTGGCCGAGGCCCGAAAGGCAAAGTTCAGACAGCCATCCTTCCCGGGCACGTTGGCTGGGACGGACCGAATGAGAGGGACTTTTTGCTGGCCCTTTCTGGACGGAGGTAAAGGAAAATTCATTTTTACGCTTGCGTCATGGAATGATCGTTTGAAAAGAAGAACGGCGCTTCTTGAGTAGTTAAATAGTATTTTTTGCATGGAGGTGTTGTGTGATTTTGATATTGCGTAAGAGATGTATGCGAATGAGAGCAGAGTACGTTATATGTACTACTTCAAACTGTAACGGCGAAAAGGAATCATAAAATTATATGTTTGTGTCATGGAATAATCATGGTTCGAAAAAAAGTATTCCGTCGCTTGGATAGTTAAGAAGTGTTTACGGTGTTCATGGGGACAGGGCCTGCAGAACAATTGAAATAATTCCTAGTACGTTTTAACCTCGTTCCCTATTCGAAACCGTCCCGTCACGTGACCCGCGATCGAGTTTAAACCACAACGTGCGATGCACTTTGAATTTGATTCTATGAATAGCCACGTCGCCTGTCCCGCTGCATACTGTTCAATAAAACGAGACCTCAGCCGTCATTCAAAACTGAGTGACACCCAGTTTCGTCGTACCAACGTATTTCCCTGTACCAAAATCACATCGAAACGTAGCGAGCGAACGTTCGCGGCCTATCCGCTCGAAGAAAGAAAGAAAGAGGACATCGTTCGGAGAACATACGAGACACTAACCGTCCACTCGCAATTCAAGTCCCGAAGTATATCCAGCGAATCGTGGGCGAGCGTGCGTGATCCAATAGCAACCGCGCACGAACTCTTTAAATCTCGGAATCCCGGCCTCTCGCTTTCAAACATCGCGATAATTTAAAGACGCGAGAAAAAGAAACGGCCGTCGAATTCTACTGGCCGATCCACGTGGGTCGCGAGTGCGTACTCCACGGCCACCGCGTCTCTCGGCGCATCAGAAGGAAGCAACGTTAACGACAGAAAACTACTACTCACCCATGTGTGCGAGGTCGATGATCGGCACCTCGCACTTGCTGAGAAGCGTCTCGCACGTCTGCGTGACAATAGGCGCGCTCGAGCAGCAACTCATTTTCGACTAGTATCCTCCCTCGATTCGCGGACAGAGAGCAGCGCAGATCCTCTCCTTTCTCTCTCTCGCGCGCGCTCGCCTTCAAACTGCTCTCTCGCGCGCCAAATTGCGATCTCGTTCCTCGTCCCCGTTTCCTCGATTCCTCCTCTCCGCGCGCGCCACCTTTTTTGCCCCCCGTCTCTCTCGCCGCCTCTGTCCACGGCGAAACTGGAAGACCGGTTGGATCGGGACGGAAAGTGCGCCTCTTACTCCGTTTCTTCCTCTGCAATCGGCGCGCCGCAATCCTCTCTTCCTCCCAGCTCGTCCCCGCGGACGCGAGCGCGAACTTCGCTCGCGCAGCACTTCACACTACTTCACAAAAGCACACCTGCGCGATCTGGCCACCCGTGAGAGAGGTGCTCGGAGAACGCCTCACTAGAATATCCAAGAGAAGATCATGCTATCACCTCGCGCGCGACGACCTCGTCCGACGACTTCTATTGTGACTCCTAACGCGTTGCACGCCGCGCTCGAGTTCGCTGCTCGATGCGCGCGCCCCGTTTTACACGCGAACACGCCTCCCGAGTGCTACGGTGGTTCGAGCCTCGCAGCGTGAGGATTCGAACTGAGCAACGGCGGCGGTAGCAGCTCGGCGAGAGTGCTCCTCTTTCGTTCCTTTCTTCTCTCTTTCGTTCCCTCGGTCTCGTCGCACACCGCGGAAGGGCAACGGACGGACGTCGAGTTGGCGACCCTAACGGTAGCCGTAAGAGACGAGTTTATTGTGCGGCTGATGGTGCGGCAGGTAGACGTACACGCGACTGTATGCTGGTGGGCACATGCTACGATTTGGAGCTGGGTTTTCTGACCGCGAGCGCGAGTATGGAGAAAGAGGTTCGACGGACGCGCGACGAACGACGGAAGAGAGACGATACGGACTCGACTGGCACGCGGATCTTCGCTGACTGAGGAGCGCTCGGGGCGAGATTCGAGAGTCGACCGGACGCGCCGCCACTTGCCGCCACTTGCCGCGGACGCGGCCGACGCGAGCCGAGCGTCAGCGGGAGCGCGCGAACGAGGTGGGCGGGCGCTTTTGAGATAGCGCGTGTGTCGATTGAAATCATCCGACAGGGGCTGTTGGGTGCGCGGAATTATGTACTGTGTTGCCTTTTTCGACGGAGCGCGGTGACGAATGGCTTTTTTTGTTTTCAGTAGTGACGGCAGAGGAGATAACGGCGGGTGTTTTGCTGGATATTGTTTCTGTTTCGGTAAGCGGGAAGCGTCGGTGGATGTTGTTGCTTCTTCTGTGGTTCGAGGTGAGAGGATCGGGAGGAATTTCTGTCGATTCCGGGTGCCGCATTGTTTCTTCGACACTCGCTTCTTACATTTTTATCCTCGAAATGTCGAAGCGCCCTGCCTCCGTGCAAGTACATATTATTTTCTGTTTAATCAGATAAACCTGATAGCGACGAACGAAAATGCTGCTCCGACAGATCCGTATTTCGCGTAGCCGGGGATTAAGCGGCGTCGAATGAAGCGCATTAAAATCCGCGACCGGCGAAAGTTCGCGCCTCCCACGCCGCTTCGCCTTTGTCCTATATACGTCTCATTTTTCGCAGCCGCGATCAGTCAGATAGCAATCTTCGCTTCGACGGCGATTATTTACGCGCCTGCCTCTCGCATTTTCGCAGTTCTGCCCCGCGCACACTTTATTTTCCGCCCCAGACGAACGCTTAGCGTCGCGACGCGTGAAAGCTTAAATCGAACCACTCGAAATGCGCCGACTTTTTGTCCGCATCCCACTTTTTGGCCTCCGTCGTTTCGCGGCGAACGGGGTGGACGCGTTCGAAAAGGTACGCATGGAGACACAAAGCCATTGTGCGAATAGCGATTTCGACGCACACTCCGCGTGGCCGACGGTATTTCGAGCGCGCGATACTGGCGGAGAACTCCAGAAATGCAAAACGGCGCGCGACGGCGGCTTAGAGCGCGAGAAAACGTCATCGTCGTTCTATTACAGTCGTCGAGGCGAGTGTCAGCGAGCGGAATCTCGCTGCACTTTCGGCGATTTTTGATAGACTGCTCCGGACTTTGTTCGTGCTCGACGGACCAACAACAGACTGTAAGAGGGCTATGTCACTGACACAGTTATGAATTGATGAAAATGTTAAAGTAAAATTTCGATGTTAATCTGACGGCGACCGGAAATGTAATGTAGGTGAGCGGAAAAAGTAAATATAGCGATATGAAGAAGGTAATAATAATTTGGTGTGTCACGATTCATCTGAACTTAGAAGTCGTCTACGTGAACTCTCCGCAAATAACCGTGCGGATGGTCATATGAATCTTGGAATAATGCCCAGGAAAATAGGGACGTCCGCTGGAGAAGAAAAATTGAGGAATTGACGGTCCAAGGAAGAAGGGACAAAGTGCTGAACTTCGAGTAAATGTACAAGGAATCACCACCGACCCCATGTTAAACCCGAGGCAATAAATTCTGCAGAACGACTAGGCTGAATAAAAGAAAACTCCGAATCGACGATGTAATAAAGTAATGAAAAATCCGAAAAAAATCACAACGCTAATTACGACAGCCCTTATCGGAATAATTCACTCTATGGACCTTGAATACGTACGAACCTTGGATCAATGCTCAGCGAATCAGTGACGTCGTCCGGAAAAATGAAAGCGGATCATCGACTTTTCCCGTGCTCGACGCGCGGAGCTTTGAACCGTACTGACTCGACGACGATCTTGAATTTCAAACGGAAGATTCGCCTGGATCCCCACCACGAGACAAAACCATGTCATGCCGTGGACGATGGTTGCTCCAATGACGTCGAGTTACCTCTAATCGGTCTCAATTATTATCTCGTTCGACGTATAAAAAATTCCTCGAAATTTTCAACGGCCACCGAAAGAAAAAATCGTCACCGACCTACATGTGACACTTTCGTAAAAATATATTTCTCGACAGACACACAGACAGACATCAGACGCGTTACAATAAAAGTGCTAATCCTTTTACTCGCACACGATAGAATCTGAAATTCATTCTTAACGCTAGAACTACCCAGCAGTCAAAGTGACTGATGCAACGAACAGCGAAACGGCAAACCAGTCATTTCGACTGTTCGGTAGTTTCAGTGCTAAAGACTGCAGTGTCATAAAAATACCTTCCGCTATTCGAACGATTCTATTCCTAATACAAGCACAATGAAAGCTCAACGATCTTCGGTGCGTCCTTTGCTCCACGACAACTTTTTCAACACTCTGTGCTCCTCGTGAACGGTCGGCCTGATTTGCGCCGCGTCACGCGTCGACTGACTGTCAGGGACTGAGGATCTCTCGCGGGGTGAGACTTGCGTCGAGGATGTAGTGATCGATCCCCCACCGCGGAAGTTCTCCCTTCGTCTGTCCCGAATTCGTCTCACGGGCGACAAGCATTTTCGAGAACACATTTTCCGGGACCTTTTTGCTCGCGTCGCAGTATGCTCGCTGTCTGAGGACGACGAATTCGAATTATGCGCTCTTGATCCGTAACTAAAAACGTCGGACGTATAAAAATGACGTACACCAAGATAAGTACAAGGAAGCGAAGGAATGTTCCGTGATTGAACGTGAGCGGAACGAAACATGTGTCGCTGAGTACGAAAGTGGTCGAAGAATTAAATTCGTTCATTTGGATCACGTGAAAAATACATGAAAAAATAAATTTCTTCTTTTGAGATTATTGACTTACAGTTAAGACCATTTTTATAATCACCGGCACATCTGTGAGTATTGTACCTTCTAATGATGAGTGGTTTATTTCCAAGCTCTGCACCACAATGGGGCAACAGTTTGTCGATCACCTGCAAACCCGCGCAAAGCTCATTACTTCAAGCACACTTATCCTACCTGACACAATTGCATCGATATAAGACGGGACACTTGATATTCGCATATCACAGACGAAGCTTGAAGCGATGCAACTTTCATCAATTCGAATTTCCTGCGGTCTTATCAATATTCATGCAAGTCGACGTGACATTTTCAAGTGCCCCACCCTGCGCAACAGCACTATACTGACTCTGGCAATTAGAAAAGCCAACAACGCCTGCGTGACGACGAGCGTGCTGGTCATGACATAAGCAACGACGACGATCCTGACGAGAACGGGACCGATGATATCGGCACAACCGATTGTGTTCACTGTTCTTATATCTCTCTCCATCATTTCCGTGTGCATGCACGGCGTCATTGCATGAAGATTGCAGCAGCTGAATGGAACCCCCCGATGCCTGTAATCTTCGTCCGAAACTCTGTCTTGGCCTGCCATTTCGTCGCGCGAAGCATAATCCACTCTCTTGGAACGTAAGCGTTCGTCGATTAGAATCAATATTTCGCTTAGACGGACGCATGCATTTCAATGCTATGATAAATAAGAAATCTTGAAAAAAGTTGCACTCTTCACTGATACCGACGAGTTAAATATTGTTAGATGATTTCGAGTACAGAGTGAGGCCGAATTTGGACAACGCCAGAACATAGTGACATGTCATCATATAAGGCAAATATTTCCTGTAATTTACCTGCCAGTCGAAGTGAAACCAGTCAGCATACGACGAATGTCCGCAGCATTGAAACACAAACTGTATCTCGTCGATGGCATACTTGTACGAAGTCGCGCTCACATAAAGCCTCATCGAGGCGTTAAACACGTCTATCAGCGTATCACGTCGCACACTTATATGATAGCCGATCGAAGCTAGGGTGGCGACGTTTAACGACACGCAAGTCAGTATCACCAGCAACAGGTACTTCAGCAATCGTTTCGTTTTCGTCCGGCAACGCGGCACTCTCCGTCTAAAATTACAAACAGAAATAAGATTATTGAAGCCCCAACTAGAGTAAAGTGCAAGCAAAAAAAAACAGCAGATTGTTTAGACGCGTCTCGAGTAGGGTGTAGGGTGACGGCGCCATACTGAACCGAGGTTTCGTTTGTCCCGAAGGACTCTGAGAGTCATGCGTGACGAGCGAGAATGTGTACGTGCATGTGCGTCCCTTTATGCGCAACGATTCTCAGAAGGAGAACGTCTTACTTCCAGATCGAACCCAGCAAAATCAACTCTACCATTTTGAACCACCGCGCTTATTTATTTGGAAAATTCCATGAATAATTTGTCGTCCATTTCTAATAAGTCCTCAAGACAATAGAATATACAGTTAGTTTTTAAGGACACTCGGTCGTTAGACGTAAAACACGGCTCCTAATTGACAAATGTAGATGCATTCTTTTTTTGACAAATAATTAGTAATATGTCCTTTAGTAAACGCAGCTCTTACTCGAGCGTCTCGTCAACAACGACACCCACAATACCCTTGTGACTCGTGTGTCTGACGACAGGATTCGAAATTTACTTGCGTATCAGGCGAACAGCTATCAAAGCACTGGGCAGGCCAACGGTAATATCAAGAAACGTGAGAATGACGGGCTGCAAGCCGCCGGCGAATTTGATGACGTGCCACTCGGCAAACATCTCCAGCACGAGCATGAAGAAACGCTTGGCCTCGAAGATCGCCAGGGTGACGGCCACCCCGTAACCGAATCTCACTTCCCATCCGCAGTTGCAGACCAGCTCGAAATTGTTTCGAAGATTGACGCCGTTCACCGCTCCCCCGTTGCAGCCCCACTCGTTGCTCGACATTCAAACTCAGCCGTTCACCGAGATGCTCTCTCTTCGACTGGAAATGTCTTCGGCCATTGCGCAACATTCATTTACGAGACTTCAGCGTAAAACACGACAAGACAATAATAACCCGATACTATACCCAAAAAACGAAAAGTACTAGTTCTATTTTTTACCTGCCAGTATAAGGGGTTCGCCAGATTGTTTCGGATTTTAGAAGGGGTTCGCGAGGAGAAAAAGGTTGAGAAATACTGCTATAGAATATAGATGATCGCATGGATTCATTGATCGCACTCGACAGTGGAAACGAGCGAGTGGAAAATTGCCTTTTCCATTTCGCGTATCGCGCAGAAGTGCAGCTTCCGTTCGACGCAATTTCACAAGCGGTTTCGCCGGAAAACAATTTCAGCGTCCTTCGGGTGCAGCTTGCCGAAGCGTGGACTGTACAATTTTGCTTTCATTGGTCGCCTTGCCATCGGCCCGGAAGTGACACGGTGCGTAAAAAGAGGAGGCTCGGTTATGGCGCAGACGCAATTAGCTGCCTCGTGACCCGGTAATTAAAGTACGGCGCAAATTGTTTCGTCGTCCGCGAGCTCTCGGCAACGAGGACGAGAAAGAACGACCGGAGGGCGATTGCTCGTAATCGGCCAATTTGCATCTCCACCGGGCTTGACCGTACGTCCCATTTTTCGCAGGACAGTACGGAGTACCAATTTTTTTTTTTTCTACAACCGATCCGGCGTAATTTTCGTAAAAATATTATTTTTCTCGCTACACGCATGCTTCAAAATATCTTCTATTTTTAAGCTTCTTTATGAAATTATGTGGTACGTGACGTGGATGTGTACGTAATATATGTGTGTCTATTGTATGAAATAGTCTTTGTGGCACGACAGTAAAGAGTGGCAACTCTGTAATATGTAGAGCGACCCGCTGTTCACGATATGCAATACTTTGTTCTCACGCAAAATGTTGCAAGGAAACCTATCGCCGATAAGCCCTCATTGTTACCGTGTCTATAAGAAAACCGTCAACTGAGTACGTATATGGTACCCAGCAAATGTTACAAGTTTCGAGTAAAAATACGGCCAGCAGCTCTTTCCCGCGGTTGTTGCGTCAGGCCGACAATTTTTTTTTGACAAACGCATCGAGTCATGCCATTCGGCGTGTAATTATGATTCCCTTGGCTCTCGCGGACAAAAGGCGCGATCGGTGGATAACGAAATTTCGGACACCGAGGATCGTTAGCGTACAACTGACTTTTATCGTTCACGATGATTTTTCGTCGTCGCAACCGACGCGAAAAATGAGTTGCTCGTTTCTCGTTATATTACGCGCAGTCCTATTAAAACCGATTGTAGTTATAACAATTGTAATTTACAGTCGTTAGTTGCAACAGTCTACGACCACAGTAATGGTATAGTGCATAATATAATTGATGACACGTGTACTGAATGCAATTCGAGAAAAAAATACCGTGCGAAACTTCAACCCTATCTCCCCGCCTGCCAATTATACAAATGTAATGCTTGCGTGTCATTTTTATCGTGTGATTGCTTAAAAAATTAACCGCACGACACGCGACTGGTTGAGTGATACGTTCCAAGAGAGGAACAGACTCTCGAAACTTTAAGCTGACACTTTTTACCCGCTGGTAATTGCGTACTATCTCGAAAGGTCGAGGCAAGGAGTGATCGTAAATATATCAAAATTTTGCGATCTATTTTTGAAGAACGTTTTAGGCCGTGATTTAAGACGGGATATCGAAGTTTCTTTTTCCTCCGTTTTTTCTTAGCAACCAGGAACACTTACCAGATGCCATGATGTAGCAAGACGAGGTGAACTGTTGGCTTTAAAATTACGAAACTCCGTAACCTCGTAAAGTGACTTTGCAGTGAGAAAGAAGATGACACGTCAGAAGTCGAGAGAATTAGCTTCTTTGGCTCAGCCATTGTTTTTTTTTTCGAGTTCACGATGCTGAGTTCAGTGGGGGCTTATTCGATCGACTTCTACATCGATGGATCGATTGCCACGGGCAAAAGATGTTATGCAATTATAATAAATCTAATCAATCATCCATAAATTCAGTATTCGTAGCATTTGATCTCAGAAAGTATGATGGAAAAGCTTAAAACATTTTATTCATCACATGAAAATCGACACGGATGCTCCATCGTTTGCTTATAATTATGATAAAAAAAAATACTTAACTGATAAAACTGTTTTCCCTTACAGACTAATGTGAGCAAATTGTATGTTTGATACATCTTATTCTCTACAGGTACTGAATGTTTCGGGCGAGAATAGTCGTCGTTTTATACAGTCTCTGTTTCGTTATTATCTAACCGTTTCTCTCCGTTATCGAGTCGACGTTGTATCGGAATATATTGACTTGCGATTGTTTCCTGCCAAAGAGCCAATAGGCCAGGAACGGGAAATGTTCCGTGAGAAAAATGGCGAGTCTCATTTGACTGTTGAAAAATGTGCGAAATATTGACGACCACCAATGCCTCGGCGGCATTAAATACTGATGAACGAACACTTGTAGATTAAAGAGGAATTTGCTGTACGGCGGCATGTTCTCGGTGTCTGAAAGAAATAAAATCATATGATGCACCTAACAAACACATATGCCGTTGATTATAAAACTTTTCTAATTATAAGTAAAAATTCTGCATCAAAATGTAAGACCACTTTCATAGGCACCCGCTGATGTACGTAAACGTATGCGCACTATGTACGCATGCAGTATACGATTAGTCGTTATGTACTCAGTCCGGAAAAATGAATAAGCTGTCGTTATCTTACGAGTCAATACAAGCAATCGTGAAATAACATGAAGTTACGGATACGCAAATTGAGTGTTGTGATCTCTCAGATATTGTAGGTACCTATTTGGATGGAATGGTTGTTATTTGTTGCTGCCGATGCAGCCAGCTGGAGCGTAAATGCGGAGAAAGCTTGCGGATCTATGTGCGGATTGACCGGCCACAGTCCTTCTAACAAAATGCGACCCATCTCGTCGAAACTTTTGCTCCTCTCCGCCAATGACGGCAGGAATACTTCCTCGAGGACTCTTCTGCAAAGAGCTCGCGATTCCTCGTAGGTCCCGGTGCACAAATTGAATCTGAGGAACAGGCACACAGAAATGTCAGTGGGAGACAGGTTTGCAAAGTAGTCCGACTTCAAAGTCATCTACGCCGGTTGATGATCGATGCATATCATTCAGATGGGCGCAGGGTGAAAGCTTGATTCTTTAACTTCAAAATGCACCTTCTTGCAAGTTTCTACGACGTCCATAAGACGATATATCGCCGTTCGCAGAAGTCTGCACTTTAAATTTACGAATATCCGACCTAACGAATGATAAATAAAAAATTCTTCCAATTTACAATCCTAATTATATCAACGCAAATAATATTTACACTTCTCATTCTTCTTAATACAAATATTCAAGTTCATATATCAACTTGGTGAAAACAAACAAACACTGTAATACGTATAAATCTGACAACAGGCATGGCGTACGATTTCACGAAGTTCGTCTCACCTATCATCCATTCCCAACATGCTTCCGACCACCCTCCAGAAGTGCACCACCCCCTCCAATTCCTCCCTACTCGCCTTGACACCCAGTTGATCGCCGCAAACCAGCGTGAAGCCGACGAAACCGAATTGCGCCAACGCCATGTCCAAATGCGACGCCTTCTGAAGTCCAGCCTGGGCGCTTCTTCGAAATGCAACGCAGTGCTTCTTGCGAACGATCCGCAGCGACTCGAGGAATCTGCGGAAGATCGATGGTCGACGGACAATAACCAGCCGTGCTTACGAATTTCGAGAATTTCCTTCCACCGACGTGCCGTGACTCGATCATTTTTTGCCAGTTTCGCCGCGGAAAACGTTCCAAGACGAAATTTCGTATGCGCGTCGGCGTGCTCGTGTTCCGTGTTCGGCCTGCGAGTGGCGGACGCT